>BSBK01000484.1:2432500-3097500 GCA_027943335.1 Chamaecyparis obtusa
TCTTTCATCCCTTGGGGGGGCAAGGTTCTTCCTTCTTTCTATTTTTCTACGGGAACTGCTTTCCTTAGCTTAGTAGTATTTGCTTATGTTACAATATTATTTCATCATAGTGACAGAGGTGTTGATTATGGATAATCTTCTTATATGAGAAGTTGTTGTCCTCGGTCATCACTTCTTCTCTATGTTGCAAATTATGTTTAATATAAACTTTTATTTTGGCTTGGTGTTAAAATTGTTTTCCTTCATTCCAAAGATTCCTCTTGCTCTTCTTCATCGGGGGCTTGATGATTGAATCTTTGTTCCCACCTTTTGAAAGATGATATCTTATCTAAACGCACTCTTCTTTGGTGGAGATCTTGGTGATAAGATCTTTTTCATTGAGGGTCCTTTTCCATAAGTGACATATTCTTCTCACGATTATTTATACTCTTGGATGTAGGGGTCAATATCTCTCGCTAAGGATATACTATACATTGTTGTAAGCAGGATATCTCCTTGCTTTGTGAAGTACGTATCCTCTTCCATCTTTGTTCCTACACTTGGGGGGAAAAGATGCCTTATCCTTCTTTTCTATCTTCAAACATTCACACATGGAGTCACAAATACAGGTTGTGAGTTTGGTAGAAGTACTTTAGCCTTGAAGGCTTGGTATGCTTTTCTATCTTATTCAAACCTATGCATTGTTATTTCATCCGGTATTCTCTTCTTTTCTAGGGATTCACCTCTTTCCTTGGTTAAGGAGTATTTATCAACTATGTGATATCCAATCATACATGAAAATTATGGTTTGCATTCTAGACCTATGTCCTTTATGCAAACCTTATTTGCTGCTTGACATTGGGTTTCCATGGTTGATACATCTCTCACCTTGGAAACTGAATAGTGTGCTATTCCTCATTAAGGGTTACTTTCTTTTCACTTCTTGCATGATATCTTTTACATTCATCCCTTCCATGGCCTCATAGGAGCTGTGACCTTCTTGGCTTGGACTGGGTGTTGTCTATGGATATTGTCTTGATGTTGAAGAGGGCTTTATCCTTGTTCTTTTTCTTTCCTTAACATGACAAAATAGTATGTTTTTTGCCATATTAAGGAGGGGGGCATATACAGGGCCTCCCTTATACTATAGTTTTTTATTTTTATATGCTAAATCTTGGAAGGTAATGCACATAAGTTGCTAAATCCTGAAAAGACATGCATTCATATGCTAAATATTTTGAAGGTAACGCACATAAGTTGCTAAATCCTAAGGAGACACACATTTTTCAAAATTTTCAATATGCTAAATCCTCTGAAGGTAACGCACATAAGTTGCTAAATCTTGAAGGGACACACATTTTCAAATTCCAATATGCTAAATCTTGGAAGGTAACACACATAAGTTGCTAAATCCTGAAAAGACACACACCTATATGCTAAATCTTCTGATGGTAATGAACATAAGTTGCTAAATCCTGAGAAGACACACATTTCATATTCATAGTGATACAAGAAGGTGGATCTATGGATATTCCAGAAGCCATCAGAAGACACATTACAATTGCAAGCACAGTTTATGGGTAAACCTATTGGGCTCTCCCTCCAGGGTGGTTCACGGTAAGGCAGGCATCTTACTAGGTGAGGTAATCACTTTATCTTTTCTCTCTTTTTTCTTTCATGCTAGTAGGACTGGATCATGAAGCTATGTTGTCTATAGTGTTTCTCTTTTCTTTCTTATGTAATCATTTATGCTGTTATGATAGCTTTCCAAATATGATATTGGTATGAGAAATATTTCTTAGCAAGGTTTCTTATGTTAATTGATTTGGGTTGTTTAGTACTAACCCTTGTTCTTTTATATACTCTCATGTATGTATGTTGAGTTAGAATCCTTGGTCTGGGGCTTGTGTCTTTAGCTAAGTGTTATTTTATCTCATTTTGAATCCACTAGGATCTCTTCTCTCTTCTCCTTTACCAAGAGTTTGCATTGAATCCATACTCTTTCTAAAGTGGGGGCTTAATGTATCATCTTAAAATGGAAGCACTTCCATGTTAAGAGCATTTAGCCCTCCGAGTAAGTGGTTTAGGGTCATGATTGGCATCTTTTCATTCTCCCTTGTCTTCCACTTCTTCTCTGTACTTGATTTCTTCATTCTAGGTGAAATTAGGGTTAAGGTCTTAATGACTTTCCTAATTTTCTCTCTTCCATGGCTCCATTTTCTAGGTAGGATTCATAAATGAGACCTCCTAGTCCTTCATCATATCATTCCAAAGATTTTTTGTCTATTCCTGACACTGGGTCCTATTCAGACATCCATTTCTAAGTTTCTAGCACCCCTGGAACCCCTGTTGTAGAATCTGGCCAAGTTAGGGTCTGAGGTCAAAGTTGACCTCGACCTTGACTAGGTCAGGGTTGACCTTGAACCTAACTAGGTTAGGGTCAACCTCAACCTTGACCTCTTCTCGCTAGGATTTCAAAATTCAAATGTTGGTAGTTTGGCTTTCGAGAAAGTTATTTCTCTGCCTCTGGGTCGGCTGTTTCAGGTTCCAAAATGGTAAATCCTTTAATTGTATTTAATCAAGGTATATTTTCTAAAGGTGAGGACCTAATTGGGATTTAATTCTTCAAGGTGGCCCATCTAGAGGAGTGTACCCTAGATCACTATAAAAGGAGGCCTTTCTCTCTTATTTTCACATCAAGTTTTCATATCTCATTCAAGCAATCAAGCTCTCAAGTTCTCAAGGTGATCAATCAAGCATTCATTCAAGTATTCAAGTCTTCTTCTTCATCCAAGTTCTCCATTGAAGATCAAGGATTCAAGAATTCAAGCTATTGAAGGGATTTGGCTCAAGCATTCAAGATCTATCATTCAAACCCTAGATCTAGCCACCATGGTGGTGTGATCTTCCTTCAAGATCCTTTGTTCATATTCAAGATCCATATCATTGTTTCCTCAAGGTGGATTTCAAGCATACAATCATGGAGGTTTGATAATGTTATGTTCAAGCTTTCATATCAATATATTTGATTACATTCCAAATACATAAGCATATCTATTGAATTGCATACCTTCATTATTAGATTCATTTCTACTACTTGCTAGCATTCTCTTATTTCAATTTCAATATTAAGGTTGATTCCAAACCAGGGTTTGACCAAGGAAAACCCCCCAAACAAACAAAAAAACCATTTTTCTTCTAGGCACAGGTGTGAAATTTTGGATTTGAGAGTGAATTCAGATACCCTTTTCGACAATCTTTCAGGATCTGTGAACAGAATCAAAATTGGACTTCAAATAAATAATGTGGTCTTTGACCTTTTAAAAGGTCAAAGTCAACTTGTGTGAATTTGGAGAAAAGATTTCTGGGTTTTGTCCACCTCGACATTTCCAGTCCAAAACAAGTGACAAAATCTTTAGAAAGTTCATACAGAAGCCAGAATTCAGCATTTTCTAGATCTGCCCTAATTCAAGGTTAGTATTTGCACTTCAATTATTTCAAATTTCAAGCTTAATCCAACTATAGGGAAGTATAGGGTTTCTCTCTCTCTTTCATATTCTTCATAGATTGATTCAATTGTGTATCAACCTTTTGGCTAATCAAATTGGATCTCTCCTTTGGGAATTTGGATTTAGGAGTGAATCTTACATTTTCCCCACACACATACACAAATAGTGGTGATTCCAAATTTACCACTATTCAAAATTTTATACTAGTCTACTAATGGCACAAAGTAGGATGCTAATGGGGCCCAAGGCACTCCCAAATACCAATCCTACTTGTAGATTAACAACTCAGAGGCAACAACACAAAGAAGGAGAGAAGAAATGAAAATGTATTTTATTTATTCATTCAAAAATCATACATGCTAGGCTGTAAGGCCTTCCTGGTTATGACCACTACAATGAAATTTATTTATAGAACAATCCTCATACATGTGAGGATCCACAGCTCTAGATTCTATCTTCTTAACTAGTTGAATCCTTATCCTAGAACATGTCTACATATTTATACAAGAGGCCACTGAATAGGTCATATCTAAAAATCATTTAGATCCAAAATTGGAGAAATACATAACCCATATTTAGGTCCACACATTTCCCAATGATCAATCCCAACATTAATATTATGACCAAAATTAATAGCACATGTCAGCCAACATCAAATAATTAAATTCCATCAGTTGGTAAACTTAGGAACTGAGCAACATCGAACACACCAAACCAACTTGGTAAAGGAAACAACCTAATTGTAACTGAGCTCTCCAGTGATTGACATGAACACTTCACTGAGAACTCAAAAGAAGTTACCGAGAAAAAAAAATGAGCTACCGAGTAGCCAAACAAGATCTAACATATTTTTGGTTGATCCAAGATTGCCACAAATCCAAGATGCTCCTGCATTAGACACCCGAGGTTGGAAAGAAATGATTCTTTGAATCATGTGTCAAGTACAACCTGAGATGAATCCAACTCAGATTGAGAAATCCATGTATTGTCTTCAATCGGTCTATTCTTCCACTATACCAAATACTCCATGTAATCCTTTCCTCTTATGCTTATGCTAACTTTCTAATCCAAAATCTGCTCAACTTCCTCTATTTTCTTCTTAGGATAATCACTCAGTACTGTTACTTCTTCATCAGGATGATGATTTGAAATTTTAAATATAGGTGATATATCCATAGCATCAGGTAACTAGACTTCATAGGCATTTCCACTATCAAATTTCTTCAATACCTTGTAGGGACCAAATTTCTTCATTTTCAACTTACCATATGTTCCAACAGGAAATCTGCCTTTCTTCAAATGAACCATTACTTCATCACCAACATAAAAAATCTTATTTCTTCTTGACCTATCTGCATTATCCTTGTATTTCTAATTACTCTTCTCTGACTTATGTTTCACTTCCTCATGCAATGTCTTCATGAACTCAACAAATTCTTCCCCTTCAAAACTTGTCTTCTCTTCACCATCAATATCTCTCAAGTCTGATATACCTCTCAGTTGTATGCCATTAACAATCTCAAAATGTGTCTTTCTAGTACTCCTATTTATGGAATTAGTGTATGCAAACTCTACTTTCTCCAACATCAAATCCCAATTACTTGGTTTGTCTCCAACTAAGCATCTCAAAAAGTTACCTAAACTTTTATTTACAACCTATATTTGTCCATCAGTCTATGGATGAAATGTAGAAATATATTTCAACTCGGTATTCAGCTTTTTCCATAGTCTTCCAAAAATAACCAACAAACTTATTGTCTCGGTCAAAGATGATACTTCTCGGTAATCCATGCAATCTGACAATTTCCTTAAAGAAAAGATTTTTTATATGCACTACATCTAATGTTTTTCTACATGGTATAAAATGTGTCATCTTGGAAAATCTATCCACAACAACATATATGGAATTATTACCTCTTGTTTTCCCTGGTAAGCCAAGAACAAAATCCATGTTGATATCTCTCCAAGGTTTCTTAGGAATAGAAATTGGTGTATACAATCCATTATTCTGACTTACTCCTTTTGCAACTTGACAAACTCCACAACTCTTCACAAATTTCTGAACATCCTTATACAACTGAGGCCAAAAATACATTTCGTTAAGAAAACTCAATGTCTTATCAATTCCAAAAAGTCCAACCAAGCCACTACTATGTTTTTCCTTTATCAAATTAGTTTTCATTGATCCTCTTGGTATACATAACTAAATTCCTTTGAAAAACATACCTTCTTGAATGAAATAGTCTTTAAAGTTATTCAATTGATCTATAATAGGTGCTCTGCACATTCTCCACTGCTCAAAAAAATTAGGGTCAGTTTCATACAAATTATTCATGTCATCAAAACCAAGAACCTTAATTCTCATTTTAGTCATCAAAGATCTTCTACTCAATGCATCAACAACTCAGTTAGACACTCCACTCTTATGTTTGATCATAAATGTAAAATTCTACAAATACTCAACCCACTTCATATGTCTCTGATTCAAATTATTATGACTACCCAAATATTGTAAAGCTTTATGATCAGTATACAATAAAAATTCCTTTTGCATCAAATAATATCTCCATTTCTTTAGGGCTTGAATAATATCATAAAATTCTTGATCATATACAGAATATCTCTTTTAGTATCATTTAACTTCTCACTAAAGAAAGTAATTGGTTTACCTTCTTGACTTAATAAAACTCCTATTGCACTTCCACTTGCATCACATTCAACTTGAACTTCCTTATTGAAATCAGGTAAAGATAACACAAGCAATTCAACAACCTTTTGTTTCAAAGTCTCAATGCTCTGATAAACTCCATATGTCCACTTGAATTATCTTTTATCTCCTCTCATTGTCTTGGTCACAACATTACAAAATGAACTGAAATTGTTGATGAACTTTTGGTAAAAACTAGCCAAACCATGGAATGATCCTACCTCACTAACATTCTTAGGTGTAGGCCAATCAAGAATAGCTTAAAATTTTTCAAGATCTATCTTCAAACCATGAGCTGAAATCACAAATCCTAAATACACAATCTCCTCTTTCATGAACAAAGACTTTTTCAAATTAATGAACAACTTTTCCTCTTTCAATATCTGCAATGCATGTCTATTATGCAATAAATGATCTTCTTTGGTTTTATTGAATATCATAATGTCATCCAAGTACACAATCACAAATTTACCCAAGAATTTCTTTATAACCCCATTCATTAACCTCATAAAAGTACTTGGTGCATTAGTTAAACAAAAATACATAACTAACCACTCATACAAACCTTCTTTTGTCTTAAAAGAAGTCTTACATTCATCACCTTCTCTAATTCTAATATGATGATATCCACTCTTAAAATCAATCTTAGTAAAATACTTTGCTCCACTCAAATAATATATTATATCATCCATTCTTGGCATTGGAAACTGATACTTAATTGTGATCTTGTTGATTTCTCTATAATTAGTACACATTCGCCATTCTCCATTCTTCTTAGGTGCCAATACAACTGGTACTGCACACAAACTCAAACTCTCTCTTATCAAATCTTTCTATGACAACTCATTACTTTGTTAGTTAAGTTCATCATTCTCAGTTGGTGTTAGTCGGTGTGGTACTTTATTTAGAAAACTAGCTCCAAGATTTAAATCCATACAATGAATAATACTTCTCATCAGTGGTAAACTATCAGGTACATTATCTGAAATGATTTCTTTGTACTTAGTGAGAAAATTCTCTACCTCTATCGACACTTTATCTTCTATTTTCTCACTCAATTTATTAGGAATCAAAGCATAACAAACATCATTCTTCTTCAGATCCTTAACAAAGTATCTACCTTCCATCAAACAAACTTTCATAGATGTACATATCTCACCAACAAATTCCTCCACTAAAGGTAACAAGATTTTTCTTTTGTCATCAACCCAAATAGTATATTTATTCAATCTACCATCATGTATAGAATGTCTATCATATTGCCTAGGTCTACCTAACAAAATATGACAAAAATCCATAGGCATAATATCACACAACATCTTATCATAGAACTTTCCAATTTTTAGATTTACAAAACATTTTTCACTTACCATCAGTGTATGTTCATCCTTGATCCATGAAAATTAATAGGGCTTGGGGTGTTTCAACCTTTTCAATTGTAACTTTGTAACCATTTCTTTTGATGTCATATTCTTTGAGCTTCCATTGTCAATGATTACTTTCCATGCTTTGTCTACAACTCTACATCTGGTCTTGAACAAAATTTTCCTTACTGGATCTTCCTTAGTCTTTCCACTCTATAATTCTCTTCTGACCATCAGGTTTCCTTCCTTCTCAGGCTCATTTAGTGGACCTTTATGTACCAAATCATTTCTGGTGCTACCAACCTTCTTATTTGCATGTGTACACTCAAATTATCTATGTCCTTCTCCTCCACAATTGTAACAAGTTCCTCTAAATCCTCCTCTGCCATAGCTACCTCAAGAGTAGTTACCTCTTCCTAAAAAGGAACTTTCACATTTCCACTCGGTCTTGCCTTTGTCATGATTTGTTTTGTCCTGATCAGATCTATTACTCTCATCATAGGATCTAGCTCTTCCTCTAGGGAATCTACCACCTCTTCCTCTTTGTATTTTCTCATTCCTTTTGTTCAATTTCTCCTCAGCTTTTAGGAAAAAATAATAAGCTTCTTCAATACTCTCCATTTTCACCAAACTAATTTCTTCTTAGATAGAAGTCCTTAACCCATTCAGGTATCTTGCAATTCTTTCAACTTCATCTTTAATATGTCTAGATTTGATATCCAATATGTAAAATTCCTCACTGTAATCTTTAACTGAGCTATCTTTATGCTTCAAACCTTGCATTCTCGTAACTAGGTTAATCTTATAATCACAAGGTAGAAACTTGCATTTCAATTTATTTATCATCTTATTACATACCTTAATTTTGTCTTTACCTTTCTTATTTCTATCTAATTGCAAATGCTCCAACCACAAGGATGCATGACCTTTCAACTTTATGCTCACAATTTTTACCTTCTTCTCCTTTGATATGTTCTCATATTAAAATTATTTCTCCATTAGGGTTATCTAGTCTATCAACTCATCTGAATCTAGTCTCCCACTATACTCAAGAGGGTTAAACTATGGTGTAGACTTTAGACTAGTCAATGCCTTCAGGAATCTTTCCTCTCCTTGATCCATTATAGGTGCATGTGTGGCTTCTTCTTGCATTTCCTTGGCCTCATCCTTACTAAAATCTTCAAGATATCTTCCTCAGTGCTAGGCTATCTCAACAACTTCTAACCTAGTATTAATTTGTCTTAGCATATTAGTTAAGCCTAGAACTACATCTCACCTCCCTTGAACCATCTTGAAACCCTTTGCAATTGCAAGTGAGATCACAATCTACCACCCCACAACAACATCACTAACTAGGGCTTACAAGAAGGAACCTCTAGATCTAACATTCACTCTGATACCACATGACACAAGATAGGATGATAATGGGTCCCAAGGAACTCCTTGATACCAATCCTACTTGTAGATTAACAAATTAGAAGAAAAAACACAAAGAAGGAAAGAAGAAATGTAGATATCTTTTATTTATTCATTCAAAACTCATACATGTTGGGTTGTAAGGCCTTCTTGGTTATAGCCACTACAATGAAATTCAATTACAGAACAGTCCTCATACATGCAATGATCCACATCTCTAGATTCTATCTTATTAACTAACTGACTCCTAATCTTAGAACATCTCTACATGTTTATACATGATTCCACTGAATAGGTTGGCTCTAAAGATCCTTTAGATCCAACATTGGAGAAAGCCATGACCAAGATTTAGGTACACATGTTTCCCAATGATCAATCCCAACATTAATATTGTAACCAAAATTAACTACACATGTCAGCCAACATCAAACAATTAAATTTTACCAGTTGGTAAACTCAGGAATCGAGCAACACTGAACACACTGAACCGTCTTTGTAAAGGAAACACCAAAATAGTAACTGAGCTCACCAGTGACCAATAGGAACACTTCACCAAGAACTCAAAATAATTTACCAAGCAAACAAAACAAGCTACTGAGTAGCCAAACAAGATCTAACATATTTTTGGTTAATCTAGGATTGCCATAAACCCAAGATTCTCCTGCATCAACTAAGTACAAGAGATGTAATTTTGTATTTTTTAGTCCTTTATAATTACCTTGCAACTATGATAATGGATAGGCATTGATCTACTATTGAATAATGAAATACTCTCGTTATACTACTACTAGCATTTGTAATTGATCTACTGATCTATAATATTCTCATCTTATATTTAATTGAAAAATTAAATAATATCAACAAAATGGGTTGGTAATGATGTGATGGTGTACAATGTTTTGTTCAATGTGGAAATGTGGTGAGTGTTTAAGCAAGAAATTGGGTGTTTTAGAGAGAAACAACAAGTAGAAAGATAATGGTAAGGCACCCCAAGTTCATGAGGCAAAGCGATGAAAGTAAATGCAATACTAAGGAAGGGCCTCTATCATGTTGACACAAAGACTAGGATTAGGGGATTTTATTCCCTTTCTCTAGGCATTACTAGGTGTGAGTGCTCCTCATCTTTTTTATGTCATTATTCTTAATCTCACCCCAAGGGTTGGTAAATTCAAAGAAGAAAAATTATAGGCTTTTCAAAAATGTAGCAAATCATTTCCATACGTGTAACAATAATTGCAAGGATCATATTTTGAAATCTAATCCATTAGCCAATATAGGGTTTTCCTCCCCAAATGTAGCTCCTTTTCCACTACTTGGGGAGAGTACTTGATAGCTTGGGATCCTTTTCCCTCTTGAATGATTTCTATTTATTCAAGCTCATCCTTATTTCTAGGTGATACCAAGGTGGATACGGCCTTTGATTGAGTTGGCTTCCAAACATCTAATGATTACATCCTAGAGGGATCCTCAAATATCAATTCACATGCTTTGGCTTTCAAATCCATGGGGAGGTGACCTCATGTGGATGAATTTGTTACCAAGTGAAATATTACTTGGGGAAATTTGATTGTTCCCTCTATGGAGTTGTTGTCCATTTTGGTTTCCTTTTTGTCACTTTTCAAATTTTCTAGGACTATTGTTGAGATTATGGAAAGATATATACTGAGAGGGGAGGGGTGAATCATTTCCTTTCAAACTTTTCAAGATTGAAATGTTGTAATCATAGATAACATTAACCGGCTAAATCCATTGCATGTAACATACATTCAAATATAATTGAAAATGTAAATGCATGTAACTTAATCAATAAACCATTCATGGAACTTCATATACATAACACAAATGTTTTGGTATCACAAAAATGTTGGAAATTTGCTAGCAAGCCAATACTAACTATATGTTTATCATTGATGAAAACATATGGTAAGTAGCATGCATGGAAGATTTATGTAGTAAGATTTTAGTATAAGTATCATGAACATGTTATCAACATGATATCATGGACATAGAGGTTAATTATTACTATAGACAGTTACGTAGCAGCTTGTGTCAGCAGTGTTCCTGATAGAGTTATAGGTAGTGTTCTGTGAATGATTGTCTGTACGGTCATCATGGAGCCTTGTGCCTTTGGAGATGTGATGAAGACATTGTAAGGAAACTTAGGTGCGGAAACAGCTTCCTACGCTAATCTCTATAGGAGAGTATTGTGCAAATTCTTATAAATCCTTACAATTTTAGATTCGTTAACTACTTTAACAAAGATATTGCAACCACATACAATGCATATAGAAAAATAGAGAATGACACAATGATATACCTTGGGGAAAACCTTTCGGTAAAAAACCCCAGCACTCCAAAACCTGACAATGTATTATCTTCAACACAAAGATTACAATACACTTGCAATGCAAGTTCTTTTAGGAAATGAGAGACAAAGCCAACAAGACTTAAATTTTGTTATATCTCTCCCATAGGAGCAGCATCATATATATAGACTCCTCTGGACCCAAAAATAGTCACAACCACCAAGACCCATGCACAAAGCCACATGTACACAGTTGTTACATGCAATCCCAAGAATAGGCATCCATCCCTAGAATAGACTATGACAGCTTGTCATAGAATCCACCAAAAATAACGGTCACAAGAGAAGTGTAAGAGAATCTATCATACCAACCTATTTTTGGCATATTCTCTTACACACACCAACCACTTCTTCTTGGGCACCCAAATAGGCCCAAGTCATAAGATGCTCTTACACCTGTCATAGCACAATCCTTAAATAGTTCTTACGCATCATAGGAATCCGTCATGACCATTTTAGTCATGATCTCCTTACGCACAAGATACCGACACATCAAGTGGAGTGACACATCAACATGCCAACTAGACATGTACACTCACACTTAATTACATTATTTGCAAAAAATACATTTACAAAACAAATAATAAGAATAGGAATTATCCAAGGTTGAGACACCTTATTCCTAACAGACATGCTAGTGATGTTACATTCATGAACATAGAGTCTGATGTTCAGTAGAAGTGAAGTTATGCAGTCTCTATTCACCAATTATAGTTTCCTATGTTTATTCAGAAGATTCGACAGAGATTATATTGGTTGAGGAGTTGCGCCTATCATTTTAGTATGAAACCTTGGATTAGTGATTAGAGAAGAGTTAATAATGTTTGGTTAAGAGTGCATGATGTAATTCAGCTTGAGGAGAAAGATTTAGTTAATTTGGTTGAGCCGATAGTGTGTAGTGTGCGTCTACATTTATTAATATTGGATAGGTCCCAAATTGTGTTGCGTGCTTAGTAGACTCAACATAATTATTATTGGAGTATGTTATGGCTTCTCTAATATGATTTCAAGGTGGTTCTAATAGGCCAAATTGATTATATCATTTAGAGGAAAGATATTTATAGGCAGTCATTTGTGATTGCTATGTTATGATTCAGAGTTGATTGTGAAGAGCAGAACAGAGAGTGCAAAGTATTGAGCCATCAGTAGAAGGTCTATGTGACCAAGTAAAGATTTTATGATATACATTGGAATTGATCCAGATAGTAGGTCAAAGCGTAATTCACCAAGATCCAGATATAGTGTGTATCTATTATTCAGAAGGTTGTAGCCCTCACCCCTTTGAGCAGTATGCTCTCATACAATGTGTCCTCACCCCTAATAGGGTTAATTGCAAAAGACTCCTAATAGGGTCCGCCCCTTGACTAGGTCACTATACTAAATGCATTATAAAGACAACTCCTAATAGGGTTAAGGATCTTCTAACAAGGATCATAATACACTAGTGTAGATTATAAGTGGGTGTCAATTACCACCGTGGTTTTTACCTATTTGGGTTTCCCCATAACCAAAATATTGGTCTTGTGTTCAAGTGTTCTTTCATTGTGTTTATGCTTTATGTTTAAGTATACTTAATTGAATAAAGAATTGAAACTTGTAGATAACTAATTCACCCCTCCTCTCAATTATCTCTTGGGACTATTCCTAACAATTGGTATCAGAGCCAAGTGCCTCAGAAAGAAATTTTAACAACTTGAGGTTGATTAGATGGTATTCTTTAGAAAAGATAGTCCTAAGTTTTATGGAGAGAATTATCTTGATTGGAAAATTAGATGATGACACATTTGCAGTGCATTGCTTTTGAAGTTTTTGAAGTGGCTTTCAAAGAAGTTCAGATCCCCTCTCTAGTAGATCTTGTAAAGGATGATTCTATTGGCAAGCAAAAGGATTTTTTCCATTAGAATGCAATAGTAAAAGAAGCCCTTATCAACACCCTATCTGATAGTGAGTTTTCAAAGATAAAGAAAGTAGACACTATTGAAGATTTGCCAGCAGGCCAGTACTGACTATATGTTTGTCATTGATGACAACATATGGAAAGTAGCATGTGTAGAAGTCTTATGTAGTAATCTTTTAGTATATGTAGCATGGACATGATATTAGCATGATATCATGGGTGCAGAGGTTAACTGTTAGTACAGATAGTTATATAGCAGCTTGTGTCAGTAGTGTTCTTGATAGAGTAACAGGCAGTGTTCTATGTATGGTTCTCCATACAGTTATCATGGAGCCTTGTGCACTTGGATATATGTTGAAGACATGTTAGTAATGTTACATTAATAGATGTAGAGTCTGATGATCTATAGAAGTGAAGTTATGTAGCTGCTATTCGCCAGTAACAATTTCCTACATTTATTCAAAAGAGCCGACATAGATTTTATTGGTTATGGAGTTGTGCCTATCATTTGGGTATGTGCCCTTGGATTTAATCTTAGAGAAGAGTTGGTGATGTTTAGTTAAGAGTGCATGAAGTAATTCAACTTGAGGAGAAAGATATAGTTGTTTTGGTAGAGCCGACAGTGTGTAGTGCGCTTCTACAATTATCTTATTGGACAGGTCCCAGAATGTTTTGCATGCTTAGTAGAGCCGACTGAATTATTACTGGAGTTTTTTATGGTTTCTCTAATATTATTTCAAGGTGGTTCTAATAGGCCGACTTGATTATATCATTTAGAGGAAAGATATTTATAGACAGTCATTTGTGATTGCTTGAGTGTGGTTTATAGTTGATTAAGAAGAGAATAGCAAAGTGTGTGAAGTGTTGATCCATCAGAAGAAGGTATATGTGACCAAGTAAAGTGTTTATGCTATACATTGGAACTGATCTAGACAACATGTCTAAGCACAGTTCACCGAGATCCAGATATAGTGTGTATCTATTATTCAGAAGGTTGTAGCCTTCACTCCTTTGAGTAGTGAGGTCTCGAATAGTGCATCCTCTCCCCTAACATGGACTATTTTAAAAGACTCCTAATAGGGTCTGACCCTTGACCAAGTCTATTGTACTAAATATATTGTAAAGAAACTCCTAGAAGGGTTAAGGATCTTCTAACATGGATCATAATACACTAGTGCAGAATATTAGTGGGTGTCAATTTCCACCAGGGTTTTTACCTATTTGGGTTTCCCCGTAACCAAAATATTGGTGTTGTGTTCAAGTGTTCTTTCATAATGTTTATGCTTTATGTTTAAGTATACTTAATTGGACAAATTATTGAAACTTGTAGATAATTGATTCACCCCCCCCCCCCACCCCCCCTCTCAGTTATCTCTTGGGACTATTCCCAACAATTGGTATTAGAGCCAAGTGCCTCAGTGAGAAATTTTAATAGCTTGAGGTTGATTAGATGGCATAATTTAGAAAAGAAAGTCCTAATTTTGATGGAGAGAATTATCTTGATTGGAAGAACAAGATGGTGACTCATTTGCAGTGCATTGCTTTTGAAGTTTTTGATGTAACTATCAAAGTAGTCAAGATCCCTACTTTAGAAGACCTTGCAAAGGATGATGCTACTAATAAGAAAAAGGAATTATTTCATCAGAATGCAATAGCCAAAGAATCCCTTATCAGCACCCTATCTGATAGTGAGTTTTTAGAAATAAAGAAGGTAGATACAACCCACAAAATATGGAAGTACGTAGAAGACATATTTGAAGGAGACAAACAAGAAAAGGATGTACGTAGAAAGACATCAAAGAAAAGATACAATGCATCAGAGATGCTTCCTAAAGAAAACATCAGAGCTTACAATCAAAGAATCAATGAAGCAATTGCTAGAATCAAGAACAATGGTGGAGAGATCTCAGAATAAGACATCATGGACAAATTGATGACTACTCTCACTCCTGAATATGAAAACAAGATCAACATCCTTGATGAGACCATGTAGCTTACATCTAATTTCAAGAGAGAGACATTGATTAGCAAAATCTCAGCTTTTGAGATTTCAAGATTGAAGACAAAACCTAAAAGTGAGACAACCTTCAAAGAAATAGTTCATGGTAAGAAATTTGCAAACACTTATGGTAATTTTGATGATGATGATGAATAGAAAACACTAGATGATTTCATTGCTATGATTTCCAAAAGAGAAAAGAAAGGAAAAGGAAAATATGAAGGTCAATTTCCATTTATATACTTTTCATGTAATAAGATTGGTCACTTTGCATCTAAATGTCCCTTAAGAGCTAGAAAGTTCAAAAATGACTACAAGCATAAATTCTCTAAGGATGGTTACTATGCTGGAGATGGAGTTACTATGCTAAGGTTGAGAATGAATTTGGACTAAAAATAAAATGTTTGAGATCGGATAGAGGAGGAGAATTCACCTCTGATAGATTCTATGAGTACTGTGAAGAACATGGCATAAAGGGATAGTTGAGTGCACCTAGAACCCCTCAGTAGAATGGAATTATAGAGAGAAGGAATAGAATCATCCTTGATACAGGGTAGACCATCATGATTGAAGGAAAAGTTGCACACACCTATTGGAAAGATGTGGTCAATACAGTAGTCTACACCATCAATAGAATTCAATTGAGGCCTGGCGCTGAAAAAACACCATATGAGCTATGGCTTGGTAATGTTCCCACAATAAAATACTTCAGAATCTTTGGAAGCAAGTGCTACATCAAGAGGGATGAAGCAGTAGGAAAGTTTGATGCAAGAAGTGATGAAGGTATTTTCCTTGGTTACTCTACTAAAAGTAAAGCTTATAGATGTTTCAATTTAAGATTGAAAAAGATCATTGAAATTGCTCATGTTAAGATTGATGAAAAGTTCATGGTTCAAGAAAGATAACATGATTAGTCACCCATGATTGAAAAAGAACCCAGACCCTCCACTAGTGAGACAGTTATTGAAGAAATGTTTGACAGTATTGATGTGTTATTCAAGGACCCTGAGACAAGTGAAGAAGAGATTCCTAGGGATGATGAGTTAGCATCACCTAAAGTTCAAAGTTTACATCTAGAAACCATTCCAAGAAAGACATCATTGGAGATCAGAGTGGCAAAGTCTTAACAAGATCTCAAGAAAAGAATTCAGCTAGCAGTGAAGTGGTATGTTTACTATCTCAAATTGAACCTTTAAGTGTTGAAGATGCTTGTAATGATTCAAATTGGCATGATGCTATGAAAGAAGAACTTGATCAAATTATTAAGAATGACACTTGGAAACTAGACCCAAGACCTAGTGATAAGAATGTGACTGGAACAAAGTGGATATTCAGGAACAAGATGAATGAAGATGGTACAATAGTAAGAAATAAAGCAAGGTTAGTATGTAAGGGATATGTGCAAAGAGAAGGCATTGATTATTCAGACACATTTACACCTATGAGCAGATTAGAAGCTATTAAGTTGTTTCTAGCTTATGCTACAGTCAAAAACTTCAAAGTTTATCAGATGGATGTCAAGTTAGCATTCTTAAATGGAGATTTAAAAGAAGTATACATTGAGAAGCCAAAAGGATTCACCTTATCAGACATACTTGATATGGTATGTAGATTGAAGAAGGCCCTCTATGGACTTAAGCAAGCCCCTAGAGCATGGTATGAGAGACTAGATGGATATCTAACAAAGATTGGATTCAAGAAAGGAGCAACAGACTGTAATCTATTCATAAGAGAGACATCTGAAGGTTTACTACTTGTAGCTATATTTGTTGATGACATTATCTTTGGAGGTAATAAAAAACTTAGTGCTGAATTTTCTAAGGAGATGCAAAATGAATTTGAGATGAGTATGATTGGACCTATCAAATACTTTTTGGGATTGAATGTACAACAAACAAAGAAAGGTATTTTCATTAATCAGTCGAAGTATGTGAAATAAATATTAAAGAAATTCAAGATGGATGATTGCAAGCCAGTAGGGACACCTATGATAACTAGATGAAAGATTAAAAAAGAAGATGACTCACCAGTAATAGATATAACATTGTACAAGTCTATGATTGGAAAACTTATTTATCTTACTCAGACTAGACTTGATATTTCCAATGTAGTTGGCATAGTTGGAAGATTTGCAGCAGAGCCCAAAAAAAGTCACCTCATGGAAGTGAAGAGGATATTCAGATACTTGCAAGGCACTATAGACTATGGTCTATGGTATCCTAATTCAAAAAATGTTGAGCTTCATGTGTACACTGATGCAGATTGGGCATGATGCGTTGATGACATAAAGAGTACATCAGGTGGAGCAGCATTTTTTGGTGATAGACTTGTCATTTGGATAAGCAAGAAAGAGAATTGTATCTCTCAATCAAAAATAGAAGAAGAGTATGTTGCAGTAGCCTTGAGTTGTTCTACATTGTTTAGATCAAGCATATGATAAAAGATTTTGGAATTCAGATTGATTATCCTATTGTTATTCACTGTGATAACACTAGCACTATCAATATGTTGAAGAACCCTGTAATGCATGCAAAGACACAAAACATTAAGATCAAGTATCATTTCCTAAGAGAGAAAGTGACAGAGAAAGAAGTCAAGCTGGACTACGTGAATACTAAAGATCAATTGGAAGACATATTCACAAAGCCCTTGCCAAAGGATACTTTTGAGTATCTCAAGGAGAAGTTGGGAGTAATTCCCTTCCCTGATTCTTCTTAGATGAAAGAAGGAAAAGCATCAGTCCTTAGGGACTGATGGATGGTTGACTACTCTACCTCTGGAGTAGTACGGGTGCTTAAACTAATTGGCACCCTTTTCCATTGATGTCAAAGGGGGAGTAATATATAGTCATGAAAAATAGGAGTAAAAAGGAGGAGTAATATACTAAAGGGGATTAGTATTCAGTTATGATAGTAGTTCAGTTGGGGAAATGGAGAATGTTATAAAAGAAATCTTCATTTGGATTGGTGGAGTTTTTAATTCCATATGTTTCCATCAATGACAAAGGGGGAGACTGTTGGAGATTTACTAGCAGGCCAGTACTGACTGTATGTTTGTCATTGATGAAAACATATGGAAAGTAGCATGCATGGAAGTATTATGCAGTAAGATTTTAGTATATGTAGCATGGACATGATATCAACATGATATCATGGGTTCAGAGGTTAATTGTTAGTACAAATAGTTATATAGTAGCTAGTGTCAGCAGTGTTCCTGATAGAGTAACAGGCAGTGTTCTGTGTATGGTTGTCCATACAGTTATCATAGAGTCTTGCACACTTAGATATATTTTGAAGAGATGTTAGTAATGTTACATTCATGGATGCAGAGTTTGATGATCTATAGAAGTGAATTTATGCAGTCGCTATTCGCCAGTAATAGTTTCCCATGTTTATGCAGAAGAGCCGATAGAGATTTTATTGGTTCTAGATTTGCACCTATAATTTGGGTATGCACCCTTGGATTTAAGCTTAGAGAAGAGTTGGTGATGTTTGGTTAAGAGCACATGA
Organism: Chamaecyparis obtusa; assembly: GCA_027943335.1. Classification (NCBI taxonomy): domain Eukaryota; kingdom Viridiplantae; phylum Streptophyta; class Pinopsida; order Cupressales; family Cupressaceae; genus Chamaecyparis; species Chamaecyparis obtusa. The sequence continues at coordinate 2,451,246 of BSBK01000484.1, forward strand.
AGTAACTCAGCTCAAGGAGAAAGATATAGTTGTTTTGGTAGAGCCGATAGTGTGTAACGTGTCTACAATTATCTTATTGGATATGTCCCATAATGTGTTGCGTGCTTAGTAGAGCTGACTAAATTATTATTGGAGTTTGTTATGATTTTTATAATATGATTTCAAGGTGGTTCTAATAGGCTGACTTGATTATATCATTTAGAGGAAATATATTTATAGACAGTCATTTGTGATTGCTTGAGTGTGGTTCATAATTGATTAAGAAGAGTAGAGAAGAGTGTGCAAAGTATTGAGCCATTAGAAGAAGGTCTATGTGACCAAGTAAAGTGTTTATGATATACATTGGAACTAATCTAGATAGCAGGTCTAAGAGTAGTTCACCAAGATCCAAATATAGTGTGTATCTATTATTCAAAAGGTTGTAGCCTTCGCCCCTTTTAAGCAGTTAGCTCTCGGACAGTGCATCCTCTCCCCTAATAGAGACTATTGTAAAAGACTCCTAATAGGGTCTGACCCTTGACTAGGTCTACTGTACTAAATATATTGTAAAGAAACTCCTAACAGGGTTAAGGATCTTCTAACAAGGATCATAATACACTAATTCAGAATATTAGTGGGTGGCAATTCCCACCAGGGTTTTTTACCTATTTGGGTTTCCTCGTAACCAAAATATTGGTGTTGTGTTCAAGTGTTCTTTCATAGTGTTTATGATTTATGTTTAAGTATACTTAATTGGATAAAGAATTGAAACTTGTCGATAACTGATTCACCCCCCCTCTCAGTTATCTCTTGGGACTATTCTTAAAAGACACAACCTACAAGATATGGAAGCACCTAGAAGACATGTTTGAAGGAGATAAAAAAGAAAAGAATGCATGGAAAAAGACATAGAAGAAAAAGTACAATACATTGGAGATGCTACCTGAAGAGAACATAAGAGCTTGTAATCAAAGGATTAATGAAGCAGTTGCTGGAATCAGAAATAATGGTGGAGAAATTTTAGAAGAAGACATCATGGATAAACTGATGACTACATTGACACCAGAATATGAGAGCAAGATAAACATCATTGATGAGACTATGCAATTTTCAGAAAAATTCAAAAGAGAAACTTTAAACAACAAGATTGCTTCATTTGAGATATCAAGTTTGAAGACAGAGCCTAAAAGTGAGATAGCCTTCAAAGCTTCGGTCCATGGTAAGAAATCCTTGAACACCTCTGGTAATTTTGATGATGATGATGAAGAAGAAAAAGCTCTAGATGATTTCATTGTTATGATTGCTAAAAGAGAAAAGAAAGGAAAAGGAAAATGTGAAGGTCAATTACCATTCAAATTCTTTTCATGTAATAAGATTGGTCACTTTGCATCTAAGTGTCCTACAAGAGTTAAAATGTTCAAGAATAACTACAAGCCTAAGTATACAAATGAATGCTACTATGTTGGAGATGGAGTATTAGATAAAGAATTAGTAGAAGAAGAAATTGGATTTATTTCTCTTCAAAAATGAAAATAATTGACAAGAGTTAGCACTGATTTCACAAGCTGACATCAGGACAAATTTGATCATTGATAGTGGTTGTTCACATCACATGATAGGAGACAAAGATAGATTTGTTCATTTGGACAAATACAAAGGAGGCATGGTTAGATTTGGAGATAAGACTCCTAAACCCATCATTGGTAGAGGATCCATCACCTTGGATGGAAAGAATAACACTAACGATGTTCTATATGTTGATGGTTTGAAGCATAACCTACTAAGTGTTGGGCAATTACTTGACAAAGGCTACTAGTTGGAGTTCAATAGAAATAAGTGCATCATTAACAACAAAGAAGGAGAAATGATTGCATCAGGATCAAAGACTAAAGGTAGTGTTTTTTAGCTTAATCCAGAAGCAAGTTTTTTTATTGTTAAAGTTGATGACAATTGGCTATGGCATAAAAGACTATGTCATATCAATTTTGATAACATAGTAAAGATTAGTAATGTTAAGGTGGTAAGAGACCTACCGAGCATATCAATGCTAGTTGATACTATTTGCAAGGAATGTGTGATGGGAAAACATGTGAGGAATTCATTTAGAAGCAAGCACAATTCAGCAAAGAACAAGTTGGATCTGATTCATACAAACTTATGTGGACCAACTCAAACAAGATCATACTATGGTGAAAGGTATTTTATTTTGTTTGTAGATGATTATTCTAGAATGATGTGGGTTGCATTCTTGAAAGCCAAGTCAGAAGCATTTGAGAAGTTCAAAATATTCAAAGCTAAGGTTGAGAATGATTTTGGACTAAAGATAAAATGTCTAAGGTTGGATAGAGGAGGAGAATTCACCTCTAACAGATTCTATGAGTACTATGAAGAATATGGCATAAAGAGATAGTTGAGTGCACCTAGAACCCCTCAACAGAATGGGATTGTAGAGAGAAGGAATAGGATCATCCTTGATACAATGTGCACCATCATGATTGAAGGAAAAGTTTCACACACCTATTGGAGAGATGCAGTCAATGTTGGCATTAAGTATGATTGTCATTAGTGACAACACTTATTCAGACTCTGCGTGTTTACCGAGTAGAATAGTGTTTACCGAGCAAAATAGTGTTTACCAAGAAGAACAATGTTTACCAAGTAGAACAGTGCTTATCGAGTAGAATAGTGCTTACCAAGTTATCATCACTGAGTGATGAGATGAGCAGTGTTTACCGAGTGCCAGCATGGTAAATAGGGAATTCAGTCTCTACCGAGTGACACTATATCTACTGAGTCTCCAGTATATACCAAGTTTGAAACTACAACCGAGTGGTTAGTATGGACCGAGCCTCCACTTCTACCGAGTGCATGACAATGCCGAGTAACGCAGTGGATGCCAAGTATCATAAATTCACCGAGTTAGTTTGCAGTAACTGAGTCACTATATTTTGGCTGACTCAGTAATACTTGTGTTTGCTTGTTTAAAGCTGACTTTGCTATTGTTTTGTAATTATTTTGGATTGATATATAAACAATGTTTTGTATCATATCCAAACTGTGAAAAAAAAGGGAGAAGCGAAAAAGAGAAGAAAGGCAGAGATAAGCAAATTACAAAGGGATACAATAGTATAAAAAGCAACAAAGACATATCTATCACATAAGGTGATCAGTACATCAGAGAATCTCAATCAGCAAGTACAGTTGCAAGTAAGAGATCTACTGTTTCATCCTAACAGGTGAATCAGCCCCAAATCCTTTAACCGAGTAGACTTAACAGTCTTTGCAAAAATCTCTTAATCGAGTGCATACTTCTTTGTATGTTTGTAAATCCTCTAACAAGGTGGACCTAGCAGTCCTTATTGCTCCTAATAGGGTAGATCATTAGAAGTGATCATTGTAAGCCTTAATCGGCAAACTTTATACTGCAGTATTGAAGTTTAGTGGGTTTCATCCCCACCCTAGTTTTACTTTCTATTTGGAAGATTTCTGGGTCACCAAATCTCTGTGTTCAAAGTGTTATGAATGTTTTATTCTTTCTATTACTCATGCATATAGTTAGCTTATCAATCTAATGTCATTGAGAAAATGGTTGAGATCTAAAATTTGTAAAAGTTTTGAAGTTACTGATTCACCCCTCCCCTCTTAGTAACCTAGCTAGTCTTGAATATTTCCAACAATTGGTATTAGAGCTCCGTGGTTCTCAGAATAAAGTTTGATAGCTTGAGAAAAGATTCAAGACAATGGAGATATTCAGACTTAACAAAGTAATTGAGAATGAAAAGCTAGATCTGGAAATGGCCATAACTCAACTCAAGGAAGCAAAAGAGCATCTTTCCCTTTCCCTAAAAAGAAGGAAGGAACTTGCAAACCAGATGAATGACCACCAGTATGTTGAAGAAAAGATTGAAGACTTTTTCCCTTCAAGCAACTCAAATGAAGCAAACAATGAAGCAAAAGAACTTCTAGAAAAGAATGGATCTCTGAAAGAAGAAGTAAGAAAATTGAAAAGAGAACAAGAAATTCAGTGAACAAGATTCTGTGAAATCTTGGAACAAAGAAACAAGATGAAAGATGAAATAGATGGAAAGAACAATGAAATCTAGAATCAAACCCTTCAGCTAGAAAACCTTATTAATCAAGTCTCCAATGCAAATGAAGAAATCTTGACTCTAAGATCAGAAAATGAAAATATAAGAGAGGAACTAAGATCTGAAAAGCAAATCAATTTAAGATTGATGAATGATCTAGATACTGAAAGGCAAATCAATGAAAGAATGTTGAAATCTCAAGAAGATATGAATCAGGTGTATGAATGAAACCTTCATAAGAAAAAAGGAAAAGTAGGACTTGGATACAAAGAGGAAGGTGAATCCTCCAAACAAGGTACTCAAATGAATTAGAAACCTACTTGTAATCACTATGGAAAATTTGGTCATACTTCAAACAAATGTTGGAGCAATGGAAAAGCAAAATTCAATGGAAAATGCTACAATTGCAATCAGCATGGTCATAAAGCAAATGAATGCAAGGAGAAACCAAGATTTGAAGGCAAATGTCACAAATGTAACAAACAAGGTCACAAGGCATCAAAATGTAGAACTAAAACACCCAATCCAATAGAACAAATTATGAAAGCAATATTTGGTTGGGATTACAACACTTGGTGTAGATGTCATTACTGTGGAGAATATGGACACATTGGCATGAATTGTGTAAGGCATCACTTGAGAAAAAGGGATACTACCATAAGATGTTACAAATGCACTAAGCTTGGTCACATAGCTAAAAATTGCATGAATTTAGGCAAAGTTGAAGATGAAAAGAAAGCAAAAGCAGATAGCATCAGGAAGTAGATGAGACAACAGTGGATCCCTAAACCTACCAAGCAAACCAATCCAAGTAATGAAGTCACTCATGAAGAGAGTGGCTCTATCAATTCTAACTAAGTCTCCAAGAAAGCACTGGAATTGTATCCTCATAGACATATTCCAAACAGTTCCTGAATTGAAAGGAAGAAAGATCCAAATTAGTATGTAAGATATAGAAGGATCACAGGAAGGTCGGTATTAGTTTCAACCGAGCAAGGTCAGGAGTAACGTAATTTCATTCGGTTACCAAGTAAGGTCGGAGTAGTATGTTCTCCGAGTTGTGGAATCTTCACCAAGCAATTAATGCTTAGTGGATGACAGTCTGTCAAATTCTATACCCTAATTCCTACAGAGCATTAATGACAAAGTTTTAACAAAAAGCATGAAATCAAATTCATTCTTCACCACGAATATCAGCATATTGAGCAGAAAAATTTCTAAGTGCGATCAAGTGATTCAAAGGAAAATTTTGCAGTAGAAATTTTTTTAAGAGCTACCATGGCATCAGCCACCACCAAAGTAGAGAAAGGTTTGGAAATGTTAGTTCATGGAGAATGGAAAGCACCGGATTTCAAACTCGTGCCCGCAATTGCAGAAACCCTAGATCCGAGTGGAGCTCAATCTCAAATTCCTCCAAAGGTACTTCTTGTAAATGACATTCGCAATCATTTTAGAGGTACAATTCAAGAACTTGGAACCCTAGAGATAGATGTTGTTCGTGATGAACTGTGTGTTGATGGTGTTCTCAAATAGAAACATAAACATTTGGAAGATAAGGGTTTGACACATATCACCCACTTGCCTCAGAGTTTCCAGATAAAATGGATAAGATATATTCTAAGCCGAGTGCATGAAGGTAAAATTTGGCTTGAGCAACTAGTGGAAATATCAAAGAAGATGATTCACTGAATCACTGGTCTTCCCATGCTTGCCAAGGAAAAATCTACAAAAACCCTAGGTTGGGTAGAGCTGGAAAATAAAACCCTAGCCAAATGGGATGGTAGAGGTATGAGAATAAACAACATTACCGATGTAGAACTAAAATTTGGTACATATGTAATAGCTCACAAGATATATAGTTCAAGTCAGCAGAATAGTGTTCCGTGTGAAGCAGTTGACCTAGCCTATAAAATTGTGAAGAACAATATGTCATTTGACCTAGCAGATCTATTGTTGAAACAATTCAACAAGAATATGGAGGGCATCCAAACCTCAAAGAACAATCCATGTAAGTTTGGCTCACTGTTGGTTTGTTTATTTTTCTATGCTCAAAAGTTTTTCCCATCTAAAGGCACGGTAAAATGGAGAAAGGATGTGCCTATTCTTTATCAGATAAATGAGTATATTGTAGAAATGGGTGAGAATTTTACAAGAATAATGGATAACTATTTTGAATCTTTTAAGGAGAAGATGAATAATAGATTCCAGATTCCACTAAAGTTGGTGGAAGATTATAAAGATGATGTTTGTTTTATGGTTGATTGTGATAGAGTATATATTCAGGTAGTAAGGCCCAGGATTGTATAGGTAAAACCTCTTCCTTATGAGGTAAACATTGATGAGACAAAGGATATAATTGAAGCCCTAGTAAATCAACCCATTGATCCAAAAGCTCCATACTTTGGAACATATGATGAAGCTAAGGTAAGAATTGAGTTAAGCATAAAGCTTCCACAGGCGGTTAACAAAGGCAGAAAGAGGATGGCCAAGATGCAATCTAGCACACCTCTAATGTTAACCGAGGACAAAAGAGAGGATATTGTAGAAGAAGAAGAAAAGGATGAGAGTAAAGAAGAACAAGTGCCTATAAAGAAGAAAGGAAAGGTAACTATCACCAAGGAACCTGAGCAACCCACTGCAGTATTCACAAGAAAAAGATCAAGGGACAAGGCAGGAAAATTCAAGGATGATATAGTACTCAAAAGGCCTCCTCCCTCTTTTGAAGAAAAGATTAAGGATTTGAGAGAAGGATTTGGAATTGCAAATTTCAAATCTCTCAAATATGAAACAAGGTCAGAGGTAGAGCAACAGGAAATTGAAGATGCTGTTATTGAGAAAATGGGAAGATGGAAATACTCACCTAAAGAAATAGATTCTCAAATCCTAGGAGCTTTATTAAACCCAATCAAGATGAGATGGTCCAATGCAAGGCAAACTGTTAAGGACATCTATGCTCAAAACTTAAGGCAATTGATGCCAAGTTTGAAAAATGCTGAAATAAATAAGGCATTGAGAGAAAATGAGTCCAAGATGACACTAAAATTCAACAGTTGCTTAATTTTGATCAAGGATATAGAGTTGGTTGTGAAGAGTGCAGAATCTACTTGGAAAAACATATATCATCTTCACAAACTGAGTAATGAAACTATGATAATTAAAGATATTGAAGATGATAGTGATGAAGAAGATGAAGAAATAGTTCAGATTGATAATGTTGAGACAGAAGAAGTAGGAAAAGAAGCTACCAAGGAAGCTGAGAAGAATGTTGAGGAAGATGATCCAGTTCAGATAGCTACAAAGATACATCAAATGTCCAATCATCACTAGCACAACTCAATGTATCAATGACAGAAGTGGCTACCACTTCATCTACCGAGCTTCAGCCTCCTTCTTCCATCAAGTTGCAGTCTTTTGTACCTTCTTCAATTTTGAGTTTTTCAGCAGTAAGTACTTCAGATTCTACAGTTGTAAATACTTCAATTTTTGGTTTATCAAATATTCCAGTTAGCATCCCATCAGTTGGAAGTTTATCAATTTTCACTACAAGTCCTACTGTGTCTACCATAATTTCTACTACAAAGGCATTAAGTATAAAGACTCAACCGAGTAAAAAAATTTTGAGCAAGAGTGTAGTAGAAGGTATAGATCTAGATGAGGAGATAGAAATTCCCCAATTAGATTTTGCAAACCTCACTGCAAATCAAATGCAAATAGTTGGTGAAATCCTCCAGAAGAAAGCAAAGCAGAAGAAACTAAAAGAAGAAAGAGATAAGGAATATAAGATCATTGAGGATGCCAAGAACATTTTGATAGAATCTATAGGTGTTGAAGTTGATTCCTCTCAACACATTTTGTTGCAGTTGGCAGAAGCAGTTAACAAGTTCAATGATGATTCCTATGGAACAGACAAGTTGCTTGAGAAGGATGAGAAGAAGTTTGATAATGAAGTGCTTGAGCACATTGATCAGAAAATAGCTATTAATCAGGCAGGGTTATCTTCATTTTTGACTAGCATTGACTCCTCCCATTCCAAGGTAACATCTCTTTTTGTCAAAGTTTGTAATGTTCCCAAGTTCTCAAAGGAGATCAAAGACAAAATAAATAAGATTGATGAGGATCTGAAGATCAGTGCACAAAAGTTGCAACTTGAACCTAGTTCAAGCTCTGCACATCATATAACAGTCAGATTCCTATCTAATAAGCTTTCAGAATTATTGAGAGAAGATGCAAGGATCAGATCAACATTAATAGATATTCAGAACATGATCCTTCCCATCATGGATACAATGCAAAAGCATATTGCATACTCAAAAACATTGATCCATGACAATCAGTTTTCAATTGCAGATCACATGATTGAACTCTCTGCAGAAGTCCAAGTTGCACTCCATACATGCAAGATTCTACAAGAGAATTAGGATAGAACTCTAGCATTAATAAGTAAGGTACACTCTGATTTTCTCTCACATTTTGGCATCTCCGTGTAAAATATTTGTATATACACCTTTGGCATTATTGTCAAAAAGGGGGAGAACGTATATAAGATATATGAGATATGAAAGGGGGAGAAAGTATAAATAGGAAATATGAGTATGAGGTGATACAAGATATTTGTATATATACTGTATGGGGAGACATGAAATGTATATACAATAGTATGACAAAGATAAATTTAAAAAAAAGAGATAGATTTAGCATGATTTTTTTTTGGGCAATAAGTGTTTTTGTCACTAATGCCAAAGGGGGAGATTGTTGGCATTAAGTATGATTGTCATTAGTGACAACACTTATTTAGACTCTTCATGTTTACCGAGCAGAATAGTGTTTACCGAGCAGAATAGTGTTTACCAAGTAGAATAGTGTTTACTAAGTAGAACAATGCTTACCAAGTAGAACAGTGCTTACCGAGTTATCATCACCTAGTGATGAGATGAGCAGTGTTTACCAAGTGCCAGCACGGTAAATAGGGAATTCAGTCTCTACCGAGTAACACTATATCTATCGAGTCTCCAGTATATACTAAGTTTGAAACTACAACCAAGTGGTTAGTATGGATAGAGCCTCCACTTCTACCAAGTGCATGATGATGTTGAGTAACGCAGTGGATGCCGAGTATCAGAAAGTCACCGAGTTAGTTTGCAGTAACTGAGTCACTATATTTGGGCCAACTCAGTAGTACTTGTGTTTGCTTGTTTAGAGCCAACTTTGATATTGTTTTGTAATTATTTTGGATTGATATATAAACAATGTTTTTTATCATATCCAAAGTGTGAAAAAAAGGGAGAAGCGAAAAAGAGAAGAAAGGTAGAGATAAGCAAATTACAAAGGGATACAATAGTATAAGAAGTAGTAGAGACACATCTATCAAAGAAGGTGATCAGTACATCAGAGAATCTTGATCAGCAAGTATAGTTGCAAGTAAGAGATCTACTGTTTCATCCTAACAAGTGAATCAACCCCAAATCCTTTAACCAGGTAGACTTAACAGTCTTTGCAAAAATCTCTTAACCGAGTGCATACTTCTTAGTATGTTTGTAAATCCTCTAACAAGGTGGACCTACCAATCCTTATTGCTCCTAATAGGGAAAATCATCAGAAGTGATCATTGTAAGCCTTAACCGGCAAACTTTATACTGCAGTATTGAAGTTTAGTGGGTTTCATCCCCACCCCAGTTTTACTTTCTATTTGGAAGGTTTCTGGGTCACCAAATCTTTGTGTTCAAAGTGTTATGAATATTTTATTCTTTATGTTACTCATGCATATAGTTAGCTTATCAATCTAATGTCATTGAGAAAATGGTTGAGATCTAAAATTTGTAAAAGTTTTGAAGTTACTGATTCACCCCTCCCCTCTTAGTAACCTAGCTAGTCTTGAATATTTCCAATAGTCAATACAACAGTCTATACCATCAATAGAATACAATTAAGGCCTGGTGTAGACAAGACACCTTATGAGCTATAGTTTGGTAATGTTCCCATAGTAAAATACTTCAGAATCTTTGGAAGCAAGTGCTACATCAAGAGAGATGAAGCAATAGGCAAGTTTGATGCAAGAAGTGATGAAGGTATTTTCCTTGGTTACTCTACTATAAGTAAAACTTATAGATGTTTTAATTTAAGATTGAAAAATATCATTAAAAGTGCTCATGTTAAGATTGATGAAAATTTTATGGTTCAAGAAAGATATCATGATTACTCACCTATGATTGAAGAAGAACCCAGACCTCCACTAGTGAGATAGTTGTTGAAGAGATGTTTGACATTATTGATGTATTGTTCAATTACCCTAAAACAAGTGAAGAAGAAACTTAGAAGGAAGATGAGTCAGTATCACCTAAAGTTCCAAAGTATACATCTAGATATCACTCTAAGGATGACATCATTGGAGATCAGAGTAGCAAAGTCACAAAAAGATCAAAAGAAAAGAACTCAGCAAGCAATGAAGTGGTATGTTTACTATCTCAGATTGAACCTCTAAGTATTGAAGATGCATGTAATGATTTAGATTGGCATGATGCTATGAAAGAAGAACAACATTAGATTATTAAGAATGATACTTGGGAATTGGTCCCAAGACCTAGTGATAAGAATGTGATTGGAACAAAGTGTATATTCAGAAACAAGATGAATGAAGATGGTACAATAGTAAGGAATAAAGCACAATTAGTATGTAAGGGGTATGCACAAAGATAAGGTATTGATTATTCAGACACTTTTGCACCAGTGAGAAGATTAGAAGCCTTTAAGTTATTTTTAGATTTTGCAACATTCAAAAACTTCAAAGTTTATCAGATGGATGTTAAGTCAACATTCTTGAATGGAGAGCTAAAGGAAGAAGTATACATTGAGTAGCCAAAAGGATTCACCTTATCAGACAAACCTGATATGGTATGCAGATTGAAGAATGACCTCTATGGACTTAAGCAAGCCCCTAAAGCTTGGTATGAGAGACTTGATGGATATCTAACAAAAATTGGATTCAAGAAAGGAGCAACGGATTGTAATTTATTCATAAGAGAGACATATGAAGGTCTACTACTTGTAGCTATATTTTTTGATGACATTATCTTTGGGGGTAATGACAAACTTAGTGTAGAATTTGCTAAGGAGATGTAGAGTGAGTTTGAGATGAGCATGATTGGACCTATCAAATATTTCTTGGTATTAAATGTGAAGCAGACAAAGAAAGGTATTTTCATTAATCAGTCCAAATATGTGAAAGAGATTTTGAAGAAGTTCAAGATGGATGATTGCAAGCCAGTGGGTACACCTATGATAACATGATGCAAGCCTACAGAAGAAGGTGATTCTCCAATAGTAGATACAACATTATACAAGTCTATGATCAGTAAACTCATATATCTTACTCAAACTAGACTAGACATTTCCAATGTAGTTGGTACTATTGGAAGATTTGCAGTAGAGCCTAAACAAAGTCACCTCATGGCAGTAAAATGAATATTCATATATTTATAGGGCACTATAGATTATGGTCTATGGTATCCTAACTCAAAGAATGTTGAGCTTCATGTTTATATAGATGTTGATTGGGTCAGATATGTTGTTGATAGAAAGAGTACATCAGGTGGAGCAGTGTTTCTTGGTGACAGACTTGTCACTTAGACAAGCAAGAAGAAAAATTGTATTTCTTAGTCAACAACAAAAGTGAAGTATGTTGCAGTAGCCCTTAATTATTCTATAGTTTTTTGGATCAAGCAGATGATAAAGGACTTTGGTATTCCGATTGATTATCCTATTTCTATTCATTGTGATAATACTAGCACTATCAACATGTCAAAGAAACTTGTGATGCATGCAAAGACAAAGCACATAGAGATTAAGTATCACTTCCTAAGAGAGAAAGTGATAGAAAAAGAAGTCAAATTGGATTATGTGAGTACAAAGGAAAAAATAGTAGATATATTCACAAAGCCTTTGCCAAAGGATACTTTTGAGTATCTCAAGGAGAAGTTGGGAGTAATTCCCTTCCTTGATTCTACTTAGAGAAAGAGGAAAGTGCATCAGTCCTGAGGGACTATGGATGGTTGACTACTCTACTTCAGGAGTAGCATCAGTGCTTAAATAAGTTGGCACCCTTTTCCATTGATGTCAAAAGGGGAGTAGTATAAAGTCATGAAAAAAAAGAAAAGAAACAAGATAGAAAAGAAGATATACAGTAAGGGGAGCATATTCAGTAATGAATGTGAAGAAAGGAGGAGTTGCAACAGTTGATGGAGGATCCATCCTTGGGGGAATTTTGATGAGGAAATGGAGAATGTTATAAAATAATTTTTCACTTGGATTGGTGGCATTTTTCATTCCATATGTTTCCATTAATGGCAAATGGGGAGATTGTTGGAGATTTGCCAGCAAGCCAGTACCAACTGTATGTTTGTTATTGATGATAACATATGGTAAGTAGCATGCATGGAAGACTTATGTAGTAAGATTTTAATATAAGTAGCATGAACATGTTATCAACATGATATCATGGATGAAGAGGTTATTTGTTAGTATAGATAGTTATGTAGTAGCTTGTGTCAGTAGTGTTCCTGATAGAGTTACATGTAGTGTTCTATGAGTGATTGTTCGTACAGTCATCATGGAGCTTTGCACATTTGGATATGTGATGAAGACATGCTAGTGATGTTACATTCATGAACATAGAGTTTGATGTTCAATAGAAGTGAATTTATGCAGTCACTATTCACCAGTTACAGTTTCTTTTGTTTATTCAGAAGAGCCGACAGAGATTATATTGGTTCAGGAGTTGCACCTATCATTTTGGTATGCACCCTTGGATTAGTGATTGTAGAAGAGTTAATACAATTTTTTTGAGAGTGCACAATGTAATTTATCTTGAGGAGAAAGATTTAGTTAATTTGGTAGAGCTAACAGTGTGTCGCACACATCTACATTTATTAATATTGGACAGGTCCTAGATTGTGCTCTGTGCTTAGTAGAGCCGACATAATTATTATTGGAGTATGTTATGGCTTCTCTAATATGATTTTAAGGTGGTTCTAATAGGCCAACTTGATTATATCATTTAGAGGAAATATATTTATAGGCAGTCATTTGTGATTGCTAAGTTATGATTTAGAGTTGATTGTGAAGAGCAGAGCAGAGAGTGTGAAGTGTTGAGCCATCAATAGAAGGTCTATGTGACCAAGTAAAGAGTTTAAGCTATATATTGGAACTGATGTAGATAGTAGGTCAAAGCACAATTCACCAAGATCCAAATATAGTGTGTATCTATTATTCAGAAGGTTGTAGCCTTCGCCCCTTTGAGTAGTGTGCTCTCAGACAGTGCATCCTCACCCCTAATAGGGTTAATTGTAAAAGACTCCTAATAGGGTCAACCCTTGACCAGGTCACTGTACTAAATGCATTGTAAAGACAAATCCTAACAGGGTTAAGGATATTCTAACAAGGATTATAATACACTAGTGTAGATTATTAGTGGGTGTCAATTCCCACCAGGGTTTTTACCTATTTGGGTTTCCTCATAACCAAAATATTGGTGTTGTGTTCAAGTGTTCTTTCATTGTATTTATGCTTTATGTTTAAGTATACTTAATTGAATAAAGAATTGAAACTTGTAGATAACTGATTCACCCCCCCCCTCTTAGTTATCTCTTGGGACTATTCCTAACAAAAAAACCTTTTTAGAAGGTAAAAACTGCAGTGGGTATGACACCCACAAAGCTTCACTACTGCAGTAACAAAGTATATCGGTTAAGGATACAAAGATTGTGATCACTTCTGGTGATCTTACGATATTAGGAGTAACAATAAGATTAGCTAGATCCACCTTGTTAGAGGATTTTAGCAACACAATCAAGTGTGCACTCAGTTAAGAGATTTACTATAGAATTGTTAAGTTCACTCTGTTAAGAGATTTAGAAATCTTCTACAATGGTTAAAGAGTAAGAGTAGGATATATATGTAAATAGAAACTCAAACTTGCCTAGTTCTGATCTATGAAATACTATAAAGATATCACCTCATTGTGATGTGTATGTCCTTCTATACTACTTGGTAGGCTTATATCTATTCTAATAAACTGAATACTTCTATCAAATCCTTATGTCAAAAACCATGTCTGATCTTCAGATGTCCTAAGTGTGGCTACTTCTCGATGATACTCGATCAAAATGATATCTTAAAATTTTTTATATCAAAATGACTTGACCTAATTAGGGTTTTACAATATCTTAGAAAACCTAAGATCAATGGTGGAAATAAATATCCTAGATCTATAATACAAAGGAATCATCAACAATTTTAATGATTACATCCATATTAAATTCTATCTCGAACTTGGTAAACCATGTTCTGATCGGTGTAAATCATTTGCCTTGATGTTTATGCCATTCCAAACTGCTATGTTGTTTCCTATTTCACTCGATGTTCACTGAATTCATCACTCAGTAATTAACTGGTGCTCGATACATATGAATGCTCGATGACCATAGTTCTTGGTACTCGATGATCATCTGGCTCTGTAAGAGTGCTCGGTCAAAGCTATGTTCAATTAACTCAGGTATCTACCTTGTGTCCTACTCAATGTATAGGTTGTGTAATGATTAATTGTCCTATTTTGTCTCCTTTACTGACACTATGACTGAATGATACTAATGAAAACCATTAATGCTCAATAGGAGTAACTTTCTCCCCCTTTGGCATTAGTATCAAAAACTTTATGTATATGTACCGACTTCAAAAATTCTTACTTAACAAAAATATCAATCATATGTGAACTTATGTGAACTCCCCCTTGTACATGCTCTTAGTGTAAAGTACATACAGTTATATATATACATATAATTTTTCTCTTTTCTAAAATTAATGCCAAAAAAATAATGTACTCACAGCTTGTCAAAAATATTCTGATGGGTTTTCTTGAATGTATCCAAGAGGTTTTCCCATTTCTCCTTAAGGTTCTCAAGAGCAATGTGCTCTAAACTGACTTGTGCCTGCATATCAAAAATGTTTTCTAACACTGATATCTCCAAGGTGGAAACTAAGTCCTTTGCCTTATTCACATGTCTCTCAATTATCTTGAGATGGGGAAGAAATTCAGCCTGAAGCTTGGTTACTTGTTCTCTGATTGTATCCTCTTTCTTCCTCAAGTCAATTCTTAACCACTGGAGTTCTTGAACTTTTGAATAATTCTTATGAAATGCATTGGGATTGATTAAAGAATTATTTGCAAAAACATGTATCTCTTCATCAAGCTTCTTTATCTTTTCACTAAGCTCGGTAGTGAAGTGGTCTACAGTGCATAACTTATACAAAATTGTTATTACCTACTAAATAATGGTGTCAAGCTTGATAATGACCCCTGATAGATTGACCTTATTGATTGCCACTTCTTTGCTTATTTTCTCTACTAATTGTATTTGAATATTTTCCTATGCCCATTCTTACATCCTCTTCTCTGCATCTACATCAGGAGCATTGATGTGGCTGATTAGAGTGGCAAGTTGATCAATGATGGGAGTTTCCTCATCGACATTGATGTCAGTGACTACTTGCATCAAGATGTCTCTAACTTCCTCTAAGACCTATTTATTTTTACTTTCTTTCCTTAACTTCACCTGTGCAGCCTTCCTTGTGCACAATTCACCATATCTTCTCAAGGCTTCAGGGTCTAGAGTCCTAGGGTCACATTCAAGAATTTCTATAATCTCATCTAGTGTGATAGGACCCTTACCGTGTTTTTTCTTTTTCTCACTAGTACATTTGAGACCTTTTTCTGATGGCTAAATGTCCGAATTTAGACAGTAAACTATTGATTAACTGACACCACCTAGCATCACAATTTTTTAGTCGTAAAGACCAACGGTTTTGTTAAGTGTCATAATTATGACAACCATGGCTATTGCAAAAAGAGGGTGCCAACATAGCAAACTTGTCATCAGACCTATTTGTGCCATTGCAATTGGGACACCTATACATCATAAAAAACAATAAATGAAGGCAACCCGTCAGAATCGTCCGACGGGTAGATGTTGTTTGTAACATGTTCGCCAACCAAAATTCTATTAATGCAAAGCATATCTTTCAGAAGTTTATGATGCATATCCGTCATTTGTGGTTTGTAACGAAGACTATGCTGTACATGTGAAAGACATGCATTAGACAATTACGATGCATATCCATCATTTATGGTTGTTTTTAGACAACGATGCTATTATTATGACAGATGGATGTTGAATGTTTATGATGGACCACCATCACTATTTTTAATCCGTCGTAGTTATGATGATAATCAATTTTTTTTAAAAAAATATATATTTGTCGATCGAGTTGGCATCGATTCAAAATGGTGTTCTTGCAGATTTGGTTCCTGCTCGTGATTTGGTTATGGCTCATTAAGAGATAAATTTGTAGTAGATTTGGTTGTAGCTCATGGATTATTGAGCTAAGTCTACAGACTTGGATTTGGAATGGATCCTACCAAATCAAGACTTGTGAGAGTGACTGCTCCAACACAATTCAGAGATAACTTTGCAATAGATTCGGTAGTAGCTCATGGATTATTGAGTCAAGTCTAGAGACCTGGATTTGGAATGGATCCTACCAAATCAAGACTTGTGACATCAACTGCTCCAGCATAAGAAGCTAGTGCAGCGATCAGAGATGCATTCTTCTTGATGTGTTCATGGGATATATGCAGTCCTAATTACATTCGGATCTAATTCGAGTGACTTCTTGACTTCTTTAGTCTAAATTTGATGTGCGGACTCATGGTGTGGTCTATGGTGTTTCTTTGTGACTAGGTTCTTGATAGAGATCTATTGATTTGGTAGCCATTGAGATGGATCGATATATATTTGTCGTATGTAGATTGAGATCTTAAATTATTGAGCTTCTCTTTGTTTCAAGAATAGTTTAACATTCTCTACTTAACAGGGCCAACCACGTGAAGGTGGAAGCTCATATGACCCCTCCTAGGAACCTCTTATGACCCTTTACGACATTTTAAGATATCTAAGATGTATTCTTAGAGATTGTAAATGGTCATAAAGGGTCATAAGGGGTCCTAGGACACAATAGTTGAGAAAAAAAAATGTAGGCATCATGGTGACAATTGTTTGGAGACACAACATATTTGAATGCTATACCCAGACAATGCAACACAACCACTACTCCTGTAGTTCTAAATTGACACTGCAGGATCCAAAAACCAAAGATAAGGAATCTATATATGGTTGTTGGATCCCACAGTGTCAACTTAGAACTGCAAGAGTAATGGTTGTGTTGTATTCTCTGGGTATAGCATTCAATTATGTTGTGTCTCCAAAAAATTATGACCATGATGCCTACAATGTTTTTCAGCTGTTGTGATACCTACATTTATGTTTTGTAGCTATCATGTTTATTTGCATGTTCTTTGTGTTTGGCTTCTCTCCCTCATATCAAAAATAAGATTTTCATACTCTAAATTAAGAATGCACGTGAAACACAAGAAGAATATGCACGGATAGTAGGTGGAGCTGAGAAGACCCAACATGTTTACATTTTTTTAATAGGTCAACATTATAATGTTCATGATGGTCTATAACTTAAAATATGCTATTAAAGACCTCTATAAAAAATACAAACCTATTGGGTCCTTTAGCTCCACCTACTATCTATGCATATGAATTGAGATAGCATATTGAACTAGGTGTCTCCTTCTGCATTGCCTAAAATGAAGAGACTATCACAAATAACATCTAAAATCATTATTGAACTTTTGTGTATGGCTTCTCTCTCTAACATAAGTGGATGAACATAAATAATGAAGGTACCAAACATTGCCTGAAGTAATGAAGTGTTGACCCAAGCTTCAATCCAGTATGCTCTTGTATGATCCAAAACTTGCAAGGAAGGAAAATATGGGGTTAGATCCAAAGGATCTAAGAAATGTCTGGCACCCTATTAATGATCCTCATCTATAATTATGCATATGCATAGTCAAGCCATACACTTCTAAAATGAACTATGCTACAGAACATGGGTGTGTGTTAATGTGATTCAAAAGCTATTATGCAAGATTATTTTATTATTGAGATAAAGATATCTTAATTCTATAAGAATAAATGTTTTGAGAAATATTTGAATTTAATTTTGACAATAACATGAGTGATATATTTCAAGCTTTAATGAGATTTCATACCACACAGTGTTCATAGATTACATTCAATGCATTATTTATGCTTGTATTGGTGGGAAACCTCTTGAAAACGCGCAAAAGAGATTGAATTCAACCATGTTGTTTACATAGAAATTGTAGTGTAAGTAGTAGGATGATTGTTCATGAGCTCACTATTTAATATCTGGCTAGGCCATGTAAATGGTATCAGGCTGACCCAATCAGTCCAACAAAATGTGTCATGTTTATCTTTGTCAAATACACTCATTCACCAGGTTCATTTTCTTTTCTATTGTGTTAACATGACGTCTACTAGAAACATTATGACTGCACATCCTTTTGCTCATCTCTTCAGTTTTTGTTTTCGTAGATTTCACCATCTGACATTGCTTTTTGGTAATAGATGGCTATGAAAAAGATATTTTTATTTTTTATTCTGAGAAGATCCAAAGTGATTTTGAGTCATAGAGGAAATGCCCCGATCCCTCAGCTATCAAATAAAAGTTACCTTGAACAAAAATTGAAGAGATGAGCAGAGGGGTGTGTAGTATAGGGATTAGGGCATTTCCTCTATGACTCAAAATCACTCTAGATCTTCTCAGAATGAAAAACATAAATATCTTTTTCACAACCATCTCTTACCAAAAAGGAACATCAGATGGTGAAATCTATGAAAACAAAAATTGAAGAGATGAGCAAAATGATGCGCAGTCATAATGTTTCTAGCAGACGTCATGTTAACGCAATAGAAAAGAAAATGACCCTGGAGGCTGCTAAGTCTTTTGAATCAAAAAACCCCTTTGGCTTAGTAATTAATGAGGTTGCTGCTATTAGATCATATATTAATACACTTACTATTTTGAATTTGTTGTGCACCATATATTGTTTTATACACATAAAATAGTAGATTTGGGGACTTAGACTTATGCTCAATCCTTAGTAATGGTTTGGGGAACTAATTACTGATTACCTGTGCATATCAGAGTTGATCAGAGAAGGTATATGCACAACAAAACAAATTTTATTACTGATGTCCCTATTTACATCTTTTCATCAAATGACCCAAAAACATCAAGAATGGTCCTATATGGTCACTAATCGCCAACTTTTAGAAGAGTATGAATGATTGCAAACATACACAAGTGGATGAACATAAATAATGAAGGTACCAAACATTGCTTGAAGTAATGAAGTGCTGACCCAGGGTTCAATCCAATATGCTCTTGTATGATCCAAAACCTGCAAGGAAGGAAAAGATGGGGTTAGATCCAAAGGATCTAAGCAATGCCTGGCAACATATTACTGATCCTCATCTACAATTATGCATGTGCATAGTCAAGCCATACACATACTTAACAACATGGTAGCATTGATCTAATATAAAAAAATACATTACAAATGACAAGCTCACGATCTCAATGAAATAAATAGTGTATAAAACAATATATGGTGCATAACAGCCACAAGCATTAATGAAAGCACTAACATTGCATGATGCCTGAGCTCAAATTTAAAATAGTAAGTGTATTAATGTATGTTTGCATGATGCTATATATTAAACAGTGAGCTCATGAACAATGCCAGTATTAAACACTAAGCTCATGAACGATGTATGATGCCCTAGCTTGCAGCCCATGAGCCATCAAGACATTTCCTCATGAAATGATCATAAATGGGGAGTACCACATAGTGAATATCAATAGAAAAACAAATAAAGAGAGATCAAACACTTCACACAATGCCTTGAAGTTAATAGAAGCAATGCCCTAGCTCTCAAAGCTCGTAGGTCATTAGGCATTCCAAATGATAAGATGTAAACAATGCCAGTATTAAATAGTGAGCTCATGAACTATATATGATGCCCTAGCTTGCAGCCCACGAGCCATCAAGATATTCATCATGAAATGATCATAAATAGGGAGTACCACATAGTGAATATCAACAACAAAACAAATAAAGAGAGATCAAACACTTCACACAATGGCTTGAAGGTAATAGCTCTCAAAGCTCGTGGGTCATCGAGCATTCCAAATGCTAATTAAGATGTAAACAATGACACTAAAATCAATTTAATGAGAAGACAAAGCTCAAATACCTACCTTCCAAATGAAAAGATGTAAACAATGCCAGTATTAAACAGTGAGCTCATAAACAATGTATGATGCCCTAGCTTGCAGCCCGCGATCCATCATGACATTTCCTCATGAAATAATCATAAACATGGAGTACCACATAGTGAATATCAACAACAAAACAAATAAAGAGAGATCAAACACTTCACACATTGCCTTGAGGGAAATAGAAATGATGCTCTAGCTCTCAAAGCTCGTAGGTCATCAAGCATTCCAAATGAAAAGATGTAAACAATGCCAGTATTAACAATGCTAAGATGTAAACAATGCCACTGCAATTGATTTAATGAGAAGAAAAAGATCGAATTCCTACCTTCCAAATGAAAAAATGTAAACAATGCCAGTATTAAACAGTGAGCTCATAAACAATGTATGATGCCCTAGCTTGCAGCCCGCGAGCCATCAAGACATTTCCTCATGAAATGATCATAAACAAGTACCACATAGTGAATATCAACAACAAAACAAATAAATAGAGATCAAACACTTCACACAATGCCTTGAAGGTAATAGAAATGATGCCCTAGCACTCAAAGCTCGGGGGTCATCAAGCATTCCAAATGAAAATATGTAAACAATGCCAATATTAAACAGTAAACTCATAAACAATGTATGATGCCCTAGCTTGCAGACTGCTAGCCATCAACACATTTCCTCATGAAATGATCATAAATGAGGAGTACGCACATAGTGAATATCAATAGGAAAACAAATAAAGAGAGATCAAACACTTCACACAATGCCTTGAAGGTAATAGAAACAATGACCTAGCTCTCAAAGATCGCAGGTCATCAAGCATTCCAAATGAAAAGATGTAAACAATGCTAGTATTAACAATACTAAAATGTAAACAATGCCACTGAAATTGATTTAACGAGAAGACAAAGCTTGAATGCCTACCTTCCAAATGAAAAGATGTAAACAATGCCAGTATTAAACAATGAGCTCATGAACAATGTATCATGTCCCTATTTGATCTAATAGCATCAATATAACAAATAGAGCACTGACCAATCAAATAGGGACATGAGGTGCTCAAACAATGAGCTCATAAAATAATATATTTAGTCTTAATAAAATATTATAAAACAACATATATTGTGTGAAGTGTTTGATCTCTCTTTATTTGTTTTGTTGTTGATATTCACTATGTGGTACTCCCCGTTTATGATCATTTCATGAGGAAATATCTTGATGGCTTGCAGGCTGCAAGCTAGGGCATAATACATTATTTATGAGCTCACTGTTTGAGCACCGACCAAACAAATAGGGACATGAGGTGCTCAAATAGTGAGCTCATAAAAAATACATGATGTCGTAGTTGTAGGTAGTTATCTCTTCTATAATGATGGAGGAGTGAAAGGTAATGATCAATGAGGTTGCTGCTATTAGATCATACATTAACACACTTACTATTTTTAATTTGTGTTCATTTCATGAAAAGATAGATGTAAAGGAAAATAAATTTTTGCATCTAAAGATTACATGTATACATATGAAAAATAACTTGTATATACTATACAAGGAAAATAACTTTCAGAATAAAATGCAATAGTACAGGCATACATAAGAGGATGAACATAAATAATAAGGGTGTTAGACATTGCTTGAAGTGATGATTTTTTGACCCGGGTATGAATCTAGTGTGCCCCTGTGTGATCCAGAACCTGCAAAGAAAAGAGAGATGGAGGTTAGATAAAAAATATCTAAGCAATGAATGGCATCCTATTACTGATCCTCATCTACAATTATGCATGTGCATAGTCAAGCCATACACTTCTAAAAGAAAAACCAAGCTCATAGTCTCAATGAAATAAATAGTGTATAAAACAATATATGGTGCACAATAGTAGAAAGCATGCAATGACAATAATAATATTGCATGATGCCCAAGCTCAAATTCAAAATAGTAAGTGTGTTAATGTATGATCTAATAGAAGCAACCTCATTGATTATTACCTTTCACTCCTCCATCATTATAGAAGAGATAACTACCTACAACTATATTACTAGCCAATGAAATAGGGACATGAGGTGCTTAAACAGTGAGCTCATAAACAATGCATGATGCCCTAGCTCATAGCCCACAAGCCATCAAGACAAGTCCTCATGAAATAATCATAAATAGGGAGTACCACATAGTGAATATCAACAACAAAACAAATAAAGAGAGATAAAACACTTCACGCAATGCCTTGAAGGTAATAGAAATGATTCCCTAGCTTTCAAAGCTCGCGGGTCATCAAGCATTCCAAATGAAAAGATGTAAACAATGCTAGTATTAAACAGTGAGCTCATGAACAATGTATGATGCCCTAGCTTGCAGCCTGTGAGCCATCAAGATATTTCCTCATGAAATGATCATAAACAGGGTGTACCACATAGTGAATATCAACACCAAAACAAATAAAGAGAGATCAAATACTTCACACAATGCCTTGAAGGTAATAGAAATGATGTCCTAGCTCTCAAAGCTTGCGGGTCATCAAGCATTCCAAATGAAAAGATGTAAATAATGCCGGTATTAAATAGTGAGCTCATGGACAATGTATGATTACCTAGCTTGCAGCCCGCGAGCCATCAAGATATTTCCTCATGAAATGATCATAAACAGAGTGTACCACATTGTGAATATCAACACCAAAACAAATAAAGAGAGATCAAACACTTCACACAATATATGTTGTTTTATAAGATTTTATTAAGACTAAATATATTGTTTTATGAGCTCACTGTTTGAGCATCTCATGTCCCTATTTGATTGGTTGGTGATCTGTTCATTATATTGATGCTATTAGATCAAATAGGGACATCAGTAATAAAATAGGGACATCAAATAGGGACCAGTAATAAAATAACACACATACAGTTTTGAATTTGAGCTCATAAAGATTAACTTTCAGAAGAATATGAATGAATACAAACATACATAAGTGGATGAACATAAATAATGAAGGTACCAAACATTGCCTAAAGTAATGAAGTGTTGACCCAGGCTTCAATCTAGTATGCTCTTGTAGGATCCAAAACCTGCAAGGAAGGAAAAGATAGGGTTAGATCCAAAGGATCTAAGCAATGCTTGGCACCCTCTTACTAATCCTCATCTACAATTATGCATGTGCATAGTCAAGCCATACACTTCTAAAATGAACTATACTATAGAATGAATTATAAAGACATCCAAAGAGATCAACTAGAGGATTTTGGCACCTATAATGGCCTCTGAGGTCATTTTATGCAATAAGAATGGTGAATGTGTAATCAATCCTAAAAGGCCTAAAGATGATAGATACATATGTATTTCTTCCTTTTGCAAAAGTTTATAATATGATACTTATATCTTGAATTGTCAAATGACCAATGAGTGATAATTTCAAAAGTGTATCATTATTAAAGGCATGTGAATTCATATTGTACTTAATCTGAATGCCACTATGTAATGTTTTTAATTATGATATTTATCTTAATATATCCCTATTAAGATATCCCTATTTACATCTTTTCATCAAATGACCCAAAAATATCAAGGATGGTCCTATATGGTCACTAATAGCCAACTTTCAGAAGAATATGAATGAATGCAAATATACATAAGTGGATGAACATAAATAATGAAGGTACCAAACATTGCCTGAAGTAATGAAGTGTTGACCCGGGGTTCAATCTAGTATGCTCTTGTATGATCCAAAACCTGCAAGGAAGGAAAAGATGGGGTTAGATCCAAAGGATCTAAGCAATGCCTGGCAAAACATTACTGATCTTCATCTACAATTATACATGTGCATAGTCAATCCATACACATACTCAACAACATGGTAGCATTGATCTAATAATAGAAAATACATTACAAATGCCAAGCTCATGGTCTCAATGAAATAAATAGTGTATAAAACAATATATGGTGCACAATAGAAACAAGCATGCAATGACAAGAATAACATTGCATGATGCCCGAGCTCAAATTCAAAATAGTAAGTGTATTAATGTATGTTTGCATGATGCCAGATATTAAACAGTGAGCTCATGAACAATGTATGATGCCCTAGCTTGCAGCCCGTGAGCCATCAAGACATTTCCTCATGAAATGATCATAAATGGGGAGTACCACATAGTGAATATCAACAACAAAACAAATAAAGAGAGATCAAACACTTCACACAATGCCTTGAAGGTAATAGAAATGATGCCCTAGCTCTCAAAGCTCACAGGTCATCAAGCATTCCAAATGAAAAGATGTAAACAATGCTAGTATTAAATAGTGAGCTCATGAACAATGTATGATGACCTAGCTTGCAGCCCGTGAGCCATCAAGACATTTCCTCATCAAATGATCATAAGCGGGGAGTACCACATAGTGAATATCAACAACAAAATAAATAAAGAGAGATCAAACACTTCACACAATGCCTTGAAGGTAATAGCAACGATGCCCTAGCTCTCAAAGCTCGCGGATCATCAAGCATTCCAAATGAAAAGATGTAAACAATGCCAATATTAAAAAGTGAGCTCATAAACAATGTATGATGCCCTAGTTTGCAGCCCACCAGCCATCAATACATTTTCTCATGAAATGATCTTAAATGGGGAGTACCATGTAGTGAATATCAACAACAAAACAAATAAAGAGAGATCAAACACTTCACACAATGCCTTGAAGGTAATAGAAGTGATACCCTAGCTATCAAAGCTCACAGGTCATCAGGCATTCCAAATGATAAGATGTAAAGAATGTTAGTATTAAACAGTGAGCTCATGAACTATGTATGATGCCCTAGCTTGTAGCCCGTGAGCCATCAAGACATTTCCTCATGAAATAATCATAAACGGGGAGTACCACATAGTGAATATCAATAGAAAAACAAATAAAGAGAGATTAAACACTTCACACAATGCCTTGAAGGTAATAGAAGTGATGCCCTAGCTCTCAAAGCTTGCAGGTCATCAGGCATTCCAAATGATAAGATGTAAAGAATGCCAATATTAAACAATGAGCTCATGAACTATGTATGATGCCCTAGCTTGCAACTTGTGAGCCATCAAGACATTTCCTCATGAAATGATCATAAACAGGGAGTACCACATAGTGAATATCAACAACAAAACAAATAAAGAGAGATCAAACACTTCACTCAATGCCTTGAAGGTAATAGAAGTGATGCCCTAGCTCTCAAAGCTCGTAGGTCATCAGGCATTCCAAATGATAAGATGTAAACAATGCCAGTATTAAACAGTGAGCTCATGAACTATGTATGATGCCCTTGCTTGAAGCCCATGAGCCATCAAGACATTTCCTCATGAAATGATCATAAACAGGGAGTACCACATAGTGAATATCAACAACAAAACAAATAAAGAGAGATCAAACACTTCACACAATGCCTTGAAGGTAATAGCTCTCAAAGCTCATGGGTCATTGAGCATTCCAAATACTAATTAAGATGTAAACAGTGACATTGAAATTGATTTAATGAGAAGACAAAGCTCGAATGCCTACCTCAAATGCCAGTTCCCTCTTCCCACATGGTGCCAGCCTCTTCATGCATGCCAAACTCAAATTCCCTCTTCACGCCACACAAAATTGCAGTGTCATCTTCACAACAGCTCTTCAAATTCACAAATTACAAATGACACTTTCTTTTTATTTTTATTTTTATTTATAACCAAATGGGTGTCACAATTACGATGGTATCATCTCTATTACGACACCATCATCAGCACTTGCAAAACAAAACACAAAACACAAACACAAATTGTAGTGGCATCGCAAATTGGCGTCAAAATTTGACCCCAAATGTTGTAGTGTCTTTTTCTCAGGTGTGGGGGATTTTTTGTATGGTACTAGAGCTTTGGTCTCTGGATTTGTCTTGTCTTTGTTGATAGAAATTCTCTCTTCCTTATCCATCTCTGTGACTACTGTCTTGATGTCTTGTCCTTGGGCATCTTGTTTGGTGTCAGTTGTAGATGTCTCTACAGGTGTATTCTTTTTTGGTTTTTACTTTTGGCCTCTTTATTCTTAGGCTTATGTGTATCTTTCTTCTCTTTTGTACCCTATCCCTTAGTTATATTCTTTTGTTTCTTAGGTATAGATCCTCTAGGTTCCCCTTGTGTAGCAATCTCAATTTCTTGAACTAGTATAGATAAATCACCTAGTATATGAATTATTGCTGCCTTAGTAGGTGGATTCTATTCAGTGTTATCTGCAGTAGTATTGATGTCCTCATCATCATTTACATCATAATCAAGATCTCCATGTGTGATGTCCTCAATCATGACATCTTTTGTCCCAGTGCTTACTAGTTGTTTGGGAGCATCCTACTTATACTCTTTAGTATATCTGGTCGAGTAGAAATCCATGACATAAGTATCATCTGCTATCTCAGTATTGGATATATGAATCGGGTCCTTTGTGGCTATATCAACATCATCCGAGTGAACTCCTTTTCCTTTCCTTTTGTCCTTCTTCGTAGGAATGATAACCAGTACAACTTGATCAACTTCTACTCTAGATTTCAAAATTGTAATCCATGGAAGCTCACCATTTTCATCAACTGCCTCAAGGTTACTTGCCCAAAATATTAAGTGCTCTACTCTTCATCAAAAAACATTTGGAATATTGCTTCATCAATTCTTCTATCTCAGTAACAAATAAGGTAGGCATTGCCAAAATCAATGAGTGTTCTCTCATTTTCTTCTCTGTATGTAGGGCGTATGTCCACCTTGCTGACACTTTCTCATATAATTCCTTAGGAACATATTTTTCAAACTCAATAGGTACTCTCTTGAATTTGATCATCATTTGAATGTCAACTTCTTCTATTTTCTCCCAATCCTTGGTAGTCATATATACATACCAACTCATCTTAGGGTGAGTTAGACTCCTTGATTCCTTTATATTATTACCTAACTCATCTACCAATAGACTTTTATTTACAACAACCTTGATTTACCTTGATCATCTTCTTCCCTAGAGTCTAAATCATCTTTAGCTCTTATGAACCTTCTCCTCTTCTTAGGTTATTCAATACTGTCTTGGGAAACTCTCTTCTTCTTCTTATATTTTTTAGTGGGAGTTGGCCTTGTTATTTTTGCAATTCCTTTCTTCAGGTGTGGATAAGCAATTGTTGAGGATCTTTTCCTTGCTCTTATAGGTGTTTTTTCTTGTTTCCTCTTCCCTATGGCCTTTACCAGTGCAACTTGACTATCCTTATCTAACTCAATATCCTCCTCATATTCACTATTACTAATTAAAATTTGTTCCTTGGTTGCTTCATTAGCCAAATTAGCTGTTGATTCTTCTTCATCTCCAAATTATTTTTCTAGTGTTTCCATCATCTTTTTGGATTTTATTCTTACTCTCACTCTGACTAGATCTATCTTTATTCTTAACTTAGCCTCCTCATAGGTTTCAAATCTAGTAACTTTTGCATGTTTGGGCTTGACCAGTAATGCCTTTATTGACCTAGAAGCTTGGTCAATATCCAGTTCATAGCCCATTGGGGGTAACCAAGCAATCCTTGGTTCAATTTCCTTCATTAAAGTGGTGTCAATATCCACTAGGAAACAAATATCTTCTTTGTGTTTCTCTACCAGCTGACCTAGTATCCTACATCTTTTATGCATTCTATCCTTGAATTGTCCAAAATAATCATCCATAACAGTAACAAAATTCTGACCTAGATTCTGAATAAATTCACTTATTTGAATAATAATTGGTCAGTTGACATCCTAGTCAACATTATTGACTAATGGAAAGAAGTTTTACAGGTAGAAAAATATACAGACCAATAGAGAACCAAACTTATATGTGTTTATCTTTCCTACCTGAATGGTTCTCATGTTTTCCTCCAGTTGCTTTAGTAGTAGCTCAGTGAGGTCCAATTCAAGATCCTTCTTAACAATCTTATAAGCAATATCTATAGCTCCACAAGGTACACTATTTGGCCTGCTCAATTAAAATATCTTATAGCCAATAACATAGGCTCCAAACCTTGTCTCTGGATCAATGATTGTATTAACTCTCATTCCTCTTCCATTCCATTCAGATCATATGAGATTCTTGGTCTCTATTCTCTATGCATTCCTTATGGCCTTGGCTTTATTGGTAGTAGGGTAATCGATGACTGCATGTATAATATCCTTGGATATTTTAACCAGTCCATCTAGCCATATTTTACCTTCATGCACTCAGATAAGAACAACCCTAATCTATTTTGTTTTGAATTCTCTTGGGAAATATAGGGCATTCATTAGTCCCTTCACCTCCTAGTGTTTGTGCTCATCCTTGATCTTTCCATTCTCATTTAGCTCCTAGTAAGTGGATTGAAGTTCAAAATCTCTGATTTCATTGATTTTACAATGGATATATGCACATATATCTTGCACCAACAAAACCCTAGGTGGTATACTAGAAAATGTGCTTGCTCAATCAATTTGTGAAGCTATTTTAGGGTGAAACTTGTATTTGGGTTCATCATAAGTCACAAAATTAATCAATGTGACATTCTTGTCACTTTTAGACTTTGATTTCATAACCTTAGATGAAGACGACATTGTTTCTCAAATTTAGGGCTTCACAAATATTTCAGTAAAATAACTCGGTGGCTGAGGAACTTACTTGAGTAGTGATAAACTCACTCAAGGCCTCCTTAAATGTCTATTAAACATTTTGTAAATTCCTTGCTCAAATAACTCAAGTCTCTCTAGTTCTTCTCATGATCATTGTGTGATGAAATGATTAAGTTCATCACATATTTATACCAAAAATCTATTTTCCCACTCAAAATTTCACATTAAATGATTTACCTACCACAACTCAGTAAATATTATTGCACTCTATTAACACTTCAAAGGCTTCATCTCGATTAATACTAGATATTGCATCGGTTGATTAACCTTTCCAATATTCACCGACTAGCAAACATTTAATCGATCATGCTTTTACTGACTGTACACATTTTAAGTTTTAAATATATAGTACGATAATTCATCTAATTTCATGTTGATTTGGTGTTCATTCACTAGATATAGGGAACTTTATTAAGATATAACCAATTGAAATTCAATTGCATACATACCTTAATTGCTTAAATGGAGGTGATGATATCACCTAATCCAATGGAGGAGTTGTCACCAACTGTAGTGCTTGACCAGCATTGTCATTTGATACTTTTCTCCACATTTAATTTCTTATCCTCATGATTTCCTCCATTGTATTTCCATTTGTATCAGCATTTATCTCTGGCACTCGGTCTCTGCAATCTTTTCTCAATTGACTGACCTTGTGACTGTGCAAACATGCCATACCAGTACTTGTCCAATTATGAGATCTTCCTCCCTAGTTCTTTCTCATGCAATTTTCTGCAATATGTCCATATCTACCACATGCTATGAAATTAACCCAAGTGTTGTGTATACATTACCTTTCCTTCTCATTTGATACTTCTTGTGATGTTCTTTTGTTGTCCAAACTTGCTTCATCTTTTTCCTTCATTCTTGTGATACGTGTCCATGCATCTTGCAAGTGCGACAATGTTTTTACATATAAGGTTTCTTAGGTGTTCTATTCAAATTTTATCTCCACTCATGTGCCTCATGTCCATACTTATTACAATTATAGCAATAACCATTAAATTTAGGAGTGGATTTAGGAATACCTTTTTCTTTTCTTCTGCAAACATTTAATGTGTAGCTTGGTTTTCCACAATAATAACATGATAGCTTCTTTGGCCTTGGATTCACATAGGAATTATTCTATTCAGCTTTTCTTGATCACTCTCCCTACTTGGTATAGCCTAAACCAGTTGTGTTATCAAGTCTTTTCTGACTATTCAAAAATTCATCCATTATTTTAGTACTATGTGTAGCTTTCTTGATCATCTCATTATGTTGTTGTTGAATCTTTACCTCATTCTTCAATATTTCATTCTCTTCTCTTAATTCACCATTGTCTTCCAATTTCCTTGTAAGCTTATTGTTTACTCGATTGACTTCATGACTTATGAAAACCATTTGATTAGATATTTCAAAGTGATGCTCGATGAGTCTTAATATTTCAAATTCCTTCTCAATAGGAGTAACATTCTCCCCCTTTGGCATTAGTATCAAAAACTTTATGTATATGTACTAACTTCAAAAATTTGTACTTAACAAAAATATGAATCATATGTGAACTGATGTGAACTCCCCCTTTGTACATGCTCTCGATGTAAAGTACATACAATTATATATATACATATAATTTTCCTCTTTTTTGAAATTAATGCCAAAAAAATAATGTACTCACAGCTTGCCAAAAATTTTCTAATGTGTTTTCTTCAGTCTATCCAAGAGGTTTTCCCATTCCTCCTTAAGTTTCTCAAGAGAAATGTTCTCTAAACTGACTTGTGCATGCATATCACAAATGTTTTCTAAGACTGATATCTCCAGGGTGGAAACTAAGTCATTTTCCTTATTCACATGTCTCTTAATTATCTTGAGATGGGGAATAAATTCAGCCTGAAGCTCAGTTACTTGCTCTTTGATTGTATCCTCTTGCTTCATCAAGTCAATTCTTAACCGCTAGAGTTCTTGAACTTTTGAATAATTCTCATGAAATGCATTGGGCTTGATTAAATAATTATTTGCACAAACATGTATCTCTTCATCAAGCTTCTTTATATTTTCACTAAGCTTGGTATTGAAGTGGTCTACAGTGCATAACTTATACAAAAATTTTATTACCTACTAAATAATGGTGTCAAGCTCAGTAATGACCTCTGATAGCTTGACCTTATTTATTGCCACTTCCTAGCTTATTTTCTCTGCTAGTTTTATTTGAATTTTTTCCTAGGCTCATTCTTCCATCCTCTTCTTTGCATCTACATCAGGGGAATTTTTGTGCCTGATTAGAGTGGCAAGTTTATCAATGATGGGAGTTGACTCATCAATATTGATGTCATGGACTACTTCCATCAAGATGTCTCTAACTTCTTCTAAGACCTATTTTCTTTTACTTTCTTACCTTAACTTCACTTGTGCAGCCTTCCTTGTGCACAATTCACCATATCTTCTTAAGGCTTCAGGGTCTAGAGTCCTAGGGTCACATTCAGGAATTTCTATAATCTCATCTAGTGTGACAAGACTCTTACAATGTTTCTTCTTTTTATTTTTCTCAGGTGTGGGGGAGTACTTGTATGGTACTAGAGTTTTGGTCTCCAGATTTTTCTTGTCTTTCTTGGTAGACATTCTCTCTTCCTTATCCTTCTCGGTGACTGGTGTCTCGGTGTCTTGTCCTTGGGCATCTTGTTTGGTGTTAGTTGTAGAAATCTATATAGGTCTATTCTTTGTTGGTTTTTTACTTTCGACCTCTTTATTTACAGGTTCATGTGTATCTTTCTACTCTTTTGTACATTGTCCCTTGATTATATCCTTTTTTTGCTCAAGTATAGAGCCTCCAGGTTCCCCTTGTGTAGCAATCTCAATTTCTTGAACTAGTATAGGTAAATAACCTGGTATATCAATTATTGTCACCTCAATAGGTGGATTCTCTTCATTATTATCTGTAGTAGTATTGATGTCCTCATCATCATTTACATCATCATCAAGATCTCCATGTGTGATATCCTCAATCATGACATCTTCTATCCCAATGGTTACTACTTGTTTGGGAGCATCCTACTTATACTCTTCAGTATATCCAACCGGGTAGAAATCCACAACACAAGTATCATTTTCTATCTCGGTATTAGATATATGAATCGGGTCCTTGGTGGATATATCAACATCATCAAAGTGAAATCCTTTTCCTTTCCTTTTTTCCTTCTTCTCAAGAATGATAGCTAGTGCAAGTTGATCAAGTTCTACTCTAGCTTTCAAAATTGTAGTCCATAGAAGCTTGCTATTTTCATCAACTGCCTCAAGGTTACCTACCCAAAATATTAAGTGCTCTACTCTTCATCAAAAAACATTTGGAATATTGCTTACAATTCTTCTATCTCGGTAATAGATAAGGTAAGCATTGCCAAAATCAATGAGTGTTCTCACATTTTCTACTTTGTATGTAGGGTGTATGTCCACCTTGCTGACACTTTCTCATATAATTCCTTAGGAACATATTTTTCAAACTCAATAGGTACTCTCTTGAATTTGATCATCATTTGAATGTCAACTTCTTCTATTTTCTCCCAATCCTTGGTAGTCATATATACATACGAACTCATGTTAGGGTGAGTTGGACTCCCTGGTTCCTTTATATTATTAGCTAACTCATCTACCAATAGACTTTTATTTACAATAGCCTTGAATTTACCTTATTCAATCTTCCTCAGAGTCTACATCATCTTTGGCTCTTATAAACCTTCTCCTCTTCTTAGGTTATTCAGTGCTGTCTTCAGAAACTCTCTTCTTATTCTTATATTTTTTAGTGGGAGTTGTCCTTGTTATTTTTACAATTCCTTTCTTTAGGGGTGGAGAAGTAGCTATTGAGGATCTTGTCCTTACTCTTATAAGTGTTGTTTCTTGTCTTCTCTTTCCTACGGCCTTTACCTATGGAGCTTGAATATCCTTATCTGACTCGGTATCCTCCTCATATTCACTATTTCCAATTAAAATATGTTCCTCAGTTGTTTCATCAACTGAATTAGCTATTGATTCTTCTTCTTCATCTCCAAATTATTTTTTCAATGTTTCCATCATCTTTTTGGATTTTATTCTTACCTTCACTCCAACTAGATCCATATTTATTCTTAACTTAGCCTCCTTATAGGTTTCAAACCTAGTAGATTTTTTATCTTTGGGCTTAGCCAGTAGTGCCTTTATTGACCTAGAAGCTTGGTCAATATCCATTTCATAGCCCATTGGGGGTAACCAAGCAGTCCTTGGTTCAATTGCCTTGATTAAAGTATTGTCTCTATCCACTAGGAAAAAAATATCTTCTTTGTGTTTCTCTACTAGCTGACTTGGTATCCTACTTCTTTTATGCATTCTTTCCTTGAGTTGTCCAAAATAATCATCCATAACAGTAACAAAATTTTGACCTAGATTCTGAATAAATTAACTTATTGCATAATAACTAGTCGGTTGACAGAGGCTTTTGCGCCAATGGAGTAGGAGAGGAAGCCTAAGGTAAAGGTGGATAATTCCT
Source organism: Chamaecyparis obtusa (assembly GCA_027943335.1). NCBI lineage: Eukaryota > Viridiplantae > Streptophyta > Pinopsida > Cupressales > Cupressaceae > Chamaecyparis > Chamaecyparis obtusa. The sequence continues at coordinate 2,484,711 of BSBK01000484.1, forward strand.
ACTTTAATCCAAAAAGTATTTCTAGGTCATGGAGATTGGTTCTCTTTGTGATTATTAGCTACATTACTTTGGATGGTAGATATACCAAAATTTACAACCATCATTTGATTTTACGGAATCAATTTAGGCATGGGGTTAAAATCAATTTCCCCTTTTATCTTTTGAGCTCTTTAAATACCACTATTCTCAGCTAGCAGAGGGATCCTAATGGTGACCATACTTGTCATGATGGGCTGATGGTCCTCATTTATGAGATGCTAAAATCTAAGAAGGTTAAGAGGCCTCAACTAAATTGGAAGGTCCTCAAAGACTATGATACAGATGGCAAAGAATCAGAGGAACCCTTCATGGAGGAAACTGAAGATAATAAGGGTGACTTTGAGAAGTATCAAGAGTCTGTTCCAAAAATAAATAAGAATAAAATCAAGGTGGAGGATTTGGTCACTGATATAGAAATGGAGGAAGAGGAGAGTAAGGAGGATAGTATCAAGAAGAAGGGTAAAAAAAAAATGGAGCCCATTGGAAAGTATACTAGAGCTAAAAAGGGATTAGAAAAAGAGCTAAGAGGGTTTTCATTTCCTTTGATGAGGTCCCTTCTTCTCAGGAGAAAAGCTAGGATAAATAGGAAGAGCGGGTGGAGAATGACCCTATTGTGGAGGAGAGTGTAGGGTTGGACCAAAATGTTTTGGTCGATGAAAATATTTTGCAAGATGTTTCCCAAGATGTCATCAATATTGAGAAGGATGGTTAGGAGAAGGAAGTGGCCAAAACTAAGAAGGATAAGGTGGAGAGCTCCAAGGAGGAGACGGTGGGAGAGAATAAGGATTTTGAGAATCTAGTATGTCTTGCTTTCCTTATCAATCTTAGTAACATGAAAAGTGACATCACGACTATGAAATCCCACATTCATCATCTCCAAAAAGAGACTGGGATTCTTGGAAGGATGAATCTAGGGGAGAAGACCATGGGTCAATGTATTGATGAGCTAAAGGAGACAACCGGTAGGGCTGAGGGGCTCTCTACCTTTAATGACAGAACCATTGCTATGGAAGAGAAAATTGAAAATGGAGAGGTAATGAAAAAAATAATTGAAATTATGGAAAATAGAGTTGAAAAATTCGAGAAAATAGTTGGTAATATTGCTGAGTAGAGTTTTTCTATTCTTAAGGCTTTGGTAGAGCATGTTAAGATTTTGGTGGACAAAATGGACCAGGGGAAAGGGGAGTAGGCGATCACCGAGATCAAGGAGGATCATGGTCCCAACAAGAGAACTAGATCAAGGTTCAAGAAGTAGGAGGATAAAAAGAAAAATGACATTGAGGAACTCAAAGCATCCTCTGCTAACATGCATATGCTGGTTGAACAAGTGGCAAATCTTATGAAATGTATTTAGCCAGCTGGTTGCTGTCTTGCTGTCTTTTTATTGTCCTTTTTTTATTTCTCTATCTGTTTGTTTAAGGACTTGTTTGTGTGTGTCTTTTTGGTGTTGTTGCATAGTTTTTGTTGGAAATTTAATGCCTATCTTGTAATCTAGATGTAAAAGGTTTTGGGTCCTTTCAAAACCTACTTTTACGTAACCAAAACTAGTCGGTTGACATCGCAATCAACATTATTGACAAATGGAAAGAAGTTTTGCAGGTAAAAAAATATATAGACTAGTAGAGAACCAAACTTATATGTGTTTGTCTTTGCTACCTGAATGGTTCTCATGTTTTCCTCCAGTTGTTTTAGTAGTATCTCGGTGAGGTCCAATTGAAGATCCTTCTTAAAAATCTTATAAGCAATATCTATAGCTCCACAAGGTACACTATTTGGCCTGCTTGATTGAAATATCTTATAGCCAATAACATGGGCTCCAAACCTTGTCTCTAGATCAATGATTGTATTAACTCTCATTCCTCTTCCATCCCATTCAGCTCATGTGAGCTTCTTGGTCTGTGCTCTTGGTGCATTCCTTATGGCCTTGGCTTTATCGGTAGTAGGGTAACCGATGACCACATTTATAATATCTATGGATAGTTTAACCGGTTCATCTAGCCATATTTTACCTTCATGCACTACAACAAGAACAACCCTAATCTTTTTTTTTTAATTCTCTCACGAAATATAGGGAATTCATCTATCCCTTCACCTCCTAGTGTTTGTGCTCATCCTTGAGCTTTCCATTCTCATTCAGCTCCTAGTAAGTGGATTGAAGTTTAAAATCTTTGATTTCACTAATTTTACAATGGATATATGTACATATGTCTTGCACCAAAAAAACCCTAGGTGGTATATTGGAAAATGTACCCGCTTGATCAATCTATGAAGCTATTTAAGGGTGCAACTTGTATTTGGGTTCATCATAAGTCATACACTTAATCAATGTGACCTTCTTGTCACTCTCAGACTTTGATTTTATAACCTTAGATGAAGATGCGATTGTTTCTCAAATTTAGGCCTTCATGAATATTTCAATAAAATAACTCGGTGGCTGAGGAACTTACTTGAAGTAGTGTTAAACTCACTCAAGATCTCCTTAAATATCTATTAAACATATTGTAAGTTCCTTGCTCAAATCACTCAAGTGTCTCTAGTTCTTCTTGTGATCGTTGTGTGATGAAATGATTAAGTTCATCACATATTTATACTAAAAATCTATTTTCCCACTCAAACTTTTGTTAGAAAGTAAAGTCCACCAAGATAATGTTAGAGTTTTATTTCCTTTTACTCTAGTTGCTTAAGCGTCTCTTAGGTGCATTATTAATTAATTCTTAATTAATAATGTGCAACCTAGTTTTTCCCTTTTAGGGTTTCATTCACCTTTTTAAGGTTGAACTTTGTAATTGTTTTTTTAATTCAGTTGATAATTTTGCTCTCACCTTTTGAGTAAACATCTGAGTTTTGCTTTTTCATTTTTGTGCTTCTACTTTGTATCAGGTTCTTGCATGCAGGTGTATTCGGGGTCTGTGGATTTGCATGTTTGTCAAATCCTACATGGTATCAGAGCCATTCTGCTGCAGCTTGTTCAAAGTTTTCTGAAGCTGTGGATCAAGCTTTTTTCTGGCGTTTTCTGCTATTTTTTATATTGGATCTGGGGGGTTACAATTTTTCAGAGCATTTTGGACAAAAACTGACCTCACGGTTGCGTCCAGAAGGCCTGAGATACCCAAAATTCATATAAAATTTGTTCTATTTGGCCTCCGGGGCTTCTGGGTGAATTTTCTCAACCCCCACGGGCCGTACGGACACGTTTTTCGAGGAAAAAAATTTAAAAAAAAACGTTTCATGGTTTTTCTTCGCACGCCACCAGCGTGCCGCCCTCTCACCACCGCCGCGCAACCGGCACACCACCGGCGCCCAGCCGGCCGCCCCCGCGCCACCGGCCAGTCACCGGCGCCCAGCCGGCCGCCTCCGCGCCACCGGCGCCCCGCCGACCGCCACCGCGCCACCAGCGATCGGCTGCCGCACCACCGCCCAGCCCGGCCGCTGCCCATCCTCCGCCCGGTCGCCTGCAGCAGGTGACATCACCTGCTGACGTCACTTGCCGGCGAGTTTCCGGCGCCAGGATTTTTTTTCCGGTGGTTTTTTAATTTTTTCGGCACCGTTAAAATTTCTCGGGATGACATCATGCTGACGTCAGCGACGGCCCAGTGACGGTCATACGGCCGTCAATTTTTTTGCCGTCCCTGGTTTTTTTCCAGAGAGCTTACATTTGGGGGTACTTGGGCATTTTTGCTCCTACAGGGTTCATACGGACTCGAAAATCGACATATGATATATCACCGGAAAGGTCTTTCCGAGACGGACGCAATGATGCTGGTTTGGTTTGCTGATTCAGCCATTTGAGCTCTCTTTTTTAGCGTCAAAGTCAAGGCTTCTCCTTTCCTCCTTCTCTGCTTCTGGAGTCCAGGTTTTCTCCTCATTTTTTTTGTGCTTTCAGTTATTTGCTGTACGGGGGTTTGATTTATACATTGTGGGGGGGGTGTTTTTCCTTTCTGTAATTTACTTCAGAAAAGACCCTTCTACTTCTGTCTTCTTCTTCTCTCAATGTCGGATCCCTCTGTGGCCCGGCTGACACCGCATAATTATCATACCTGAAAAGCACACATGACCAGACTTCTTATGTCACGTGGCTTATGGTCATGTCTGGATGAGAACCAACCTGTCCTGCAACGTCCCTTTGAGATTCTTCAGCACAGGAATAAGATGGATGAAGCCATGGGCTTGATTGCACTGAACATCTCCGACAGTCTCCTCTTTCACTTGGAAGGTTTGACCACTCCTAGGGCCATTTGGGGCAAGTTTTCAGATTTGTTTGGCACAGTTAATGAGTTCAGGGCACTTCAGCTTGATGCAGAGTTGACTACTTTGACTCCTACCAGCTTTCCCACCATTGAGGACTTCTTGATGAAGTTCAAGTCTCTGCGTTCAGTTTTGCAGGGATGTGGGAAAACAAAGACAGATGATGAGTGTATCTATTTGATACTCTTAAAGTTGCGAGGACAGTACCAGATCTTTTCTTCCACTTTCTACTCCACCATGGATGCTTTGGGTACCAGACATGTTATGCCCTCTTTTGAGAATTTCTGTGACAGGTTGACTCGTGAGCAGTCCAAGATCACTCAGATGGATTCACTTGCAGGTTCACAGTCACAGGCATTGCTTGCCAAGTCATCTCAGGACACACAGAAGCCGAAGCCGAAGCAGATATCTGACTCCTCCTCTCAGCACTCTACTGACACACCATCTTCTTCTAAGAAGGAGAATCAGAAGACTCAGATCCCCACATGTTCCTATTGTCAGAAGAGGAACCATGATGAGTCATAGTGTTTTCAGAAGAGATGTGATGGTTATGAGAAACAGATTGCAGATTTGCAAGCTCTCCTTCAGAAGAGCACTATTTTCTCTCCATCCTCTTCCACCTCACAGGGGTCTGCTTTTCAGTCTTCTGCATCTTCTTCGACATCTGGACAGGATTTTGGACAGGGTCATTCATTACGGGCATCTGTTGCATCCCTTTTACAGGTCCCTTGGATACTGGATTCCGATGCTTCTCACCATATGGCATCTTCTCAGGAGTTGTTTTCTTCTTTTGAGACTTCTCCCATTCCTCATATTCTCATGGGGAATAACACTGTACAGACAGTCTGTGGGACAGGTTCAGTCAGCATTCAGGATGGCACATTCCATGATGTATTGTATGTTCCATCTCTCTCTGCAAACCTTCTCTGCATTTATCAGATTACTCGCAGTGGGTCAGGGAAGACAGTTGAGTTCACGGCCGATTCAGCCTTCATCAGGGATAGTGTGACAGGAGGCATTATTGCTACAGGGACAGTTGATCATTCCTCCCGTCTCTACATCTTTTCTCATTTTGGTCCACCATCTCCATTGTCGGAGCTCAGCTCTCCTCTTTTACGAGAGCATCATGTGGTGCAGTCAGGTAGCTTGAACCTCTGTGTTGTTCCTGAGACCCGTGTTGTGACTGCTACACCACATCCTGAGGAGTACTTTTCTCTTCAGCCGGATTCTTCTTCAGCACTGCTTGATCCTCCAGCTCCATTCATCGAGCCACCAGGTGCAGTTGTTGAGGATTCTTCAGAGGACACTCATCTCCTCTCTCATGACAGTGTCAGCACACCTGTCATACCACTTGCATTGGGGATTCCCTTTCAGGATCCTCGTGTCTTCACATTTGAGCATCAGCTCGGCCTTCCAGTGACACCTCATCCTTCGAGGTCACCTCTTCAGCACCCACTGACCTTCACTCCTCTGCATTGGAGTCACAGTGGTTTGCTCATTGCTCCAGGGGTTCTTTCATTTTGGGGGGCTTTGGAGCTTCGACCCTCTCTCTCGGGGGGGGTTAGCAGCACGCATTGTACTACTGGCTTTGAGAGAGTCTCTTGAAGTCATGCCTTTTGTCTTTGCTTTTTTTTATATCTCTTTTTGGAGAGGGGTTTTTCCCACTGGGTTTTCTCCTTTGTCTCCGGTTTACAGAGATTTCCTTGTACTGGGTACCTGATCAGGCCTTGTTGCCGGGACCCATTTTTTGCTTTCTTAGTCTTGCTAGGTCTGCTTTCTCCCTGCGTTCAGCTTAAGGGGGGGTGTTAGAGTTTTATTTCCTTTTACTCTAGTTGCTTAAGCGTCTCTTAGGTGCATTATTAATTAATTCTTAATTAATAATGTGCAACCTATTTTTTCCCTTTTAGGGTTTCATTCACCTTTTTAAGGTTGAACTTTGTAATTGTTTTTTTAATTCAGTTGATAATTTTGCTCTCACCTTTTGAATAAACATCTGAGTTCTGCTTTTTCATTTTTGTGCTTCTACTTTGTATCAGGTTCTTGCATGCAGGTGTATTCGGGGTCTGTGGATTTGCATGTTTGTCAAATCCTACAGATAAGTGAGAGGGGGGGGGTGAATCAGTTATTAGATAATTATAAATTTTATCATCTTCAACAACATTAAACCATATAAGCAATATAATTACCAACCATAGAAAGATATTCATACACAATAACACAATGACACAAGATATGTTGACTAGGTAACCTCTTGATCAAAGAGTAAACCCCGATGGGAATGATGCCCACAAAAGATGCACTAATATGAATATTCCTTGTGAGAGGATGGAATCTGTTAGGAGTCTTATGAAATACATTAAGTACATATGAATCCCTATTAGGATATTTTGAATCCCTATTAAAAGATTCTAACCCTGTTAAGAGTTATGGAAGACAAAAGGACCCACTGCCTAAACAACTTCAGGGTAAGATCACTGAACACACTGTCCAAATAAGCTTTGCATTACTCAATAGAATAATATGTTACCTCTTCTCTAACTATGCCAAATTTCACTCACTATTACATCATATCTCAATTTCAGATCTCTGTACTTTGCATGTCTTCCTTCACAAATTCACTTTCATACTTAGCTCTTTTCTTCACTTCATGCATACATCATCACAACCATTGCTACCATATCATAATTACACACTTTCACAATAAAACCACATGCTACTTCTACATAACAAGGAAATACATTCCTTCCTTTATACCACACTCAAATAATTACAAATGAGTCGGCATACAATTACAAAATAAAAGTTTCCAGACGCTACACCAAAATTACACAAAACTGTCAGCTTCCAAATACAATAAATCTTCAATTGTGTGACCTTGAATTCTATGCTATCATTGACATCACTATCAATGTGTCTCCAACTTCCCTTTAACTACACAAAACTAGATTCCATCCTGATTAGGAGACATCATCCGATTTCCACATACTGCTACTCAGGAACACTGCCTAAATACCGCTTCTACCAAAATGATCATAACTTCCATGAATCAATGAATTACTATTTTCACTCTTAACCATAGATATATGACATAACAAAGAGTATATCCTCAATATCACATAGCTCCAATTGCAATAACCCACATGTGCTAATCCAAACTTTGTCTACTTCTCTGCAAGTCTTTGGTAAATCACTATGGTGACATCAATGACAATCATAGTCATGAATGCAAGAACAACTGCTACATAATGGCTGCCAAACACTTTAGCATTCATTCCTAACAATCTTCCCCATTAGCATTGATAGAAACATAGATGAAAAACATCCAATGTTCCAAAAAAAAAATCCAATACTGCAACACTGCTTCTTCAAATCCTCTTCATCGATCAAATCTTGCTTCGTTATCCTGTTCAGTTCTCTTCAACTTTATTTTTCATGCATACTTCTCCCCCATTGACATCAATGACATAAATTTCATCACTAAGTCAACAAAAACTCAATGTCAAAAGACACTTTTTAGAAAATACATTTACTAGAGTCCTCATGACTTAGCTCAGATACACATACTCCCCCATAGAGGAAGTACCAACATCCAGTCTAGAAGAAAGATAAGGCTTATATATCACTGGATGGATGCAACCAACTACATCACTTCTCAAAAGTAGGTTGGGGCATAACCCCAAGCATACCTCTTAGATACTCAAATGTATCCTTAGGCAAAGGCTTTGTGAATATATATGCTATCTGCTTGTTTGTACTTATGTATTCAAGTCTGACTTCTTTCTCAGTAACTTTCTCTCTTACAACATGATACTTAATCTCTATATGCTTTCTTTTAGAATGTAATACATCATTATTAGACATACTAACTGTACTGGTGTTATCACAATGTATAATAACAGGTTCAAAAAATTTTATACCAATATCCTTTAGCATCTGCTTCATCCAAATTATCTGGTTACAATTGTTTGCTATTGCTACATATTCTGCTTTTGTTGTGCTTTGTGGGATACAATTCTGCTTCTTTCTTAGCCAAGAAACTAATCTTCCTCCAAGGAAAAATGCTCCACCACTGGTGCTTTTCTTATCATCAACACTACCTCCCCAATCAGAATCTGTATATGCACATAGGGTAAAATCATCAGATTTTTCATACCATAATCCATAGTCCATTGTGCCTCTTACATATCTCAGTATCCTCTTTACTACTACAAAATGTGATTCTCTTGGTTCAGCTTGAAATCTTGCTACAATTCCAACTGAATGTGCTATATCAGGTCTTGTATGAGTCAAATACTACAATCCTCCAATCATAGATCTGTATTTCTTTTGTTCTACTGCAGGAGTCTCATCTATGCTAGATAACTTATGTTCAGTCACCATAGGTGTTCCAACTAGTTTACAATCCTCCATTCCAAATCTTTTCAACAAGTCATTCAAGTACTTTGTCTGACTTACAAAGATACCATCATTGTTTTGTGTTATTTGTAATCCCAAAAAGTATTTCATTTCACCAATCATACTCATTTCAAATTTAGTCTTCATTTCATAAGTAAATTTGTCACTAGCTTCATCTTCTCCTCCAAAGATAATGTCATCAACAAAAATAACTATAGCTAACAAACCATTTTCAATTTCTTTTTTGTATAGATTGCTATCAATTTTTCCTTTTATAAATCCCAATTTTAACAAGTACTTATCCAGTCTTGCATACCAAGTTCTAGGTGCTTGTTTAAGTCCATATAAAGGTTTCTTTAATTTACATACCATGTCTCCTTCTTGAGTTAAAGGAAAACCTTCAGGCTCCTCAATGTAGACTTCTTCTTCCAATTCTCCATTCAAAAATGTTGACTTCACATCCATCTGATACACTTTGAATTTCTTGTAAGCTGCATATGCCAAAAACATTCTTACTACTTCAATTCTTGCAACAAGTGCAAAGGTTTCTTCATAGTCAATTCCTTCTTGTTGTAAGTAACCTTACATACCAATCTTGCTTTGTTTCTTACTACTTCTCCTTATTCATTCATCTTGTTTCTGAATACCCATTTAGTTCCAATAACATTCTTGTCTTTAGGTCTAGGGACCAATTCCCATGTCTTGTTCTTTTCAATCTGATCTAGTTCTTCTTTCATAGCATTAGTCCGACTTTCATCTTCACAAGCTTCATTAGTAGTCTTAGGTTCAATTTGAGAAATCAAACATGACTATTCTTGTGCCTTATTTCAAGTAAGAACTCCTCTTTTGATGCTCCCAATAATGTATTCAAAAGGATGATTCCTTAACAAACTCTTGCTAGGTGTCACTGTCTCAGATCTCTCTTCAGATGTAGGTTCTTCAATAACTTCACTGTGGCTTTCATTCAACAAATCACTGTCAGTTTCATAAAACAATTCAGTAGTTCTAGTATTAGGCTTAGGATGAGCTTCTTCATCAGATTCATAATCAAGTATTCTTTCCTGAATTTTGAACTTTTCATCAACTGTAACATTTGCACTTTCAACAATAGTCTTAGTTCTTTTATTGAAATATCTATATGCTTTTCCTTTCAAAGAATGTCCAAGAAATATACCTTCATCACTTCTAGGATCAAAATTTCCTATATCATCATCTCTCTTCATATAACATTTTCTTCAAAAAATTCTAAAATACTTAACTGAGGGTGCATGTCCAAACCATAATTCATAAGGTGTCTTGTATGTGTCTGCTCTGATTTGTACTCTGTTCATTGTATACACTACTGTGTTCACTGCTTCTCTCCAAAATATCTTTGCCAAATTATTTTCAAACAACAAAGCTCTTGCTACTTCAGTCATTGATCTGTTCCTTCTTTCTGCAATCCCATTTTGTTCAGGTGTTCTAGGGGAGGAATACTATCTTTTAATGCCATTTTCTTCACAAAAGTTGTTAAACTCTCTAGAAGTAAATTCTCCACCTCTATGAGATCTTAAACATTTAATCTTCATTCCAGATTCATTCTCAACTTTATTCTTAACAATCTTAAACTTATCAAATGCTTCAGATTTTTCTTTAAGAAATGCAATCCACATCATTCTTGTAAAATCATCAACAAGAATCATAAAATACCTTTCTCCATAGAATCCTCTAGTCCTGGTAGGACCGCTCAAGTCTGTATGAACAATCTCTAGGTTCTCTATAGATGTAAACTTCTTACTAGGAAAAGAACTTCTCTTCTATTTAGCCATTACACATTCTTTGCAAATCATGTTAGTAGGCTTCATAATTTTAGGTGAATATCTTACTACAAGTGTAGTACTTACTTTCACAATGCTATCAAAGTTTATATGACAAAACTTTCTATGCCATAACCAACTATCATTGATCTTTGTAATCAAACATGTCATCTCAGTAGGATTCAACTGAAATACATTACCTCTAGTTCTAGATCCAGTTCCAATCAGATTTCCATCTTTATCTTTTATCACACAAGTTTTCTCAGTAAACCAAACTTGATATCCCTTATCAACTTGCTATCCAACACTCAAAAGATTATGTTTCAATCCATCCACAAAATAAACATCATCAGTATTAGTCTTTCCATCAAGAGTAATGGATCCTATACCTTTAATCAAACAAGGTGCATTGTTTCCAACTCTAACAACTCCTCCATCATATTCATTCAATTTTATGAACTTTTTCATGTCTCCAGTCATATGATGTGAACAACCACTATCTATAATCCAATCAACTTTCTTTTCAACTTGAGAAACTAAGGCTTTTTCTTCCTTAACATCAGTTTTAGGATTTTCTTCTTTAATTGCTACAAATCCTATGTGATCATTATTTTCAGTATCACTTTCACTTAAAGTTCTTTCTATACTAGCTTCAAGATCTTCATCATTAGCATAATAACATTCCTTAGATCTTCTAGGTTTGAAATTGCTTCTATACTTTTTAACTCTTTTAGGACATTTAGATTCAAAATAACCATATTCTTGACAAGTTGAACATTTAAATATTTTCTTACCATTTGGTTCTCTTTTCACAAGCAAGGAAATACCTTCTACAATCTTCTTGTCTTCTTCATTTCTAGATCTATTGCTACTAGCATAATCTCTGCTCACACTGATGCTTCTTGAAAAAGTGGGGTGAACACTAAGAGCACTTAATGTTGTCTCCATTCCAAGTAAGTCTCCTGATAATCTCAGGTTCATTTCTACTGCTTCCAATCTTCCAAGAAGAGTCTCTCTTGTAAAGTTTGTTGTACAAGGTATCACTTGTTCAATCATCTATGTTTTCTGCTTAAATATAAGAGTCAATGTCCTCAGAATTTTCCATATCACTTCATTCTCTATGTTTGTTCCTCCACAAGATATTATACCTGAAATGATCTTTGACATTCTACCAATATAAATTCTAAGAGATTCATCTTCCAACTTTCTTATATCTTCAAATGTACACATCCAATTATGTAATCTAACTCTTTTTGCATGTTCATCACCTTCAAAAGTAGAGTGTAAAGCATTCCAAATTTCATAAGATTTTTTCAAATATTTTACCTAACTGTACTCATTCTTTGGTAGTGCTGTCAAAAGTGCTTCTCTTGCAATTATGTTACATATGAATAGATCTCTGTCTTCTGCAGTACATGTTTCAAGATTTTCCTCTTCAATGATAGTCTTATTATTCTTTGTAATCAACCAATAACCTAGTCCTAAACATAATAGGTGTGTCTTCCTCTTTTCTTTCCAGCTGTCAAAATTTACTCCATCAAACTTAGGGCTTTCTTTTCTGAAATTCACCATAGATCTCCTTAAGTTGTTAAACTTCCTTTTCAAGGACCTGCCGCTCTGATACTAATTGTTAGAAAGTAAAGTCCACCAAGATAATTGAGTGGGGGGGGGGGTGAATCAGTTATTAGATAATTATAACTTTTATCATCTTCAATAGCATTAAACCATATAAGTAATATAATTACCAACCATAAAAAGATATTCATACACAATAACACAATGACACAAAATATGTTGACTAGGGAACCTCTTGGTCAAAGAGTAAACCCCGGTGGGAATGATGCCCAAAAAATATGCACTAGTATGAATATTCCTTGTGAGAGGATGGATTCTGTTAGGAGTCTTATGAAATACATTCAGTACATATGAATCCCTGTCAGGAGATTTTGAATCCCTGTTAAAAGATTCTAACCCTATTAAGAGTTATGGAAGATAGAAGGACCCACTGCCCAAACAGCTTCAAGGTAAGATCACTGTGTTAGCACTGGTAAAAATTTCATGTTTCTACCCCTTTTTATTCTGGTCTCTGCAGTATTTTCTAGGTTTCTGGCTTAAAACCCTTGTTAATTTTCAAAATATAGCTGTTGGATGTTTAAAAAATTCAAAATACCCAAGCCCTTTTCTATTTCGGTGTTTCTTTTTCATCCCACTTAAAGCTTTTATCCGCATGTGCCTTTTAAAAATTCACTTTACCTTGTGCGCGGTTAGGTTTTTCTTGTGTCGGTGGGGTCCCCTTTAATATTTCCTATGTCCTCAGTTATTTTTTCCTTAGTCTGCATGCCCAGTGGTGATTTAATATTTCCCTAAGTCATGTTTTAATTTTTCCTAAGTTCTTGACTTCATTATTTCCTTGGGCCCCTCTCTGACAGTATCTTCATTTGATAGTGGGCATATCTTCTCATGAGATGTGTCAGAGGCTTGCGAACTTAAGATGGCTATTGATTCATTTCCATGACGTAACCCTTTTAATGCAGGTGGATCCACTACTAGGTAGGCTCACGTGGTGGTCTATCATTCATTGAAATATCCTATAAGGCATGGCATGCCCGGTATCTCAATCAGATGATTCATGATCAATGGTTGGCATAGAAGTGCATAGAATCTTTGGAGCCTTTTAGATCTTGCGCCCACCGTCTGATCTTCCAGGTGGTATAAAGTTCTTAGTGGGTCCTAACTACCAGGTGTGCCATGTCAGCATTTTCCTATTGGTCCATGGGTAAAAAACTCAACATGTGTCAATGGGACCTAATTTTCTGATGGGTCAGAGGGTCCTGACATTCGTAATCCATCCAACGATAGGCGTAAGTTCTCATGAAATCTGTCAGAGGCTTGAGATCTTACACCAGCCGTTGATCTCATTTTCCTCAAACATATCTTTGGCGATGGTCTCGGTATTAGGTGGAGCTAATTCGGAGTGTTTTGATTGGTCTGTGTGTTGTTGATTGTATTGTGTCAGTGGGACCCATTTTCTTTCAAGCAAGGTAAGATTCTTAATCGACAGATGGTGTATGTTCTGATAGAATCTCGAAGGTCTATGTGAAGATGAGATGGCTGTTGATCTTCTAGATGCGGGCCCAGTTAGTTTCTCAATTTTTTGGTGGTCCAGATAATTTTGTTCAGTGGTTCTGATAAGTTTCAGGGGTTTCGCTCATTTGTGAGAAGATTTGGCAGTATTCTAGAGAGTCTGGCAATTCGGTGGAGGAGGGTCGCGTAATAGCTTATTTTTTTGGTGGTACTATAAAGTGTTTTGCGAATTGGTGAAACCCTTCACTCGCCAGTCTGCCAAATGTGATTGAGGTTTTTTTAAAAAAGATAAATCACTAAGACCGAAAAAAAGGAAGGATCTGACGGTCAGGACTTAAAGTTGAATCAGTTTTAAATAGGGACCACCAATCTATTGTAGGCACCATAAAGTGACCATTTATATTCAAATTCAAATTTCTACAAAGGGTTTGTAACGATAGAAAGTACCAAAATTCAATTTTTGAGTGGCTAGAGTGGGTGAAAATGGTTGTCAACTATTGCAATGTGGTCCAGGCTACCATGGGTAGTTGCAGAGGAATGTCTTACCGTGAGAAAGTAAATGAGGTAGTACTCATGATGTGTTGTAGGGGTCATTTTGGCTAGATTTCTTGGGGTTTTGTGATGATTTTATACTTGGGATTGGTACAAGACTAGATAGCTATTGAAATTGAACTATTTTGAGCTTACCGGCTGCGGCTTGGTCCCTATTGTGTGTGTGTTAACTCCTTAGTGGTGTTAGGTGGTTTTGAATTTTTGAATTGGGAATGATCATTATGCTTGTATTGTTATCCTAGTATAAAGGAAATTTTTATGATCATTTGAGGATGGGGAGTTAGGTATTCTAATCTTTTGGTTGTGAGTCCTCTTCTTAGTCTGAATTGTAATGATTTGTTTTATTATTTGTTGATAGTAGAAAGAAAGTTGCAGGTCTAAGCTATAATTTGCAAGTATGGTTTGCTTGGATTGATTGTATACACTTGAGGATTCTTCATACTTAATGTAGATACATGATTCTTCTCTCTCCTTTGTGTCAATGCAGATAGATTTTGAACTTTCTAGTTCATTGCATATTAATTTATGTATGTGTCTTCATTCTTGAGTTCTTATCCAGGATTAGATGAAATAATGCTCTAGATGGGACATAGATTTATCTCTTATCTATGTAATGATATTCTATAAGTAGTAAAAGAGATTGTAAATGTGTTTATGGCTTTGAATCTCAGATATACTCTAGTGTGTGTGTGTATAGTTTGTCTAAGAGATTCTACCCAATGGATGAGGCACTGGCCTAGATGAGTACTTCTTTATCAACATATATTGATTGAGGTTGTTATGATTCAAACACATAAATTAAGAACCATTCCTAAACTTTAAGTCTTTGGTTGTAATGTTCTACCCTATAGTAATGGAGAGTCAATGAATGTGAGGTTAGCATTTAGCACTTTCTTACTATTCAATCTATTGTTTAGATCCAGTCTTTGGTGTGTGAAGTATAATTTTCATTGGGTTAGGTGCACCTGTCTTGGTTTTGCAGAGCCTAAAGCAGAAAAGGGTAGTCTTGTCCCTACAATTGGTTGAATTACCCTAAGATCCTTATACATTTTGGAGCTAACCATTCCTAAAATCTATCTGAGGGTATATTGGCAGCCTAGGAGCATAAGCGTCATTTTGAACACCAACACACTGAACACACTGTCCAAATAATATTTGCATTACTCAATAGAATAAAATGTTACCTCTTCTCTGACTGTGCCAAACCACACTCACTATTACATCAGATCTCAATTTTAGATCTTTGTACTTCGCATGTCTTCCTTCACAAATTCACTTTCATACCTAGCTCTTTTCTTCACTTCATGCTAAAGCATCACAACCGCTGCTACCATATCATAAT
The DNA here is from genome assembly GCA_027943335.1 of Chamaecyparis obtusa. Classification (NCBI taxonomy): domain Eukaryota; kingdom Viridiplantae; phylum Streptophyta; class Pinopsida; order Cupressales; family Cupressaceae; genus Chamaecyparis; species Chamaecyparis obtusa. Next base: position 2,500,164 of record BSBK01000484.1, read on the forward strand.
TACACACTTTCACATTACTACCACATGCTACTTCTACATAATAAGGAAATACATTCCTTCCTTTATACCACACTCAAATAATTACAAATGAGTCAGCATACAATTACAAAATAAAAGTTTCCACACGCTACACCAAAATTACACAAAACTATCGGCTTCCAAATACAATAAATCTTCACTCGTGTGACCTCGAAGTCTACACTATCATCCAAATCACTATCAAGGTGTCTCCAACTTCCCCTTAACTACACAAAACTAGCTTCTATCCTGATGAGGAGAGATCATCCGATTTCCACAAACTGCTACTCAGGAACACTGCCTGAATACTACTTCTACCAAAATGATCATAACTTCCATGAATCAATAAATTACTATCTGTGCTCTTAACCATAGACATATGATATATCAAAGAGTATATCCTCAACATCACATAGCTCCAACTACAATAACCCACATGTGGTAATCCAAACTTTGTCTGCTTCTCTGCAAGTCTTCAGTAAATCAATGTGTCGACATCAATGACAATCATAGTCATGAATGCAACAACAACTACTACAGAATGGATGCCAAACACTTTAGCATTCATTCCTAACAACTTTCACATTAAATTATTTACCTATAACAACTCAGTAAACATAGTTGCACTCTGTTAACACTTCAAAGGCTTCATCTCGGTTAATACTAGATATTGCATTAGTTGATTAACCTTCCAATATTCACCAACTAGAAAACATTTACTCAGTCATGTTTTTACTGACTGTACACATTTTAAGTTCTAAACATATAGTACCATAGTGAATCTCATATCATGCTGATTTGGTGTTCATTCATTATATATAAGGAGCTTTTGTAAGATATAACCAATTGAAATTTAGTTCCATACATACATTAATTTCTTAGGTGGAGGTGATGATATAACCTAATCCATTGCATGAGGCATCACCGACTGTAGTGCTTGATCCAGCATTGACATTTCATACTTTTCTCCACATTTGATTTCTTATCCTCATGGTTTCCTCAATTGTATTTCCATTTTTATCAACATTTATCTCTGGTACTCGGTCTCTACAATCTTTTCTCAAGTGACCGACCTTGTGACAATGCAAACATGCCATACCAGTACTTGTCCAATTAAGAGATCTTCCTCTCTAGTTATATCTAATGCAATTTGCTGCAATATGTCCATATTTTCCATATGCTATGCAATTAACCCAAGTGTTGTAATCCCAAGTGTATGCATTACCTTGCCTTCTCATTTGATACTTCTTGTTATGTTCTTTAGGTGTCCAGACTTGCTTCATCTTTTTCCTTCATTCTTGTGATATGTGTCCATGCATCTTGCAAGAATGATAATGTTTTTCCATATAAGGTTTCTTAGGTGTCCTATTCAACTTTTATATACACTCATGTGCCTCATGTCCATACTTATTATAGTTATTGCAATAACCATTAAATTTAGGAGTGGATTTAGGAATACCTTTTTCTTTGCTTCTACAAACATTTGATGTGTGGCTTGGTTTTCCACAATGATAACATGATAACTTCTTTGGCCTTGGATTGACATAGGAATTCTTGAATTCAACTTGTCTTGATCACTCTCCCTACTCAGTATAGCCTAAACTAGTTGTGCTATCAAGTCTTTTCTAACTGTTCAAAAATTCATCGATTCTTTTAGTACTATCTGTAGCTTTCTTGATCATCTCATTATGCTGTTGTTGAATCTTTACCTCATTCTCCAATATTTCATTCTCTTCTATTAATTCACTGATGTCTTCCAATTTCCTTGTAAGCTCATTATTTACTCGGTTGACTTCATGACTTATGACAACCATCTGATTAGAGATTTCAAAGTGATGCTCGATGAGTCTTAATATTTCAAATTCCTTCTCAATAGGAGTAACATTCTCCCCCTTTGGCATTAGTATAAAAAAATTCATGTATATGTACCGACTTCACAAATTTGTACTTAACCAAAATATGAATTATATATGAACTGATGTGAAATCCCTATTTGTACATGCTCTATGTATAAAGTACATACAATTATATATATACATATTATTTTCTTCTTTTTTGAAATTAATTCCAAAAAAATAATGTACTTGCAGCTTCTCAAAAATATTCTGATGGGTTTTCTTCAGTTTATCCAAGAGGTTTTCCCATTCCTCCTTAAGGTTCTCAAGAGAAATGTTCTCTAAACTGACTTGTGCATGCATATCAAAAATGTTTTCTAACACTAATACCTCCAGGGTGAAAACTAAGTCCTTTACCTTATTCACATGTCTATCAATTATCTTGAGATGGGGAAGAAATTCACCCTGAAGATTGGTTACTTGCTCTCTGATTGTATCCTCTCGCTTCCTCAAGTCAATACTTAACTGCTAGAGTTCTTAAACTTTTGCATAATTCTTATGAAATGCATTGTGCTTAATTAAATAAATATTTGCACAAACATGTATCTCTTCATCAAGCTTCTTTATCTTTTCACTAAGCCCAGTAGTGAAGTGGTCTATGGTGCATAACTGATAAAATAATAATAACAAAATATAGAGAAGGAAATTGTTTAATCAATGAGCAAGGAAAAAAAGTGTTACCATGAATAATCACAAAAAACTAGGAGCATTCACCAAGTACAATGAAACAAGGAGATAATATTTTGAAGGGGGAAAAGCATAAAAAAACCACCATGATATTAATGAATGTGGCAAAAATGTGCCTAAGAATGAGAGAGAGAGAGTGAGAGCCAAGCTCATACAATCATAATCAAGAAGAAGAAGAATCTCATATATAAGATGAGAGAAGGAGAGCCATCTCTTAATAGAGATGTGAGAAAGGAGTTACATTGTAACTCCCATTTCTATGAATGCCAAATTTCACTAGTGTGTGAGACAAGTGTAGGATTCCTCATAAGGAGGAATATCTATTTTCCTTAGTAAAGGAAATTACAAATATGTGATATGTCCTCCCACTTGGACTAGAGGATGAATACAATAGGATACCTTGTTTTATCCTTTAAATACATAAATATACCAAGGAAAGATTAAATTCTAACACCCCCCTTTAATCTTTACTTGGGGTAATTACATCAATAGGTATCAAACCCAAATTTTTACACTAAATTTGAGATGTTTCTTTTGAAAGACTCTTCACTAGGATGTCTTTGGCTTGATCATCTTGCATGTCTTCAACTTGTGCTTTGGAGTTTGAATGATGCATAGGACTTTTGGCAAAGTGAATAGCATGTGGAGGAGAGCCCAAATCTTTAAGAGACCATTGAGATTCTTGAGATGTATTTGAACATTCTAAATGTTCATTTCCCATAGAAAATAGAGATGAAGATGGATCAACACTTGAGCTTGCAATAAGGCAAAAAACACTAGTAGAGTGCCCATCATTGGGATCACCTAGTACTGAATCAGTAACACTTTGGAAAAAATCATATTGTGAATCATGGGTCATAGAATCATAAATGCAATCATTAGTTGCATAAGACAAATCTATAGTGTCTTCATCATAATATGAAGCATTAATATAAGAGTTAATATAAGCATCATTATCATTAATCTCCACAACAATCATAGGATTAGTACTATCATCAGGAATTTCATCTTGAGTAATAAACATATCTTGTAAAGTAACATCAAGAAAGTTAGATATAATTTCCTCTTCTTGGTCAAACATATCATCAACATGAGAGTAAGGAGGAGTAAACATATTATTACCATTATCATTATCATCACTGCTAGGAGGAACAAAATCATTAGAAGTATCATTAATATCTTCGTGTTCATCATTATCCTTTTAAAGAGTATCAGTATTATCCTTAATGTTAGGAGCAGAAACATAAGTATGGTTATCTTTCAAATCAGGAACATAAAGCACATCATGGAATTTACCATTTGGAATAGAAACATTACCAGTTCCTTCAACTTGACAGCAATAATTATCAGCTAAAGAAATAGGAATATGCATAGAATTAGGTTACAAAGAATCCAATACTTCCTTATGGGATTGAACATATTGAGATGCATTACTATCAATATTCCATTTAGGTGGTTTAGAAGCATTAAAATAGACAGTAAAAGCAGAACGAGATGGATTTCCATGGGATTTTCCATTTGAATAGTTTTGAGAATTAGATTGATCATCCTTTTGTTTCTTAAAACATTTATGTATTAAGTGACCATGTTTACCACAATAGGTACAATGTGGCCTATTTGAATGATTATTGTTATGATAGTTATTTGAAGGCCTAGAATTGTAATGATCATTAAATTGTTGGCCTAAGTTATTATTTGAATTATTAGTATTGTTAGATCTTTGATAATTTTGGTTATTTTGATTAGTATTAAAGGATCTATTATTATTATGAGTTTGAGAGACATATGCATGTTCGTGAGATTTAAGTATGCCAAATTGAATTAATTTAGCTTCCTCTTGATGCAACATATTTTGAAAGATAACATAAGTTAATTGAGTTGCTAAAGAAGGAATAACTAATTGAGAGTAAATATTTGTAATAAACTGTTGAAACTGTCTAGGCAAACATTTATGAAATATTTATGAATAATTATGTGGATTATCCTTAAATTAGAAAGAGGAACTTGTAAACTAGTTAGTAAAACTCTAATGGAATCAAACTTGAGCAAGAAATCATCAACAGAGTTGAAATCTGTATACCTGAGGTCTTCAAGTTGGTCTTGGAGCTGGATTTTTTGAGTCTCATCTGCACTATCATAAGTATTTTTCAGGATGTACCAAGCCTGATGGGCTTTTGTATAGGTAGAAATTAAAACATATAGTTTGGGACTTAAGGAAATCCCTATTAAACCAAGTGCTTCCTCATTTTTAGTCTACCAAGCAGTTTGCTCAGTTTGAGGAGTAGAGGCTGCTGGTTTGGAGCTGGCATCAATGGAAATATCTAAAATGTGATGAAATCTAAAGATGAATGTCATGTGCATTTTCCATGCATGATAATTGGTACTAGTTAATTTAATTTCTAGCATCAGGGTAGTCATGCTTAAATACGGGATTTAAAACTAGGGAAAAATAGAGAAGCCTTAACAAAAAATTGAAAAGAACTTAAATCAAACTAAATATACTTGCATGTAATGGCAGAAAGCTATCAAAGCTTACGCCAATGAGGCTTGCAAGGAAAAAGAAACCACCAAAGGAAAAAAGATGAAACTAAAGGCACTAAAATCTAATAGATCTCGGTTAAGTTGTTATGAATTAACAGATAACAACGAGAATTTCTTGCATGCAAGGAGAACTAAAAAGAAAAGAATGAGCCAACACAACCCTGCAAAACTGATGAGTTAATAAATAGAAATCAGAAAAAGATAGAACCTGCAAAGAAACGTTAGAACAAAAGAATTTAAAAAATTAATTGATCACTTGAGATAAAAAAAGAAATGGATCTAATTTTTATTGTGCATGTGTTAAAAGGATGACTGAAATGAACTAAGAGGAACAACAGAGTTTAAAAAAAACCCACTTACCCTGCAAAAACAACGTTAGGAGTTAGAAGAAGTAAAAAAAATAAACCCTGCAGTAAACATTAATTGAACTTATGTACTGAAAGAGTAAAAAAAATATTCAGACTTGCAAAGAAACATTAGTTTAGAATCTAACTGAAAACCTTAGCACTAAAACTATAAACCACAACCAGATTAAAAGGCCTAAAACTTAGTAAAGTTGATAAAAAAAAAATTTTGAAACTAAAACTACTACATTTAAGGATGATTTGATTATAATTGATATCTCTATCCAATAGCATGTGAAGATAATGCTGTTGCTAAATTTTTTTTTTGAAACTAAAACTACTACATTTAAGGATGATTTGATTATAATTGATATCTCTATCCAATAGCATGTGAAGATAATGTTGTTGCTAAAAAAGAAGAGATTTAAAAAATCTAATTTCTTGGATTAGAAACACTATGGAAAACACTATTAAAAATCTAAAACGCTATTGAAAAAAGCAACACAAACAAGAACTTAAAAACTTAAAAATTGGACCATTAAATGTTAGCCAATAACTAAAAAACAATAGACCAAAACAATTAAAGTTAGTAACTACAACAAAAGTATCTTATGAAGATGATGGTAGTCTAAACAGTAAACACAAAAAGAAGATGACAACGCATGCAAAGGAAAACAAATGCTAGTGAGCGGTGCGGAAAGGAGGAAGTGGGCCAGAGAACGCGGTGGTGTTAGCCACCCACACCATGATAAAAATAGAGAATACACCAAACAAAAAATGCAGCCAAAGCAATAGAAGAGGATTGAAACTATCATACAAAAAAAATGTCTATAGCAGTCACAACTATCAAATCAGTTGAACCAAACACAATAGAGATGATAACAGTGCAATAAAATTAGAATCTAAACAATAGTGGTGTTATTTCACACGCATGCACAGGAAGAATACCAAAATAGGTCCAACTTTGCATACCAACACAAAATTAAAGTGGACAAAGCAGAAATAAAAACAAAAACCAAAAGCTAAGCTATTGATCAAAATGAGTTATCAATGATATGCATCCAAAAATGAAGATACTAACTTCCAAGGAAACAACGCATGCAAGGGAGAGAAAAGAAAGAAAATGAAAGAATGAAAAAACAAACAAACCACATGCAATCAAAATGAGAAAAAAAATGCATGCAAACACGATTTAATGAAATAAACCAATCTTTCCACTTACTTGGTGGATAGGATCCCGAACTTGGTTTCTATAGAAATTTCTAAATATCTATAAAAAAATTTTGACTGATAAAAATAAGAACCACAAATCACCAATGATATCAAACACCTCTTGACATTTGCTAATATTTCTAGCAAGCATGCACATCAACGATATAGATTACTCAATTGAGTTTGAGGTTTTTTGAACACCTTCCTTTCATTTAAGCGGTTTAGAGTTTAGATCTAATGATATTAATGCATTGAACACAATTTTAAACTAATTTCTGTAATACGAGTATTTGATAATTTGAAGGGATTTATTTGAAAAAAGAGGCCAACCCAATGGAGGAGAAGACTAACAATGTTGAATCCGAACAGGGCATAAAAAATAAGAAAGTGAAAGACAAAACCAGCTACTGGGAGATCAGAGTAAGAAGAGCTTCGGTATATCAAAAAATGAAGAGCAGGAGAAGAAAGACAAAGACACAGAGCATGCAATAAATTAAGAAAGAAACACATGAACTGAAGGATAAGATGCAAGCAAGAAATAATGAGAAATAATGATTATTGAAATGAAACGCATGTAATGACCAAAAATGGATGAAGCAAAGATAGAAAAAAAATATAGTGCATGCAACGGAAATAATGAATGCTTAGATATAATGAATGCAAAGATAAGAAATGTATGATAAGAATAATAAAAAAAATGCCAGCAAGGAGATAAATAAGGAAACTTAAAAAAAACAAGATTAGGAAATAGAAAATTACAAATGTACTAAATAGAAATTTAGTAAGGTAGAGAAAGAAATATAATTTAAAAGAGATAGAGACTAAGAAAACAAAGGAAGGAAAAGTTAGAAATTTGGATTAACAAATTAGAAATTAGTAATCAGGAATCAAAATTTAGGAGAGATAATATATCTTGAAAGAAAATTAATATAATAACATAGTATTACCTGCATAAAACAAATATAAATGAGAATTATAATATGTATGAATCTAATAGATAAACTAGGTTTGGTGGTAAACCAGCCAAACCAATTTTTTTTTTGAATTGTTCTCTATTAAACATATTAGTAAAAAAATATATACTAGCAATAAACTCTCTCAAGAGTCTCTGATATTGGAGTGCTCCAAGATATGGTAGCTCCTTCACCTGTACACTCAAAATAAGATTAAACCAACCTGCTCTGATACCATGTTAAAATAATAATAACAAAATATAGAGAAGGAAATTGTTTAATCAATGAGCAAGGAAAAAAAGTGTTACCATGAATAATAAAAAAAAATTAGGAGCATTCACCAAGTACAATGAAACAAAGATACAATATTTTGAAGGGGGAAAAGCATAAAAAAAACCCCGTGATATTAATGAATGTAGCAAAAATGTGCCTAAGAATGAGAGAGAGAGAGAGTGAGAGCCAAGCTCATACAATCATAATCTGTAAGGAAACTTAGGTGTGGAAATAGCTTCCTACACTAATCTCTATAGGAGAGTATTGTGCAAATTCTTATAAATCCTTACAATTTCAGATTCATTAACTACTTTAACAAAGATATTGCAACCACATACAATGCATACAGAAAAATAGAGAATGACACAATGATATACCCTGGGGAAAACCTTTTGGTAAAAAACCCCAGCAATCCAAAACCTGTACAATGTATTATCTTCAACACAAAGGTTACAATACACTTGCAATGCAAGTTCTTTTAGGAGATGAGAGACAAAGCCAACAAGACTTAAATTTCTGTTCTATTTCTCCCATAGGAGCGACATCATATATATAGACTCCTCTGGACCCAAAAATAGGCACAACCACCAAGACCCATGCACAAAGCCACATGTACATAGTTGTTACATGCAATCCCAAGAATAGGCATCCATCCCTAGAATAGACTATGATAGCTTGTCATAGAATCTACCAAAAATAATGGTCACAAGAGAAGTGTAAGAGAATCTGTCATACCAACCTATTTTTGGCATATTCTCTTACACACACCAACCACTTCTTCTTGGGCACCCAAATAGGCCCAAGTCATAAGATGCTCTTACACCTATCATAGCACATTCTTTAAATAGTTCTTACGCTTCATAGGAATCCGTCATGACCATTTTAGTCATAATCTCCTTACACACAAGATGCCGACACATCAAGTGGAGTGACACATCAACATGCCAACTAGACATGTACACTCACACTTAATTACATTATTTGCAAAAAATACATTTACAAAACAAATAATAAGAATAGGAATTATCCAAGGTTGAGACACCTTATTCCTAACATAATCAAGAAGAAGAAGAATCTCATATATAAGATGAGAGAAGGAGAGCCATCTCTTAATAGAGATGTGAGAAAGGAGTTACATTGTAACTCCCATTTCTGTGAATGCCACATTTCACTAGTGTGTGATACAAGTGTAGGATTCCTCATAAGGAGGAATATTTATTTTCCTTAGTAAAGGAAATTACAAATATGTGACATGTCCTCCCACTTGGACAAGAGGAGGAATATAATAGGATACCTTGGTTTATCCTTTAAATACATAAATATACCAAGGAAAGATTAAATTCTAACAATAACTTATACAAAATTATTATTACCTGCTAAATAATGGTGTCAAGCTCGGTAATGACCTCTGATAGCTTGACCTTATTGATTGCCACTTCCTAGCTTATTTTCTCTGCTATTTGTATTTGAATTTTTTCCTATGCCCATTCTTCCATCCTCTTCTTTGCATCTACATCAGGGGCATTGATGTGGCCAATTAGAGTGGGAAGTTGATCAATGATGGGAGTTTCCTCATCAACAATTATGTCAAGGACTACTTGCATCAAGATGTCTCTAACTTCCTCTAATAAGTGTTTTCTTTTAATTTCTTGCCTTAACTTCACCTGTGCAGCCTTCCTTGTGCATAATTCACCATATGTTCTTAAGGCTTCGAGGTCTAGAGTCCTAGGGTCACATTTAGGAATTTCTATAATCTCATCTAGTGTGACAGGACCCTTACCATGTTTCTTCTTTTTCTTTTTCTTGGGTGTGGGGGATTTGTTCTATGGTACTAGAGCTTTGGTCTCAGGATTTGTCTTGTCTTACTTGATAGATATTCTCTCTTCCTTATCCTTCTTGGTGACTGGTGTCCTGGTGTCTTGTCCTTGGGAACCATATTTAGTGTCGATTGTAGACGTCTCTACATGTGTATTCTCTTTTGGATTTTTACTTTTAGCCTTTTTATTCTCAAGCTCATGTGTATCCTTCTACTCTTTTGTACCCTATCCCTTGGTTATATCCTTTTGTTTCTCAGGTATAGAGCCTCTAGGTTCCCCTTGTGTAGCAATCTCAATTGCTTGAACTAGTATAGGTAAATAACCCAGTATATCAATTGTTGGTGCCTCAGTAGGTTGATTCTCGTTGGTGTTATCTATAGCAGTATTGATGTCCTCATCATCATTTACATCATCATCAGGATCTCCATGTGTGATGTCCTCAGTCATGACATCTTCTATCCCGGTGGTTACTAGGCTTTTGGGAGCATCCTACTTATACTCTTTAGTATATCCGGCTGGGTAAAAATCCATGACATAAGTATCATCTGCTATATCGGTATCGAATATATGAATCAGGTCCTTGGTGTCTATGTCAAAATCATCCAAGTGAACTCCTTTTCCTTTCCTTTTTACCTTCTTCTTGGGAATGATAGCCAATGCAAGTTGATCAACTTTTGCTCTAGCTTTCAAAATTGTAGTCCTTAGAATCTTGCTATTTTCATCAATTGCCTCAAGGTTAACTACCCAAAATATTAAATGCTCTACTCTTCATCAAAAAACATTTGGAATATTGCTTCATCAATTCTTCTATCTCGGTAACAGATAAGGTAGGCATTGCCAAAATCAATAAGTGTTCTCTCATTTTCTTCTCTGTATGTAGGGCGTATGTCCACCTTGCTCACACTTTCTCATATAATTCCTTAGGAACATATTTTTCAAACTCAATAGGTGCTCTCTTGGATTTGATCATCATTTGAATGTCAACTTCTTCTATTTTCTCTTGATCCTTGGTAGTCATATATACACACTGAATCATTAGTTAGACTCCCTAATTCCTTTATATTATTAGCTAACTCATCTACCAACAGACTTTTATTTACAACAGACTTTTATTTACAAAAACCTTGAATTTACCTTGATCATCTTCTTCCTTAGAGTCTACATCATCTTTGGCTCTTATGAACCTTCTCCTCTTCTTAGGTTATTCAGTGGGGTCTTGGGCAACTCTCTTCTTATTATTATTTTTTTTGTAGGAGTTGGCCTTGTTATTTTTGAAATTACTTTCTTTAGGACTAGTGAAGCAACTATTGAGGATCTTCTCCTTGCTCTTATTGGTGGTTCTACTTGTTTCCTCTTCCCTGTGGCATTTACTGGTGCAGCTTGAATATCCTTATCTGACTCGATATCATCCTCATATTCAATATTGCCAATTAAAATTTTTTCCTCGGTTGCTTCATTAGCTGAATTAGTCGTTGATTCTTCTTCTTCATCTCCAAATTATTTTTCTAGTGTTTCCATCATCTTTTTGGATTTTCTTCTTACTTTCACTCTAACTAGATCCATCTTTATTCTTAACTTAGCCTCCTCGTAGGTTTCAAACCTAGTAGATTTTGTATCTTTGTCTTGGCCAATAGTGTCTTTATTGACCTAGAAGATTGGTCAATATCTAGTTCATAGCCCATTGGGGGTCACCAAGCAGTCCTTGGTTCAATTGCCTTGATTAAAGTGGTGTCGGTACCCACTAGGAAACAAATATCTTCTTTTTGTTTCTCTACTAGCTGACTTGGTATCCTGCTTCTTTTATGCATTCTATCCTTGAATTTATAAAATAATCATCCATAACAGTAACAAAATTCTGACCTAGATTCTGAATAAATTCACTTATTTGCATAATAACTAGTCAGTTGACATCCTAGTAAACATTATTGACTAATGGAAAGAAGTTTTGTAGGTTGAAAAATATAGAGACTAGTAGAGAACCAAACTTATATGCGTTTTTCTTTGCTACCCGAATGGTTCTCATGTTTTCCTCCAATTGTTTTAGTAGTATCTTAGCGAGGTCCAATTGAAGACCCTTCTTAAAAATCTTATAAGCAATATCTATAGCTCCACAAGGTACACTATTTGTCCTACTCAATTGAAATATCTTATAGCCAATAACATAGGCTCCAAACCTTGTCTTTGGATCAATGATTTTATTAACTCTCATTCCTCTTCCATCCCATTCAGCTCATGTGAGATTCTTGGTCTCTTCCCTTGGTGCATTCCTTATGGCCTTGGCTTTATTTCTAGTAGGGTAACCGGTGACCGCATGTATAATATCCTTGGATAGTTTAACCGGTTCATCTAGCCATATTTTACCTTCATACACTCGACTTGTTAGGATTAACAAGGCAAAAATAACAATTACATGCAAATATAACCAATCTTAGAAAACAATAAACCACACATAAGAGAACACAAGACACAAAGATTTAACATGGTTCACCCAATCCCTAGGCTACATCCACCAACAACGAGTCCAATATTTTATTATCCAGTGATTACAACCTAATTACAATCTATAATCCCTTAAAGCTTAATTTTGCCGCAAGTACTAAAATCATACATAATAATGAAATCCCTAACCCTAAGCCATATTATACAATATTTTTTCCACTTTAGGGTTAGAATGAGTTACAACATGTCAGCCCAAAAATTATCAAAAATATGTTGGCCTCAAAAGGAAAAGTGTACAGTACTTTCCTGATCAGTCACCACAAGCTAACATGGCTAAGAACAACCCTAATCTATTTTTTTTTGAATTCTCATAGGAAATATAGGGAATTCATCAATCCCTTCACCTCTAGGTGTTTGTACTCATCCTTAAGCTTTCCATTCTCATTCAGCTCCTAGTAAGTGGATTGAAGTTCAAAATCTCTGATTTCACTAATTTTACAATGGATATATGTGCATATGTCTTGCACCAACAAAACCCTTTTTGGTATACTAGAAAATGCACCTGCTTGATCAGTCTGTGAAGCTATTTCAGGGGGTGACTTGTATTTGGGTTCATCATAATTCATAGACTTAATCAATGTGACCTTCTTGTCACTCTCAGACTTTAATTTCATAACCTTAGATGAAGACGCCATTGTTTCTTAAATTTAGGGCTTCATGAATATTTCAGTAAAACAATTTGGTGGCTGAGGAAATTACTTGAAGTAGTGATAAACTCGCTTAGGATCTCCTTAAAAATCTATTAAAAATTTTTTAAATTCCTTTCTCAAATCGCTCAAGTCTCTCTGGTTCTTCTTTTGATCATTGTGTGATGAAATGATTAAGTTCATCACATATTTATACCAAAAATCTATTTTCCCGCTTAAAATTTTACATTAAATGCTTTACCTACCAAAACTTGATAAACATAGTTGTGCTTTATTAACACTTCAAAGGCTTCATCTTGGTTAATACTAGATATTATATCGGTTGATTAAGCTTGCCAATATTAACCGACTAGCAAACATTTACTCGGTCATGCTTTTACCGACTGTACACATTTTAAGTTCTAAACATATAGTACCATAGTGCATCTCATTTCATGCTGATTTGGTGTTCATTCACTATATATAAGGAAATTTTGTAAGATATAACCAATTTAAATTTTGTTCCATACATACCTTAATTGCTCAGGTGGAGGTGATGATATCACCTAATCCAATGGATGAGGTGTCACCGACTGTAGTGCTTGATCCAACATTGTCATTTGATACTTTTCTCCACATTTGATTTCTTATCCTCATGCTTTCGTCAATTTTATTTCCATTTGTGTCAGCATTTATCTCTAGTACTTAGTCTCTGCAATCTTTTCTCAAGTGACTGACCTTGTGATAGTGCAAATATTCCATACCAGTACTTGTCCAATTACAAGATCTTCCTCCCCAGTTCTTTCTTATGTAGTTTTCTACAATATGTCCATATCTACCACATGCTATGCAATTAACCCATGTGTTGTAATCCCAAGTGTATGCATTACATTGCATTCTCATTTGATACTTCTTGTTATGTTCTTTCGGTATCTAGACTTGCTTCATCTTTTTCCTTCATTCTTGTGATATGTGTCCATGCATCCTGCAAGCGCAACAATTTTTTTCCATATAAGGTTTCTTAGGTGTCCTATTCAAATTTTATCTACACTCATGTGCCTCATGTCCATACTTATTACAGTTGTAGAAATAACCATTAAATTTAGGAGTGGATTTAGGAATACCTTTTTCTTTGCTTTTGCAAACATTTGATGTGTGGCTTGGTTTTCCACAATGATAACATGATAGCTTCTTTGGCATTGGATTGACATAGGAATTATTCTATTCATCTTGTCTTGATCACTCTCCCTACTTGGTATAGCCTAAACCAGTTGTGCTATCAAGTCTTTTTTGACATTTCAAAAATTCATCCATTCTTTTAGTACTGTTTGTAGCTTTCTTGATCATCTCATTATGTTGTTGTTGAATCTTTACCTCATTCTTCAATATTTCATTATCTTCTCTTATTTCACCAATGTCTTCCAATTTCCTTGTAAGCTCATTGTTTACTCAGTTGGCTTCATGACTTATGACAAAAATATGATTAGAGATTTCAAAGTGATGCTCGATGAGTCTTAATATTTCAGATTCCTTCTCTTGCAACTTATCAGTCATTTTCCTCCTATCTTCAATAGCCAAATTTCTTTCTTATTATGCTTTCCTTGCATTTTTCATGACATAAATCATTCTGACCATTTGTGTCTCTTGATCGATCTACAATGCTTTCACTTGTTAAGTAAGATGTAGATTACTTTTAGATAGATCTGATATGGTTCCTTGAGATGCATCAAATATGCTACTAGATCCAGATCCTTCAAATGGATCATCTATCTCTCCTTCATGAGAATCAATCTCATTATTCCAAAGTGACATATCCTTCCTTTTGATCAATAACTTTCTTACTTCTTCTTTAGCTTCCTTGAATTGTTCAATGGATATCTGCATCTGTATTCTCTGATTCTCAATTGTCTTATCAAATCTTATACCTTTCCATCCTTAGATATTTTCTCTTCATTAGTTAAAATTTCCAAAGCAGGAGAACTATCCCTGATACCAATTATTGGGATTATGGAAAGATATATACTGAGAGGGGAGGGATGAATCAATGCCTTTAAAACTTTTTCTAGAATGAAACTTTATAAGCGTGGATAACATTAACTGACTAATTCATTTCATGTAACATACATTCAAATATAACTAAAAATGTAAATGCATGTAACTTAATCAATAAACCATTCATGAAACTTCATACACATAACACAAATATTTTGGTATCGCAGAAACCCTTGTTAGAAGGTAAAAATTGTAGTGGGGATGACACCCACAAAGATTCACTACTGCAACAACAAATTATGCTAGTTAAGGCTACAAAGATTGTAATCACTTCTGGTGATCTTATCCTGTTAGGAGTAACAATAAGATCAGCTAGATCCACCTTGTTTAGAGGATTTTAGAAACACAATCAAGTGTGCACTTGATTAAGAGATTTACAATAGAACTGTTAAGTTTACCCTGTTAAGCGATTTAGAAATCTACTATAATGGTTAAAGAGTAACAATGGGATATATCTATAAATAGAAACTCAAACTTTCCTGGTTTAGATCTGTGAAATGCTATAAAGATATCACCTCATTGTGATGTACATGTCCTTCTATATTGCTTGCTAGAGTTATGTCTATTCTAATAAACTGAATACTTCTATCAAATCCTTATGTCCAAAACCCTATCTGGTCTTTAGATGTACTGAGTGCGGCTACTTCTTGATGATACTCGATCAAAATGACATCTTAACAAACTTTATATCAAATTGATTTGACGTAATTTTGGTTTAACAATATCTTAGAAAATGTAAGATCAACGATGGAAATAAATAGCCTAGATCTACAATACCTAGGAATCATGAATAATTTTAATGATTACATCCATATTAAATTATGTCTTGATCTTGGTAAACCATTTTCTGATTGGTGTAATCCACTTGCCTTGATGTTTGTGTCATTCCAAATTGCTATGTCATTTCTTACTTCACTTAGTTTTCACTACATTCATCGCATGTTAAATCTAGTTCTTGGTTCATATGAATGCCTGATGACCAAACTTCTTAGTACTTGGTGATAATCTAGCTGGGTAAGAGTGCTCCATCAAAACTATGTTCAGTTAACTTAGGTATTTGTGTTGTATCATACTTGGTGTATAGGCTCTGTGTAATGACTGACTACCCTATTTTGTCTCCTTTACCAACTCTATGACTGAATGGTACTAATGACAACCATTAATTCTCAATAGGAGTAACAACTATAAGGTTTTCTTGGATAATAGTCCTTTTCTTTATGAAAAATATGGTTTATTTATGATTCCTTGGACTACTTTATTTGATCCTACCAATGTTAAAATCACTTCCACTTTAATCTAGCTACACCTCTACAATTTTCCTTTAGGCATGCCTAACTCAGGTCTTATTGAATCCTTTGTTAATTAAATTAGGACCCTCAAAAATTTTGTGGATGGGATTTCCCCAAGAAGACACTTTAGATTTTGTACCTTTGTTGATATTTATAGACCACCACCTCACATGATTTTTATTATTCATTCTAAAATTTATTTCCTTTAATGTATTAATTTTGAATGTCTTCCTAAGTGTTTCTTTAGGAGTAATCTACTTGGACACAAGATTGTTGGCTGCCAATCTAAAATTTTCAGTGGTTAGCGAGCCCTTGAAATCAAAGATGGGTTTGTAAGGAGGGTAGTCTTGTTTCAAATTTTGTATGGAGAGATCATCGTATATTCCTAGATCAGAGCTCCTCAAACCTCCCAGCTGGTGGGACTATCATTCAAGTCTCAGTGTAGCCCTTCCAATTATGCTTGAGGATACTCATTATCTATGAGAACATTTGGAATTATATCTACAAGAAAATATTGTGGCTAGGGCCAAATTTGAGCCCAAATAGGTAGGAACATAAAGTATCAAATGTTAAGTTATTGGGTACACAATATTTGAAATGTTATGTACCTAGAAAAAATGAGATAAATTTTGGGTTGGGTGTTAGCTGGATGATGAACTAGATGCTGGAAAAAAAGAATTGGATTGCTAGGATCAAGTATGACAAACATTGAATCTCAAAATGACCAAAATGGGGCATAATAAAGCATCTAATTATGTGTGTTGACTTTTTAGGATAGTACATTTGGCCCCCAATTTAGTGATAGTATGAGACAAAATCATGCTCATGATAAAGTGGACCAATGCATAAGAACAATCTTATCAAGTTCAAGGAAACAAAGAAACATCAAGTCCCCAAGTGACTTAAGTCCTCATCAAATCCAAAACCTAGATAAAAAGAGGCATCATGAGAGAGAGAGAGAGAGAGAGAGAGAGAGAGAGAGAGAGAGAGAGATGACCAATAGCCTAATAAGGTATTGCCTTACTATTGATCATGCAAAGAGAAAGTAATGAAAAAGATGGAATTGATAGCATAGAAAGTTGTGTTATGCTAGTCAAACCACCAAAATAAAGTGGATCAGTCCCTAAGAAAAACATTGTCTTTGTTAAGGGATCCTCAAAAGGAAGATCAATCCTAAGGAAATTATTGTCTCCGAAAGGATTTATGAAAGGAAGATTAGCCTAAGGATCTACTAAATAATACATAGGGGAATGATAATGAAGAGATCAATGTAAGGAAATCATTTTCTCCTTAGTCATCTACATGAGAGATTACATTGAATCGTTGTGTGTGTGCAAATGTGAAACAAGGAGAAAAGTGTATACCCCCATGTTAAAGAGACTATAAATACCTTAATTAGATTAATGTCTTTAAAGGATCATACATGCACCATAAGGGACATTTACTATTAGAATAATTGAGAGGGGGGGTGAATCAGTTATCCAGTGTCCCAATTCAAAATGTATAATCCAAAACAATTCTACTACTTCTGCAAGTCAGTAAACATAAAATACTTCCACTGTCTGTGTATTTATCGATTGACAATCTCAACTCTGTAATAATTACCGATTAAATCTGACATGTAATATGTAAAGTATGATCACAAAAAAATATCACAATCAACACATAACACAAGAGATTTAACGTGGAAACCCTGTAAATGGAAAAACCACCTAGGACCGACAACCCAAAATTGTTCACTCTTCTGAAGTGAGGTCGGTGAAGACCCAACCCTGTTAAAGGTTTGCAAACACACTATTAGGTGTGACCTTGTTAGAGGGTTTTAGACCAGAAGTTATCATCCAACTAGAAATCACTCTGGGGTTGACAAGATAACAATGTTCATTCTATGAATGAAACATCAAAAGACTTTCATAGTCCACTTGGTTAAGAGATTTAACTGTGTACAATGGTTAAATGTGTAACAATAGGTGATCTGCCTAAATACAACTTCAGTTTATAGTTTACAGATCAATGTTTAGCTCATTCAATATTTCTGACCAATATAACACTTCAGATTCAATACTGTATCAACTTACTGTCCGTCGGTAATAACTCTCTGTAGCTCGGTAACTATTCTATAGCTCAGTTCTTATTAACCAGTACGATCAGAAAAACTTCTCCACATAATTATTCTACAGTATCTTCTTCTTCCGGCATCTATTTCATAATGAAACCAATGTCTCTTATATAGATGAGTAAATCATTTTCTTTTCCTCCATCAGATTTTGCCACTTAATCATATTTATAGATTTTGTCACTTTAAGCTCCCTCGGCTGATGTGTCAGTAACACATTTCAATCTACTCCATTAGATCCTTTTGATTTATGTTAGCCATCGATCTTCATAAAAAACATTATCTATTACCTTGATTTCATACACTTTACAGCTCATCACTTTATCGTCTAAACTAATCATTTAATTCCTTTCTATTTTTCTTGGTTAACAAAGAAATGCGTTGGTGAACACAAGCTCGATTAATACTGCGCTCAGTATACACTACACTTCTTCGGTGTATATTGAAATGCTTTATTTACTGACAACACTACTTTGTGTCTTTTAACTCTATTCTTCATCATAGATGAATGCAACATAATAAAGTCAATTCCATCAAGTCATAGACTCATCAACAAGTTACTCAGTGTATTCCTTATCCTCATCTTTCATATACATCTTCCTCATGTAGATATTTATGTTCTTCATCTCTTTCACCTTCCTTTAGATGTGTCAGTATAGTAACTTACAAGATAAGTATTGTGAAGCTAGTTGACATCAATGATAACATAATACTGATTTAATCATCTTGCATATCTAATCATCAACTCCTTAGTAATCTTGAATTATAGATTCTTCATTCTAGTTCTAAATCAGTTGTAGTTCATCAATCTCTCCCTTTGGCATTGATGGCAACTCAATTAATATGAAATGTACCATACACATACCAAACATTTATTCTACAACTTTGTGATCAAATGTTGTGTAGTGTAGGCTCTCCCTAGCTTAATATGTTTAATCACTACGTTACTAAAACAACATTATAAAATACAAATTTTTCATTTTGTAGATATAACCTATTCAGTTCTCAAGTTCCTTTCAGATCATCTCTCCCTTAGATAGTTCTCATCGGTGAAAATATCCTTTTCTTTTCATATTATTTATCTCTCCCTTTGACAATAATGCCAAAGAAACAAATAAATAATCAGCTCTGTAATAGATAAGTAACTCTCTAGTGTCCAATATTGCCTCTGTATCTTAGTATACTAATATCCTAAACTGTTTTAGTTCTTCAAAATTAATCACAAGCTTGAACAAAATTCAAAGTGTGAACTATGCCTCATCAAAATGGATGATCTTTTGATAAGATTAGGCTGATGCAACATCCAGATCACATTAGTGACCGATGGACAAGGGACGGACCCCAAGTCTAGTCCTCAAATATTCAAAAGTGTCCTTTGGTACAGGCTTTGTAAAAATGTCTGCAAGTTGTTCTTTAGATGTAACAAATTCCAAATTTACCTGCTTCTCTTGCACTTGTTCTCTTAAGTAATGATAATTAATTGATATATTCTTTGTCTTTGAGTGCATCACAGGATTCTTTGAAATATTAATTTGACGCAGGGGCAGGGTAGATACAAGTAGAATCAAGCAGAATTGAGTCCACTTGAATCCACAACAAGCCCTTGCTCAAAGTTACACAATGGAAGCAATATAATATCACATGAAATCAATGGAAACACAATGGATATGAGACAATCCACTTGCAGCAACAAAAGAGAATTATATTATTTCTTTCAACATGCCCGGTTGTGAGGCCTTTCAGGTTTCGGCCTTATACAATGAGAATTATGAATTAAGAATTACAGCTTGCATCCTATCTTTTTCTCCAATGATGTATCTTGATAATCCTTTCTATATATCACTCTTGATCTTCCCTGATGATCTACTACATCAATCTAGACTCCTTATATAGCCAGCTAAGCCACAGGTCGGCCAGTCAGACATTTAATTACAATATAGGTCTAGTCTCAAGATTTAAACCAAAACTAATGCTAGAATGAATATAAATTGATCCACCTTTGGATTTAGGTCCTAAATTGACACAAGAACATTCCTTTAAGTGTGCAAGGTCCCATATGAGCACACAAAACATCGCAAGAAGAAACACCACATGTTTCACCCAAAAACTGGCAGGAAATAGGTCCTGAGGAAAAATAGGCATAAATTTTTACTCATAATGAATTGGAGTTTGTGATCTTGGGAAATGATATTAATTTAGGTCCATTTTAAGTCGTTAAGTGTGAAAAATAAAATTCCTTATAGATCAAGGTCTCCAACATGAACAATCAGCACCAAAACTACAGGAACTGCTCGGATGTGAAACTGGTAGAAAATAGGTCCTGTGCCAAAAAAGCCATAACATTTGACTCATAATGAATTGGAAGCTGTGATCATGTAAAATGGTATTAATTTAGGTCCTCTTCAATTTCATAAGTTAAAAAAATAAAATTCCTTATGGATCAAGATAACCAACATGAACAATCAGCACTAAAACTGCAGGAAAACACTGTTCCGACGACAAGGAAAATAGCTGTAACTTTGAAACAGTCCATCCAAACTTTATGTGCTCATAGGAGAAGGTTTCCAAATAGGTCCTCAACATGATGTAAGCTTTTCACACCATTAAACCATCAAATGCAAATATTATAAAGAAAAATACAGCAAACAAGTACAGAAATCATAAAATGTTTTTGGTTGATGCAAGATTGCCAAAGACCCAAGATGCTCCTGCATCAGACACCTGGGGTAAATAAAGAACTAATGTCCACATTAGGCACTACTCATACTCTGACCTAAATCATAAAGATCCAACTTATCTTGTGTAATCCATGAACTGTCCTCAACTAGCTTATCTTTCCACTGAACTAGATATTCCATGTAGTCTTTTCCTCTTGTACTCTTGCCAACTCTGCTATTCAAGATCTTTTCAATGCTATCCTTATTTTTCTTATGATAATCTAGATCATCTTCTATCTCTTCATTTGATTCAAAGTACTCAAATATATCAGCAATGTTAAATATAGGTGATATATCCATGTCCTCTGGCAATTCTACTTCATAAGCATTTCCACTATCAAACTTCTTCAGAATCTTACAAGGTGCAAACTTCTTCATTTTCAGCTTGTTGTAGGTACCAATTGGAAATCTATTCTTTTTCAAATGAACCATAACCTCATCTCCAACTTCAAAATATTTATGTCTCCTTCTCTTATCTACTCTTTGTTTATATTTCAGATTACTATCCTCCAAATTCTTTTTAACTTCATCATGTAAAGTTCTCATGTATTCTACAAAATGATCAGCTTCAGCACTTCTTCTGGTCTCAGTAGGTAAATCTCTCAGCTCTGTGGTTCCCTTAGGATGAAATCCATTAACAATCTCAAATGGTGTCTTCTTAGTGCTTCTATTCACTAAATTATTATATGCAAACTCTGCTTGTGCCAAAATCAAATCCCAATTAGCAGGTTTCTCTCCAACTAAACATCTCAACAAGTTTCCCAAAGTTTTGTTCACAACTTCAGTCTATCCATCTGTTTGAGGGTGAAATGTAGAACTAAACTTCAAATCAGTATTCATATTCTTCTAAAGTTTCCTCCAAAAATAACCAGTAAACTTAGTATCTCTATCTGAAACAATAGATTTAGGCAAACCATGCAATCTTACCACATCTTTGAAGAATAATTCAGCTACATGCAATGCATCAGATGTCTTCTTACAAGGTATGAAATGAGCCATCTTAGAAAATCTATCAACCACTACCAAAATAGAATCATTACCTCTCTGAGTTCTAGGCAATCCAAGAACAAAGTCCATACTCACATCTTCCCAAGGTCTATCAGGTACAGGCAAAGGTGTATACAATCCCAAATTCTAACTAGTTCCTTTTTCTACTTGACAAATTATGCAACCTCTAACCATTCTCTATACATCTCTATAAATTTGTGGCCAAAACTATCTTTCTAAAATCAAATTCACTGTCTTATCAATCCCAAAATGTCCAGCAAGTCCACCACTATGTTTCTCCTTCATTATGTTATCTCTCATAGATCCTCTAGGTATGCACAACTGAACTCCTTTAAACAACATGTCTTCTTGAATGAAATAATTAGACCACTTATCACTCACTGTGTGTTCTTTACAAGCTCTCCAAGGCTCTGAAAAATCAATGTCAGACTCATACAAACTCTTCAAATCATCAAAACCAAGTACCTCAACTCTCATCTCTGTCAGAAAACTTATTCTTTGGCTCAAGGCATCAGCAACCTTATTTGACTATCCACTTTTATGCTTCAGGCAAATATTTTGTTCTTTCATTTCACTTGTAAATGCTTTATCATCAAACAAGCATACTCTGACTATAGTATAGTGACCTTCATCAAACTTCTCTACCAAAGGCAATAACACTTGTTTCTTTCCATCCATCCAAATAGTATATTGATTCAATCTACCATCATGCAAAGCTTTCCTATCATACTGCCAAGGTCTACCCAAAAGAATATGACAACAATCCATAGGCATAATATCACACAAGACTTCATCATGATAATTCCCAATTTTGAATTTAACAAGGCATTGTTCACTTACAAGTAGTTTATGCTCCTTCTAGATCCAAGCAATATGGTAAGGCTTAGGATGTTTCAATCTTTGCAACTGCAACTTGTTAACCAGCTCTTCAGATACCAAATTATCAAAACTTCCACTATCAATGATTACCTTGCAACATTTGTCAGTGATCTTACATTTGGTTCTGAACAAACTTTCCCTCAAAATAGGTTCCTCATTAGCTTCTTCATTCCACAAGATCCTTCTTAGCATCAAGTTCTCACCATGTTCAGGTTCATTAGACATTTCCTCAACTTCTTCACAAGCCAAATTATTTCTACCATTACCTCCAGTCTTCTTTCCAGAGTTAGTACATTCAAAAGCTCTATGTCCTTCTTCACTACATTTGTAACAAGTACCTTTAAACCAAGATTTCTCTTCCCTTCTACCATTATTGTTATTCCTAGAGTAACTAGTATAACTACCTCTAGAGTAATTACCTCTTTTAACAGTAGGGTCATCTTCCCATCCTTTATCTTGTACTGAATTTTCAGATCTGCTACTTTCTCCATCAAATCTGCCTCTACTTCTCTGAAATCTACCACCTCTTCCTCTCTATCTTTGATCATGTCTTTTTGTCAATCTTTCTTCAACCTTCAAAGAAAATTGGTATGCTTCTCCCACACTATCAATCTTCACATAACTAATCTCATCTTGAATAGATGTCCTTAGGCCATTTAGATATCTAGCCACCTTCTCAACTTCATCATCCACATGTCCAGATCTGATATCCAATTTATAAAATTCCTCAGTATATTCTTTCACACTCATGTCCTTTTGTCTTAGACTTTGCATCTTTCTCATCAGACTAACTTGGTAGTCTGCTAGAAGAAACTTCTTCTTCATCTTTCCAAGCATCTTCATCCATGTTTTGATCTTTTCTTTTCCTCTCTTTTGCCTCTTAGTTTGCAAATGATCCCACCAAAGAGATGCATGCCCTTTCAACTTTGTGACTACTACCTTAACCTTCTTATTATCAGGAGTACCTTCATACTCAAAGTATTTATCCATCTTAGAGATCCAATCCAAAAGTGTATCGGTCTCAAGTCTTCCATCATAGCAAGCAACTTCAACTGCAGGTCTAGAGTTAGCCTTAGACAAAACTCTCAAAAGTCTTTCCTCATCTTGTTCAACTTCAGGTTCAGCATTAGGTGCTGCTTCTTCTTCTTCATCACTAACATCTTCAAGATTTTATCCTCTTCTCTAGGCTATCTCTACAGCTTCAAGCCTAGTTACAATTTGCCTCAACATATCCATGATAGCATTATCATTTCCTCTACCATGAACCATCTTGGCAATCAGGTTCCAGCAAGATCATAACCTTATGCAAGTTATAGGTCAAATCTTAGATCTGCCACCCTACAACCAAATCCAATAAGGTTCTCCATGATCCAATCCATAAGAAAGAACCTGGCTTTGATACCACTTGATGTAGGGGTAGGGTAGATACAAGCAAAATCAAGCAGAATTGAGTCCACTTGAATCCACAACAAGCCCTTGCTCAAAGTTACACAAAAGAAGCAATATAATATCACATGAAATCAAAAGAAACACAATGGATATGAGACAATCAACTGGTAGCAACAACAAAGAATTATATTATTTCTTTCAACATGCCCGGCTGTGAGGCCTTCCGGGTTTCGGCCTTATACAATGAGAATTATGAATTCAGAATTATAGCTTGCATCCTATCTTTTTCTCCAATGATGTATCTTGATAATCCTTCCTATATCTCACTCCTGATCTTCCTTGATGATCTACTACATCAATATAGACTCCTTATATAGCCAGCTAAGCCACAGGTCGGCCATTCAGGCATTTAATTACAATATAGGTCCAGTCTCAAGATTTAAACCAAAACTAATGCTAGAATGAATATAAATTGATGCACCTTTGGATTTAGGTCCTAACTTGACCCAAGAACATGCCTTTAAATGCACAAGGTCCCATATGAGCACATAGAACATCGCAAGAAGAAACACCACATGTTTCACCTAAAAACTAGCAGGAAATAGGTCCTGAGGCAAAATAGGTATAACTTTTTACTCATAATGAATTGGAGTTTCACTCTTGGGAAATGATATTAATTTAGGTCCAATTTAATTCCTTAAGTGAACAATATAAAATTCCTTATAGATCAAGGTCACCAACATGAACAATCAGCACCAAAACTGCAGGAAAACACTATTCCGACGACAAGGAAAATAGTTGTAACTTTGAAACAGTCCATCCAAACTTTATGTGCTCATAGGAGAAGGTTGCCAAATAGGTCCTCAACATAATGTAAGCTTTTCACACCATGAAACCATCAAATGCAAATATTATAAAAAAAACTACAGCAAACAGGTATAGAAATCAGAAAATGTTTTTGGTTGATGCAAGATTGCCAAAGACCCAAGATGCTCCTACATCATAATTGCACTTGTGTTGTCACAGTATATGATCACTAGGTTAGTGATTACCTCATTCATTCCTTCCAACACTTTTTTGATATATGAAATGTTTGAGAAATTAGTAGCAGCAGCAACATACTTTTCTTCAGCTGTAGACTGAGAAATAAAAGCCTGCTTTTTACTTGTCCAGGTTACAAGTCTTTCACCAAGGAAAAATGCTCCTCTGGTGGTAATTTTTTTGTCATCCACATTTCCAGCCCAATCAGCATCGGTGTAAACTTTCAGCTCAAACTTACCTTCCTTAGGATACCATAATCCATAATCCTCTATCTTTTTTAGATATCTTAAGATTCTTTTAGTAGCAATCATGTGTGATTCTCTAGGATTAGCAGAATATCTAGCAACAATTCCCACAACATGTGCTATATCTGGTCGACTGTGAACTATGTACATGAGATTACCAATCATGGATCGATAAAGTGTCTGGTTTACCTCTATAGTTTCATCTTATTTTTTCAATTTACTTCTAGTAGCCATTGGTGTTCCCACAGGTTTAGCATCTTCCATGCCAAATGTCTTCAAGACTTCCTTTATGTAGTTGGACTATGTGATGAATATCCCATCACTTTGTTGTATCACTTGTAATCCAAGAAAGAACTTAATCTCTCTGAACATTGACATTTCAAACTCATTCCTCATGTCATCAGCAAAATATTTACATACATGATCTTGACCTCCAAAAATAATATCATCAACAAAAATTTCAGCAATGATTATAGTGTCATTAGTATCACCTTTCATGTACAAATTGCGGTTCTCACTGGTTCTTACAAATCCAATACTTAACAAGTAAGTATGTAGTCTTTCATACCATGCTCTTGGTGCTTTCTTTAAACCATATAAAGCTTTGTGTAATCTGCATACCATATTTCTATTGTCTGGATCAACAAATCCTTTAGATTGTTCTATGTAGACCTCTTCTTCAAGTATACCATTCAGAAATGCTGATTTCACATCCATTTGATAAACTTTAAATTTCTTGTGTGCAGCATATGCAAGTAACATTCTAAATCCTTCCAATCTAGCAATAGGGGCAAATGCTACACCATAATCAATGCCTTCTTCCTATGCACATCCCTTGCATACCAATCTCACTTTATTTCTTGTCAGTTCACCATTTTCATTCATTTTGTTTATGAATATCCATTTAGTACCGATAACATCCTTATCTTTAGGTCGGGGTACTAAGGACCAAGTTTTGTTTTGCTCCATTTGTTCTATTTCCTCCTTCATTGCATTAACCCATTCTTCATTTTCTAATGCAACTTCCACATTCTTTGGTTCAAATTCACAAAATAAACATGTACCTTGTCTTGTTTTGCTTCTTGTCTACATTCTAGCTTGTCTATTTCCAATAATTTGTGTCTCAGGATGATGTCTTCTAACAAAACTAGCTAGTACTTGGTTTATTCTTTCTTTTTCATCCTGTTCAGGTTCATTTGCTTGCTCAATAGCACCATCTTGTTCGTCGGTTTCCCTTTCTTATTCCTCAGGGTTATTTTCCTACTGATTGGTTATCACAGGTTGTGACTTCAGTAGATAGTCAGGAAGTTCAATGTAAGTGAATCTACCATAGTCTTCTAGTTCCTTTCTTTCTTCTGTGTTTATGTCATCATACTCATCAACACAAACATTAGTACTTTCAATCATCTTATTTGTAATCTTATTCAGACATTTGTATGCTTTACTCTTAGTAGAATATCCTAAGAATATTCCTTCATCACCTTTAGAATCAAATTTCCCATTTCTCTCATCCTTCAAAATAAAACATTTACTTCCAAAAATTATGAAATAACTTACAGTAGGTTTGTGTCCAAACCATAGCTCATAAGGTGTCTGGTTGGTTTCCTTCTTCAGTTGTACTCGGTTAAGCACATATACAGCTATGCTGATAGCTTCCCTCCAATACATCTAAGCAACATTCTTTTGTAACATTAGTGTTTTAGCACAGTCAATGATTGACCTATTCCTTCTTTCAGCAATCCCATTCTACTGAGGTGTTCTCGGTGCAGAGACCTATCTCTTAATACCATTCTCATTACATAAATTAGTAAATTCATCATAGATAAACTCACCTCCTCTATCAGATCTTAAGCATTTGATTTCTTTTCCGGTCTCTTTTCTACCTTAGCCTTATACCATTTAAAGAACTTAAAAGCTTCAGATTTCTCTTTCAAAAACATAATAGTCATTAGTCTAGTGTAGTCATCAACAAAAAGAATAAAGTATCTATCACCATAATAGCTCTGAGTTCTCATAAGACCAGATAGGTCAGTATGAACCAATTCAATTATTTTATTTGTTGAGTAGTCTTTTCTTTTAAAACTAGACTTAGTCATCTTACCTTTCTGACATTCATGACACATAGCATGATCTGGTTTTGACAAGTTAGGCAATCCTCTAGCTCTTTTCTTCTTACTAATCTTGACCATGTTATCAAAATTCACATGACATAACCTCTTATGCCACAACCATGCATCTTCATCTTTCATTAATAAACAAGAAGATTGATCAATATCAAGATAAAATAGATTAACTCTTGATTGTGTACTGGTTCCAACAAGTCTTCCTCCATCATCATAAATTCTTACCTTTCTACTCTCAAAAGCAAGTCAGTGACTTGAGTTGTTCATATGTGCCACACTTATCAAATTGTAGTTCAGTCCATCCACCCAGTATGCATTCTCACATTTTATTCTATCATTAATCATCAGTGAACCTTTACCTCTCACCATACAAGGTGCATCATTTCCCATTCTAATAGATCCACCATCATATTCATCAATTAGATAAAATTTCTCTATATCACAAGTCATATGATGTGTGCAGCCACTGTCTATGATCCATGTATCATTTTTTCTTACTTTAGAGATTAGTGTTGTCTCCTCATGTTTCTCTTCTTCCTCTGAATCATCCTTCATAGCAACAAATACTACTTCTACATCATCATCAGTGTCAGATTCAGATTCAAATTCTTTGGCTATGTAACATACCTTTTTCCCTTTGTCATAGCTATCTTGGTTATCTTTGTTGTTGTGTTGGTAGCCTCTGTTGACTCTTCTCCCATAGCTTCCTTCGAATCAGTCTTTGGATCTATCATCATCTTTCTTATTCAGACATCTAGCAGTGATGTGGCCAACTTCTTTACAATTAAAACAAGCTAGAGGTAACTTGCCTCTATATCTTCCCTTACCTTTGGGAAATCTTTAGGCCATAAGAGCTTCAAGCTCATCAAGTTCATCATTGGTATTACTGTCATTGTCATTGTTCTTATCAATCTTGCTACTAGACTTTCCAATCTTCAAAGAGGACATGAAAGTGGATTCAATAGAAGGTATAACACTATTTTCAAAGTTGTTTAGTTCAAAGGTTGTAATCTTACTGATCAGAGTGTCAAGGGTGAGTTTGGATGTAGCCCTTGTTTCTTGAATTGTAGAGATCCTAATCGCATAAACTGGCAACAAAGTTTTGAGAATCTTGCTTATCACTGTTTCATCATCAATAGCTCTGCCAAATGCTCTTATAACATGTACTACCTCTTTTAGTTTGTTTGTGTATTGCACAATGTTCTCACCTTCTTTCATCTTCATATCATCAAATCAACCTCTTAGGCTTTCTACTCTGGCTCTCTTGACATTTGCATCTCCACTGTATATTAGAGTCAACTTGTCCCACATCTTCTTAGTAGTATCACATTCCATGATGTCATTAAATTTGGTGTCGGTACAGGCAGCAACAAGTTCCATCATAGTAATATTGTGTTCATTACTATCCTTCAGTTGATCAAGAGTCAAGAGACCTAGTGTCAATTTAATGTAGCCATTTTCCATTAGTTCTAGTGTAGAATTCCCAATTCTAGATATGTGCAACTTCATCTAGATTTTCCATACTACGAAGTTATCTTTGTTTAGCTTTGGCACTTCCCTCTTATACATCTTGAGACCTTTTTCCTAAAGTCCTTAAAACTCTATTCTAAGCAACCACAACTTTGATACCAATTGTTAGAATAACTAAGAGTGGGGGTGAATCAGTTATCCAGTGTCCCAATTCAAAATGTATAATCCAAAACAATTCTACTACTTCTGCAAGTCGGTAAACATAAAATACTTCCACTATTTATGTATTTATCGATTGACAATCTCAAATCTATAATAATTATTGATTAAATCTAACATGTAATATGTAAAGTATGATAACAAAAAAATATCACAATCAACACATAACACAAGAGATTTAACGTGGAAACCCTGTAAAGGGAAAAACCACTTGGGACCGGCAACCCAAAATTGTTCACTCTTCTAAAGTGAGGTCAGTGAAGACCCAACCCTATTAAAGGTTTACAAACACACTGTTAGGTGTGACCTTGTTAGAGGATTTTAGACTAGAAGTTATCACCCAACCAACAATCACTCTGGGGTTGATAGGATAACAATATTCACTCTATGAATGAAACATCAAAAGACTTTCATAGTGCACTAGGTTAAGAGATATAACTGTGTACAATGGTTAAATGTGTAACAGTAGATGATCTTCCTAAATACAACTTCAATTTGTAGTTTACAGATCAATGTCCAGCTCATTCAATATTTTTGACCAATATAACACTTTAGATTCAATACTATATCAACTTATTGTCCATCGGTAATAACTATCTATAGCTCAGTAACTATTTTGCAGCTTGGTTCTTATTAACTAGTATGATCAGAAAAACTTCTCCATGTGATTATTCTGTAGTATCTTCTTCTTCTGGCATCTATTTCATAATGAAAGCAATGTCTCTTATATAGACAAGTAAATCATTTTCTTTTACTCCATTAGATTTTGCTGCTTAATCATATTCATAGATTTTACCGCTTTAAGCTCCCTTGACTAATGTGTCAGTAACACATTTCAATCTGCTCCATTAGATCCTTTTGATTTATGTTAGCCATTGATCTTCATAACAAACATTATCTGTTACCTTGATTTCATACACTTTACAGCTCATCACTTTATCGGCTAAAATGATCATTTAATTCCTTTCTATTTTGCTCAGTTAACAAAGAAATATGTCGGTGAACACAAGCTTGATTAATACTGTGCTTGGTATACGGTGTATACTAAAATTCTTTATTTACCGACAACACTGCTTTGTGTCTTTCAACTCTATTCTTCATCATATATAAATGGAACATAATAAAGTCAATTCCATCAAGTCATAGACCCATCAACAAGTTACTCAGTGTATTCCTTATCCTCATCTATCATATAGATCTTGCTCATGTAGATATTTTTGTTCTTCATCTCTTTCACCTTCCTTTAGATGTGTTGGTATAGTAACTTATAGATAAGTACTGTCAAGCTAGTTGACATCAATGACAACATAATACTAATTTAATCATCTTGCATATCTAATCATCAACTCCTCAGTAATCTTGAATTACAAATTCTTCATTCTGGTTCTGAATCAGTTGTAGTTCATCATTTACACTATGAGATTCCACCAAGAAAGGACAAACCAAGGAAAATAAAACATGTAACAAAAGAGAAGATGAAAGGGATCTACCAACTTAGGGGTTAGTATGACAATATGATAACTCATGCATATTAGAATAATATCAAAATGAGTTTTCATCATTCCCCAAAGGTAGTAGAACTACAAGCACAATGGAAGAAGGGAACATAAGATACATGAAGAAGAGTCTTTTTGGGCTGATATCATAGAAACCAAAAAGAATAAGTACTACTATTTTGTTTCATCCCTAATAAAACAACACAAAGGAATATTTACAAATAATAACACATGCATGCCATAACATGAAATGACATATAGAAGAAATGAGATACAAATAAACAAATATCATGAGAGGTTGATTCCTTTATCACCTTGCACCAATAAAGCAACAAGGCTCATACAAATAAATCTAAACAAAACATAGAATAAGTATTACATCATAGGGGAAGTACATTACAATAGGAAAACACAAATAAATACACTATATAAGAGGATCTATTCAAGCATATCACATATGACCCATCTCAAATTGTAGTAGTTAGGGAAGGTGCACAACACACAAGAGAAGAAACATCAAGCATGGTAGATCGAACAATAGCTAGTTCTAAACAAGGACCATGATGAGTCACTTTGTTTATCACTAGGATTAAGTGATAAAAATTTTGCAAATCTAGGAGGTAGTGTTAGAAATAGGGAATAATGAGAGGGGGGGGGGGGGTCAATCAGTATTCTAAAAACTTTATCTTTTCCCCAATTATGGATATAATAGACTATCTTTATACATGCATAGCATAAGAAGCTAAAAAACATGCATAACAATAAAGAACTCATAACACATTATTTGTTCTCCAGGAAACCCTAACCAAGGGAAAACCCCAGTGGGGATGGTACCCACAAAGATCCACTAATCAAAAGTATCTTGTTAAGGATGTTGACCCTGTTAGGAGTCTATTACAAGCATATTGTGTATTAGTCCTGATTAAGGGACTATAGGCCTTGTTAGAAGCCTTAACCCTATTAGGAGTTGTAGTACAAAATGTGATTGCCAGATGAGCCCACTACCCAAACAAGTAATGTAAAATATACATTGATTACAAAATAGGTTAAGTTACATAACCTTATACTGCTTGCATCAATATCACTTCACTGCTCTTTCACTATCGCTATTACATATGCTTCATATACTTCGCATCATATCACTTGTCCTTCTTTCTCAATAATACTACTTCTATAATTACAATTACATTTACATTTATATCAATAGCTTTATCTAAGATTTAACATCTATGATGTCATCCCTTTATATTGTTAAGTCATTATTTTGATAAACAAAATAATCCCTTAACTCTTTACTAGTTCTGTCTTCATATTCTGTCCTGTCGGCTTCACACTGTCTTTGGTAAAACTGTCATAACTACTTCCGTACATGTCATACTAACTTTCACTTTGAGATGGGTGATCAATAGACATCATAGAGTCTATGTTCAAGTTTGCATGCACTGAACTTACTCCAGTCAACGTCGCAAAAAAAAATTGTGTCCAGGTTCACTAGTAAAACACTGTCTCACACTTAGACAAATTTGCAATGCACTCTGTCATACTTGCTCTTTGACCTGTGTGATCTTCATGTGGATCATATGTTTCCATAATGAAAACATATATGTAATCAACTCAGCCAAATTTCCAACAATCTCCCCCTTTGTCATTGGTGGCAACATATGAG
Source organism: Chamaecyparis obtusa (assembly GCA_027943335.1). Taxonomy (NCBI): domain Eukaryota; kingdom Viridiplantae; phylum Streptophyta; class Pinopsida; order Cupressales; family Cupressaceae; genus Chamaecyparis; species Chamaecyparis obtusa. The sequence continues at coordinate 2,532,739 of BSBK01000484.1, forward strand.
AAAATTAGCTAAGTGTACAACTCAAAATCTCAAAATTGTTCAAAACTGTGGCCATAGTATAAAATACATACTATCCTTATAACTCCTCAAAAATTATTGCGTCTAATATAGTACTCCCCCTAAGAGTAACAACCCTTATCATATACTATCAATTTTCTTCTATATATCTCTGCCCCTTTAACAACAATGATAAAATAAGGTAGGGAGGGTCACAAAATTGTATCACTAAAAGTTATACCTCAATTCATTTATTGCAAAGCCGATAGGCTTGCAACACAATCTGCAATGTCTATCTTCATGGCTTCTATCTCCTTCTCCCATGATTTCTTAATGGAATCTACCACATTAAGTAGTGCGCTCAGTCCATAAGAAGCAATTTCACATGCTTGGAGGTTTTCAAAGTTAAATTTCTGAAAATATGTCTTTGCTGAAAGATGTTCTTCCAACTGCTCTTCAATTATGCTCAACTTTATAGAAGCATGCTCTCTCAAAAGAGTGTATCTTCTCAATTTCCTATCTTTCTCATCTTGTACAACTTTGATTTCATCATAAAGTTTCCTAACTTTCTTCTCAACATCACAGACCTTCACATTGGGGCTAGACAAAAGGTTTGTTTCATTCATAATTCCTACGTCCTTTAACTTTATCTTTTGATCTTCCTCAGCTGTCAAAGTCTCTGATTTTGTACACTGTATGTACAAAGATTTACCTATTTCCAAATGCTTCCTCAAATCCTTGATACAGATATCAAGAGTATTGATATCATTTCTGATATTCTGACTGATGTTTAAAAGCATTCTAGCCTCATAGTCTGCTTGTGCTTTCACTTTTACAATATCAGCTAGGTTTGTGAATTCATTATCAAAGGTGCTCATTAACTTCTTTGCCTTCTCCATAGGGTTTTCTTTTGAAATTTATGTAGTCATAGTACTTTGTAACTTTTTAGTTAGTTCCTTTAGACACCCTTCAAGACTTTTTACTTTCTTATTCTTACCAATTATTTTGTTCAAGGATATAATCAGTTCCAACTGATCATCATCATCTACTTCTTTTCCCAAATGCTCAATCATAGATCCAATTTGAGTCTTCTTTCTAGTCTCAGGAGTAAGACTGATATCTTCTTTGGTGGGAATGGGAATTTGTTCTTCTGTAACTGGTGGTTCCACAACTATGGTCTCTATCATCTCTTCTTCTTTTGTAGCTTCCTGTTCTTCAAAGGCCGAATTGTCAACAATGTTCTCCAAATTCTTGAATACATTTTCATCAATATCCAAGGTTATTTTTGTACCTTCTACATTCATTGTTTCATCTTCAATATTAATAGCTAGAGAAGAGGGAATGTCCTCTTGTACTTTTTCACCTGCTTGGTCTACTACAATTGATGATTCTCCAACATATTCTACCATAACCTTGATAATTGCCTATTCAGTCTCAGAATTTACTTCTTCATACCTACCTCCCATAATCTAAATTGTTCTTCTTTTGGTTCTCAGATGGCTGCTTAGGGCTTTCATGATTTTATTGAAATGAGCTTCATCTCTTATTTCATAAAGCTTCCTCACAAGCTTTTCTCTGATAGTTGTCTCTTCCTTTGATGCTCTCTTCTTCCTATTTAGAAGTTTTTTATAAAGATCATCAGGTATCTATCCTTGAATAGTATCAAACTTCTTGCCAGTCAAGAACATATGATTCACAACTGCATTCTCTAGATTAAGTCTATCAGTATAATCATAAAGATCATAATATTTGTTCATTTTTGCAAAGTCACCATTCTCAATAATCTACTCATTAAGCTTTTCAACTTTTAGTTTCCAAGATTTCTTCTTAGTAGTGACATCATCTTTAACTTTTGCAATCTTTCTTGGAATTGGTTGCACTAGAGTTTTATGTCTCTTTCCTTGTCCAGTAGCACTTTCCTTAACTCTTTTGCTAGGTGTGGAGGAAGTGGATCTAGTAGACATATTTTTTTTCTATGTCCTTCTTAGGTACTTCCACTTTCACCTTTACTTGTGGTTCTTCCTGTGGCACTGCAATTGATGATAAAGGAGGGATAGACAAAAATTTCTTTTGTCCACTCTCTCTGATTGCTGTTGCTGTCTACTTTGCTACCAAAAAATCTCTCTCTGTCATCCCTGTATCTTTTAAGATTTTCTTAATAGTGCTCTCAACTCTCTTCTTAGACTGCTTCTCTTTAATTAGAATCTTTGCAGAGTTGAAGTTCTCCTCAAAGGTGCCAAACCTATTACACTGAGTGTCCAACTTACACTTCAGTAATCTGCTAACATACTCTTTAGTCTCTACCTCAGATAGCTCATAGCCAAGAGGGTCTATGAAATCTGTTCTAGGCTCTACTACTTCAATATAGGTAAGGATAGTATCCACCATAAAACATATATCATTCTTATATTTTTCAACAAGAGACTTAGGGATCCTTGATTTGCTAGACACAATATTTCGAAATGTCTTAATAAAAAGTATTGCACTCTCATTAACACTATCAATAACATGCCTTCTATATACTACATTAATCCTTTCCATTGTGGTTTGTCCATCATTCCATTCATTTCCTATGGTGTAAGGAAATCTCCTCAAAAGATGAAAGAACATATATGTGATTAGGGATGAGAACCTAAACTGTGTATACTTAGTTTTCTTGATCTTCTCCAAGTTCTCAAACAATTTAATTCTAAGAATTTCACACATATCAATTGGTACCCTGTCAACACACATAAGATAGGCTACATGTACCATTCTAGCTGCCATGTCATCCTCTCTTGAATTTGCACAAAACTAAGTAGTTAGGATCTTGCATAAGTATCCCACATCATCTTGTTTGATCTTACTAATCACAATTCCTCTACCATTATAGGATGAGTTTGTGTTGTCAATGACTATTTTTCTCATGTTTTTCTCATTAAAAGGAATAGCTCCAGTTTTAGATAATCCAGTGACCTCATGAATCAAATCAGCTATAATATCTATCACTCTATCTTCTAGACAAAACTTTCCAATATGAATTCTGCTCAAGATAATCTTAGTGCATTCTTCATTATCAAATTCATACTGTAATCCATATTTGACAATTTCATTATGTTCCAAATATTTAAAACCTTGTTTCAGTGTCATATCCTGATTGTAAATCTTCTGATATTCATTTGTGAAATCACTATCATTTACTATCTCTAGTTTTCATCCAAGATAACTTCTAACATTCTGTAAATGTAAAACTCCATCTGGTACGGATGATAATGAATACCTAGGGTCTTCTTCCAAGGGTTCTACTGGTTCCCTTTTCAATTTAGGTCTATTCTTATCTTTGACATTGTGTATTAAGGAAACATCCATGATTTCTTCAAATGCCTTTATTGATTCAAAGATTTGTCAAGTAAAATACCTTAATTTTGTGATTTTAGGGCTTGCGTAGATTCGACACAAAATTCTTCTCCAAATCCTTGCAAAATGCTTTCAATCACTGCTCTTTGATCTCCTTGACACTTGAATTCTCTTTGATGATCAAATAATACTGATCATAACCTTTTATTAATTCAATCTCACTTAGATCTGACATCGCATTGAATTCTTTTGTTGCTTCTTTCCAAAAAGTTGTCTCTGCTAACCTGCAAAAATTAAAACTTCTTGCGATCTCACAAAACATAATATTTTTCTTTGTGCTCTTAACCATAGCATTAGAACATCATAAACTACCTTGCATTAACTATGCAAGAATCAGCTCATCATATATCTACTTCTATACTAAATCTAAGTTCCTATTCTACTATAATTTACATAAATTAAGTACTTTGAGATAGATCAGGTAAAGATTCATTCTTACCTTTCAATACTTCACCTTCCTGATTACCTTCAATGTTGAATATGTCTCCTTGATCTGTGATTTTGATAAACTTCACTTCATCTGAATTACTACAGCATCCTTTCTGACTGTTACTTGCATCTTCATTTCTTCTTGCATGATTCCTGGGGTTAGGATTAGGATGAAATACTCTATTGTTCATTCTGCCAAACCTTTTCGTATGTCCAATCTTGTTGCATATCTGATAAATAATTCCATTGTTTCCATATCTTGGTCTAGGTTGATTGATTTGTGATCTATAGTTTCTAGCAATGTGTCCAACCTTGTTGCATCTATAACATACTACTCCACTTCTTCTGTTCATATCTTCAATGAATTTCTTATCTGCATTGTTAGTATTCCTAAAAATTATACTACCATCATTATTCTCAATAAATTTAGGTTTCCTAAAATCAACAGCTCTATGTCCAAAACCATGACAATTGTAACAATAACCATTAAGAGGTTTAAATTGTTTACCTGTGCAATCTCTCTTCATATGACCAATAGTATTACAAGCAAAACATCTACATTTGAATTCTCTTTGCATACCTTTGGGTGATTCTTCTTGCTTTAGTGATTCTTCTTCTTTAGGTGTATCTTTAGATTTTTTGATCTCATCAGGCTTCTTCTCATCCATGCTTTCAGTTATCTTCAGATCTGGTTCCTTGCCTTCATCATTTGCTTTGAAAGTATTGAATCCAAGACCAATCTTATCATAGAATGGTTTCTGATAAGATATTTGTTCATCAATCTTCTCACTAGTTGAATATAGCCTTTCAAGTTGTTGTTTGGATTGAGTCAGTTCACCTTTCACAATCTTATTGTATTTCTCAAGTTCATCATACTGCAAATTGACTTTCTCAAGTTCAGATGTTACTTTAGAAAGTTTGGATTTTAGTCCTTCATTTTCAGTCTTTAGACTTTCATTCTCAGATTTTAGATTTTCTTCATTCTTTCCATTTCCATCTTCCAAACTAAGCTTCAAATTTTCTATCTTCAGTTCATGCTTAAGGATCTCATTTTCTTGTTCCATATTGTCATCACAATCTTCAATAAAAACTTCAAATTCCTTCTCAAATCTCAGATCTTCCAATTTGTTTTTTAGTTTCTCAATGAGATTCTTTGCATCATCATACTTTCTTTTCAAAGTATCTTTTTCAATAGTAAGCAAGTCAATCTATTCAAGAGCTTCTTCAAGATTCTTCTATAGTTGATCCATATCCATAGAGAGCTTACTCAAGCTACTAGGCTTTCCTTGAATGATTCTTTTCTAAGTAACTAAGCTCTAATACCAATTGTTAGAAATAGGGAATACTGAGAGGGGGGAGGGTGAATCAGTATTCTACAAACTTTATCTTTTTCCCAATTATGCATATAACAGATTATATTTATACATGCATAACATAAGAAGCTAAACAACATGCATAACAATAAAGAACTCATAACATATTATTTGTTCTCGAGGAAATCCTGGCCAAGGGAAAACCCCAGTGGGGATGGTACCCACAAAGATCCACTAATAAAAAGTATCATGTTAAGGATGTTGACCCTATTACGAGTCTATTACAAGCATATAGTGTATCAGTCCTGATTAAGGGACTATAGGCCTTGTTAGAAACCTCAACCCTGTTAGGAGTTGTAGTACAAAATGTGATTACCAGATGAGTCCATTGCTCCAACAAGTAATGTAGAATATACACTGATTAAAAAATAGGTTAAGGTACATAACCTTATACTACTTGCATCAATATCACTTTGCTACTCTTTCACTATCGCTATTATATATGCTTCATATACTTCGCATCATATCACTTGTCCTTCTTTCTCAATAATACTACTTCTACAATTACAATTACATTTACATTTTTATCAATAGCTTTATCCAAGAGTTAACATCTAGGATGTCATACCTTTATATTGTTAAGTCATTATTGTGATAAACAAAATAATCCCTTAAGTCTTTACTAGTTTTGTCTTCATATTTTGTCCTGTTAGCTTCACACTGTCTTTGGTAAAACTGTCATAACTTCTTCCGTACATGCCGTACTGACTTGTGCTCTGAGATGGGTGATCAATAAACATCATAGAGTCTATGTTCAAGTGTGTAAGCACTGAACTTACTCCAATCAATGTCGCAAACAAAAATTGTGTCCAGGTTCACTGGTAAAACACTGTCTCACACTTAGACAAATTTGCAATGCGCTCTATCATACTTGCTCTCTGAACTTTACAATCTTCATGTGGATCATATGTTTCCATAATGAAAACATCTATTTAATCAACTCAGCCAAATTTCCAACAAGTAGATCATTATTAAAATCAATAAGCTCATACATATCATCAAAGTCATTAGCATGAAAATCAGCATTAGAAACATTGAGATCATCATTGGCAAGAGTATCTTCTTCATCCAAAATTAATTTTAATAGAATCTAAGATACAAATAGAATTATCATGTTTGTTCAATTTAATCTTTTTTTCAATTTTTCTTCCTCTCTTGGGGTATGAATAGGTTAGTCAAAGGGAATCAAGGCATCAATAGATGTCATATGGGAGGAAAGCATTTCAGAAGCACGGTCATAGGATCTAGCATGACGTTTATAAAAGAAGTCACACAAAAAATGATTACATTTGGTTTTTCTTGAAATTTGACTTGGTTTAAGATCAACCAACATCAGATCCTTTTATTCTTTAGGGGGGAGAACAAAAGGAACCATACTAGGTTGAGAGATAGAATATATAGAACTTTTATAGGATATAGGAGGTGGAATGGAAGCATACATAAGAAGTGTAGGAGGTGTAGGAAGAAGTCTAGGTCTAGGAAAAGGAGATGGAATAATATTAATATTGATAAGCTCACAAATCTCATGGATTTCAAATTTTTGATAGGATAGGAAAAGATTATCTTTGCAAGATTGGATTGGTTGAGCCATGGAAGGCCAAAAGAAGTGAAGGTGGAACTTCCTTAAACGTGATAGAGGCTAATAAAGAATATGATTAATCATGATGATTTCTCCATTATAGGGAAATTTCAAACACTTATGGATAGGAGAGACTACAAATTTCATGAAGTTGAGCCAAGGAAGATCAATTATAACTTGAAACTAATTAGAAGTTGGGATGACAACAAATATAACATCTAATATTTTACCACCAACTTCTATAGGAAAAGTAATGGAGCCACAGGTAGGATAAGTGAAATCATTGGAAGTTTTAAAAATCACATTATATTTATCATAGAAATATCACTACAATTTTCTAGTGTAAAGATGTCCTTTAGTTATTGTTACCCAAATTTCCCATCCTATGCAATTTGGCCTGGTCTGCTCTGTCTGGCATTTTTAATCCTATGTTAGCCCCCTCAAAAAATTTCCATGATTATATGCCTATTCAATTGTTTAGTTCTCTGGTTTGAAGGCCATTAAAATTCATGTGTGCCCATTTAAACCCCATGATCCCCTAAAATACCCATGGCCCATCCTAATTTAATATTTACCCTTTCAGGCCACGTAGCCACATAACCCATATGCTGGAAGGTTGTGACCCCTTGTTCTATTTAAGTAGTTTGTCACATGATCACATAGGTCATTTTCATGCTATGTGATCATGTGACTAAGGTTTTTCGCTGGGGTCCCCCTTTAATATTTCCTAGGTTTCCTATGTCCCAGCCTTTAATATTTCCCCTGGGCCCAATTTCTATTCATAGTTAGATCAAATGGTTATCACATGATCTTATGGGATCTTCTGATCCCATGCAATCATGTGACAGTCATTTGATTCTCTAGGTGTTTTGACCGACACCATTGTGGGTCCAGCTAATGTGCGGGTTTCTTATTGGTCCATGCTAGATAGTTGGCATTTTATTGTGGGCCCGAGTATCTTGAGTGGCAAAGGAAGATCGAACAGTGGTCACATAACCGCATGGGATCTTCCAATCCCATGTGATCATACGACCACCATCCAATGGTCAAGGATCAGATTCTTTTGACTTCTGTGGGTTCGTTTGCTGAGGTGACCAATTTTTATTGGTCCTGGTTGTTATGATGTGGCCTTTGACTTTCTCAAAGGAGGGTTGCAATATCTTTCATGAGTTTTCTTCTATTTGTTCCTGTTGATTGAATGCGAAGGTGCGGGTAGCTCAAAATTTATGATTTTAGGGGTGGTTGCAGTTAGAAAGAGAATGATGCAGAGATCTAGACAGCCGCTTCGGTGGATTTTCCTTCCGAGAGTACCAGATTTGCATTCATGGTGGCCTGACTTATAAAGAGGTAGTTGGATCAAGGTTTTTTGTCTGTAGGTAGATTTAGTATAGGGATGGGCATGCAAAGATGAATATCTAATCGGTTGAGATATTTTCATGAACATTTATGATTAGAAATGATAGGTTTAGGGTTGGATTATTTTATGTAGATTTATGTAACCCTAATGAGATTTTTTTCTCCTGCCTATGTGCAATAGAGGAGGTGTATATAATTAATTTTTGGAGCTTTTAGAGCTTAGAGTTTATAGTTCATAAAAAGAGAGTTCATCTTTCTAAGAAGTTATCTAAGGCATTCTTTCTACCCTTTGGCTTCTGCAATTGTAACCTTTCATTGACTGTTTGGATATTGCAAAGTGTATTGTGACATTTTTTCATGTCCCCTATACCTTCCTGTCTAAATTTTCTCTTATTAAATTTAGTAAATGTATGTTTCAGTGATATTTTTAGGGTTCTTGATCCCTCTTTCTTTCTACAATTTATGTGTATGCTTGTGAATGATATGATTTGAATGCTTTTGTGGGTATACTTCCACCCCTCGCAATCTATCTCATTCTTATACCCAATTGCAAAGGTGAATGTTTGTTTGTAGGTTATAGTTTGTGTCTAAATTCTTAGGAGTGCTACTACTTTGTGAAATTTCTCTCTTTCCCTGCATAGCATCTCTTTATTGCAGACCCCTCTATAAAATTTTGATGCAAGCCTATTCATTGAATTGTGATCTCCTAGACTTAAGATTATGTACTGATTTCATCCTTTATACTGCAATTCATACCACATTTTTGGTGTATCACCTAGTAGGTAGTTTTTTCTTTCCAGTCATTTCCCTTTCAAGCATTCCTTCTATCCCTTTTCCCCTCAGAGTTTACTTTTCATGTCTAGAAGTAAATTAAGGTGATTATCCAAGAGGAATCAGCCTAGAACTTGGAGGTCTCATCTCGGTTAGCATAGGTCCCACACCTGGAGATGATTCCCATGTTATACTAAGTTATCAAGATCAAGAGAGCTTGAAACAAAGGTGCAAACTTTGGGCATAACAATTCTAGCACACTCGGTGGGACTCCTAAAAACAAAAGGAATCATTGTTTTAAGATTATGTTATCTCTGATATGCAAATTGCATAATACAAGATTTTAGAAGTGTTCTATCAAGTATATCTGGTGACTCCACTGATTTCAAAGATCCAGGCCAACCTTGTTTAAGGTTTATGAGAAAGATTGAGACTAGGAGCTCAAAGCCTACTGCATTTTTAGAGTTACCCTCAAGAAGAAGTCACAAAGGTAGGTCATTTCAAAGAACATCCCCTACAAGGAGAGTTTAGTCTACACCACTAGATACCTCAAAAAGGAGACCTTTTCCCTTTCATTCCAGAAGAAGAGGCAGATCTCTAACCAGAGATCTAGAAGAAGATTCAAATCTAGCAGTAAATACAACTCACATAGTTATTAATCTTTAGATTCCAACTCCTGTAATGGCTAGGTAGTTTTCATTTGCACCTTTCAACCAAGGGAGTCCATTAGCCTTTTCTCAACATCATGATATGCCCTTGGTGGCACTAAAGAGTATACTTGATTTCACAGGTGAAGGGTAGACAATAACTTTTGAACACATAAGAGATGTGACCACCATTTGCAACATACACAACATAACCCAAGAAGATGTGGCCACAAAATTATTGGTAGCCTCTTTAAAAGGTAAGGCTCTTGAATGGTTTATAACTTTAACTATTGGTTCTATTACTTCATGGGATGAATTAGGGGATGCATTAAGTAAGCATTTTGAGGATAAATCAGATAACTTGTCTCTAGTTGAGCAGTTAACAACCATTAAGAGAGACCCTCAAGAGAAAATGACAAATTACAATAGTAGATTCCTCAAAACATGGAATAAAATTCTAGTCTCTGTGAGACCATCAACATATCATGCTTTTCTATACTACTTGCAAAGCTTGAATGGTCAAATTTCTGTCATGATCTAGTCTATGGGTGGTACTTCTTTACCCCAGGCCTTTGACATAGCTATCAGGGCTGAAAATTGTTTGATTCAAGCAGGCATGATACAAAGAAGGCCTCCAATGCCCATCTTCCCTAGCCTTCAGCCCATTGCACCTACACAAGTACCTCCATTTACTTCTATCCCTACCATATTGGCACCTCAGGCTAGTACCAGTGGTCAAGAGCTAACAACTAGTTTCTCTCAAGAGCTGCAAGAAATAAAGAATAGCCAACAGAGTAGTTAGCAAGAGATGACAAATTTATTGCAGACCTTGACTAAAGAAGTAACAAATTTGAAGAAACAAGGTCAAGAAATCAGACCACCCTTTCAGCCACAAGGCCAGGGTCCTAATTAGCAATATCAAAATCAAGGAAAACCTTATCAACAAAATAGACCACCATACCAAGGAGGGTATCAAGGGCAAAGGAAAAGTTTTAATTAGAGACCATTCCAACCATATAACCCTGCACCTCTAAATTCTACAAACCTAGTGAGGGATATGGTTCCTAGTCAAAACAATATGGCTATGGATAATGAATGGTGTTTTCCTTGTAATCAGCCTCATAATCAAGCTACATGTTCAAATGGATGGATGAACCAAGCCCTAATGGTTCAAAATGCCTCACATGCTCAATCAGAGGCTTCATCCAATAGCTCAGTTCCTCAACAAGAATCACAAGAGAATGAGACTGCTCTTTTCAATTGGGAGCAACCAGACTTCAATGGAGTCAATGATGAAGTTGCTTTTTTTTCTTATACAAGAGCAAAGAGAAGAGCTCAAGTCATGGAGAGGGCAGATTCTAATGCTAAGGACACTACATCTATAGAGCCACTACATCAAGCTAATCCCATCACACCTAAGGAGGTTCCTATCATCACAAGAAAGGAAGGCCAACATTCTAAAGAAGTGGAGCCCATCATAGTGAAAGCACAACAAAGAGTACACTCTGTGACAACTTTTAACATTGTAGACAACATGAAGAAGGTGAATGTCACCATGTCCATGTGGGACTCTTTGGCTCTTCCAAGACAACCTAAAATTTTGAAGAAAGCCATGACTAAAGTGACAACTCCTCAACCTACAAAAGAAGCTACAAGGCCAGTGTTGGTTAACACTAATCAAGAAAAGGAGGCTCCAAGTACCAATTCCAAGGCCAATGCCACACAAGGTAGGAATTCAAAGCCATATCCCTTTTATGTATCTCTAATTATTGGAAAATCTTAAGTACATAATTATATGGTAGATAGTGGAGCTACTAGCACTGTAATGCCCAAGAAAGTAGCTGACCAATTAGGATTGAAATATGAACCCTTCCAAAAGAAGGTTACCCAACTTGATGGATCCTCAGTAAATACTATAGGTGTGGCCAAGGATACCAGTCTAATCCTACATGCTAGTCCTAATTTTTCCATCCTCCTAGATATATACATCATGGATCTCCCTGCATTATTTTCTATATGTCTTTCAAGGGAGTTTACAGCTAAGATAGGAGGCTACCTATCTTCTGACTGGTCTCACATGCTATTTCATACAAGGTATGGGACCAAGGTTACCATTAAATCAAAACCATTAGCAGCACACCATATAGAACCATATGTGTCCAATACCATGAATACAAAATGCCCCATATTTGATGACAGTGACTTCTAAACCATTAATGAAGCAGACACTAAGATAGAAAGTATCCCTGATATTTTATTGGATGAAAGAGCTTCAGAGGCCCAACAAAATCTAATCTAGGATTTTGGTTTGGGAAGTTATTTGATACAAGAGAGTGGATCCATAGAGCCAAGCCTTCTCAAAAAGGACATTGGTTCAGAGGATTAGAATAATCAGGTTTGGGAATTATTTTTTGATGGAGCTAGAAGTAGACATGGTTCTAGTGGTGGTGCTATGCTAGTGTCCCCAAAAGGAGAAAGGTATTAAACTACCTTTAGATTCAGTTTCTCTTGCACTAGCAATACTGCAGAATATGAAAGTCTAGTCAATGGACTAGAGTGGGCTAGAAAAAGAGGGCTTAAGGCCTTAAAATTTTATGGTGATAGTGAGTTAGTTGTCAGCCAAGTAAGAGGGATAAGTGCAACCAAAAATGACACCATGAAAGAATACAAACATAGAGTTTGGGATGCAATTGAAGATTTCCATGCTTTCAATATTGTTGCCATCCCTAGAAAGTTAAATCAAAATGTAGATAGATTAGCTGCTATTGGATCTTAGTATGACATTCCAAATAGAATTTCAAAAGAGGTAGATCAACAACATATCCAGGTTATTGTCAGACCTTCTATTCCTAATAATGATGTCAATTGGCAAGTGTTTGACAATGATGAACAAATTCTACAGTTCTTGTTTGAAGAGGATGTCTTTTCAAGGCATAATCAAGAGAGATTATCACAAAATTATGGTGATCAAGTGATACAACTAAAGTCCAATAAGATTCCTAGAGTTCTTGTTACATTAGAGACTGTCTTCAACAAGGATGATGAAATTAAGAAAAGCAAATCTAGCCTGGTAGTTCAACAAGAACATTGTGTTGAATTAGAGTTGGAACTAGGTAAGAGTTTACAATTTGGAAAAGTAAACACTGAATTGGAGAAGTAGGCTTACACCTAATTATTCAAAGAATTCAGTGATGTTTTTGTATGACAATATGAAGACCTTAAAGGTTTTAACCCAACCCTTGCTTAGCACACTATTGAATTGGAACCAAATGCCAAACTAGTGAGGCAAAAGAAAAGGCCTATTAATCCCAAGCTTGAGCCACTCATGCATAAGGAAGTGCTCAAATTGATAGAAAGTGGTATCATCTACCCCATTAAGCATACTAGTTGGGTTTCCAACCTTGTTCCTATCAGGAAGAAGAATGGGGAGCTGAGGTTATGTGTTGACTTCAAGGATCTTAACAGAGCTTCTCTAAGAGACTGCCATCCATTACCCTCTATGGAAAAAATATTACAATGTGTCTCTGGATCCAAGAGATTTTCATTATTGGATGGCTATTTAGGATACAATCAGATCCTGGTTAATGAAAAGGATCAATATAAGACTACATTTACAACCAAGTGGGGAACCATGGCTTATCAAAAGATGCCCTTTGGTTTGTCAAATGCAGGTGCTACTTTTCAAAAGGCAATGGATATGGCCTTTAAAAGCCTAATGTACAAGTTTGTACTAGTCTACTTGGATGACATAACTGCCTATTCAAAACATGCAGCAGATCACATCAAACATTTGAGGAAGATCTTTGAAAGGTGTAGAGAGTTTGGGATATCTCTTAATCCCAAGAAATGTGTGTTTGCGGTTCATGAAGGAAAATTTTTGGGATATGTAGTATCCAAAGAAGGAATTACAGTGGATCCTGAGAGAATTGCAGCCATCCTAGAACTACCATTTCCTCATCCTAAGAAAGGTCTCCAATCTTTCATAGGAAAGATTAATTTTGTTAGGAGGTTCTTGCCTAGCATTGTAGATTTACTCAAGCCCTTAACAACCATGTTAAAGAAGAGTTTAGCTTTTAGTTGGACCAAAGAAGGGAAAGTTAATTTCCAAGCTATCAAAGAGGCCTTAACAAAAGCCCCTGCTCTCCAAAACCCAAATTTTAGTAAGGATTTTATCCTTTATGCTTATGGAGGTCATGATGCTATATCTACTATGTTGACTCAAGACAATTCAAAAGGATTGGAGTCACCTATTTCTTTGTTTAGAAAATGTTTAGAAGAGTATGAATAGAGATACTCTTTTGTAGAGAAACATGTACTCATTGTGGTAAAGAGCCTTAAAAATTTCAGATATCTATTGACCCATAGCAAGGTACACTTGAAGGTTACTCATCCAAGTGTCAAAGAATTTTTTCTTTCCAAAGACCTAAATGAGAAAAGAGCTAGTTGGATCACCAAGGTGATGGAGTATGACGTAGATATTCAAACTACCAAGCTAGTTAGAGGAATAGGTCTTTGTGAGCATTTGGTAGGGGATGAAAGTTCAAAGAGACTAGAACAAATTGATGCATCTCTGGTGGTGCATTCTACAGAAGAACAAGCCAAGGCAACAAGCTAGCTCCCTAATATGACCAATTATTTGAAGATAGGACAATGTCCTACAGATCTAGATTCAGAAAAAAGGAGGTATTATAGATTACAGTCTATTCCTTTTGTGTTGATAGATGAAGTTCTTTTTAGAAAGGATCACAATGGTGTCCTTTTAAGATGCATAGATTCAAAAAAGATAGCTGATGTCCTATTTGAGTTTCATGATGGACCTTCTAGAGGTCACTTTTCTCCTAGGACTACTACTTTTAAAATCATGAGGGCTGGATACTATTGGCCATCTATCTTTAAGGATAGTCATGATTATGTGAGAAAATGCATCAAGTGTGCCATGTTTGTAGGAAAAGAAAGGCTTGCAGCCTTGCCCCTACAACCAGTCAGAACAGAGCAACCTTTCATGAAATGGGGTATAGACTTCATTGGCATGATCAATCCTCCATCTAGTGTAGGACACAAGTGGATAATCACTACAACAAATTATTTCACTAGATGGACAAAGGCAGTTGCTTTAAAAGAGGCCAATGAGAGTGCTATATTAAATTTTTATGATGATTTAATTCATAGATTTGGCACTCCAAATTCCATAATATCAGATAATGCACTAGCATTCACAGGCCTCAAAGTCTTAGAGTGGGTAGTCAAAAATGGCATTTATCTGAATACCAGTTCCAATTACTACCCCCAAGGTAATGGCTTGGCTGAATCAACAAACAAGAATTTTATTAGGATAATCAAGAAGACCCTTTAGGACAACCAAAGGGGTTGGCATACCAAACTAAGGTCTGCCTTATGGTTGGATAGGATTACTCCAAAGAAGATCATTGAGAATTCTCCTTATGTGTTAGTGTATGGAAGAGAGGCCAAGTTGTCTATCTCAATTGAATTGCTAGCTCTAGACTTGTCTACTCAGTATGCCCTATTTGAAGAAGGAGATCCTTGCAGATCAGATATGCTCAGTTGATGGAGTTGTAAGAACTCAGAGATAAGTCAATGAAGGATATGGAATTCCATCAAATTTAGATAAAGAGGAGCTTTGATAGAAGAGCCAGGGCTAGAAATTTCAAGGTTGGGGATGTAGTCCTCAAGTGGGATGAATTCAGATCCAGGCCTGGTAGACATACAAAATTTGATTCATTCTGGGGTGGACCATTTGTTATAACAGAGTGCAAGGGACCCAATGCTTTTCAACTATCAACTCTTGAAGGAGATGGCTTGCCAATATCAGTCAATGGTTTCCACCTGAAGCCTTGTTTTGAGGTTAATCCCTCTCTGTGAATTTTGTAAAAATGCTTTCCTATTTTCTAGGTTAGTTTCCTGCTTTTCAAGAAGTGCTTGTGCACAGGTTTGTCTTTTCGGTTTGAGGTTTGTCCCTCTGTCAAATTTTTGTGCTCAGAAATGACCCCATGCCCAATGGATTATGTCAAGGCCACTAGTTTTCCATGTCTAGCAGGTTGATGTCTAGCAGAAATTGCCAAAATGTTACCCAAATTTTCCATCCTATGCAATTTGGCCTGGTCTACTCTGTCTGGCATTTTTAATCCTATGTTAGCCCCCTCAAAAAATTTCCATGATTATATGCCTATTAAATTGTTTAGTTCTCTAGTTTAAAGGCCATTAAAATTCATGTGTGCCCATTTAAACCCCATGATCCTCTAAAATACCCGTGGCCCATCCTAATTTAATATTTACCCTTTCAGGCCACTTAGCCACATAACCCATATGCTGGAAGGTTGTGACCCCTTGTTCTATTTAAGTGGTTTGTCACATGATCGCATAGGTCATTTTCATGCTATGCAATCATGTGACTAAGGTTTGTCGTTGGGGCCCCCTATAATATTTCCTAGGTTTCCTATGTCCCGGTGATGAAGGGTGCTCCCCTTAATGCCACAAACACATAACAGAAATAGAGAAACAACAACAATAATATGCAAGAACAGAAAATTGGCTTCTTATTATCTCCACAAATGTGGAATTACAAACTTTCAGAATTACAATATGCAAAGCCACATGGGCATTCCCTTACAATATTCTTTAGGACAAAGCCTTGAATCAATACCCAGATCTACTACCCAGAACTATTCTGAACTGCCTAAGACAATAATACAGCCTTCCTTATATAGGCAATTTTCCACCGCCTGGGAAGGTTCCAGAATTTTAGCCAATAAGGCCAACCAACTTAGAATTATTTTATTTTACATTTTATTACATCATAGTCGGCTCAAGATAACCTTTGAAACCCGAACAGAAATTTTGAAGAAAATTATTTTCCACCATTTCAGGTGGCCCAACTTCCGAAGACCATAAGTCATCACCAGTTGACCCGATCGGCTATTATAACCCCATTTCAGAAATGCCACAAAGCGCTCTACAGGCTTGACCCGTGCAAGCACCCGTCACCCAAATTTTTGACCTCATCCGGGGCCTCTAAAGCCTTCAAAACTGAGTTCAAAATTTTTGTACCCTGCTACCAATACCGAAAATCTTCAATATCTTCCAATATACACTTGATCTGACAATGAAACTTTACTGGTAGACTTATATGACCAAAATGAACCTCCAAGAAAGAAATCAGATCATTCTGAGCACATACAAAAATTACCAAAAATAGTAACTTTCCATAAATAGCAGCTCTGCACAAAATAGCCCTTATTGAATACAAAAATAGAAATATTTTTGGGTGATGCAAGATTGCTCTTACACCCAGGATGCTCCTGCATTAGACACCTGGGGTAATTTGAGAAGTGACCCTGTCATGACTCAAGTGTGCAGAGGAAAACCAAGATGGCTAACCTCCTCCTTTGTTAGCCATGATGAATCTTCAATAGGTCATCTTTTCCATTTGACCAAATATTCTTCATATGTCATGTTCCTTGTGCTTCTGCCAACATGACTGTCCAGTATATCTTCGATCTCCTTAGTGTCTAAACTAGTTGCTGGAATACTCCACTGTGGTGCTGTGATCTCATCTTCAACACCTCCTTCATGATACTCTGTCAGATCTGAAATGTTAAACAATGGTGAAATATTTAGCTCAGTAGGTAATTCTACCTCATATGCGTTTCCTGAATCATATTTCTTCAGTATCCTACATGGTCCAAACTTCTTCATTTTCAGCTTGTTATATGTACCAACTGGAAACCGCTCTTTCCGCAAATGAACCATGACTTCATAACCAACCTGAAATTCCTTATACCTCCTTTTCTCATCTGCCTTGGCCTTATACTGTGCATTCATCTTGGTAATATGCTTCCTCACCTCCTCATGGATGTTCTTCAAGTGTTCTGCAAAATCCTCAGCTTCAGCACTACTTATTTCTCCTTTATCTATCTTCCTCAATTCAGATGCATTTCTTGGACTACTTCCATATACAATCTAGAATGGTGATTTACCAATGCTTCTATTGACAGAATTGTTGTATGCAAATTCCACCTGTGATAAAATTAAATCCCATCTTGTTGGCTTATCTCCAACCAAACATCTCAGCAAATTTCCCAAGCTCCTATTCACCACCTCTGTCTGTCCATCAGTCTATGGATGATGTGATGAACTGAACTTCAAATCTATCTTCAACTTCTTCCACAATGTACGCCAGAAATATCCAACAAACTTAGTGTCCCGATCTGAAACTATGGTCTTTGAAAAACCATGAAGTCTCACTACTTCTCTGAAAAACAATTCTGCTACATGAACAACATCATTAGTCTTCTTGTAGGGAATAAAATGTGCCATCTTTGAAAATCTATCAACTACCTCAAAAATTGAATCGTGTCCCCGCTGTGTCCTCCGTAAACTAAGAACAAAGTCCATGCTGATATCCTCCCAAGGCTTCTCTGGTACAGATAATGTCTGATACAACCCTGTATTTTGCTTCACTCCTTTTGCCATCTGACATACTCTACAACTCTGTACAAACTTCTTCACATCTTGCTGCAACTATGGCCAATAATAATTCTCACTAACCAAACCAAGGGTTTTGTCATGACCAAAATGTCCAGCCAATCCTCCGCTATGCTTCTCCTTGATGAGATTCTCCCTCATAGAACTTCGTGGAATGCACAACTGACTCCCTCTGAATAGCATATCATCCTGGATGATGAAATCCAACCATTTTGTCCTGTCTAGAGTAACAGGTTCTGTACAAGCTTTCCAAGCTTCACCAAAATTAGGATCCTCTGGATACAAATTCTTGAGTTCCTTGAACCCAACCACTTCAATCTACATTTCTGTCAGCAATAGTTGCCTACTGCTAAGAGCATCTGCAACCCTATTAGACTTTCCACTCCTGTGTTTCAAAACAAATGTATAACTCTGCAAAAACTCAACCTATTTTAAATGCCTTTGATTCAATTTTCCTTGACTATTCAAATATTGTAAAGCTTGATGATCAGTATACAAAACAAACTCCTTAGGAAGTAGATAATGTCTCCACTTCTTTAATGCCTGAACTATAGCATAAAATTCTTGATCATAAACAGAATATTTCCTCTTGGCATCATTTAACTTCTCACTGAAATAAGCAACAGGTTTACCTTCTTGGCTCATAACAGCTCCTATTGTAGTACCACTAGCATCACAATCTACTTGAAACACCTTATTAAAATCTGGAAGTTCTAAAATAGGTTGTTCTGTAACTTTTTGTTTCAACAATTGAAAACTCCTTTCTGCCCCATTAGTCCACTTAAACTTTTTTCTATCCCCTCTCATTGTTTCAGTCAAGGGTCCACAAATACTGCTAAAATTTCTGATAAACTTTTTGTAAAAGCTAGCTAGACCATGAAAAGATCTTACCTCAGTAGCACTCCTTGGAGTAGGCCATTCAAGGATAGCCTGTACCTTCTTTGGGTCCATTTTTAGACCTTCTACTGAAACTACAAATCTCAAATACACTAACTCTTTCTTCACAAAACTGCACTTTTTCAAATTAATCAACAATTTCTCTTCTCTCAACTTCTCAAATACCATATGAATATGCATCATATGCTCATCCAATGTCTTACTAAAGATCAAAATATCATCTAGGTAAACAATGACAAACTTACCCAGAAATTCTTTCAGAACCTCATTCATGAGCCGCATGAAAGTGCTCGGTGCATTGGTTAGCCCAAAAAGCATGACTAACCACTCATATAGTCCTTCCTTTGTCTTGAAGGCAGTCTTCCATTCAACTCCTTCTCTGATCTGAATCTGATGATATCCACTCTTCAGATCTATCTTTGAGAAATACACAGCTCCACTCAAATAGTCCATAATATCATCCATTCGTGGCAATGGAAACCTGTACTTGATTGTGATCTTGTTTATTACCCTAGAATCTATACACATCCTCCACTCTCCATTCTTCTTTAGTGCTAATACTGCTGGTACAGCACAAGGACTCAAACTCTCACGGATCAATCCTTTTTGTAGCAGTTCATGTACTTGTCTGTTCAACTCCTCACTTTCTGCAGGTGTCATTCTATGTGCTGCCTTATTTGGCAAACTCGCTCCTGGGATCAAGTCCATTTGATGACTGATCTTCCTGACTGGTGGTAATCCATCAGGCATGTTATCAGATACAATATCCTGAAACTCATTCAACAAATCTACAACTTCTACAGGAACATCTTCTACTTTCTCTTTACCAGCTTTTGGAATTAAAGCAAAACATACATGCTCATGCCTCATACCATCTAGGAAATTTCTTCCATCAACAAAAGTTATCCTTGCATTACCACATACCTTTTCTTCAGTCTCCTTCAATGGTTTTAGCTTATGCCACACTCCATCCTTTGTCAGGGAATAGGTATTCACATGACCATCATGTACAGCACATCTGTCAAACTGCCATGGTCTACCCAATAACATATGACATGCATCCATAGATATGATATCACACAATACCTCATCTTGGTATCTGCCAATTTTGAACTTCACCAGGCATTGTTCATTGACCATGACCCTGTGGTCATCCTGTACCCAGGCAATCTGATATGGATGTGGGTGTTTCTGTCTCTTGAGCTTCAACTTTGTCACCATCTCTTCTGACACCAAATTGTCAGTGCTTCCACTATCAATAATTACATCACAACATTTACCTTCGCACTTGCACCTGATGCGAAACAGGCTCCTCCTTTGCTCAGGTTCATTCTCACCACTCAACAGGACTCTTCTGTTAATCAACATTTCTTCTCTTTCAGCATCTTCAGAATTTGATGATCTAGCATCTTCATCTACATGTGCAACTCTGGCCTGGCCTTCATTTCTCCTGTCTATTCTTCCTTGGCGCTGAGGACATTCAAATGCCCTATGACCTTCTTCTCCACAGTGAAAACATGTTCCACAGAAGCCACCTCTTCTAGATCCTTGTCCTCTTCCTCTTCCTCTTTGATCTCTATTATTCTGATCCTGGAAGTGATTGGAATTATTTCCTCGCTGATTCTGACTGCTACTGGCCTCATCCTTCTTTTTTGGATCTTCATTTCGGCCACCATATGATCATCCACCATGACCTCTTCCGTTTTGTCTGCTCTCAAACTTCTTGTTCAACTTTTCCTCTACTTTTAGGGAAAACTGGTATGCCTCTTCAATACTGTTCATTCAAACCAGATTCAGCTCCTCCTGAATGCTTGGCCTTAACCCATTAAGGTATCGGGAAACTTTCTCCTTATCAGCTTCTGCATGGCTTGTTCTGATGAGAAGTCGGTCGAACTCCTCTGTATACTCCTGAACAGATCTTCCTGCTTGCTTCAAACTCTACATTTTCTTTAGTAGATCAAGCTCATAATCAATAGGAATGAACTGTCGCTTCAATTTATTCACCATCCGATCCCATCTTGTGATTTTATCTTTCCTTCTTCTATTTCGCTCCAATTAAATTTCTTGCCACCAGATTTTTGCATGACCTTTCAGTCTGGCCTTCACAAATTTGACCCTATCAAGATCCTCAACATCTTCATACTCAAAATATTCCTCACATTCATTGATCCAGTCGATCAATTCCTCTGGGTTAAGATTTCCAGAAAATGTAGGAACCTCAATCTTAGGTCTTTTCCCAATCTTAGAAATCGCCCGAAAAAGTCTTTCTTCCTCCTGGTTCACAATTTCAACTTCTCCTTCTTGATATTCTTCTTTGGCTTCATCCTCACTTTCATCTCTAACATTAAGATTCATTCCTCTACGAATCTCTTCTTTCAATGCTTGCACTTGTCTCTGCAACTCTCTAACCTCATGTGTCACAACACCAGGTCTTCTGCCACGTTCTCTTCATGGAGGCATTTTTGTGATGCGTGCTGAAACCCTAACCACGGTCTTGGTGCAAACTACCTCACAGTCGGTGATCTGTTTACACACTCAAGAACCCCTACTCTGATACCACTTGATGAAGGGTGCTCCCCTTAATGCCACAAACACATAACAGAAATAGAGAAACAACAACAATCATATGCAAGAACAAAAAATTGGCTTCTTATTATCTCCCCAAATGTGGAATTACAAACTTTCAGAATTACAATATGCAAAGCCACATGGGCATTCCCTTACAATATTCTTTAGGACAAAGCCTCGAATCAATACCCAGATCTACTACCCAGAACTATTCTGAACTGCCTAAGACAATAATACAGCCTTCCTTATATAGGCAATTTTCCACCGCCTGGGAAGGTTCCAGAATTTTAGCCAATAAGGCCGACCAACTTAGAATTATTTTATTTTACATTTTATTACATCATAGTCGGCTCAAGATAACCTTTGAAACCCAAACAGAAATTTTGAAGAAAATTATTTTCTGCCATTTCAGGTGGCCCAACTTCCGAAGACCATAAGTCATCACCAATTGACCCGATCGGCTATTATAACCCCATTTCGAAAACACCACGAAGCGCTCTACAGGCTTGACCCACGCAAGCACCCATCACCCAAATTTTCAACCTCATCTGGGGCCTCTAAAGCTTTTAAAACTGAGTTCAAAGTTTCTGTACCCTGCTGCCAATACCGAAAATCTTCAATATCTTCCAATATACACTTGATCTGGCAATGAAACTTTACTGGCAGACTTATATGACCAAAATGAACCTCCAAGAAAGAAATCAGATCATTCTGAGCACATACAAAAATTACCAAAAATAGTAACTGTAGACACCGAAAAATCCTTCAGAAAATAAATTATTTTTGTATTCTGAAAATCCTTGATGACATCATCATTTATTAATTAATTATTTATTTAATTAATTAATTTATTTTTATGGCATTAAATCCCTCTCTCTTAATTAAAAATCTTTAATTAAAGAATCTAGCCTAAAAATGTCATTTGGACATTATCCCCAATTTATTAATTATTTAATTAATAAATTGACCATAAAACTTCAAAAAAATAAATTAATTTATTTTTTATCTCAAACTTGGCCAATTTCCTTAAGACCACTAACCTCTTCCAAAATCTTCTAATCCCTTCTTAATTTCGATTAAAAGGCTAATCCCATCTTTTCTAACCCTAATCCCAAGGTTAAATATTTAATTAAGGTTAAATATTTAATTTTCATATTTATTGAAAATACTTAGATAAATATTCCTAAAACTTAGGCTTTTGGAATGAATAACTTTTATTCCATGAAACTAAGGAGAAATCTAGACTCTTCTAGAATCTTCTCAAATCCACCCTCTTCACCCATCCTAATCTTTTTCTTTGTCCTAATCTAATCCTAATCCTACCCTTAAACCTTTGTGCAATCCTAACCAAGCTTAAGACTTTCCTAAACCAAAGCAAAGTCTTTCCTTCCAAATATCTCAACCACAAAGCATTTATTGCTTCCCCAAAGTCTTCAAAGCCTCTTAAAGCCCATTCATTGCTCTTACAAGCATTTATTGGAGAGTTATGAGCTTGGAGCCCCCTTTGTTGACTCCTTTTTGCCCTTCCCTTCATCCACTCACCTTGTGACATGTGTCACCTCATGATTGGCTGAGAACTAGCACAATCCATGTGCTTCCCTTTGAGTGAATCTTGGCCTCTCTTAAAGATTTCAATCCTAGCCATTCATTCCTCCTACCCCAAGCCTTAGAAATCTTATAAATACCCTCACTTCCTAAGGCAAATCATCTCTCAACTCTCAAACTCAATAGCAAAGTTATAATGCCATTTTCATTCTAGCATAAGCATAAGATCATCTTTTTTAGATCATTTTCAAGCTTAAATCACATCTAAATTAGCTTAAATGGATTAACATAGATTCATTTCTTGTTTTAATCTTAGTTCTTTCATTTAGCTTTGCATATTTGTGTGTTCTTGAGGCCTTTTAGGCAAAATAGGTTCCTCATACCTATTTTGTGTCATTTTGGGTCTTCTTGATCCTCAAATCATCCATCTTGCATGCTCCAAGTGCTTGAGTTTTCACACCCACATCCCTCTATATCTAAGCATATCAAACGGTGCATGGGTGCATCCGTTTTAAGCTTAAACTGAGGTGGCTTTGATTTTAGTTTGTTAACCATTAATTTTGATTTGATTATATGCTATGACATTTGTTTGTCTTTGGCCTTCAAAACAGGTTTAGGTGCACTCTCAAATCCTAGTCTACATTCTGGCATGCCCGGTGGGACTCAAACCACAATCATTTTGATGAAACTATACTTTATATGCTTTTTTTTTGCAGGAAATAAAGAAATGTCGCCTTCATGAAAAGAAATGACGCCTACAGCAATTAAATGTCACCTTCAAACAAAGAAATGTCACCTTCAACAAAAGAAATGTCGCCTACAAACAATCCAGTCACGCCTTCATGCAATTAAATCACGCCTTTGAGGAAAGAAATGATGCCTGTAAACTCTATTTTCACGCCTGCATAACTGAGATTTTTCTGTGATTGACAATTTCTGTTCCGTCCTGGAATTCTTCTTCTGTCGCCTGCATGTAAAGAAATCACGCCTGTAACAAAAGAAATCACGCCTCTGGTTTTTTATCTGTCGCCTTTTGAGGTACAGAATGTCGCCTGTAGGAATTAAATGTCGCCTCTGCACTTTCCAGCGTCGCCTATAAGCTGGACAGTGTCGCTTTTGGTTTTTGTCTTGAGTTGCTTAGGACTAGTTTTTTTCATTTCTTTTATTACAGCAAAGATCAAACTCAATCTTGAATGAAACTTAAGGAAATGAACTTAGGTCCTAGAGTGTCATTGTCAATTTGAAAAGCAAACCAAATCTCGAATGCACTAAAGGAACAAACAACTCTATTCCCTATCTCATTTTAAATTCCAAAGCAAGCAAACAAATTCAATCTTGAGTGATCTAAGGGACAAAACAAAGCTTTTTCAAAGTTCTTAAGACAACTCGCTAATCAAATCTTGAATGCACAAAAGGAAAGAACTTGCAAACATTCGAAGCATTTACATTTTGAGGAAAAGAACAAATCAAAATCTAATCACGTGTGTCTTCATTTTTCAAAGTTCAAACAAACTTAATCAAATTTGGGAAAATGAACAAAATCTGCTTGATGTGCATATAGGAGTTTTTCAAATTCTTGCATAATCCTTGTTAGAGTAAGCAACGTGGAACATTTGAACTTGGACAAGTTCACTTATTCTACTTTTAGCGAGGCCTGTCCAAGGAGAAGCGCTTCCTCCTCGGAGAACGACCTCAAATCGGTATCCCCCCCGGCCGGATTACAAATAAGTGAATACCAAAAGAATCACTTACATCTCCTAATCGCCGGGCGTTCGTGCCAAACACGTGTCTAGGGATGGTAAACATTCCTCTCCCCCAGCATAATTGGCAAGGCTCTTAAGTGAGTCACGGATGATCAGCATAACCGGGTATGGAGACTCCACAGAATCATTAGCAACCTGATAAAATAAAGGCTACCCTATCTACATCTGAAAGTATCAAAATCCTTGTGCAAGGACCGATTCCAAGGGGTTTACCGGGTCGCCTCAAGATTACTCACCATTTGTATTCCCTTCTAGGGGATACCAAGCTATGGGCAAGCGATTTTGATACTCACCTTCCTTAGGTAGATCTGTTTGAAGTGCTTGATAGTCAAAGACTCCGTGAAAACACTTGTTGAAACATACACTTTCAAAGCATTTATCAGAGTCTTTTATCTTGTTTGTATCTCACAAAGTTGCTTTGTCCTTTGTGAAGATTGCTTTTATCAAATCCTTTGCCAATGGAAAAACATCAAGCAGATCTATAACTTGGTTCGAAGGACAATCAGAGCAGCCATCCCAAAACTTGGTCATCTCCCATCCCTTTGTCTGTCTTCTTCTAGAAAACCGTCTGCTTCTGTCAGTCATCCCTATTTGAGTCTTAGTCTTCCAAACCATCTTTTTCCTTCCTCCTTATCCAAACTCATTCACAAAGTTAGCATGTCTCCAATCTATAATGAGTTTGGTTATGATATCTTTCCTCTCCCACCAATCGATCCTAATGATGATGAAGGTCTTGTAGACCATGATGCCTATTACATCCAGTTTCCTCCAAGCAACCCCCAGCATTCCATCATTCCTCCAATCCAGCCAACCATGCCTTCGTGCTTATCTCCTAGCACTCCCTTTCATGTCCTCAACAAGGCTAGCACTCCTTTTCATGTCCTTGGCAAAGCAACCCCAGTATCTTATCCATCCCCAACTTATCCTTGTCTTCAACCTACACCTCTTCCATATGCTCCTTTCAGGCCTCCACTTTCTGCTATGGTCATTTCTCCATCGCCATCATCCCTTAGAAACACTTCACGCTACTTCCCCTATCTAAGACCTCCATCTACCCATCCTCCAAAACATTCTAAAATCCAAG
Organism: Chamaecyparis obtusa; assembly: GCA_027943335.1. NCBI lineage: Eukaryota > Viridiplantae > Streptophyta > Pinopsida > Cupressales > Cupressaceae > Chamaecyparis > Chamaecyparis obtusa. Next base: position 2,558,646 of record BSBK01000484.1, read on the forward strand.
ATTCTAGTCCTCCCATCCTTTTCACCAAACCTCTATCCTTTCCCAAACCACCATCTTCTGCTCCAAACCCCAATCCTCCATCCTGTCCCAAACCACCATCCTCTCTTCCAAACCACATTACCAAAAGTCTCTTCCCACCAGCAGAGTTCATCCCTCAACCCACTCCAAAACCTGTACCTCAAGCCATTAGCCCTGCCTCTGTAGCTACATCATCCCCTCAAGCAAAACCCAAAGCTCCCTTTTCAAAGTCATCTTTTTCATGGGTGTTCCCTTCTTTCTCTCCTCCTTCGCGAGCATCTACCCAAGCACAAACCCCACTTTTATGCGAAGACCATCCAAGTTCCCCATCTCCTCCACCTTCCAAACCTTCTTCACCACAAAAATCTCCAAGGAAACTAATAACAGAACCCAAGGAAGAGCCAATAGCAAAACCCACGCCTGAAATTGAAAAGCCAAGCAATCCTTCATATGAAGCCATCATTGATGAGGCCCATCCAGCACTCCCATCTATTATCTATCTTCCATACATCCCAACTGTTGATCCTCTTCCATCTCCTATCATCGTTGAGTTCCTTGCATCTGAAGTATCTATCCAAACCCCAGAATCATCTCCTCCTAGCATTATCCAAAGCATACCTAATGAGCTTCCTGAGTTCATCCCTCTTCCTGTCATTGCAGCTGCAAAATCTCCCATCCTTTTATCCATACCATCTGAAGAGTTCTTCCTTCTTCCAGACACCCCAGCAGCAGAGTTCCCAATCCTTCTATCCACTCCCTTTGAAGAGTCCATCCATATATCCCCTAATCCTCTATCTGAACAAATCCCATCGTGTCAAGATCTAGACCAAAAGCATGTTGAAATATCTATAGAAGAACATCAAGATCCAACCCCTTTACCTCCCCCATCGCATGTTCTATTGCCTCCATCACCTTCAATCCAAAATCCTACAATCCCAATTCCTCCAATCCAAGATCCTATCATCCTAGTTTCTCCAACTGAAGCTCCTTTACCATCCCCCAATCCTAGTCAAAATCCCAACATCCTATCCTCTCCTCTTGAGGATCCTCCTAACCAAACTGTCCAGCTGCCGTCACTCTATCCACTTGGAAAACTAACATTTGTCAAAGGCAAACCACTTGAAAAAGAAGACATCAGCTTCTTATCTTCCATCAGGGAACCAGAAAATGGCTGTTTGTCATTCACCCCAAGTCAAAAATATCCTTGTCTGGATAAAATGTTGAAAAGATGGAACTATCAAGACAAAGGCCTTGGCACTCATGAACAGGGAAATATACAGCCCATTCAAGGCAAGAAACATCCAAAAGGCTATGGAATTGGTTACACACTAGAAGAGGACACTCCCTCCACATCAGCGAAAGGTACTTCATCCAGAAATGTTGGTATAGCTAAGGCAAAGTTCAAACATCCATTCAAAACCAACAAAACATCTTCCAAGAACCACAACGCAATTCCTCCCCCTCCATCGTTACAACCGAGGACAACCTATCATATTCCTCCTTCATCCTCCCCATCCATTTTGGGTCCCTATGTCCCAAAGTCTTTCAGCGCATCTCCGTTACCCAGCAAATCCATTTTGGGACCTTATATCCCAAAATATCATCCTCCATCTTATCCTACTCAGCCTTTCATCCAACATCCACGCATCCCTAGTCAAGATCAACAACGGCACATGTCCACATATCCTATCTACCAATCTCCTTCCATCTCTCCATCCAAATTTCCTCCATCCCAGACAACTCCTCATATTCCTCCCAATGCTCCTCGCAACTTGGATGCCATATCGCGCATGAATAAAGGGAAATATCCACAAAAATCCAAAGATTGTTATGTCTAGTCTAATCGACATGCACAATCAAAGCAAAATCTGATCAAGCAAGCCAAAGCAAACCACTGGCCACAAAGGCCCATCAAAGCAAATGCCAAATCTAATGCATCCCAATGGCTGCAAAGGCCCAATGACGATTACCATGTCCAGTCTAATCGACATGGTCAATCAATGCAAGCTCCAATCAGGCAATCAAATGCGCCGCAAAGACCCAGCAAAGAGCCAATCAGGCATGCTACAGCACCCCAATGGCTCCGAAAACCTAGCAAAGTCCAAGCAAAATCTATCACATGGCCACAAAGGCCTAGCAAAGAAAAAGCACAATCTAATGCCCACCAATGGCCGCAAAGGCACACTAAAGCTAAAATAAAAATGATGTGGATCCCAAAGCAAAAGGATGTAATGCATCTAAATGAAGCATCCACAATGGCATCCAATGTTGCCCATCTCCCAACTCCTCAATCTTCCCCTCCATCTCCTCCATCCTCTAGCATAAATCCTCCATCACATCTATCACTATCTTCCACATCCAATCATCCATCTTCCTCGCAACATGTGCCAATGTTGATCCTGACAACATCCCCCTATCTTGATCACTTTCCATCCTTTCATCCAAACACTTTCTACCACCATCTTTCCCATCTCCCCCATCTAATCCATGACTTTGCATGATCCCCCCTGTCCTGCTACAGTTGTACCAACATCCAGGCACACAATCAGAAGAAATCAGTGAGGAAAGTTAGCAAAGATCAGTCAGCACATCTAAAACAGCAAAGGGAAATCAATGACAAATTAGAGAAATCAGCAAAAATCAGCAATCAATCAGGCTTTAGCATCAACATATGCCTATCAGCTTAAAACAGAAGCATATTTTGGGGAAGAGGCAAGCTTTAGTCGCAAAAGTGAAAAAAGCAAAGGCAAAATCATGAGTCTTTATGTGAAAACCCTTCTGGGGCACATTCTGATTCCAAAACAGTAAAAATAAAGGGCGTATCTTCTAGTGAAAACTTGGCAATTCAAGCGCTAGAAGATGGAGCTTTGCCTCTTCCTCCTATCTGGGATAACAACACATGATAGTTCCCTATCAACATTGCAGAAACCAAGCTAAATCAACTTGGGTACAGAAAGATGTTTGTGGCTCATCTACATGGAGGTTAACCTGATAGAAAGTGAATCATGACCTTAAGTGCCTTGCTCTAAGGAGTCAACTATCAACTGTGCATGGTCATATGCACATGCCTAGGTGTGATCTTAAGCTTGTCGTCCATCATCTAGCAATGGATCCCCATGACAAGCTGGCAACATCATAAAATCAGCAATCCACATCAGAAAATCAATGAAGAATCTCTCAGAAGATCAAACATCAAATCGCATGATAGCACCAAAATCAGCACAAAACTCAGTGCCACATCAGAGAGTTAGCAACAACATCAAAATATCTGTGCAAAATCAAAAACAGCAGGGCCATCATCAAATCATAAGGGAACATCCAATCAAAGAATCAGCAACACCATCAGAATATCAGTGACAAATCAAAAGATCACCATCTAATCAAGAGGAAGCACCAAAATGGCGACATCAGCTGATCAGCAAGCACGATAGCATTAAATCAGAGCTTCAGCAACAAATCAAAATGTCAGTGCATATCAGCACCGAATCAGCAACACATCCAAACAAAATCAGAAGTATCAATGCATATCAGCGCAAGCTCAGCAACAAATCAGCAAGATCAGCACAAAGTCAAGGAAAAAACACAAAAATCCATAAAAATTGGATAAATCAAAGGAGCAAATTATCAACAAAGCAAAAATCAAGAGAAAAACATTCGTCCTCTGGTGAAAACTTGGCAATTCAAGCGCCTTGGACAAGTACCATGGTGAAAACCTGGAAAACAGGCACCATGCGTAGTGCGCCCCCCTAATTCCTTTCTGCAGTTAGGGGCTTCCTTTCTATCACCTCTTATCCAACCATGTCCTCCGTCCCTTTTTGTCTCTCACTTCCTTCATTTTCCATTGGATCTTGATGACAAAAATAGAGACTATCAGATGTACATGCTTTTGGGCACCTCCTTGGCATCCATTGCACCTTTTAGCTACATATCCTCTATCCAATCCTTTCATCCTAGCTTCCATCCTTCCTCATCCTCTTGTTGGCATATCTTCCGTCCAAGCATACACCATTCCTTTAAAACACATGAACTATCTTAAACAGGGGGCATCCTCTTCCTTGGTGACGTATTCCTTGGAGGCTATCCAAATCTGAATCTTCCATCTCCCAAAATCCTCAGCAGTTCTCCCATCCAAATCCGAACCTATTCACCATCCAATCTCCCAAGCATTCCTCTATCTTGATCCATCAGCAGTTCCTCCAGCATCCTCTATCTTGATCCACCAGCAAACCAACTCAGTGTCCCATATCCTTTATCAAAATCCAACATCCACCATCCACAGCAGAAAGCAGATTCACCATCTTTTGCACCAAAATCCAGAGCTCCAAATCCACAAGCATTATCGTGTTCCAGCCCTTTGAGTTGTTTCCATCCCTTATCCTAAATCAGAAATCATCCTCTTTTTGGCACAACGTGTTGTCTTAAAGAAATCACAACCTTGTCCTTGCATAGCCTTATCATCTCGAGCAAGAGATTGGCTTGTATTGACAAGAATCCAGTTGACCGAAGATCATCAGTCTATCCTAGGTTGACGCAATCCTATCACTGATCCTCCATTGGGAAAATAGCAGCTCATTTTGTTGACACTTGGTAATCTTCCACCAGCTTTCCATCTTCCACCATCTTTCCATCTTCCACCAGCTTTTCATCCTCCAAGCAGCTTTTCCATCTTCAAAATCCTCTAGCAGTTCCACCATCCAATCTCCCCGAATCTTCCTCCATCCAAATCTTCTAGCAGTTCCATCCTCCCCATCCTCAGCATTTTCCTCCATCTTTCCAACACCTAGTATCCTCTCTTGTCATTGGTATCTAGCTATAGGCCAACCTCATTGCAACCCAATGTCATTCATCCCTATCCACACCTTGCTAGCAATCTTCCCAACCTATCCATATCTTCTAGCTAGCCAACATCCAAGATCAAGCTAACCGATGAAATCACATCCTTCATCTTGTAGCAAGCCTTGATCTCGATCCAATCATCATCATTGGGATATGTTCTTCCCAAATTCGTGTCATTTCAGGACACATCATTCACTGCCAGTCCATCTTGGCCTTCCAACCTAGCTGGGGCATCATCTTGCATATCTTTGAAGTTGTCAGCTTCATCCCCAGGTTCTTTGTATATCCTATTCTTGAGTCTTGTACCATAGTGTCAGTCGTGTCTCCACCTAAGCTCATTTGTACATTTGTGTCTTTAGGTCCCATCCTTTGTCTTAGTCCTTGTCCGTCCTGCAGTAGCATTTGATCAAATATCTTGTCCCAACCCCAGCCTCAGAAAATTTGTAGGCCCACTCAGGCTTTGTGCTTCAGCAACATCAATTGTCGACTTATCTTTGCTCATCAAGATTATTCCTTGAACTTTAGCTTTTGCCAGCGAACAACTACACTTATTCTCTCACCAACCCATGGGTCCTTGAGGATATATCGTTCCTCCTGTCTGACCTAATCTTCCATCCTGGTCCTTGAGGATATATCGTTCCTCCTGTCCGACCAATCTTCCCACCATCAATCAAACCTAATCTCTCTCCTTGGCAAAGGATGTCTTTTTGGAGTTATCATTTTGATCTTGGATTTTGTCCTTTTGATCTTGTTAATCTTTTTTTGGCTTCTCTTTATCCCACCAGGGTCACCACGATTCTTTATATCATGGTGTGCTGCGTGTGCGGATAATCTGGGGCAAGGTCTTTTGATCTTTCGCTTCTGCCTGTGAGTCAGTTGTGTGTTTGTGGTTCTTTCAGCATCGGTTCTGCCATGTCACCTCTGCGCTTCATGTGTGATGTTGGGGCAACCCTGTGTGTTTGTTTAGCGTCAGTCCTCGTCAGTCCTCTGCGACGTTGTTGACAGGCCTTGTGATCCCAGTATCCTTGGCAGGTCTCTAACATAGCTATATTAAATCTAGGCTGTGCACTCCCGTTTGCACTTGGAGCTATCTGGTCCCTTGCATTTATCATATAGATTAATCTTGCATCTTTGCATATAGCTGCATCTTGCATCTTGCATTTCCATCTCATCTTGCATATCATCCATATTTGTTCTTAGAAGTGAGGTTATTTATCTCCCCTTTCTTCCTAGGCCTTTCCTTCCTCGTCTCGCCGGGCACACTCTGTCCCAGGGCGTAATCCCTCTTTCTCCTTGTCCCACTGGGTGCATCTTCCATGATTTTGTCCCACCGGGGCATGTCCCTCTTTCTCCTTGTCCCACTGGGCGCATCTTCCATGATTTTGTCCCACCGGGGCATGTTCCTCTTTCTTCTAGTCCACCCAGGCGTCATACCCTCTTCTTCTGATTCTAGCCTCGGCATCTTATTTTCTTGTCTTTGACGCCATGCCACTTGCGGCATCGCATCAAAGAGGGGAAAAATGTAGACACCGAAAAATCCTTCAGAAAATAAATTATTTTTGTTTTCTGAAAATCCTTGATGACATCATCATTTATTAATTAATTATTTATTTAATTAATTTATTTATTTTTATGGCATTAAATCCCTCTCTCTTAATTAAAAATCTTTAATTAAGGAATCTAGCCTAAAAATGTCATTTGGACATTATCCCCAATTTATTAATTATTTAATTAATAAATTGACCATAAAACTTCAAAAAAATAAATTAATTTATTTTTTATCCCAAACTTGGCCAATTTCCTTAAGACCACTAACCTCTTCCAAAATCTTCTAATCCCTTCTTAATTTCTATTAAAAGGCTAATCCCATCTTTTCTAACCCTAATCCCAAGGTTAAATATTTAATTAAGGTTAAATATTTAATTTTCATATTTATTGAAAATACTTTAATAAATATTCCTAAAACTTAGGCTTTTGGAATGAATAACTTTTATTCCATGAAACTAAGGAGAAATCTAGACTCTTCTAGAATCTTCTCAAATCCACCCTCTTCACCCATCCTAATCCTTTTCTTTGTCCTAATCTAATCCTAATCCTACCCTTAAACCTTTGTGCAATCCTAACCAAGCTTAAGACTTTCCTAAACCAAAGCAAAGTCTTTCCTTCCAAATATCTCAACCACAAAGCATTTATTGCTTCCCCAAAGTCTTCAAAGCCTCTTAAAGCCCATTCATTGCTCTTACAAGCATTTATTGGAGAGTTATGAGCTTGGAGCCCCCTTTGTTGACTCCTCTTTGCCCTTCCCTTCATCCACTCACCTTGTGACATGTGTCACCTCCTGATTGGCTGAGAACTAGCACAATCCATGTGCTTCCCTTTGAGTGAATCTTGGCCTCTCTTAAGGATTTCAATCCTGGCCATTCATTCCTCCTACCCCAAGCCTTAGAAATCCTATAAATACCCTCACTTCCTAAGGCAAATCATCTCTCAACTCTCAAACTCAATAGCAAAGTTATAATGCCATTTTCATTCTAGCATAAGCATAAGCTCATCTTTTTTAGATCATTTTCAAGCTTAAATCACATCTAAATTAGCTTAAATGGATTAACATAGATTTATTTCTTGTTTTAATCTTAGTTCTTTCATTTAGCTTTGCATATTTGTGTGTTCTTGAGGCCTTTTAGGCAAAATAGGTTCCTCATACCTATTTTGTGTCATTTTGGGTCTTCTTGATCCTCAAATCATCCATCTTGCATGCTCCAAGTGCTTGAGTTTGCACACCCACATCCCTCTATATCTAAGCATATCAAACGGTGCATGGGTGCATCCGTTTTAAGCTTAAACTGAGGTGGCTTTGATTTTAGTTTGTTAACCATTAATTTTGATTTAATTATATGCTATGACATTTGTTTGTCTTTGGCCTTCAAAATAGGTTTAGGTGCACTCTCAAATCCTAGTCTACAGTAACTTTTCATAAATAGCAGCTCTGCACAAAATAGCCCTTATTGAATACAAAAATAGAAATATTTTTGGGTGATGCAAGATTGCTCTTACACCCAGGATGCTCCTGCATCACCCGGCCTTTAATATTTCCCCTGGGCCCAGTTTCCATTCACAGTTAGATCCAATGGTTATCACATGATCTCATGGGATCTTCCGATCCCATGTGATCATGCGACAACCATTCAATTCTCTAGGTGTTTTGACCGATGTCGTTGTGGGTCTAGCCGACATACGGGTTTCTTATTGGTCCACACTGGACAGTTGGCATTTTATTGTGGGCTCAAGTATCTTGAGTGGCAAAGGAAGATCCAACAGTGGTTGCATAACCGCATGGGATCTTCTGATCCCATGTGATCATGCGACCACCATCCGATGGTCAAGGATGAGATTCTTTTGACTTTTGCAGGTCCATTTTCTTTTGTTTGTTCCTGTTGATCGAATGCCAAGGTGCAGGTAGCTCAAAATTTATGATTTCAGGGGCGGTTGCAGTTGGAAAGAGAATGATGCAGAGATCTAGATAGTCACTTTAGTGTATTTTCCTTCTGAGAGTACCAGATTTGCATTCATGGTGGCCTGACTTATAGAGAGGTAGTTGGATCAAGGTTTTTTGTCTGCAGGTAGATTCAGTACAGGGATGGGCATGCAAAGATGAATATCTGATCGGTTGAGATATTTTCATGAACTTTATCATCAGAAATGATAGGTTTAGGGTTGGATTATTTTATGCAGATTTATGTAACCCTAATGAGATTTTTTTCTCCTGCCTATGTGTAATAGAGGAGGTGTATATAATTAATTTTTGGAGCTTTTAGAGCTTAGAGTTTATAATTGTAAAAAGAGAGTTCATCTTTCTAAGAAGTTATCTAAGGCATTCTTTCTACTCTCTGGCTTTTGCAATTGTAACCTTTCATTGATTGTTTGGATATTGCAAAGTGTATTGTGGCATTCTTTCATGTCCCCTATACCTTCCTGTCTGAATTTTCTCTTATTGAATTCAGTATATGTATGTTTCAGTGATATTTTTAGGGTTCTTGATCCCTCTTTCTTTCTACAATTTATGTGTATGTTTGTGAATGATATGATTTGAATGCTTTTGTGGGTATACTTCCACCCCTAGCAATCTATCTCATTCTTATACCCATTTGCAAAGGTGAATGTTTGTTTGTAGGTTATAGCTTGTGTCTAAATTCTTAGGAGTGCTACTGCTTTGTGAAATTTCTCTCTTTCACTGCATAGCATCTCTTTATTGCAGAACCCTCTATAAAATATTGATGCAAGCCTATTCATTGAGTTGTGATCTCCTAGACTTAAGATTATGTACTAATTTCATCCTTTATACTGTAATTCATACCATATTTTTGGTGTATCACCTAGTAGGTAGTTTTTGCTTTCCAGTCATTTCCCTTTCAAGTATTCCTTTTATCCCTTTTCCCCTCAGAGTTTACTTTTCATGTCTAGAAGCAAATTAAGGTGATTATCCAAGAGGAACCAGCCTAGAACCTGGAGGTCTCATCTCAGTTAGCATAGGTCCCACACCTGGAGATGATTCCCATGTTATACTAAGTTATCAAGACCAAGAGAGCTTGAAAAAAAGGTGCAAACTTAGTGCATAACAGTTATAACATTCACCATGCAAGAAGGATCTATAAGAACACCATGAGAAAGAAGACAATTAATCTTTTCTACAATGTAAAGAAGACCATTAGGTGCTTTAATAGTTTATTTGGTATCAAATGTAATGAAAATCTTAGGTTTGGGTTAGGATTGATCAGTAAGGTTTACAATATTATTATCTTCAATACACTCAACGTCGTAGTCAACACATTGGTGGAGGAATAAGGTAAATACTAAGTAGACTCAATGATATTGGTCGAATGAGGAAGAAAAGGATTTATATAGATTTGAAAGTTTTGGTTGGGAGCTGAAATAGAATTTTTTCCTTGTTTATCAACACCCCCAATAGATATAACATTAGAATCAATGAGGACTTGGCTAACATATTTCAAATGGAAACACTTCTCAGTATCATGGCTAGGTTGATGATGGTAAATTAACAAAAAGACTTTTGATCAAAGGACTTAGGTAGAGTTTTGAATATTTAAATTGGCTTAATGGGAGGAAGTGTTAAAACATTAGAATTAATCAACTTCAACATCACATTATTCAAAGATTCAAAAAGAGGTGTAAAATTACAAGAAGGCCTAAAAACAAATGATAGAGGAGCCACACCTTTAGATGTTGTTTCCACTTTATCATCAATGTTATTTGATGAATTATTTATCTTGATAATGTTGTAAAAATGGTCAAAGCTCCCCTCGAGATTTTTGACATGGCTTAACCGCCTCTTGTGTCTTCTATAAGTCTAGTGGTTGTATCGGGCATTAATAGGTCGATCTTTTGGTGCAACGACAACCGCTACTTGTAACAAGTGGTATCAAAGCTTGGTCATAGGTTCGAATCCCCTTGGGTAACGTTGAGGGGGATATTATTGGAAAAATGGTCAATGCTCCCCTCGAGATTTGTGACTTGGCTCAACTGCCTCCTGTGTCTTTTATAAGTCAAGTGGTTGTATCGGGCATTAACAGGTCGATCTTTTGGTGCAACGGCAACCGCTACTTGTAACAGATAAAGCCCTTAGGTTTTTGAAAAAAATTTAAAGTTTGGGATGCGACATCACTCTTATCAATCATAGCCATTGGAGTGGTGCTCTCAAATTGACTCACTTGAAGCTGATAATTGTGAAAAACTACACATAATTGAGTAAATGAAGAGAATTAAAAAAAAAATATCTTATTTGTAATGTATTTTTGTAAATTAACAATAAAAATATGTTGAACATCAATATCAGGCACTAGATAAGAAATATGAGCATGCAAATGCTTAAATCTACAAATGCCATCAGTCACTTTTTCTTTATTGCATTTTTTACAATTGTATACACCTAAAATTGGTTAGGTGAAAACAAAAAGATAAATCAAGGATTAAAAGAAGGAATTAATTGAAATCGAAGCCAAAATGGATTAATTAAATAAAAAAGGATCAAATAATTATGTAATTTATTTTAATCAATTAATTTTTTAGTTAAATTAAATCAAATTCAACCCATTCATAGGTACACATGGCTAAGATAAATCAATTTAATCAATTATTAATTCCTATTTCTCTCACCAACCACATGGGGACAAGAATCAAATAAACCAATGAGAATGAAGGAATGATCTCACATGGATCAAAGCCAAATCAATTATCCACCACACATATTGGGAATGCATCTTGACCCTTCATTTTGTCTCTTTGTTCCAACCTTTGAGAACAAAATTTACTTTGTCCGAACATTTGAAACCATTAACTTGACTCAAAGTTTATCATGGTTAATTTTACTCTAACCCCTAAGCTTGGAAAAATCTATAAATAGAATACATTTCTAAAGAAAATTATCCATTATCTTAGTGCATCATTACTCTAGTGAATTTGATTTAAGTTTTCATAGTAATTTGTATTATTTGAGTAATTTGATCATAATGGAGAATTGTAGTTTAATTTTGAGCATAATTAAGCTAGATTAGGGATAACTGCATCATAGATCATTTAATTTCTCATTTTAGAGCTACCTCTAATGAATGAAAAGCTGAGATCATTTCTTTAGCTTCTTTATATAGGGAGAGATGAGATGGCTTTGATATTATTTGCTTGAATTTGATTATTCTTTAGCATATTTTAGTATAATTCAAGTAGATTAATCATTGTAATGTCTTATGAATGTATTTTTTATACACAAAATGGCACCCACCATGGGGAAAGAACACCAACCGTGAGGCATTAGGGATATTCTCTTCACTTTTATAGTGAATCAAACTCCTAGAAGTGCTAAACTTGAGAGGCAAATGAGCTAAAGAATGAACAAAAACATAAAAATAAGCCTCATTTTTTGTGAAGGAAAGCATTAGGCCTATGCTCTTTACTTTTATATTGAATCAAAATGTCAAACATGCTTGAATTCCATTAGATTAAAAGGCTTAGGAAAGAACATTTTTAATCATGTTTGGAAGTGCGAAGGTAGTGGGGATATGCTCTTCACCTTTTTGGTGAAGCAAACTCCTAGACCTACTTGATCATTTCATTTTATTTATTTCATTGCACATGTTAGAGCTTTAGTGGGCCTACCTTCTGAGAACATGCATTAACAAGGCTTGTGAGAGGGATGACCCAAAGTGGGAACCATGTGAATCCAACCTATTCCACCCACTATAAATAAAGACCTCAGTTAAGTTGAAAAAATTAGAGGGCAAAAATATCAAATGCCTAGACTTGTAGGGATATAGGCCTCAATGGAGCTTACACTAATACATGTTCCTTGTATGTTTCATTTAATATTTGTATATGGGAACCCAAACTAATATGATGAATTAATCTAGAAATACCTACCTTTAGATCCATTTTAAATGCCAAATTTGACCTTAGGTAGATTACATGAAGTGACTTATGTGTAAGACTTGTGTAAATGTTCTCAAACATTCAACTCTTTGTTTAGGGGTTAGAATTGAAAAACCATTATTTTTGTGCTTTTTGTGTTGTAAGGTCTATGGTTACAAAAAAAAACATCTATTAAGATCCAAAAATTAATTAAAAAAAAACCTTAAAACTTTTATAAATTTGCAAACTGTCCAATCTATTCAAATCTATTCAAATTTAGATTATCAACAAAAATATAAGACATGAAAAAATAAAGGGATACATCATTCAAAAAATCCTCATTAAGATCAATGTTTCCTTTTCTCTATGATCATAATCCTCCATCCATGTCTTCATGCATCTTCTTCAAACAAAAAGACTACTTCAAAATATCACATCAAGTGCATCTTTGATCAAGAAGAACATCATGAACATGTCCTATCTTTGATCAAGAACATCTTAATGGTAACCCAATCTTTGATCGCAGACCTATTTCAAAATCTCAAGAAGATCCAAACTTTGATCAAGAAAAACAACAAGAATTAGTCCTATCTCAATAATCCTCATCACATGGAAGTGTCAAATCAAATCATCATGATCTTGAAACTCAATTCTCTTTGGTCAACACAAGCACATATCAATGTCCATTGGATAGATCATTTACTCATTTGGGACAATCTTACAAATCCATTTTGGAAAAACTCCTCGAAAATGATCTCATCATATTGCCTCAAATCACTTCATGTGGTTTTATCTTTTTGAGAAACTATTGTGCATATCATAGACATAATAAACATGAAACTTTAGATTGCATGGATTTGAAGCATAAAATCTAAGATCTTATTGATGATGACCTAATTGAAATTAAAGATCCTATTGACTCATCATATGAAGAAACTACTCTCAAGAAATATCAAACTAATGAACCTATGTCTAGTAGTGGTTCTCTTATAGCCTTCACCTCTTCCAACACTCATGCATCTCCTGAAGAATAAAATATATCTAACATGCCTTCATCAAACAAAGAACCTAATTTTTTTCATGCTAACTATGTATACCCTCAAGGGATACCTCTAAAAGATATCCAAGCTAACCTATATCTTGCTACAAGATTCTTTCATGCTTCAAAGGTTATAGATCTCAAGCATTCATGTTCTATAATGCCTAATATACCTATTTCAAATGAACCTCCATTAGCCTTTCAATAATCCCTAATGCAAGTACAAAATCATACATTGTCTATAGAAGTGGCTCCATGTCAAGAGACTAATCCAAAGTGTAAAGAAAAAAGCATAATTAAGGATCAAGATTAAGATATTATCCCTCCTTATCTTATAGTTGACCAAAGTCAATTTATTTCAATAAAATACCCTTCCACCTCAAGCACCCCATATTCCTTCACATCCCATCCATATCCTAAGCAAGATCAAGATATTCCTTCCATCATCCCTAATTAGCTTATTGAAAATCAAAAGTAAAGTAATCTTCCTATGCTTCTAAAGATCCTTGTCAAGATCGAAGTACCCCAACATCCCCTTGTCATAAGTCTCCATATCTACCACAAATATTTCCCATTTTTCCTAATCCATTGCATAAAAATAAATCCCCTCAAACTTGTACTGATCTTATCAAAGTCACTCCTATGAAAGCTATTAATAAGCATATTGGTATACAGATAAATCCTAAAGATGAGATCCTTGGCCATGCATCTCACTCTAAATATGTTGATATCTCTTCCACATATCATTTACCTCCATTTGTACATAATCATCAGTCTTCTACATCCTCCAAATCCATCCTTGGTCCCTATATCCCAAAGTTTAAACCTTCAAACCTTCCATCTATATTAGGCCCTTACATCCCTTCATCTCATATGCCTGTCAATTTTAACCCACAATCCACTTACCCTACCATGTATCAAGATCAACAAATACATGCATCCTTGAGAAAGTTTTGCACACCCATCCATATGAACCAACCATATCAACCTTATTCATCCACAATTCCCAAGTCTTTTAGAAGCAATTTGGATGTACAACATAAAAATTAGAAATCCAGGAATCCACTTATATATGAGGATCACTATGTCTACTCTAAGGGATAGGTGAATACAAAGTAAAAGGAATTCCAAAGACTTCTACTCCACATTCTCCCAAACATATTCCATCTTATCCATCCATTTTGGCTCCTTGTGTCCTAAGATACATATCCTCTCCTACATCAAATCCTTCAGTTGTTTCACCCATTTTTCCTCCATTATTCCACTACCCTTTAAGGTGCATGTCAATTTTGATCTTGCTAATATCTATTATCTTCCTATTCATTATCCTTACATTCCCCTTCTCACACCCACACATAGAAATACCTATTATCCTCTCATTCATTATCCTTCCATTTCCCTTATCCAATCCATCACATAAATCTTTAGCCACCCTCTACCTTATCCACCATATCATGTTTCCATCACCTTCTCATCATCTTTGAGAATATCTTTCAGTGACCTTGCCCTATCATATCATACCTTTTCAAGAAGTATTGAAAGAGCATAATGTTAGAAATAGGGAATACTAAGAGGGGGGGTGAATCAGTATTCTAAAAAATTTTACTTTCTCCCAATTATGGATATAACAGATTATCTTAACACATGCATAACATAAGAAGCTAAACAATATGCATAGCAATAAAACTAAAGAACCCATAACACATTATTTGTTCTCAAGGAAACCCTGGCCAAGGGAAAACCCCAGTGGGGATGGTACCCAAAAAGATCCACTAATCAAAAGTATCTTGTTAAGGATGTTGACCCTATTAGGATTCTATTACATGCATATAGTGTCTCAATTCTGATTAAGGGACTATAGGCCTTGTTAGAAGCCTCAACCCTGTTAGGAGTTGGCAGTACAAAATGTGATTACCAAATGAGCCCACTACCCAAACAAGTAATGTACAATATACACTGATTACAAAAGAAGGTTAAGGTACATAACCTTATACTGCTTGCATCAATATTTCTTTGCTTCTCTTTCACAATCGCTATTACATACATGTGTTCCTTCATCATATGTCTCTCTTACAATTTATAATTACATTTGTACAAGTTATTAGGATTAATAACTTTCCAGTCGGCTATCATATTACAAATAACTTTATCCAAGGGAGAACATCTAGGATGCCATCCCTTTATATTTTTAAGTCATTATTTTGATAAAAATAATAATCCCTTAACTCTTTATCAATTCTGTCTTCATATTCTGTCCTGTCAGCTTGACACTATCTTTAGTAAAAATGTCATAACTTCTTCCATACATGCCATACTAACTTGTACTCTAAGAAGAGTCTTCAATAGTCATCATATAGTCTATTTTCAAGTGCACAAGCATTGAACTTACTCCAATCAACATTGCAAAAAAAAACTATCTCCAGGTTCATTGGTAAAAACATTGTCTCATACTTAGACAATTTCACATTGCGCTCTGTCATACTAGCTCTCTGACCTGTGGAATCTTCATGTAGATCATATGTTTCCATAATGACAACATCTATGTAACCAACTCAGCCAAATTTCCAACAATCTCCCCCTTTGTCATTGGTGGCAACATATGAGAAAATTGGCTAAGTCTACAACTTCAAAATCTCAAAATTGGGGCCATAGTATAAAATATATACTATCCTTATAAATCCAAAAAAAACTTATGTCTAATATATTACTCCCCCTAAGATTATCAATACTTATCATTTCTTATCAATTTTCTACTATATATCTCTCCCCCTTTGACAACAATGACAAAATAAAGGTAAGGAGGGTTACAAAACTGTATTCAAAAAAGATTATACCTTAATTCAATATTGCAAAGCTGGTAGGCTTGCAACACAATCTGAAAAATCAATCTTTATAGCCTCTAACTCCTTCTCCCATGATTTCTTAATAAATTCTGCCACATTGAGTAGTGCGCTCAATCCATAAGATGCTATTTCACATGCTTGGAGATTCTCAAAGTTAAACTTTTGAAAAGATGTCTTAGCTGAAAAACATTCTTCCAATTGCCCTTCAATAATGCTTAACTTCATAGAAGTGTGCTCTCTTAAAAGAGTGAATATTTTCATTTTCCTATCTTTTTCATCTTGCAAAATTCTGATTTCATCATATAACTTACGAATTTTCTTCTCAACATCAAATACCTTTGCATTGGGGCTTGAAAGAAAGTTAGTTTCATTCTGAATTTATGCTTCCTTCATCTTCATCTTTTGATCTTCTTCTATTGTCAAGGTCTCTGATTTTGTACATTGGATGTACAAAGATTTTCCTTTTTCCAAATTCTTCCTCAAGTCCTTTATACAGATATCAAGATTGTTGATATCATTCCTGATATTCTGGCTAATGTTCAAAAGCATTTTGGCCTCATAGGCTGCTTGAGCTTTCACTTTTGCTATATCAGATAAATTTGTGAATTCACTATCAAAAGTGTTCATTACTTTCTTTTCTTTCTCCAGAGGATTAGCTTCTACAATTTGTGTAGTTACAACACCTTGTAACTTCTCAGTAAGTTCCTCCAGGCATCCTTCAAGACTTTTTACTTTCTTGTTCTTTCTAGTGATCTTGTTCAAGGATGTGATCAATTCCAACTAATCATCACCATCTACTTCCTTTCCCAAATTCTCAATAATAGATCCAGTCTTATTCTTCTTTCCAGTCTTAGGAGTAAGACTAATATCTTCTTTAGTGGTAATAGGTACTTTTTTTTCTATCACTAAGGGTTCTACAACTGTGGTCTCTATTATCTCTTCTCCTTTGGTAGTTTCCTGCTCTTCAAAAGCTGAATTGGAAACAATGTTTTCCAGATTCTTGAATACATTATCATCAGTATCCAAGGTGATTTTCATTCCTTCTACATTCATGACTTCATCTTCAATTTTAATGGCTAGTGGAGAGGGAATGTCATCTTGTTCTTTTTCACCTACTTGCTCTGCTGCAAATGATGGTTCTCCAGCATTTTCTAACATAACCTTGATGATTTCTTGCTCTATTTCTAAATTAACTTCTTCATATCTACCTCCCATAATCTGAATGGTTCTCTTCTTGGTTCTCAAATGGGTGCTTAAAGCTTTCATGATCTGACTAAAGTGTGCTTCATCTTTTACTACACAAAGATTTCTTACAAGCTTTTATCTAATAGATGTGTCTTCCTCTGATGCTCTCTTCTTCCTATTCACAAGTTTATTGTACAAATCATCAGGTATCTTACCTTGAATTGTATCAAACTTCTTATCAGACAAAATCATATGCTTTACCACTACATTTTCCAGATTTAATCTCTTTGCATAATCATAAAGTTCATAATACTTATTCATTCTTGTAAAGTCTCCATCCTAAATGATCTACTCATTAAGCTTCTCAACTTTAGGTTTCCAAGTTTTCTTCTTAATAGAAGTGACATCATCTTTGATTTCTACAATTTTCCTTGGAACTGGTTGCACTAATGTTTTCTATCTCTTACCCGGTCCAGTAGCACTCTCTTTTACTCTTTTGCTAGGTGTGAAGGAAGTGGATCTATTGGATATCTTTGCTTCTTGATCCTTCTCAATTTCTTCCACTTTCACCTTAACTTGTGTTTCTTCTTGCTGTGCTACAATTGATGATAAAGGTGGAATAGACAAAACTTCTTTTTGTCTAATATCTCTAATTGTTGTTGTTCTTTTCTTTTCTACCAAGAATTCATGCTTAGTCATCCCTGTATCTTTTAGAATTTTCTTGATAGTACTTTCAACTCTTTTCTTTGACTACTTCTCTTCAAGTAAGGTCTTTGCGGAGTTGAAGTTCTCCTCAAAGGTTCCAAACCTATTACAGTGAGTGTCCAACCTGCACTTAAGTAACCTGCTCACATATCCTTCTATCTCTTCCTCAAATATCTCATAGCCAAGAGGGTCTATGAACTCTATTCTAGGTTCTAATGCTTCAATGTAGGTAAATTCAGTATCAACCATGAAACATATTTCATTTTTATACTTCTCCACAAGAGACTATGGGATCCTTGATCTGCTATACACTATATCCTGAAATGTCTTGATTACCAATACTGCACTCTCATTCACTTTATCAATAGCATGCCTTCTGTACACTAAGTTAATCCTTTCCATTGTGGTTTGGCCATCATTCCAGTCATTTCCAATGGTGTAAGGAAATCTTCTCAATAGATGAAAAAACATATAGGTGATTAAGGATGAGAATCTAAACTATGTATACTTAGTTTTCTTAATCTTCTCCAAATTCTCAAACAGTTGAATTCTCAGAATCTCACACTTATCAACTTGTACTTTGTCAACACACATCATATAAGCTTCATGTATCATTCCAGCTGCCATGTCATCCTCTCTTGAATTTTCACAAAACTTAGTGTTTAGGATCTTGCATAAGTATCTGACATCATCTTGTTGAATCTTACCAATCACAATTCCTCTACCATTATAGGATGAATTTATGTTGTCTATGACTATTTTCCTCATGTTCTTCTTATTTAAAGAAATGGCTCTAGTTTTAGATAGTCCAGTGACTTCATGAATCAAATCAACAGTGATATCTATCACTCTATCTTCTAACCAAAACTTCCCACTATGAATTCTACTTAAGATTATCTTAGTACATTCTTCATTTTTAAATTCATACTGTAATGCATATTTCATGATTTCATTATCTTTCAAATGTTCAAATCCTTCTTTCAATGTCATGTCCTGATTGTAGATCTTCTGATATTCCTTGGTGAAATCACTATCACTGATAGTCTCTAGTTTGCATCCAAGATAACTTCTAACATTCTCTAGATGTAAAACTCTGTCTGTTACAGATGATAAAGATAACCTGGGATCATCTTCCAAGGGTTCTACTGGTTCCCTTTTCAACTTAGGTCTATTTTTATCTCTGACATTGTGAATTAAAGAAACATCCATGATTTCTTTGAATTCCTTCACTGATTTAAAGATCTGTCAAGTAAAATACCTTGATTTCATGATTTTAGGGCTTGCGTAGATTTGACACAAAATTCTTCTCCAAATCCTTGAAAAATGCTTCCAATCACTACTCTTTGATCTCCTAAACACTTGAATTCACTTTGATGATCAAATAATACTGATCATGACCTTTTATTAATTCAATCTTACTTAGATCTAACATCGCATTCAATTCTTTTTCCACTTCTTTCCAAAAAGCTAATTCTGCTAACCTACAAAACTTAAAACTTCTTGTGATCTTGCAAAACATAATATTTTTCTTTGTGCTCTTAACCATAGCATTAGAACATCATATACTACCTTGCATTAACTGTGCAAGACTCAATTCATCATATATCTACTTTTACACTAATCTAAGTTCCTATTCTACTGTAATTTTCATAAATTAAGTACTTTGAGATGGGTCAGGTAAAGATTCATTCTTACCTTTTAATGCTTCACCTTCCTAATTACCTTCAATTTTAAATATGTCTCCTTGATCTATGCTTTTGATAAACTTCACTTCATCTGAATTACTACAACATCCTTTCTAACTGTTACTTGCATCTTCATTTCTTCTTGCATGATTTATAGGATTACAATTAAGATGAAAAACTCTATTGTTCATTCTGCAAAACCTTGTTGTATGTCCAATCTTGTTGCATATCTAACAAACAATTCCATTGTTTCCATATCTTGGTCCAAGTTGATTGATCTGTGACCTGTAGTTTCTAGCAATGTGTCCAACCTTGTTGCATCTATAACATATTACTCCATTTCTTTTTTTCATATCTTCAGTAGGTTTCTTATCTGCATTGTTAGTATTCCTAAACATTCTACTACCATCATTATTCTCAATAAATTTAGGTTTCCTGCTTTCAATAGCTCTATGTCCAAAACCATGACAATTATAACAATAACCATTAAGAGGTTTGAATTGCTTACCTATGCAATTTCTCTTCATATGACCAATAGTATTACAATAAAAACATCTACCTTTGAATTCTCTTTGCATACCTTTGGGTGATTCCTCTTGCTTAGGTGATTCTTCTTCTTTAGGTGTATCTTCAGACTTGTTAATATCATTAGACTTCTTCTCATCTATGCTTTTAGATATTTTTAGATTTGGTTCCTTGCTTTCTTCATTTTCTTTAAAAGTGTTGAATCCAAGACCAGTCTTATCATAGAATGGTTTTTGATAAGATATTTGTTCATCAATCTTCTCACTAGTTGAATATAGCCTTTCAAGTTGTTGTTTGGATTGAGTCAGTTCACCTTTCACAATTTTATTATATTTCTCAAGTTCAGCATACTACAAATTGACTTTCTCAAGTTCAGGTGTTACTTTACCAAGTTTAGATTTTAGTCCTTCATTTTCAGTCTTTAGAATTTCATTCTCAGATTTTAGATTTCCTTCATTCTTTCCATTTCCATCTTTCAAGCTAAGCTTCAGATTTGCTATCTTCAGTTCATGCTTAAGGATTTCTTTTTCTTTTTCTAAATTGCCATCACAATCTTCAATAAAAACTTTGAATTCCTTTTCAGATCTCAGATTTTCTAGCTTGTTTTTCAGTATTTCAATGAGGTTCTTTGCATCATCATATCTTCTTTTCAAAGTGTATTATTCAATAGTAAGCAAGTTAATCTACTCAAGAGCTTCTTCAAGATTCTTCTGTAGTTGATCCATCTCCTTAGAGATCTTACTCAAGCTACTAGGTTTTCCTTGAATGATTCTTTTCTGAGTAACTAAGCTCTGATACCAATTGTTAGAAATAGGGAATACTGAGAGGGGGGGTGAATTATTATTCTACAAACTTTTACTTTTTTCCAATTATGGATATAATAGATTATCTTAACACATGCATAACATAAGAAGCTAAACAATATGCATAGCAATAAAACTAAAGAACTCATAACATATTATTTGTTCTTGAGGAAACCCTAGCCAAGGGAAAACCCTAGTGGGGATGGTACCCACAAAGATCCACTAATCAAAAGTATCATGTTAAGGATGTTGACCCTGTTAGGAGTATATTACATGCATATAGTGTCTCAGTCCTGATTAAGGGACTATATGTTGGCATTAAGCAGAATTGCCACTAGTAACAACACTTATTTGCATTCTGGGTGCAAACCAAGCAGACAGTGCAAACTGAGCAGATAGTGCAAACCGAGCAGACAGTGCAAACCGAGCAGGACAGTGTAAACTGAGTAACATCATGTCTACGAGTCACCAGTATTTACTGAGTTCAAAACCTACCGAGTGATCAGTATGAACCATGCCTTCACTTCTACCGAGTGCATGATGATGCCGAGTAATGTAGTGGACGCCGAGTATCAGAAAGTCACCGAGTTAGTTTGCAGGAACCATGTAACCATACTTGGGCCGACTTAGTAGCACTTATGTTTATTTGTCAAGCCGACTTTGTAATTGTAATTAATTGTTTAGAATTGTATATAAACAATGTTGTAAAGATGTCAAGATGAATAATATGAGTATGAATATGAATAAAAAGAAAAGGCAGAGATAAGTGAATTACAAAGGGCTTCAGCAGTATAAGGAACAGTAAAGACAAATTCATCACAGAAGGTGATCAGTACATCAGTGAATCTCAATCAGCAATCCAGTTGCAAAGCAAGAGATCTACTATTTCATCCTAACAGGTGAATCAGTACTAAATCCTTTAACCGGGTAGACTTAACAGTCTTTTGTAAAATCTCTTTACCGAGTGCATACTTCATTGTATGTTTGTAAATCCTTTAACAGGGTGGATTTAGCAATCCTTATTGCTCCTAACAGGGTAGATCATTAGAAGTGATCAAATTGTAAGCCTTAATCGGCCAACTTTATTCTGCAGTATTAAAGCTTTGTGGGTTTCATCCCCACCCCAGTTTTACTTTCTTTTTGGAAGGTTTCTGGGTAACCAAATCTATGTGTCATTATTGTGAATGCTTTTAAGTTTCATGCTTTCTGTATGCAAAGGTTAAAGTAAATTACATGTTAATACATCTGTAATTAAAAGAAAATTTGGAGTTACTGATTCACCCCTCCCCTCTCAGTAACTTGGTTAATTCCTGAATATTTCCAACAATTGGTATCAGAGCTGCATTGGTTCTCAAGACAAAGCTTAACTAGCTTGAGCAAAGATCCAGGACAATGGAGGTATTCAAACTGAACAAGGTGATTGAAAATGAAAAGCTAGATCTGGAAATGGCCATAGCTAAACTTAAAGAAGCAAAAGAACATCTTTCCCAATCCCTAAGAAGAAGGAAGGAACTTGCAAATCAGATGAATGATTAGAATTACATTGAAAAAAAGATTGAAGATATTTTTCCCTCAAATAGCTCAGATGAAGCAAACAATGTTGTCAAAGAACTCCTAGAAAAGAATAGGTCTCTGCAGGAAGAAGTGAGAAAATTAAAAAGAGAACAAGAGCTACACTCTACAAGATTTTGTGAGATCTTGGAACAAAGAAACAAGTTGAAAGATGAATTAGATGGAAGGAACATTGAAGTCCAAAATAAAACCCTTCATCTAGAAAACCTAATTGATCAGATCTCTCATACAAATGAGGAAATTTTGAATCTAAGATCAGAAATAGAAAGCACAAGAGAAGAACTAAGATCTGAAAAGGAAATCAATCTAAGATTGGTGGATGACCTAAACATTGAAAAACAAATCAATGAAGGAATGCTGAAAAGCCAAGAAGACTTGAATCAGCTGTATGAGCGAAATCTTCATAGGCAAAAAGGAAAAGTAGGACTTGGATACAAAGGAGAAGGTGAATCCTCTAAGAAAGGTACTCAAAGAAATCAAAAACCTACTTGTAATCACTGTGGTAAAATAGGACATACTTCAAATAAATGTTGGAACAATGAAAAAGAAGAATTCAATGGAAAATGCTACAACTGCAATCAACATAGTCACAAAGCAAATGAATGCAGGGAAAAACCAAGATTCAGAGGTAATTGTCACAAGTGCAGCAAACAAGGTCACAAAGCATCTGAGTGCAGATCCAAGACATTCAATCCAGCAGAACAAATTATGAAAGCAATGTTTGGATGGGACTACAACACCTGGTGTAGATGTCATTACTATGGAGAATATGGACACATTGGCATGAATTGCATAAAACATCATCTAAGGAAAAGAGATACTACCGTAAGATGCTTCAAATGCACTAAACTCGGTCACATAGCCAAAAACTGCATGAATGCTAGTGAAGTTGAAGATGGAAAGAAGAATGAAGCAACTAAGGTTAGGAAACAGGTGAGACAAAAATGGATTCCTAAATCTACCGAGCAAACCAGTCCAAGTAATGGAATGGGTGGCTCTACCAACTCAAACTAAATTTCCAAGAAAGCACTGGAACTGTATTCTCATAGACCAATCTCAAGCAGTTCCAGAAATGAATTAAAAGAAAGATCTAAATCAGCATACAAGATGCAGTAAGATCACAGGAAGGTCGATATCAGTCTTTACCGAGCAAGGTCGGTACCCGTCTTTACTGAGCGAGGTCAGAGCAATATGAATTCTCAAGTTCACCGAGTTGCGAAGTCTTTACCAAGCAATTAATTCTTAGTGGGTGATAGTCTGTCAGAATTCATACCCTAATTTGTACTGAGCATTAATGATAGATTTGTAAACAAAAAGCAAGTAATCGAACTCATTCTTCACCGTGAACCTTTATCACTTTAAGAGCAGAAAATTTCAAGAGCAACCCAGCGATTCCATACTTTTACGAAAGGAATTTTCTGTGAGCTACCATGGCATCATCCAGCACCTCAGTGAAGAAAGGATTTGATATGTTAGTCCAAGGGGAATGGAAAGCACCAGATTTCAAGATCGTGTCCGCAATTGCAGCAGCCCTAGATCCGAATGGAGCTCAATCTCAGATTCCTCCTAAGGTACTACTTATTAACGATATCCACAATCATTTCAACTATTCAATTCATGAAATGGGAAACCTAGAACTAGATATTGTGCATGAGGAACTATGTGTGGAGGGTATTCTGAAACCCGAGCACAAGCATCTGGAAGATAAAGGTTTAGTTCACATTGCACATCTACCTCAAAACTTTCAGGACAAATGGGTTAGATACATTCTCAGTCGTGTACATGATGGCAATATTTGGCTTGAGCAACCCATAGAGATCACAAAGAATATGATTCATCAAATCACCGGTCTTCCCATGTTGAACAAAGCAAAAACTACCAAAACCCTAGGTCAGACAGAACTAGAGAAGAAAACCCTAGCCGAATGGGACGGTAGAGGCATGAAAGTTAGCAGCATTACCGATGCTGAACTAAAGTTTGGCACACACATTATTGCCCATAAGATTTATAGTTCAAGTCGACAGAATAGTGTCTCCTATGAAGCTATCGACCTAGCATACAAAGTGGTCAAGAATAACTTAACATTTGACCTAGCAGACTTATTGTTAAAGCAGTTTAACAAAAACATGGAAAGCATTCAAACTTCCAAAAACAATCCATGTAAGTTTGGATCCTTATTGGTCTGTTTATTCTTCTATGCTCAGAAATTCTTCCCTTCTAAAGGAAAAGTTGTATGGAGAAAAGATGTGCCAGCACTTTATGAAATAAATGAATACATCTCAGAAATGGGTGAAAATTTTGAAAGCATCATGGATAATTATTTTGAGTCTTTCAAAGAGAAAATGAATGACAGATTCTGGATTCCACAGAAGTTGGTGGAAGATTACAAGGATGACATTTGTTTTATGGTGGATTGTGACAATGTATATATTCAAGCAGCTAAACCAAGGACTGTATATGTAAAACCTCTTCCTTATGAGGTAAATATTGATGAAACCAAGAATATCATTGAAGCTCTTCTTAATCAGCCTGTCAATCCCAAAGCTCCATATTTTGGAACATATGATGAAGCTAAGGTGAGAATTGAACTAAGCATAAATCTTCCACAGGCGGTAAACAAAGGAAAGAAGAGGATAGCCAAAATGCAAATGATAACCGAGGACAAAGAAGAAAAAGATGAAGAAGAAGAGGAAAAGGATGAGAAAACAGAGGAACCTGAACCTGCAAAGAAGAAAGGAAAGGTATTCATCACTAAGGCACCTAAGTCTCCCACTGCTGTATTTACAAGGAGAAATGCAAGAGGCAAGGCAGACAAGGCAGACAAGGCAGATAAAGACATAGTATTCAAAAGGCCTCCTCTAAGCTTTCAAGAGAGGATCAAACTTTTTAGAGACGGATCAGGATCTAGAGTAAGTAACATAAAATCCTTTAAATATGAAACCAGATTGGAAACAGAACAGAAGGAAATAGAAGATGCTATTATTGAAAAGATGGGACAGTGGAAATACTCTCCTGATGAAATAGCCCCACAGGTTCCAGCTGTCTTATTAAATCCAATAAAAATGAGATGGAGCAATGCAAAGCAAACTGTGATAGACATATTTGATCAAACCCTAAGACAGTTAATGCCGAGCTTGAAAAATGATGAAGTAAAGAAGGCATTAAAAGAAAATGAAAATAAGATGACACTAAGGTTCAATACTTGTTTGATTCTGATCAACAATATCGAATCATTTGTGAAGGCTGCAAATGATACATGGAAGAACATATACCACCTTCACCAACCAAGTATTGAAACAATCATAATAAAAGATATTGAAGATGACGGTGATGAACAAGAAGAAGCCACTGAGGTAGATGATACTGTGAGGATAGCAGCAGAAGTCATTGCATCCCTTCCTACCTCTCCAGTAAAAGTTTCTACATCCAGCCCGGAGACACCTTCAAGCATGGTTGTGACAACTTCAACATTTGTCCACTCATCTATAGCAACAACAGAAGCAACTACCATTTCTTCTACCAAGTTGCAGTCTCCCACATCATCAAGTTTTCCAGTAGTAAGTTTTCTAGTTTTTGAATCTACAAGTGTAAATATTTTAAGCTCTCCAGTAGACAGTGTGCCAGTCTCTATAGCCAGCCCTACTATATCTACTGTCACTACTACTAAGGCATTAAGTACAGATAAGCCTAAGGCTCTACCGAGTATAAAATTTTTGGGTAAAAATATAGTAGAGGATATAGACCTAGATGAAGAGATAGAGATTCCAACATTAGATTTTGCAAATCTATCAGTGGACCAAATGCAAAATATAGGTGAGATCCTCCAAAGGAAAGCAAAACAAAAAAAGCTTAAAGAGGAGAGAGACAAGGAATATCAAATCATCAAGGATGCTAAGGACATTTTGTCTGATGCATTAGGTATTAAAGTAGACTCCTCCCAACATATTTTGCTACAATTAGCAGAAGCAGTTAATAAATACAATGAGGATTCATCTGGGATAGAAAAGTTAGTTGAAAGAGCCGAGAAGAGATTCAACAATAAAGTGCTTGAGCACATTGCTCAGCACATAGCTATTAACCAAGTAGAATTGTCTTCAGTTTTGTCAAACATTGAATCTACCTATTTGAATGCTACCTCTCTTTTGGCTAGATTGTGCAACATTGCCGAGTTCACAAAGGATGTTAAGGATAAAATGAATAAAATGGATGAGGATATGAAGATTAGCATACAGAAGCTGCAACTTGAACCAAGTTCAAGCTCTGCTCATCACATGAAAATCTCATACCTATCAAATATGCAGTCAGATCTACTGAAAGAAGACACAAGGATCCGGTCCACACTGCTAGACATCCAACACACAATCCTTCCCATCATGAATACAATGTATAAGCACATTGAACATTCCAAAACATTGATTCATGACAATCAGTTCTCTATAGCTGATCACATGATTGAACTCTCTGCAGAAGTCCAAATTGCAATCCAAACATGCAAGATTCTGCAAGAAAGTTGGGACAGAACCCTGGCACTAATAATGAAGGTACATTCTGATTTTCTATCAAATTTTGGATTCTCTCTGTAAATCATTTGTATATGCACCTTTGGCATTATCGTCAAAAAGGGGGAGATATGTATAGAGGGAGATATATGTATAGAAAAAGATTTGTATAGAAAAAGTTAGCACATTGAAAGGGGGAGACAATGTATAAAGCCCTATAACAAAGACAAATTTTGAAAAAATCAAAATAAAACTCAGCATGATTCATGTATATAAGTTTTGGCCAATAAGTGTTTTTGTCACTAATGCCAAAGGGGGAGATTGTTGGCATTAAGCAGAATTTCCATTAGTGACAACACTTATTTGCATTCTGGGTGCAAACCGAGCAGACAGTGCAAACTGAGCAGACAGTGCAAACCGAGCAGACAGTGCAAACCGAGCAGACAGTGCAAACTGAGCAGGACAGTGTAAACTGAGTAACATCATGTCTACCGAGTCACCAGTATTTACCAAGTTCAAAACCTACCGAGTGATCAGTATGAACCATGCTTTCACTTCTACCGAGTGCATGATGATGCCGAGTAATGCAGTGGACGCTGAGTATCAGAAAGTCACCGAGTTAGTTTGCAGGAACCATGTAACCATACTTGGGCCGACTTAGTAGCACTTATGTTTATTTGTCAAGCCGACTTTGTAATTGTAATTAATTGTTTAGACTTGTATATAAACAATGTTTTAAAGATGTCAAGATGAATAATATGAGTATGAATATGAATAAAAAGAAAAAGCAGAGATAAGCGAATTACAAAGGGCTTCAGCAGTATAAGGAACAGCAAAGACAAATTCATCACAGAAGGTGATCAGTACATCAGCGAATCTCAATCAGCAATCTAGTTGCAAAGCAAGAGATCTACTATTTCATCCTAACAGGTGAATCAGTACTAAATCCTTTAATCGGGTAGACTTAACAGTCTTTTGTAAAATCTCTTTACCGAGTGCATACTTCATTATATGTTTGTAAATCCTTTAACAAGGTGGATTTAGCAATCCTTATTGCTCCTAACAGGGCAGATCATCAGAAGTGATCAAATTGTAAGCCTTAACCGGCCAACTTTATTCTGCAGTATTAAAGCTTTGTGGGTTTCATCCCCACCCCAGTTTTACTTTCTTTTTGGAAGGTTTCTGGGTAACCAAATCTATGTGTCATTATTGTGAATGCTTTTAAGTTTCATGCTTTCTGTATGCAAAGGTTAAAGTAAATTACATGTTAATACATCTGTAATTGAAAGAAAATTTGGAGTTACTGATTCACCCCTCCCCTCTCAGTAACTCGGTTAATTCCTAAATATTTCCAACACTATAGGCCTTATTAGAAGCCTCAACCCTATTAGGAGTTGGCAGTACAAAATGTGATTACCAGATGAGCCCACTGCCCAAACAAGTAATGTACAATATACATTTATTACAAAAGAAGGTTAAGGTACATAACTTTATACTACTTGCATCAATATTTCTTTGCTTCTCTTTCATAATCGCTATTACATACATTCGTTCCTTCATCATATGTCTCTCCTACAATTTACAATTACATTTATACAAGTTATTAGGATTAATAACTTTCTAGTCGGCTATCATATTACAAATAAATTTATCCAAGGGTTAACATCTAGGATGTCATCCCTTTATATTTTTAATTCATTATTTTGATAAACAAAATAATCCCTTAACTCTTTATCAATTCTGTCTTCATATTCTGTCATGTCGGCTTGACACTGTCTTTAGTACAATTGTCATAACTTCTTTCATACATGTCGTACTAACTTGCACTCTAAGATGAGTCTTCAATAGTCATCATATAGTCTATGTTCAAGTGTGCAAGCACTGAACTTACTCCAATCAACATCACAAACAAAAATTGTCTCCAGGTTCACTGGTAAAAACATTGTCTCATACTAAGACAATTTTGCATTGCGCTCTGTCATACTAGCTCTCTGACCTATGTGATCTTCATGTAGGTCATATGTTGCCATAATAACAACATCTATGTAACCAACTCAGCCAAATTGCCAACACATGCGGCTTGAGTCTCTCCAAAAGTTTATTTTTATATAAAAAAAATTAAAAATAAAAAATAAAATAAAGAGAAATAATTCATGCTATGGTGAAAACCACTTCTTGTGGCACCTTAGACAAGTACCATGATGAAAACCTATCAAATAGGCATCATGCATAATTCCTCCCTCTTTCACTCTATACTTGGGGACAAGTTTCATCTAATATCTACCCTTTATCCTATCATATTTCCTCTTTCACCTATGATCTTGAAAAGGTTAGACATATACATGATAATTACGTATCTTGACATTTGTTATCCTTTCCATCAGCTTATTCACTTGTTGCATTCATACTACCCTATCAAAATCATGCTTATCCTAAATCCACCTTCATTATTCCTAAACAACATTTCCATAATCTCAAACCATCCACTCATAGACTTCATCACCCCTTCATCTTAATTGTGTGATCCTATCCATTCGCTATCCAAAAAGACCCCTTGTTCTTGATCAAAATGAAGAATACAAAATGCAAGATAGGTTCTCAAAAGCCTCTTGACATGTCCACTCTGTTAGACCACCTATTTTCATGACACTAGGTCATTACCCAATATGCTATCCAACACCATATCATTGGCCTACATTGTTATATCATTTTTTCCCTAGCTTGGTTAATCTTGAGTAGATGGTCCTATGGGTCACATTCACTTGTTTCATCCATCATGGCCTATTCATTTATGATCCATCAACTTGCTAATCCATTTTTCATGTCCTACACCTTTCTAGACATTGGGGGCAAACTAATGTGATCTTGTTTGAGAGTTGGTAATGTCTAAAATCTAAAGAGTGAAAAATCCTTTTAAGAATCCAAAAACATCTAAAATATTTTAGCACCTAAAAAAATTTAAAAATTTAAAAATTAAAATTTTTTAAAAAATTAAAATAAAATAAAAACTAAATTCTTTTAAAATCTAAAAAAAAAATGAACAATCTTAAAATTAAAACAAAAAAATCTTTTTAAAAATTCAAAAAAATTAAAAGTTTTAAAAAATTAAAAAATCAAATATTCTTTTAAAAATTAAAAAATCCAAAAATCTTAAATAAACTCTTAAAACTTGCATGGTCCTTTGCATCATCGTTGTCAAATAAAATTGGGGTCACTAATTCAAACTCAATGAGCTTAGCAAACTAGACATCAATTGGCACAAATCATCACATCAAAACTGAAAAATGGTTACACTTGAACTTCTTGATCAATATTACATTTCAAACATCCAAACACTTGATCTAAACAACATTTGAGACATCAAATTCTTAAATGAAAAATCAGATCAAAATCTAAAAAGCTTAAACATAACTAAGGATAAAAAATGGATGAAGTTCTACTTGAAATATGTATCTACAAAAAAAAAGAAAAAATGTTCAAAGTGTTACTAAATATTTGGAATCGTGTCTTTTAGCAAATCAATGATGTTTTTGACTAGATAAACAATGATGAAGACATGTTATTTTCTTGATTTCTACTTGAGTGCTTGTAAGGTTGATTCATAAAATTATGCAAGTTCATCTAATGACATGATCATCAAAGAATCATTGAGGACATTTGTGTTGGATGTTGTTGATGCATTTAATATGTTTAATCACTACACAACATCGGTAACCTGATTGAGTGGTGTTGGAATTACTATTACTGTCATTCATGTTTTGTCACTGATGTCAACATATGTTTCTATGGAGAGAACATACTAGTTATTATAGTGTACGGACACTGTACGAATGATTCAGAATGTTCAAACACACTTGTGTGTACAGGGAGGTGTTGTGATCTTATATCTAAGATCACATGATGTAATATTGCATATTGGTGGAGTTACAGAAGATTTGGTGAAGACTGGTTACTGAACTGTGACAATGGAAGTTGACAGAGTAAGTCTCTGTGTTTTGAGTTTATTTTACAAGCGATGTGGATCTAGTGTATGTGAGGTTAAGGGATGTTAGATAACATACTGAAAAAATTTTGTTGATCTTAGCAAGTCATGGGATGCATGATGACATCAGTTGTGGTGTGTGTTCTGGAGGAGACCTGTCTAGGGCTAAGTTCAGAATTATAGCGAGTGTTATGGATTGCGAACATGGATTAAGGATATAAGATCTTATCTATTGAATTGTAATTTTCTTATACTTTTTTTAGATACCATGTGTATCTTAGCAAGGGGTTATATGATTATTTTTATATTAGGAGATCATTTATTTGTAATACGGTATATATGTAAGATATTTTCTTTTGAAAAGACATAAGGAGAAGATGTGGATGTAAGTAAGGAATGTGAAAGCTACAACATTATATATATTGCATGTAGAGAAGAGGATATTGTATGTACTTCATCGAAACTAATCAAGCAAAGATAGTTGCTATCAGATAGTTCACAAGGATTGTGTATTTTCCTTATAAACACTTGTGTTGCGAACAGTGAGTTATGGAGGTGGACATAACCTTCTTTAGGTAGTGAGCCTTATGTTTTTCTTTGACTCCTAATAGGGTCTGTCCTTTAATAGGGACTATGTACTGTAATGTTTCAATAAGATCCTAACAAGACTAATCTTCTAACAGGATACTGTACTCTCAGTACATCATTAGTGGGTGTTAATTCCCACAGGGGTTTTACCTTTAACAAGGTTTCCTCAACAACAAATATTATGTTATTATTTTGGCATTCATTGTGTTATCATTCTATTTGGTATTACTTCTATTCAAATTTTAAAGTTTAATAATCTATCAAATTAACTGATTCACCCCCCCCCCCCTCTTAGTTGTATTGGTGGACTATTATTCTTAACAATTGGTATTAAAGCTACTGGTCCTTAGAGATAAAGCTTCCCAGCTTGAGGTGATCTTGGAGATGGCATTCTATAGGAAGGATAATCCAAAATTTGATCCTGAAAACTTTGACAGTTGGAAGAATAAGATGCGAACTCATTTTCTATGTTTGGGCATCGACTACTAGATGATTTCAAAGAATGAGGTAACCATGAAGACTGAGAATGAAGTAGACAAAGCTATTGATGAGGAAAAGAAGATATTTTATTATAATATAGTCGCAAGGGAAGTTGATGAAGGGTGCTCCCCTTAATACCACAAACACATAATAAAAATAGAGAAATAACAACAATATGCAAGAACAGAAAATGGGCTTCTTATTATCTCCATAAATGTGGAATTAAAAACTTTCAGAATTACAATATGCAAAGCCACATGGGCATTCCCTTACAATATTCTATAGGAAAAAGCCTCGAATCAATACCTAGATCTACTACCCAGAACTGTCCCGAACTGCCTAAGACAACACTACAACCTTCCTTATATAGGCAATTTCCACCGCCCGAGAAGGTTCCAGAAATTTAGCCAACAATGCTGACCAAACTTAGAATTATTTTATTTTACAATTTATTACAGCAAAGTTGGCTCAAAATAACTTTTGAAACCTAAACAAAAATTTTGAAGGAAATTTATTTTTCACCATTTCAGGTGGCCCAACTTTCGGAGACCATAAGTCATCACTCATTGACCCGACTGACTATTATAAACCCATTTTAGAAAGGGCACGAGGAGCTCTACAACGCTTGAATTAAGCAAGCTTCATTCAGCCAAAAATTCAACTTCATCCAGGGCCTCTAAAGCCTTCAAAACTGAGTTCAAAGTTTTTGTACCCAGTTGTCAATATCAAAAATCTTCAATATCTTCAAACTAGACCTGATCTAGCCATGAAACTTTACTGGCAGGCTGATATGACCAAAATGAACCTCTAGGGAAGAAATCAGAACATTCTAAGATCAGATGACCAACTTACTAAAAATAGAAAGTTTCCATAAATAGCAGCTCTGCACAAGATAGCCCTTATTGAAAACAAAACCAAAAATTTTTTTGGGTGATGCAAGATTGCTCTTACACCCAGGATGCTCCTGCATCAGAAGTACTGATAAGCGCACTCTCTAAAGGAGAATTTACTGAGGTAAGATCTGGATTCAACACACAATATTTGGGAAGTATTAGAAGCATTATATGAAGGAGACAAGTTTACTAAGAAAGCGAAGATGTAGAAATAGAAAACAAGAATGGAGAACCTGAAAATGAAAGATGATGAAAATATTAGAGCTTATGTGCAAAGTGTCACAGAGGTTGTAATTGGAATTGGAAATTCTGGAGGCACTTATGGAGAGGAAGAAGTCATTGAAAAGATCCTTAGATCATTGACACCTGTTTACAAGACCAAAGTTCAAGCTATAGAAGAGATTATACCCTTGACTGCAAACTTTAGCAGAGAAATTTTGATGCAAAGCTAACTACCTTTGAAGCTGCAGAGATGGGAGATTCTCTACCTAAATTTGAGACAACATTCAAAGCATCTACACACAAAAAGACATTATGTGGAATTACAAGCACCAATAGTGATAATATAAGAGAAGAAATTGGTGAATATGCTAATGAATGGGAATAGATACAAGAAGAAGAAAGAAAGCTAGATGAGCTTATTTTCCTGATCGCTAGAAGAGAAAAGAGAGGTAAGGGTAAATTTGAAGGAAAGCTACCTTTGAAATGTTTTTCATGCAACAAGATAGGTCACTTTGCATCTAGATGTCCTACAAGATTTCCTAAACACAAACCTAAGTTTTTGAAGCCTTAATATTCAAAGGAAAAAGAATGTTATTATGCTAGTGAAGGCATTTTTTATGATGAGGAGATCGGATTTATTGCTATCAAACATGAAAAACTATTACATGAAGAAAAAGATTTAGTATCACATGTTAATAAGAAATTTGAATGGGCTATAGACAGTGGTTGTTCACATCATATGTCTAGAGATAAAAAAAATTTGTTAAACAAAATAGGTATGATGGTGGTGTTGTAAGATTTGGAGACAATGTTCCTAAATCTATCTTAGGAATAGGATCTATTTCTTTGGATGGAAAGACTAATACTGACAATGTACTGCTTGTTGATGGAATTAAGCATAACTTGTTGAGTGTTGGATAGCTGATGGATAGAGGTTATCAATTGAAATTCAATGATGTAAAATGTTTGATCATAAGTAAGACAAGAAAATTGATTTCAACTGGTACTAAATCTAGAGGTAAAGAATTTGAATTAAATACATTTGGAGATTCTTGTTTTGTTGAGAAGATAGATGATAGTTGGTTATGGCACAAAATATTTTGTCATGTCAATTTTCATAATATTGTAAAGGCAAGCCTAACTAATGCAGTAAGATACCTACCAAAAATTGTAAAACCTTCTAACACTATGTGCAGAGAATGTGTTATGGGAAAGCAGACTAGAAGCAGTTATAAAAGTAAATCATATACAGAAAAAGGAAAGTTGGATCTGATATATACAGACCTATGTGGATCTACAAGGACAAGATCATGCTATGGTGAAAGGTACTTTATACTTTTTGTTGATGACTTTTCTAGAATGATGTGGATCACTTGAAAGAAAAATCAAAAGCATTTGACAAATTCAAGTTATTCAAAGGAAAAGTAGAAAATGAATTAGGCTTAGAGATAAAATTTCTAAGATCAGATAGAGGTGGAGAGTTTACTTTAGATCTATTCATTTCATATTTCTAAGAACATGGAATACAAAGACAAAAATTTTCTCTTAGGACTCCACAACAAAATGGGATAGCAGAGCGAAGAAATAGAACAATATTGGATGTTGCTAGGACAATGTTGCTAGAAGGAAATGTATCTCATGTACATTGGATAGAAGTTGTTGGGACAATAGTATACACATTGAAAAAAATTCAAATCAGAGAGATACAAGTAAGACTCCTTATGAATTGTGGTTTAATCATACTCCTACTATAAAATATTTCAAAATATTTGGTAGTCTATATCAAAAGAGATGATGAAATAGGAAAATTTGATGCTAGAAGTGATGAAGGAATTTTACTTGGTTAATCTACTAAAAGGAAGGCTTACAAATTTTTTAACCTGAGATTGAGGAAGATGATTGAAAGTAACAATGTGAAGATAGATGAAAAGGTTCAGATACAAGAGAGAATATATGATTGTTATCAAAATACATAAATCAAGGAAGATGCCATTACAAAAGAAGAACATGTTGAGATTGACTTTGAGAATGAGACTTGTGCTGAGGATACAAATGAAGTTCTAAGACTCTGAGGTATGTTAAGAAAGACCATCCTGAAAAACAAAGTATTGGTAATGTAAATCAATGTATGATGACTAGATCAGAGATAAGGGAAGAAATATGTTGAAATTCTCAAGTTGAACCAAAGACTAATGATGAAGCTTGTAGAGATGAATCTTGGATCAAAGCTATGTAGGAAGAGTTAGATAAGATAAATAAAAATAACAATTGGGAATTGGTTCCTAGACCTAAAGACAAAAATGTAATAGGAACTAAGTGGGTTTTCAGAAACAAAATGAATGAAGAAGGAATTATTGTAAGGAACAAAGCAAGATTGGTTTGCAAAGGATACTCACAATAAGAAGGCATATATTTTGAAGAGAATTTTTCTTCTGTTGCTAGGTTGGAAGTTGTGATATTATTTTTGGCTTATGCTGCACATAGAGACTTCAAGGTATATCAAATGGATGTGAAATCTACATTTTTTAAAAGGGGATCTTGAAGAGAAAGTACACATAGAACAACTTGGTGGATTTCCTCTAACCAAAGATGAAGACATGGTATGAAAATTGAAGAAAGCACTGTATGGACTAAAGAAAACTCCAAGGGCTTGGTATGCAAGGTTAGACAAGTACTTACTTCACCTTAGATTCAAAAAAGGTAATGTTAATAGTAACTTGTATTTAAGAACTAGTGAAGATAGAAATCTGATAATAGAAGTTTTTGTTGATGATATTATCTTTGGAGGCAATGATGAAATGTGTAATAAATTTTCTAAAGAGATGGAGAATGAATTTGAGATTTCCATGATAGGTGAAATGAAATTATTTCTTGGACTAAAAATAAATCAGAGCGAGAATGGGATTTTTATTTCTCAGACTAAGTATCTTAAAGAAATGTTGAAAAAGTTTGGAATGGAAGACTGTAAACTGATTGGTACACCCATGGTGACTAGTCATAAATTGACAAATATAGATGAGACAGAGAGTGTTTTCAGACCAAGTATAGATCAATTATTGGAGGATTACAATATATGACTAACTCTAGACCAAATATTGCTAATGTTGTTGGAATTGTGGCTAGATATCAGGCAGATCCTAAAGAAACACACATGGCTGTTGTAAAAAGGATATTTAGATATCTAAAAGGAACAATGGAATATGGCTTATGGTATGATAAAAATGATGAATTTGAACTACATGCGTATACTGATGCTGATTGGGTAGGGAATATTGATGATAGGAAGAGTACTAGTGGAGGTGCATTTTTCCTTGGGAAAAATTTGGTTTCATGGCTAAGTAAAAAGCAAGATTGTATAGCTCAATTTACTACCAAATCTGAGTATGTTGTTTCTACTATTAACTACACACAAATCATTTGGATGAAACAAATGTTGAAAGATATTGGAATAACTTTTGTTGAGCTAGTGGTTATCCATTGTGATAAACCCTTTATAGTAAATGTATTGTCGTAAAATAGAAGCACTTCCATTTAGGACTAGTTTAGCCCTTCGAGTAAGTGGTTTGGGGTCATGTCAAACTCTTTGAGTGGGTCTTTGACTTGGATCTCACTTTTTCCCCTATTCTGCCCCATTTTCTACTTCTTTTCTGCATTATTCCAGCATACTGACTTGAAACTCTAAGATTCTTGACCTCAGGGTCAAGGTCAACCTTGACCTTGAACTAGGGTCCAAAATTCAAGATTCCAAAGTTTCTTGATGTCGGGTTTCAGAAAGATTTATTTCCCACTTCTGGGTCAGCTATTTTAGGCTTCAAAAAAGTATACTCTTAAATTATATTTAATCTAGGTCCATTTATAGGGTCTAAGGTTTAAATGAGAATTTAATTCTCCTATGTTGGCATCTCTAGAAGTTTT
Source organism: Chamaecyparis obtusa (assembly GCA_027943335.1). Lineage (NCBI taxonomy): Eukaryota > Viridiplantae > Streptophyta > Pinopsida > Cupressales > Cupressaceae > Chamaecyparis > Chamaecyparis obtusa. The sequence continues at coordinate 2,595,852 of BSBK01000484.1, forward strand.
TTCCCTAGACTTGTATAAAAGGAAGCCTTTCTCTCTCATTTCAATACACATCTTTCATAATCACATCACAATATATCAAGCAAGTGAAATCAAGAAATAAAGAAGAAAGAAAGAAGGAGAAGGAAATCATTCAAGCATTCATTCATCTTCAATAATTCAAGCATTCAAGATCCAATTCATCAAGGAGATCCATTGGTATCCATTGAAGGATTCAATCTCTATGGATCCCTCTTGTTGAATATTTCTCCATCCACATCCATTCAAGCTTCTTCCTATTCCAAGTTTCATTCAAGATTGGTGTTGAAGATCTAAAGACAATTGATTTGAGACATCCTACATCCAATTCTACATTCATTTGGAGCATCCATACTTGTGGATTCAAGGATTCGAATCCTCCACAAGGGTTTCAACATAGGCAATGTGAATTATTTCATTTACATTGTTTATGAGTTCAATTTCAATTCAATTTCAAGGTTAATTCCTAAATTGGGGTTTGACCAAGGAAAACCCCCCCTCCAACAAACAAAACCATTTTTCTTGCAAGAATAGGTACTGAAACAGTGAATTACAATGTAGATCTGAGTAGGCTTTTTGGCAGACTTTCGGGATCCATGAATAGAATTTTCGTTAGAGCAGCGCAGGTCAAGGTCGACATAAAGGGGCAAGATTGTGCCCCAAGGCAAGATTGTTTGCCCGCATTTGGGTCAAGGTCGACCTTTCTCACAAAAGAAGAAGGTTTTTGGGGTTTCTCTGCCTTTGTGTTTCTAGGCCAGATCTGGTTGCAGAAATTCCTAATACTGAGTATAGACACCAAAAAATAGTATTTTCCAAATCTATCATATTTTGAGGTTAGTATTTGTCTTCATATTCAATTAATATTTCAATACTTCCTTTCCATAATGGAATATATTTTTTTCTCCTTTCTTCATATTCTCGATCAATTGATTCATCTATGCATTGACAATTTTCTTGTGGTTAATCAATTTGGATCTTTCCTTTGGGAATTCAGGGTTAAGAGGAATATATTACCTTCCCCAATCCTATATCATACACAACACACCTGACACATATTTTATCCATTACAGTAAATATGTTAAAGAATCATGTGATGCATTCTAAAACTAAGCATATTTTTGTTAAGTATCACTTCTTGAGAGACAAGGTTGTAGAGAAATAAATAAGGTTGGAATACATTAGCACAAAAGAATAGAGAGCAGACATCTTTACAAATCCATTACCAAAAGATGCCTTTAAGTATCTAAGAGGTATGCTTGGGGTGCAAGCCCATCCTAGTGAGAATTAAATGATGCAAAGATGCATCAGTCCAGAGGTTTTTAGAGCCTTGTCATGTTTTGAACTTGATGTATGGATCTACTCCTCAGGGGGAGTGATTGTTGAAGACCTACAAAATATATTTGGGTGATTCAACACCTGATTGATGAATACATTTGATGACTTATAGAACCCTTTTCCATTGTTGTCAAAGGGGGAAAGAGAATATATGAAAATCCTTACTATATAAGGAGAGATACTATAGAGAAAAGTTCACTGTTTGAGATTATGTTGACGATATTGAGACAACTTTTGGGTTGATGGATTTTCCCGTATGTTGCCATCAATGCCAAAGGGGGATATTTTTTGATTTTTCTGATGTGTTTAATATGTTTAATCACTACACAACACCGGTAACCTGATTGAGTGGTGTTGGAATTTATACTATTTTCATTCATTTTTTATCACTGATGTCAACATATGTTTCTATGGAGAGAACATACTGGTTATTACAGTGTACATACACTATACAGATGATTCAAAATGTGCAAAAATAGTTGTGTATACAAGGTGGTGTTGTGATCTTGTATCTAAGATCACATGAGGTAATATTGCATATTGGTGGAGTTACAGAAGATTTGGTGAAGACTGGTTACTAAACTTTGATAGTGGAAGTTGACATGGTAAGTCTCTGTATTTTGAGTATATCTTACAAGTGATGTGGATCTAGTGTATGCGAGCTTAAGGGATGTCAGCTAACACACTAAGGAATGTTCATTGATCTTACCAAATCATGGGATGCACAATGATAGCAATTGTGGCATGTGTTCTGGAGGAGACCTGTCTGGGGCTAACTTTAGAATTATAGTGTGTGTTGTGGATTGCAAGCATGGATTAAGGATATAGGATCTTATATATTGAATTTTAATTGTTGTATACTTATTTTTGATACCGTGTGTATCTTAGAAAGGGGTTATATGATTATTTGTATATTAGGAAATCCTAATTTCCTGACTTGATCATTTATTTGTAATAGGGTATATATGTAAGATCTTTTCTTTTGAAAAGACATAAGGAGAAGATGTGGATGTAAGTAAGGAATGTGAAAGTTGTGAGATTATATCTATCGTATGTAGAGAAGAGGATATTGTATGTACTTCATCAAAACTGATCAAGAAGAGATAGTTTCTATCAGATAGTTCACAAGGATTGTGTATTTTCCTTATAAACACTTGTGTTGTGAACAATGAGTTCTCGAGGTGGACATAACCTTCTTTGGATAGTGTGCCTACTCTTTTCTTTGACTCCTAATAGGTTATGTCCTTAAACAAGGACTATGTACTGTAATGTTTCAATAAGATCCTAACAGGGATAATCTTCTAACAAGTATACTATCCTCTCAGTACATCATTAGTGGGTGTTAATTCCCACTGGGGTTTTACCTTTAACAGGGTTTCCTCGACAACAAATATTGTGTTATTATGTTGGCATTCATTGTGTTATCATTCTATTTGGTATTGCTTCTATTCAAAGTTTTAAGTTTAATAATCTATCATATAACTAATTCACCCCCCATCTCAGTTATATTGGTGGACTGTTATTCCTAACAATTTGCATATAAAATGGATCAATTATTTGTTTGTTTACTTACAACACTAAAATATAAGGAAAGAGGTATTCATAGCATCATGGTTGAAAATATAACCAGTGAGAGTTGTATAGATTTCATATTTCAAAATCTCAATGATGAAAAGAAGAATCCTTGTGATTAAAAAGAAACAGCTAGCTACATCCATATAGATAAAACATGTTAAAAGTTATAGATTTTCCTTAATCATGGGGTAGAGTTATCATCATCAAAAGACCATATCAAGGTACATAAATGTCAATATCAAAATACATCAATGATACATCATCAAATGTATGGAAATATACATTAGAAAATGTCCATCAATGTATAATCAAAGTCTTGATCAATGTCATCAAATGTTTGAAATATCAATCATCAGAAATCATGCTCAATCTGACCAACCGGGGTGCATCAATATCATCAAGATATAAATACATAGACATGTCTAATCCATAAAATAGTAAATGATACATCAAGGCTATAATCAATATGCATCTAATCAACTAGGGGAAACCTAACTCTATCCATCACCTATATCTATATCTACACCTCTACCAATGGATTACCCCTTTCTTCTACCTCCCTAAAATTTTGCATCATGAGAACATCTAATTAGTTTTGTATCATCAAAAAATATAACTAAGCATATCAAATAAAATATAAATCATTAAAATCATCTAATTGATCATCTAACATCAATCAATTTATCCTATCATCTATTTTCTCATCTTGGGCACATAAAATTTCCTAACGATAGATCTTGAGGAAGAAAAATCAACTTTTTTGGTCTCTCTAGATCTTAGAGAAAAAAATGAATCCATCAACTTATCTATCCTATCAAATTGACATCAATACAATATCAACCAAGTGATTTTGATTGACATTAAGTGATATCAAAACATCATCAACTTATCTTGAGCATCAACAAAATTTTATCAATCACAACAGTTCTCATCAAACTCTCATGACTGGGGCATTTTCAAATTGATTTTATCAGTAAAAAGATTAAAATTTCCCAAAATAAACCAAAGTCATCATGTCAACTTCCATTTCATTTTCAAGGGGTCATAAGGGAGGTAAAATCAAGAAGAACGGTGAAATTTTTCATCAGGGGCATTAAACGTGACATTTTCAAAATCATCAGTGGGGCATCAAAATTAGGGAATCTTTTTGAATCAAGTTCAAGTATCATATAAAGAGTGCATCAGTGTATCCAAAATTAGTTACCAAATTAGGATTTTTATCAAAATTATTTGTAAATCATAAAATCTATTATCAAATCAAGATTTTTAATTGAAATCAGTTATCAAGATCAAATCAAGCATTAGTTGAGAAAATCAATCAGAAATTCTTTGAACCAACATGCTTCACACATTGATTCAAAGAGGGGCAATTTTGTACACCTAAAATTGTTCAGGTGAAATCAAAATGAGTAGTCAAGGATTAAAAGAAGGAATTAATTGAAATCAAAGCCAAAAAGGATTAATTAAATTTAAAAATAGGATCAAATAATTATGCAATTGATTTTAATCAATTAATTGTATAGGTAAATTATAACAAATTCAACTCATTCAAGGTTAGCCATGGCTAATATAAATCAATTCAATCAATTACTAATTCTTATTTTTCTCACCAACCACATGGGGATGAGAATCAAATCAACCATTGAGAATGAAGGAATGAGCTCACATATATCAAAGCCAAATCAATTCTCCACAACACGTCTTGGGAATGTATCTTGACCCTTTGTTTTGTCTCTTTGTTTGAACCTTTGAGAACAAAATATTTACTTTGTCCCAACATTTGAAACTATTAACCTGACTCAAAATTAATCACGTTTAATTTCACTCTACCCCATAAGCTTGGAAAAATCTACAAATAGAATGCATTTTTAGAGAATATCATCCATTATCTTAGTGCATCATTTCTCTAGTGGATTGGATTTAATTTTTCATAGTAATTTGTATCATTTGAGTAATTTGATCATAATGAAGAATTGTAGTTTGATTTTGAGCATAATTGAGCTAGATTAAGGATAATTGCATCATAGATTAATTCATTTCTCATTCTATAGCTATCTCTAATGGATACCAAGCTGAGAGCATTTATTTAGCTTCTTTAGATAGGGAGAGATGAGATGATTTTGATATTATTTTCTTGGATTTAATCATGCTTTAGAATATTTTTGAATAATTAAAGTATATTAATCCTTGTAATGTCTCATGAATGTATTTCTTATACACAACATGCATAAAATCAATTAAAGAAATCTTAGGACCAATGTTGTTATGAAAATCTTGGATGAAAGCATTAGAATTTTTTTGAAAGGAATTAATACAATAAGAAGGAAAATAACAATACAATTTCAAGGATTTATCTCAAAAGGTTCTAGTAAACAATTTATCCATGAACCAATGATCATGTGATAAATCACTACACAATGTTTGAAAAGTCTCTAAATGAGGTATTTCCATGTATTAATAAATAACAACATGAAACATGTCCAAGGACAAAGGACTAGCAATGTCACAAGTAGGAATGTTGAACTTGGATTGAGTCATGGATGCAAATTTTTGTTGCAAAGATGGCATAGTTTGAGCCAAGCTATTTATAGTGCATTGTGTAGAAATAGTGGTAGGAGATATGTGTGAAAGGTTTGGACCATTATGGGAAATGGTGGGATATGAAAATGGAACATTTTTGTAGGTAGGCATAGATAAAGTTGTGAAATGCATGGGACACTTGAAGGAGGAGGGACAATAGGATTATAAATACTAACATGTATAGGATTGGTGTGTTGAATGTAAGTGGTTATGAGAGGTGGAGCATAAGTGGACACACTATGTATTGAAGTAAGAATAGGAATGGAAGTCTCAACACTAGTAGTAGGTGGAGTGAAGCCTAGATCATTGGTACAATCTCTAATATGATTTATATTGTTATCAATAAGATGAGATATAGTACACAACATTAACACCATGCTCATCATTGTTAGTTATCTTCTTCAAACCGATATTAGAGTTTCCTTCTCCTAAACATTGCTCCATTTTTTTAAGTCGTGGGAAATATTTTGCACTTGCAAAGGATGAAATATTAAGGTCCCATCTTAATCATGAGAAGAATGGGAAGATTCATTCTCAATGATAGAAAGAATGTCATTAGCATACATGTTTTTCTCATCGAGCATCCTAGGAAACAAAGAGGACTTAGGATCAAAGGAATGCATAAGTCTATGAATTCTCCTAATTGAAATGTTATAGGTAGGACTCTATGTGATAACACTCTTGCAAAAGAAAAGGAAAGGTAAATAAATCTAATATAAATATGAACCTTGAAAGAGATATGTAAGCACTCATCAACTAAGTACAATTTCACATTTAATGAAAATCATATCTAACCATCAAATCAAACATGAGATTCTAATACATAAAGAGGATCTAACACCAAAATTAGAATGGAAATGTCATGCATCAGGCTCACCAAAAATGTACATGGGGTGAACCTAGAAGCACAACTTGTATATAAAGGATATCTAACCACCAAAATTAGAAGAGGAAATGTCATATGTTAGGATCACCCAAAATGTACATGAGGTGAATCTAGAAGCACAACATGCATATAAAGGATATCTAACCACCAAAATTAGAAGAGGAAATGCCATACATTGGGATCACCAAAAATGTACATGAGGTGAACCTAGAAGCACAACATGCATACAAAGGATATCTAACTACCAAAATTAGAAGAGGAAATGTCATACGTCGGGTTCACAAAAAATGTTCATGATGAAAAGGGAAGCAATGCAAGGGGGTAGATTATGTAGACACCTAAAAATGGACAGACTTGTGAATGAACATTAATGCATTAATTATTCTTATATTAATTAATATGTATTTAATCATCTTTATTTCCTCTAAAAATCTAAACTTTTGATCATTTAATCATTCCCCTAGAATTAATTAAATAATTAAGTTTATTTAATTAATTAACTTTAATTAATTGATCTTTATCACTTAATTAAATTCAATTTATCATTTCCCGTTGTTTGGTTAATTATATTTAGATTTAATCAAATTAGCTAATTATTCCTCCAAATTAAATTAATTTTCCAAATTAATTTAATTTCACATCAATTTCTAATTAATTTCAGTTCTAATTTCATTTCATTTAATTCCATTTAATTTCCTCTAATTTCAAATTAATTCCAATTTCTCATTTAATTGAATTTTTAATTCAATTAAATCTTCCAAAACATCAGGAAAATAAAAATATGAGGCAATTATAATTTCTGAAAATCCAATATCCTCATAAACCAAAAAATAATAATTTTTTTGAAAATCAATATCTCTTCGAAATTAGAAAGAAATAAAAAATCTTTCCTTCTTTTTTTTTAGAAGTGTTTTCTTTTGAAAATGTGAATATCTTCTCAATCTTATCTTCCTCTTTTAACTCTCTGCTTTTCAAGTTAAATTGGAAAGTTACCCAAAATCTCTCAAGTCTTTGATTTTCTCCTCCATCGATCTTGGTTTTCCTAGATTAATCCTAATCGCTCGTTCAACCTTAAAAATCTATATAAACCCCCATCATTCCTCACTTTATCATAAATCATTCTTGTTGAGATTATTAGCTTATGTCGGATATATATATATATATATATATATATATATATATATATATATTGGCTAATAATAAATAATACATTGATTATATCAATTAAATATAATATAATATAATGGAAGAATGAATAAATAAATAATAATAATGATATCAATATTATTATATTGATAGCATTATTATTACTTATTAATTATAACATATATTATAAATTGAATGATAAACTCTTCGTGTATTATGCACCGTCGACTTGTTTTATGAAATGACAGAGATAACAAAAGTGTTAACATGCTTAAAGAATGTAAGGCTCGTGACTGTTGTGAACAGTCACACCTATGATAGGCGTGACTCCCTAAGGAGTCACATCTATCATAGACATGACTCTATCCAAGTCACCGAAGCCTATATAAATATATTTGCAGATTGACCGATGGAAACATATACAGCAATAAATACAGCAATATACCCAGAGCATATACAGCCAGCAATATAAGTATTATAGTTATTTGTTAATGTCTACAAAAAAATAGTGTTAGGTTTATTAATATCTATTCACAGCATTTTAGATTCATTGAAAATATTTAGTCACTCACAGTGTTATAATTAAGTATATAAAGGAAGATATTAATTTTGAACTTAGAGTGTTCCTCATTCAACTGTAAGATTGATATATATATACAACTCATATTTCTGGTCTAAATTTAACATGGTATCAGAGCCAGGTTACTTCTACAAAGCCTAAACAGCCTGAAGGAAGATCCGATTAGATCAGAATTATATTCTCTTAAAATCTTGTAATTTTAAAATGACAAATGGAATCAGACCCGAAGACAGACTTGAGGGTGCTTCTGACTATGACTCGTGGAAACTTCGAATGATGTTAGTGCTAAGAAAGAATGAATTGGAAACTGTAATAGAACATCCCACTAAACCTGAAGGAAGTATCGATCAAAATCAGTGGGAGAAAGATAACATTAAAGCAATGGACTTATTAGTAGATGGAGTAAAGAATCACCTACTACCTATAATTACAAAATTAAACTCTACATATGACATGTTTAAAGCCTTGAAGGACATGTTTGAAATAAACAATACAAGCAGAATCCTCACTCTAAAAAATCAACTCTCTAATATTAAAATGATTGAAGGAGAGACCATCACTACATATTTTATGAGGATAACAGAACTAAGAAATCAACTATCTTCAATTGGTCACACTTATGACAATAAGGAGTTAACTATGATAACTCTAAATGGGCTCCCCATCTCTTGGGAAAATTTTAGACAAGGAGTTAGTGCTCGATCCAAACCTCCTAAATTTGATCGTCTAAAAATAGACTGCATTAAGAAGAGTACAATCTTATATCTAGAGGAATCATGAAACCCATAAATGAAGATACACAAGCTCTAGTCTCAAAATTGAAAAGGAAGAAGAGCAGGATCTCTAACGATAAGAAATTCTTCAAGAAAAAGGATACATCTAACCTACAATGTTATAGATGTGATAACTATGGGCACACTATAGTGAAATGTCCTGATAGACTCAAAAAGGTACAATGTTATAGATGTGACAATTATGGACACATGGCAACAAATTGTCCCGACAGACTTAAAATACAAGCTTCACTTGCCGAAGTGAGAAATCCAAAACAGGAGTCAGATTTTTTCTAAAAGAAATCTCAAGATATCTTATGATTAAGAGGGAGTTCTGTGATGAAAGAACCTTTTAAGATAAACTTGACACATTTGTAAATTTTGATTATTAATAATAAATGTATTTTATGAACTTGTGTAAATCATATGGAGGTGACGACTTCCAATGATCATCACCTATATTCCTTGATGTTATTGAAAGGTGACGATCTTACAATAACTATCATTTATCATGATAGACCTCATGTGATGGCTGAAACAGATTATGATAAATGAATTATTACATGGTGGATTGAGTTCCTTAAAATGACCATGATCTCGTACTGTGATAGTCATCATGTGATGCTGAAATAGATCACAGTATTGAAGGTGATAGTTGTCATGTGACGCTGAAACAGATCACCAGTACCTAGCTATTGTGATAGTCATCATGTGATGATGAAACAGATCACAAATATTGAAGGTGATAGTCATCGTGTGTGACGCTGAAACAGATCACCGGTACTTATATTGTGATAGTCGTCATGTGACGTTGAAACAGATCACAATTATTAAAAGTGATATACATCATGTGATGTTGAAATAGATCACTGTTATTTAGTTGATATTTTTTTATGTTTATCCTCCTTAGCTAAAGAGGGAGTGTTGAGATTATTAGCTTATGTTGGATATATATATATATATATATATATATATATATATATATATATATATATATATATATATATATATATATATATATATATATATATATATATATATATATATATATATATATATATATATATATATATATATATATATATATATATATATATATATATATATATATATATATATATATATATATATATATATATATATATATATATATATATATATATATATATATATATATTACTTATTAATTATAACATATATTATAAATTGAATGATAAACTCTTCATGTATTATGCACCGTCGACTTGTTTTATGAAATGACAGAGATAACAAAAGTGTTAACATGCTTAAAGAATGTAAGGCTCGTGACTGTTGTGAACAGTCATGCCTATGATAGGCATGACTCCCTGAGGAGTCACGTCTATCATAGACGTGACTCTATCCAAGTCACCGAAGCCTATATAAATATATTTGTAGATTGACCGATGGAAACATATACAGCAATATACCCAAAGCATATACAGCCAGCGATATAAGTATTACAGTTATTTGTTAATGGCTGCAGCAAAACAATGTTAGGTTTATTAATATCTATTCATAGCATTTTAGATTCATTGAAAATATTTAGTCACTCACAGTGTTATAATTAAGTATATAAAGGAAGATATTAATTTTGAACTTAGAGTGTTCCTCATTCAACTGTAAGATTGATATATATATACAACTCATATTTCTGGTCTAAATTTAACAATTCTTGCATTGAACTTATGTTATTTTATTATCAAATAATTATCATTTATCATTTGTTAGAGCTTTTGAGTCTCGATATTGTCAGATCATTGTGGAGTGCCACATCAGGCAACAATAGCGAAGAGAATCAATAAAATCTTGGAGGCTTGGATGGTTTGTATTTAATTATTTATTTCAGTTATTTGATCATCATGGTTTCATATTTTGTTGTTTGTAGGGCATATTTGTTTATTATTTTAGATTATTTTGTTTAAATTGGTGCTACTTATCCTCTTGTTTGAGTTGTGCATATTTCCCTATCACATTTTGGTGAACCCAACGTGAAATTTACAAAATCAATCAAATCTTACATTCTGTCCAAACTGAAAACTGAGATCATCCACATTTTGTTGCAACTGATAGTGCATTTCCGCATTCAGTCTATGCTTTGTCGCATTTGACTAGTTTATTGTTGCAACTACTATTTTATTGTTGTAATTGCCACTTTATTTTCCACAATTGAAAACATTTTTCCATAATTGAGAACTTAAGTGCCATAATTGATCTATTTATTAGAATAACTGATACTATTCTACCACAATTTCTTTTGTTATTGCCACATTTTCCTATTTTATTATCATAATTGCCTAGAAGTTCTATGTTCCGAATTGCTCTGATTTTGCAAAATCCTCCATTTTCCCTTATCTTTTCTATAAATTTTCAACCTTAAGATCTCTATACACAAATCTACTACTGAGCATTTGCAGAATTCTAACAAAGTTATCGTGAGATTTAAACACATAGGATACCTTCTCTTCCTAGTTTAGGTTTTTTATTTAGAATAGATAATTTGAAGGGTCAGATTAGGTTGTTCTTGATCTCTACATCATATTTTCTCATTTTACAATCTATAATGACTTGATGCCTCATCTAAGGCAAGAGTCAGATCATATCTTATCATCATATGTTTGGAGATTAAGAAAAGTTGAGCTCTATCCTTAGAATTACCTTTTCTAAATAGGAGCTAGAACTTGTTAATAGAGGTCATCCCTTGTGTTTCAATTAAATCACTTTCATATCATCTCAAATTTTAGTAGCAAGATTTTGTCTCTACCATTATACAACTTTGGTCATAGACTTGTTATGAGATCACAAACTAGGAACCAAACATAGGATCCTTTTGTCAATCCATTCCCTCTTTGGGGAGAAGAACTAGAAATAAGTCATTAAAAACACACAAATTGATTCATTGTTAGGAATAACACAACTGAGAGGGGGGGTGAATCAATTGTGAGCCAAATATTTAAAATTTTAAAGTTATAAACAAATTACTTAATGACAATCTGAATACTTCATCAACAACACCATAATACAAGTATTTTTCATCTAGGAAAACCATGTTAAGGGAGAAACCCCGGTGGGAGTGATACCCACTAATAATGCACTAGAAATATAGTATCTTTGTTAGGAGATCTAGCCTTGTTAGGAGCTAATTATTACATCTAGTACAAAGTCCCTGTTAAAGGACAGACCCTGTTAGGATTCCCTTCAACCCTGCTAGAAGTTGAATTAAATGAAGAGCTCACTACCCCCAACACACTGCATGAAATGTGAAGGTTAAACCCACCTTCTAGATCCATTATCCAAAGAGAAGTATGAAAACATACTTATAGCAATGAACTACTTGATAGAAAATTGATTTGCCTATACAGTTCCAATGAAGTGCATTACAAACATAATCACTTATTTACATCCTACAAAACTCACATCCACATGCTCATAGTCTCCCATACATACCTCAACTACAACAATGATTGAATTTCCTTTATACAAGTTACAATAAGAAATTAGGTTAGCCTCTTAAGACTTCTCCAATGCAAAAATAATTAAATAGACCGTTGATAAGATATACATGATACCTTAAATGAGTAAAAATAAATAAAAATCATCATTTATGTGCCAATATCCATATATAGTCCACACTCACCATCCACTGAACACATTGTCTCCTTTTGTCAGCCTCAAATAGGTCTTCACAAGTCCACATGCCATAGCTGACATCACCATGATCGTAGCAACCCAAGAGTATCACAAAATGTTCTCCCATGTATCATCTATCATTCCTTATGCTTGAATACCATAACTCATGCTCGCATCCAAGTCATCCCAAAAACTCAGAGACCATCTCTGTCATAATCCTTTGTCATTATTTTGTAACCAGTCTTCACCAAAATAACTATAACTCATGCAAGAAACAATATGAAATCATGTGACCATAGATAATAGGTATACATACTTCCCTCTACACAACTTCATGCTCACATATATTGAAATACTATACACGGTCCATACACAAATGTCAGTCTTGTCTATACTTTTGATAACCAGTCTTTCTAAAACTTCTAATGCATCCAAATGAAACATATGTTGACATTAATAAAAAAACATGAATTTCAACACCTCAACTAGAAACAATTCCAACATTCTCCCCCTTTGGCATTGATGGAAATATATGTAAAAAATCATCAACCCAAAAGTAGCCTTATTAATATTACTTTCTTAATAACCTTTTCATAGCTCCCCCTAATGCAGTAGGGGGTTTTCACTTGAATCTCTCCCCCTTTGATATTAATGGAAAAGGGTTCCATAGATCTTTCCCTTCCCACCTCTGCAAGGTGTATCTTTTTCAAATATTCATGCATGTAACAAACTAGGTGCTTGATTACCCAAATATGCTCTTTATTTTTTTGTGATCACTCCCTCTAAGGAGTGCATCCAAGCATCAAGTCCAAGGAATGATGTAACTATGATAACTACTAGACTGATGCATTCTTCCATCATTTAATTCTTACTAGGAGTGGTTCTTACCCCAAGTATACCTTACAGATATTCAAAGGTATCTTTTGGCAAAGGTTTGGTGAATATATCTTCTATTTTCTCCTTTGTACTCATGTAGTCCAATCTGAATTCCTTTTCTACAACCTTGCCTCTCAAAAAGTGATACTTGATTGAAATATGTTTAGTCTTTGAATGCATAACATGATTATTTGACATCTTCACTATTCTTGTATTATTATAATGTATAACTATTACCTATTCAAAGGTTATCCCAATGTCCTTTAGCATATGTTTCATCCAAACAATTTGTGTACAATTTATAGCAGCAACTGCATATTTTGATTCAATAGTAGATTTAGCTATACAATCTTGCTTCTTACTTAACCATGAAACCAACCTATTACCAAGGAAAAATGCACCACCACTCATGCTCTTTCTATCATCAACACTTCTTGCCCAATCAACATTAGTATAAGCATGCAATATAAAATTATTAGTCTTTTCATACCATAAACCATATTCTAATGTTCCTTTCATATATCTGAATACCCTTTTAATTGTATAAAAATGAGTCTCTTTAGGATCTTCTTGGAATATCCAGACAATTCCAATAGTACCTTCTCTATTCAAAGTGTAGACAATAGTATTGACTGCTTCTATCTAATGCATATGTGATACATTACCTTCAAGCAACATTATTTTGTTTGTATTTAGTATGGTTCTATTTCTTCTATTTTTTATCTCATTTTGTTGTGGTGTCCTAAGAGCAGAAGTTTGTCCAACTATCCTATGTTCTTCATAGTAACCATTAAAAAAATATGATGTAGACTCTCCACCTCTATCTGACCTCAAGTATTTTATCTTCATACCTGATTCATTCTCAACTTTTGGTTTGTAAATCTTGAACTTATCAAATGCTTTAGATTTCTCTCTAAGAAATGCAACCCATATCATCATATAAAAAAGGTATAAAGTACCTCACACCATAGTAAGATCTAGTCCAAGATTCATCTTTACATGCCTCATCAGTAGTCTTGGGTTCTACATGTGAAATCAAATGAAATTAATTTCTAAATTTAGATCTTGTCATCATGCCCTTATTTGTATCACCAATAATCTTATTTTCAGGATGATTTCTTTGAGCATACATTGGTGTCTTAGTAGGTTCATTCAATAATACCTCAATTCCATTGTCAATCTCAATAATTTGTTTTTCCTTTTGATTTTGATTTTTTTTCTAATTCTTTGGGATTTGATCATAGTCATATATTCTTTCTTGAATTTGAAACCTCTCATCAAATTTCACAATGTTATCAAAATTTATATGACAAAACCTCCTATTCCATAACCAACTATTATCTATTTTGTAAAAAAAAAAGTGGCCTCTGTAGTATTTAATTCAAACATATTACCTCTTTACTTTGTACCTAATGCAATCAAGTTTCCAGACTAACCTCTGATATTGCACTTTCCATCCTTGAACTGTAAGTGATATCCCTTGTCAACAAGTTTTCCAACACTCAAAAAGTTGTGCTTAAGTCCATCGATAAGAAATACATCATCAATGTTAGTTTTACCATCAAGAGAAATTGAACCTACTCCAATGATCAACTTAGGAGTTTTATCACCAAATCTGACTACACCACCATCATATCTATTTAGTTGAACAAACTTATCTTTGTCACTAGTCATATAATGTGAGCAGCCACCGTCAATGATCCATTTTGATTTATTTTCAACATGTGAAACTAAGGATCTTTCTTCATGAACAGGCTCATCATCTTCAAATTTGTCTTTTCCTCTCTTTTATCTTCTTGCAATTAGGGCCACAAGTTCATCTAGTCTCCTTTCTTCTTCTTGCATTTATGCCCAATCAACATCATAATCTCCAAGATCTAGATATGTCTATTACTTCTATTGGTGTTTGCAAGACTTGATAAATTCCTTTTGTCATTATCCATAGTTGTCTTAAATGCATATTCTACCTTAGGTAATGTATCCTCTAGTTATATAGCCTCAAATGTGGTCAAGTTAGCAATCAACATCTCTCAGCTAAAATTCTTTGTTAGTGGAATGATTTCTTCAATTGCTTGTACTTTATTCTTATATGTAGGTGTCAAGGATCTAATAATCTTAGCGATCACTTCTTGTTTAGTATATGTTCCTCCTTATTTTATGATTCTTGTAACAACCTTTGTAACCCTCCATACATATGCTCTAATATTTTCACCATCTCACATGTTTAGAATCTCCATTTTAGTCTTCCAATTCTGCATTTTTTCCTACATAGTGTACTGATGTCCTTCATATAGTGCCTCTAGCCTTTTCTATATCTTATGTGAAGAATCAAGGTCCTTGACTTCTATGAATTCAGCCTTAGATAGTGTGTTGATCAATGATTCTCTTGCAACCATATTACAAGAGAATAATTTATTTTCATCCTCAGAAGTACCCCTAATTTATCTTCAGTATTGATCTTCTCATCCCTCTTTTTAATCATCCAATAGTCAATTCCTAAACATAGAAAATGCGTTCTCATCTTGTTCTTCCAACTATCAAAATTTTCAGCATCAAAATTAGGACTCTCATTCCTATAGTAAGTCATCTTCAAGATTACATCAAGCTATTAATATTTCTCTCAGAGGACCAACCCTGATACCAATTGTTAGGAATAACACAACCGAGAGGGGGGGTGAATCATTTGTGAGCCAAATATTTAAACTTATAAATAAATTAAATAATGAAAATCTAAACACTTCAAGAACAATACCATAGCACAAGTATTTTTCATCAAGGAAAACCCTATTAAGGGAAAAAACCCAGTATGAATGATGCCCACTAATAATGCACTAGAAATATAGTATCCTTGTTAGGAGATCTATCCCTATTATGAGATGATTATTACATCCAATAAAAAGTCCCTATTAAAGGATAAACCCTATTAGGAGTTGAATAAAATGAAGAGCTCACTGACCTAGCACATTGCCTGAATGTGAAGGTTAAACCCACCTTCTGGATCCACTATCCAAAGAGAAGTATGAAAGCATACTTATAATAATGAACTAACTAATAGCAACTTGATTTTCCTATATAGTTCCAATGAAGTGCATTACAAACATAATTTCTACTTTACATCCTAAAAAACTCACATCCAAATGCTCGCAGTCTCCCATACATACCTCAGCCACAACAAGGAATGACTTTCCTCTATACAAGTTACAATAAGCAATTGGGTTGGCATGTTAACGCTTCCACAATGGATAAAAAATTACATAGAACCTTGATAAGATACACACAATACCTTAAACAAGTAAATAAAAAATACAAATCATCATTTACATGCCAAGATCCATAATCCATGCTCACCATCCACTGAACACATTATCTCCTTTGGTCAACCCCAAATAGGTTTGTGCCAGTCCACACACCATAATTGACATCATCATGATCCTAGCAACTAAAGAGTGTCATAGAATATTCTCACATGTTCCTTCTACCATGTCTTAAGTGTGCATACCATAACTCATGCTTGCATCCAAGTTATCCAAAAATCTCAGAGACCATTTCTATCATAATCCTCTGTCACTTTTTGGCAACCAGTCTTCACTAAAATATCTATAACTCATGCAAGAAATAATATAAAATCTTGCGACCTTAGGTATATGGTGTACATACTTCCCTCTATACAAATTCATGCTCTCATAGAATGAAACACCATACATAGTCCTGCACTCAAATTTTAGTCTTACCTGTACCTGTGATAGCTAGTCTTTCAAAAACTTCTAATGCATCCAACTGAAACATATGTTGACATCAATAAAAAAACATGAATATCAACACCTCAACCGACAACAATTCCAATATTCATGTACCATAAAAAAATTATAGAAATAACACAAGGCTTCCCTCAATCAACAATGCCTTCAGATATACTCGAGGAAGAATTAAAATACATTAAACAAGATGGATATGCTTCTTTAGTTGTAGATGTTGTAGTAGAGATAAATCCCTAGAAGTACTTAGAAATTATTTTGGATAAAGGAGTCAAACTTCCTCCGAGATTTTATGTATCCACAATCTTTTCTGAGAATCCATTAGAATGACATGGCACAATTGAACAATCTCAAGTACATACTGTAGTGTCTCTAATAATTTTTGTGTAGTGCCCACCCATAGTTTTCTTTTCAATTTTATATTGCCAAATTATTTTAGGCCACTTTTATGTGTGTGTTGATATTTCAATTATTATATTATTTTGGATGTATGACACTACATGATGATTTTAATAAATGGATAATTATGATTGTTATATTGATGTAGTTAAATGATGTTAGTTATTTAATGATGATACTTTACATGTTTTAAAATTATGCTTATGATTATGATTATACTTACCCCATACTTGTATGTGTATGGTTATCATGTATGCTTTTACTTTCCTGAATGATGTGTTTGGTATGGTTGATGGATGGAGTCATAGTTACCTTCTTGCGTGATCCACATGATCTCCCAATCCCCACCATTGCTTGTTTTATATATATATATATATATATATATATATATATATATATATATATATATATATATATATATATATATATATATATATATATATATATATATATATATAATCACCTAAAAATGGACAAAGATCAAATCAAAGCAAATCAAGTCAAATAAAATAAAATCAAGGACATAATTGAATCAATTGAATCACAATGCGTAATTAGCCAATCAAAATTAAAATCAAGTCTTAATTCAAGATCAATCAAAATTGAGAGCACTTTAATCAAGTACAATCAAATCAAAATACAATTAAATCAATTAATTGTATAGTCTTGGATTAAATTAAATTCAACCCATTCAAGGGGTACATGGCCAAAATAAATCAATTAAATCAATTAATAAATCTCAATTACTCTCAACAACCCAAAAGGAGAGGAAATTCAGGCAACCAATGAGATTTGAGGAAAGGCATTCACATGGATCAAGCCAAATTCAATCTCAATCACTCAAAGTGAAAGAGAATCTTGACCATTGATCTTGTCTACTTGTCCCAAGCTTTGAGGACAAAAACTTTGCATTGTCTTCAAAGGGTGGAACCAAAGACTCAACCAAGGTTTAATCATGATCAAATACAACTACACCCCCTACCATTGGAAAATCTATAAAAGGAAGGCCTAAATCCTTCATAATTATCAACCACACATCTGAGAATTGCATTGAACCTCTTGCAATTTGAGTTTAGAAAGGCATTTGACAGCTTAATTAGCATTTACTTTGATATAATTGTTAGTTTTAACTTGTTTATCTTATCATTCTCATTCTAGGACTGTCATTAATGAGAGCTTGCTGAGAGCTTTGCATTAACAATGTTAGTTAGAGAACCATAGGATACTCAATTGATCATTAATTTTCTAAATAGTTTGCTCTATTGCTTTGTGGTTTATTTAGTTACTATTTCAATTATTGATTAACCTTAATTCTATGAAGATACTTTCCCTAGTATACAAAATGGCACCCACCGTGGGGCTCTAAGCCTCATTTCATCATTTTCATCATATTTTGTATGCTTGTATTTTCACTTTTCCATGAATTTTTTGCAAAAAATAGGTGAAGTCACGTGTACAAATAATTCAGTCACACCTACAGTCATTCTGATGACGCTTGAGATCTCTATTCTGATGCCTACTATCTGATAACTCACGCCTGGTTGATCACTTCTTTTCTATCTTAAATTCTTTCTTGTTGCCTATGAGATAGATGCTCATGCCTGTGAGATAAATTGTTTAGCCTTTGCACGTAAAGTCACACCTGTGACTGAAGAAGTGTCGCAAATCTCCAATTTTTTGTCGCTTGAGACCGACCTTTTCTACCCACTTTATAGAAACAATCGCGCCTAGTATCTGCTATTTTACGCTTAGTATTGTTAAATTGTCACTTCAGATAAATCATTTTACACAATTTTCAATACTATTTACACTTAGTAATAAACTTGTCACACTTGATTAACTTTCAATGTCACCTGTATCACTGGAAAGTGATGCTTGTTGTCCTTAAAGTTACGCCTACTAGCAATTTGATCTCGCATATTAGCTGGACAATGTTACTTGTTGTCTGTTGTCTTAATTTGCTATCAGATTGATCAATTCAATTATCTAACTCTATGTCTATATATTTTTGTTGTAAATGACCAGGCACAGAAAGGTCCAAAAACCAGAGAGCAAGTTTAATCAAGAGGGAAAAGCTTTGGCTAAAAAGATCAAAAGGGAGAACTTTGAGCATATTAAAGTGGTTCTTGAGGAATCACAAGAGGAAGAAAACTAGGTATATCAAAATTATCTTAAGGTTGTAGATGCTTACAAAATGAAATTTGTTTCTCTCAATTGGATTTTTACTCCTTAGTTCAATTTTTTCCTTAAAAATTTGCAAATAAGGTGCTTAAGGTTCAATACATAATTCTTTGCTTCTTTAATTTTGATTTGGTTTCCATCATTGTGACTGGTTGTGTTGACTAACTTGCTGGTGGAAAAGCACATTTGGAAGGAGCTATTGCCAAGGTAAGGATAAAAATAATGAAATCACCCAAAAATGCCCCTAACTTCAGTTATCTACAAGGAAAAGGTAAGCCTCAACTAGTCAATATTTTCCCTTAGATTGTGGCATTGGTGCATTTCATAATCTAGTGATTTGGATAGCTTAAAGGAATAAATCAAACACTAAATCAAAGCCCCTTGTTTGTGGAAGAGAGTAGAAATAATCAAATCCCTATAGTTAGTGGGCGAAAGAAATTGAACAAAATTGTCTATTGTGTTTGGGAACTAAAGGAAAAGTTAGGGATATGCTCTTCACCTTTTGGTGAACTAAATTCCCAAAAGCTTGACCTTAATTCCATTTTCCTTTCTTTGAATGAACATGCTAGAGAATTAGTGGGCTCACCTCCCAAGTTGTGCCTTAATGAGGCCAGTGAGAGGGACAACCCAAAGTGGGATACACTCACTTTTGCTACAAGAATCCAACCCACTCTAAAATGAAATGCATGCATCCTTAATGGGGTGGGTGACAAACCGATTTTAAATTTTTTGAATTTCCTCTAGTAGTCCTCACAGATTGCACCAAATTGTACTTTTGTGCATGGGAAACCCCTTAACATACTTGGGGGATGAAAGTTTAAAGTCTATTTGAATGGAATCAATATTAAATCCTTGATAAAATAGCAAGACCACCTTTTAGAGCCATGTTTACGAACCAAATCTTGTGCTAGGTAGGTGCTTGAAGTGTCTTTTTGTGCAAAACCCATGACAACGTTCTTCAAACCAAACATTTTGTGTTAAGTGGGTAAAAAAGAGACAAGTGAATGCATGATTGTTGTGTTTGAAATACATAAACAAGTGAGAGAGATATCCATTGAAAACTCATCTTATATTTTTAAATCTCTTCATTAAAAATCAACAATTCTTCAACCAAGGATCATTCCCAATCAAACCCTTGTTGGATGTCAGTTTCCACACGGTCCCACACATATAGGGTATCATTACAAGGAGATAGCACTCTTTTTGTAAACCAAGGGAAAGAAGTTGAATACCAAAGTCTTTACAAAGATCCTAATCAAGAATAAATTTTTCCAAACCTATTTGAACAAAGACTTGGAGAGATGATGGATAGAAATTTGGCATATCATAATCACAATACCAACAATGTCAATCATAATTCCAAAGAAACACTTGAGGAAAGGGTTGAGAAATCTGCCCAAGACCTAGACTTCCTAGAGGTTATGGAGAAATTGATAGATAAGGATAAGGAGAACTTTTTCCTAAATCTAGCCCAAAAGGGAGTAAAGTTGCCCTATGATTTTGATATTGACCAACTCAAGAAAGACCAACACCAAGATGACCCCATGAATGTTATGACTAGGTAGATAAAGGCCTTCCAAGCACAAATTGATACCATGAAGAAGGCATCTGAACCTAAAGCCTTTTCTATAGAAGCTTTTTGTCCTTTCCCTTTCGAAAAAATCTTAGCTATGGTATCTTTTCCTTTCAATACCATTTTTCCTAAATACATTAAGTACATGGGTAAAACAAACCCATAGGATCATGTAAGAGATTTTTGTGCCCTAAGCATAGAGTTCATGCACAATGATACATATCTAATGAGACTCTTTCCTAGAAGCTTAGGAGGTCCCGTAATGGAGTGGTTTTCAAAACTAACCCCAGGAATAAAGTCCTTTGAGGAGTTAGCCTCCCAGTTCATAACCCATTACTCTTATAACATTGAGCATGAAATCACAATGCTCAAGTTGTGTGATACCAAATAGAAAGATGGAGAGTCCTTCTTAGGATTCCTACAAAGGTGGAGGACTATTTTCGCAAGGTATCCATGAAGTATCCCCAAGAAACAGAAGATGGAAATCTTCACTAAAAAATTGACCTCAAAAATGAATTATAGATTACAACTTCAATGTGCCCCAACATTTGAAAAACTCATTGAAAATGGGATCAAGATTTAAGATGTTTTGGTCAAGAGAGGTGAAATCAAATTATTTACAGATAATAAATCCAATAACAACAACAATAATAATAATAACTATGTGTGTGAATTTTGTACCTAGTTGTAGACACAACACTTTAGTAAAACATTAGAGGTTAGCAAAAACTGAAATCGTGCAATGAAATAGAAACTAAGCTAACTAGGCCATTTACTGCCTTCTAGTAGATGCGAGTATGATATTCTCAGATCAGACCGAGCCCAATGACAATGCAACACCTAAATGAAGGATTTGAATGAAAATAATGAAAGACTATATGAATTCAGATTTATTCTATTTTTTTGTATTTTCTGTGCAATATTACAAAAAACTATATGAATCTAAGCTAATATGAATGAAATTAAGAGTGAATGCAGATTTAATCTAAGAATGCTATGAATGAGTATAAATATGAAAGCTATGATATGAAACTATGTAAAAGCTATGATCAACTATGAAAGATCTCACAAATCACCTATCGCAAGTGCTCAATCCTTCGATCTCCAATTCGCTAGAGTAATTGTGCAAATTTGAGTGTTGGTCATTATGAAGATCTGAGCCTTGATTTTATAGAAATCCAAGGCTTTGAGGATGCAAGACAAAAGCCATCAATCACTCTTGATAAACTTAGGTTGATTTTTGAGTTATCAGGAAATTAGAGATAATTAACTCACAAAAATCATGCAAAAGCAGAGTTTTACTCAAAATAGAGTTTAGATCAAATTTCAACTCATCATTAGATGTTAAGTTTCAATTTTAAAATTGATTGTTAACTTCTAGTTGCCTGCTTTTCTGATTGTGCATGATTTAATTATAAATTAATTTAATAAATAAAATGATTTATTCTCAACTTAACTGATTTTAAAATTAAAACAATTGATTTATGGGTTAATCAATTATTAAATAAAACTTTTATTCAAAAAACATATTATTAAATATTGACAACTGACTTTAATTAATTAAATAGGAATTTAATCAATTAGTCATAAGATTTTAGATTTTATTGTCAAAATAAAATAATACAATTTAGGAATAATTTAATTAAATCCAATTAAATAATTAAGTGGCAGAATTAAATCAAAATAATTAAATATTTAGAATATTCAATTAATCAAACTTTAGGATAAATAAGATTTATCACCAAATAATTATGAAATTAAAGATAATTAGATAAATAGGAATATTGCTAGGAATATTCCCCGATGCAAAATTTAGGATAAAATCAATTAGGATTCGATAATGTGCAGATGTGCCTTAGGTTAGGACTTTGATGTAGATTTCGTTCAATTTAAAGATGTAGGAGGTTAATGAACCTATAGCTCATTTTTGGGGTATTACATTTTGCCCCTCTTTGAATCACTGTGCAAAGCGTAGTGGTTCAAAGAATAGTCTATGTATGATAAAGGTATATGAAACTGATTTGATTTGAAAGATTTGAAAGATTAACCAATTTCGAGACAGAAACCGATTGAAAGATTTAAAGATTCAAGATTTAAGATTTAGGTCCTGAGTGACCAAAGATAATGTCAACTATAGCAACAACGAACCAATGATTACGAAAAAGTGCCAAAATGCTTGATTTTGAACCTTATGATTGTGAATAAGTGAGTGACCAATTCCAGACCTGAATGTCCTTGTATGAATCATAGTGGTATCACATCCTAAACCCATCAGTTACAAAGAACCAAGGAAATAACACTAATGAACCAATGGTTATGAAAAGCTGATACAGTTTACAAGATAGATTAGGATACCAAATTGATATGGATCTCGATGAATCTGATATGCCCCAAGTGATGATAGATTTTCCCCAAGCGACGAAGACTTTTGATGAGTTAGCAACTAGACATGGTTTTTGTCTTGATTACTAATGAAAGATTGATTACAGATTTAGATTTATAGACTTGAATGATGTGCAATACTATGCCCCCTTTAGGATTAAAATTGAAATCTGACAAGAAAAGTCAGCGTTATAGTTTAGAAGCATTTTAATTGATTTTAGAAGTGGTTATACGCATTTGAGAACATGTTCTGCATCATTTAGAGGTCCTGGAGACCAAGTTTGACTAGGTTAAACCATGAGTTGACCATAGTTGACCAAGTTAAAATTTTGATAGTTTGATGTAAGATAATCAGTTAAGTTGAATTCTAGATTTCTATGATGATTAAAGGTCAATTATGCAAGTAATTAATAATATGAATGATCTTAGATTTTGATTTTGATCCCGAAAAAGGATTCTACTTGCTATTTCATTGGAGGAAACTTCATACAATGCTCAATCCTTGTGTCATGTTTAGCATTTTTGGTTTTGAAGAATCATTTAAGTGTTCAAGCAATTTGTGAGATCATGCAAAGTGCAAAATGAAATGCAAACCTAGGACCTAGGACCTAGTCACTGATCATGTGTCAATTCGTTCTCATCATTGAACTTTTTAGGTAATTGGATAAATCAATACAATGTCCACTAGTTATTAAACCATAGACATATGAATATTGATTTGTATGCGCAGGAATCAATAAAACACCCATAGGTTAGGCAACCATGGACATATGAATATTGATTTTATTTTCAGAATGTCATATTAGATATAAGCACCAAGGCATAAACGCCAGGATGACCTAAATATTATATCCATTTTGATATAGCAATTTGTATAAGCATCAAAACATAAATGTTGTGATGACTAGAATACGCCTTGCATTACAAACACATCAAGCAATCAAGAGATCATTGTAAATCTAGTGTGAATTACCCGTAGTGACCCTTTATCGTTCACATCCTTAGGTAAGATTGCATTTCACAGTAGGAGTAAGAATTCACTCAAAAAGACAATAGTATGATCAAACTTCCTTGAATTTTTTGGGTATCAATGGTCAAGGTATGCATGGCCATCCAATATGAGATAGAGGCTCTTACAGACAGACACCATTTCAATCTAGAATTTCCAAAGTTGTTAGATTTTCACATACAAGCAAAAAAAAAAGAAAAGATTATGCCCCCAATCATCACTCTCTAAATCCTGTAAAGGACATCATTGAGGAGCTCAAAGGGACACAATATGTAAAAATCTCAATGTGAATTAGTAAGCATACAAGGAGATAAAAGCATGAAGCACACATTATTTTTAGTTTGTGTTTGATTGCATTGTTGTAGATGCAAAATCTTTTCTAGAGAGGAGACAGACTGGATGACTCGAATGAAGCTTCAAAGGACTCTGACTGGATACGACACGTTTAAAGTATATTGAGGACTGTAGGATATGACTTTGATTTCCCCCAAGTGTTAGGCATTGATAGGATACAAATGCTTGAGCCGATTGGTGCACATACCAACTTTATTGAAAATAGGAATGCAGAAACAAATCGGGAAGTATGTACAAACTAAAGCAAAACTGAAAGCTGGGAAAGACCAAGATTGCACTGATAGATGGAGCATTTTGAAACAAGTGGCACTCATTTGCTGGGTTTTCACCATCTTGGAAGAGATTCTATTTTTGCTACCAAGGCACCTATTTTCAGGTTTTCACCAAGGCACTTTTTCTTTTTCTCATTTTTTTGTATTTTTCATTTTTCCAATTTTTTTGATATTTTTGATTTTTGATTTTTTTTTTGTTGTATTTTTTATATTTTTTTTTTTTTTGTGAATCATCAAAGTGCCTATTGCTACGTTTTCACCAAGATGTTCATTTTTTCATGACTTTTTCAGATTTTTAAGATTTTTTCACGACATTTTACCATACATTGAATGCCTTAGGCATATAATTTCTTTAGATGGAGAATATTGATTGGTTCTCAGAGCTGTTCTCCTTCAGTCGTTGAGAGTTGATAAGCTCCAAAGCCAAAAGTAGCAGTGATAACAAAGGGACCTATCCAGTTGGGTTCAAACTTCCCCTTGCATTCTTGATGTGATTGATTTTTAGGATTCTCTCTCAAGACTAGATCACCAACCTGAAATTCTTTGTGTCTGACTTTCTTGTTGTAGCCTCTAGACATTGTTTTATGATACACTCTGAGATGATCATATGCTGCTTGTTTGCGCTCATCTAATAGTTCAAGTTCTTGCAACCTAGACACTCCGTAGTCATCATCAGTTACTAGACTATGCATTATGATTCTTAGTGATGGGATTTCAACCTCAATAGGTAGTACCACTTCAGACCCATAAACTAAAGCGAATGGTGTATCCCTAGTGGGAATTTTGATACTTTTTCTGTAGGCCTAGAGAGCTGGATTGATCATGAGATGCCAGTCTCTTCCTATCTTATTAACTATACGGTGCAAGATTTTCAATAGATTCTTGTTAGAAGCCTCTACTTGTCCATTCCCTTGAGGATAGTAGATAGATGACCAATGTTGTGTAATCTTGAATTTGGAACATAGATCATCTAAGTCTCTATTCTTAATTTTTCCACCATTATCTATGACTATAGAATGTGGAATACCATACCAACATATGATGTACTTCAAGATGAACATAGATATTTGTTTTCCAGTTGCTTGTGTCAAAGGGATTGCTTCTACCCATTTTGTGAAATAATTTGTAGCTATCATTATATGGGTATGTCCATTAGAAGAATGAGGATGTATGGCTCCTATAAGATCAAAGGCCCATTGGTGAAAAGGCCAATGTGTAGTAAAGGAAATTAGATCTCTCCCTGGAGCATGAATTAAATTGCCATGCACTTGGCACTTTTGACAGTTCTTAGAAAACTTGATAGACTCTTTCTCCATCTCTGGCCAATAGTACCCAGCCCTAATAAGTTTTCAGGCTAGTGTCCATTCGAGTGTGACCCACAAATACCATCATGGACTTCCTCTAATGCACATTGAGACTCTTCCCATTCTAAACATATAAGTAGTGTACCATCTAGACCTTGTTTGTACAGATCATGACCAATGATGACAAATCAAGAGGTATTTTGGATAAGGTATCTCTTTTCATGGTGGTTAAAGGTATCAAGAATTATTTGGTCTTTGAGATAGGAGAATAGGTTTTTATAGCAGGATGAATCATGACCTATAACAATGTAGATCATGTGGGTTTCAGGGGAACCATATGCAGGATAAGATAGTACTTCCACTAGGAACTCATAGTGTAGCTCATGTTCAGGCTATTGTAATAAAGTAGATAATGTTTCCATTGCATAGGCAACCTTATTCTCTATTCTAGGTATTTGCTCAAATGTGATAGATATGAGGTATTTCTTTAGATCATCTACCATTCTCTTGTATGGAATGAGCTTTTCATATTTCATTTGGTACACATCATTGACTTGATGGATAACAAGTTGGGAGTCCCCATGAATGTGTAACTTAGTCACTCTCCATTCAATTGCTAGTTTCATACCATTAAGAAGGGTTTCATATTCAATAATATTATTTATGCAAGGAAATTTGATTCTGAATACCTTAGGAATGGAGTATCCTTGAGGAGTGATAAACAAGATGCTTGTTCCAGATCCATTCTATGTATAAGAGCCATCAAAGAACAATTTCCATTCTCTAGAAGAAAGATTCATGATAGAGGAATCTAGAAATTCCATTTGCATTCGTGTGTCATCAAAAAAAGGTGCATCCACTAACTAATCAGCAATAACTTGGCCTTTAATAGCTTTTCTTTCAAAATATTCAATATCAAATTCACTTAAGAGCATGACCCATTTGGCTAATCTACCTGTGAGGGAAGCTTTGCTTAGTAGGTACTTTAGTGGATCAATCTTAGCTACTAAATGCATGGTATGAGCCAACATATAATGTCTCAATTTCTATGATGCAAAGATCATAGCTAGACAAGCCTTTTCAATCATAGAATAGTTCTTTTCATATGCCACCAATGTTCTACTGATATAGTATATAGCTCTTTCCTTCTTGTTCTCATCATGTTGTGCAAGCAATGCCCCCAGTGATGTATCTGTAGTGGAGACATATAAGATCAAAGGCTTCCCTTGAATGGGAGGCATCAATATAGGAGGATTTGATAGATATTTCTTGATATGATTAAAATTCTTCTCACATTCCTCGCTCCATGCAAAGGTCACCCCTTTATGTAATGTCTTTGTAAAAGGTTTTGATATGTTTGCTAGCTATGATATGAAGCATCTGATAGATTGAACTCTCCCTTGTAATGTTCTCATTTGACTAATATTCTTGGGAGGTTGCATCTCCATTATAGCCTTTACTTTAGCTAGATCAACTTCAAGGCCCTTCTTTGAAACTATGTATCCTAAGAGCTTTCCAGAAGTGAAACCAAAAGCACACTTCTTAGGATTTAGTCTAAGACTAAATTTTTCCATTTTGTCTAGTATCTTGCTCAAGTCATTTAGATGTTTATCTCTAATCATATATTTTGTTAAAGTATCATCAACATAATCCTCCATAGTTCGATGCATCATGTCATGAAAAATAGATGTCATAGCTCTCTAATATGTAACACCAACATTTTTAAGCCCAAATGGCATGACATTCTAGCAGAAGGCACCCCATGCACATGTAAAAACAATTTTCTCTTGAGCCTCTGGAGCAATTTTTATTTGATTATACCTAGAAAAACCATCCATTAAAGAATGCATCTCAAAGCCCGCAGTCATGTCCACTATCATATCAATGTTAGGTAGTGGAAAATCATCCTTAGGGAATGCTTTATTCACATCTCTAAAATCTATGCATACTCTTATTGATTTGTCTAGTTTTGAAATAGGTACAATATTAGAGATCCATTCAGCATAATCAATGACACGGATGAATCCGGCTTTCAGTAGTTTCTCTAATTCAGCTTTTACCAAGAGTGCAACATGAGGATGCATCTTTCTCAATTTTTTCTTAACAGGATTGACTTTTGAAGCTATAGATAAATGGTGCATTATAAGATCAAGATCCAACCCTGGCATATCTGAGTATTTCCATGCAAAGTTGATCTTCTTTTTTGTTAGGAATGTTGTAAATTTTTACTGCTCTTCTTCTGATAAAGATTGTGCTACATGGATCAACTGTGGTTCCTTTGTTGTTCCCAAGTTGATGGATTGAGTGGGCTCAATTAGAAATGGAGATCTATCCTATAAATGACTCAGAAGGACATCAAATATCTCATCCTTAGGTGCGTCAAAGAGGTTTTCACCTTCGGATACATCTTTTATTTTTACTTTTGTAGGTTTTGAGACTACCACAAAGTGGTTTTCACCCTCAGAACTCCTTTTCTTTTTATTCTTATTCTTATTTTTCTGACTAAGATACTTGATGTTCAATTCCATCATGCTAACGCTTGGTTCACTGATGGAAGTCCTCATAGGCTCAACTGCATTGAGGTAGCAAGCAAGGGCATAGTCATTGGGAAAGGTATAAATACCTTGGCTGATATTTGTAGAGGTTTGGTCAAGAAGTTCAATATTTTGGATAGTCAAAGTCATGAAAGATTGGGAAATAGTGTTTACGGATATTGATCTGTCATCATTGGTCCTAACCTGATGCTCAAGTTCAGAGGTGATATTACAACTTAAGATATTCAATTCATGAATAGGATCAATTGTAAGGAATGGGAACACTAAGAGGGGGGGGTGAATTAGTGTTCACTATATTTTAACTTTTCACTTTAATCTAATTGGTTACGGGGAAACCCAAATAGGTTAAAACCCCGGTGGGACTTGATAGCCACTAATAATCTACACTAGTGTTTTGTGATCCTTGTTAGAAGATCCTTTACCCAGTTAGGAGTAGCTTTACAATGCTTTTAGTATAGTAGACCCTATTAGGATTCTTTTACAATGATCCTTGTTAGGGGAGTGGACTCACTATCCAAGAGCTCACTACTCAAATAATGAAGGCTACAACCTTCTGAGATTAGATACACACTATATCTGCTAGTGAACTGTTGCTGTGACACTACTTGTTAGATCAGTTCTTTTGGTGCACTGATGCTTTGACCTCTTGCAAAGCTCTAATACATCATATGCTCTCTTCGCATACCTCTACTCTGCTTCTCAAAACTCTATTAAAACTTTCTTGACTTCCATACTGAATACAATGGGCACACCTTATATTTATGCACTCATATCAAATATACAATTAGGTCGGCCCTATAACTAATTACAAATAATGTTTACAAATGAATTGGCTTAAGCGTGCTTACAATTATACATATACATATGTCAAAAACCTAAAGACAATGGGCACATAGCCTCTACAACATTAATTTACAATTGAAAACCAAAATAGTCACTGTCAGCTCTATGCTTTGTTCTCTGCTGGCACACACTAACTGTGCAACTTCAACTGACTGTAACTTTCACATCTTTGCATATCTACTTATGCACTCTTAGACTAAGCATAAGTATAGTCTAAAAACTTAACTTCTATGGTGCATACCATAATTCATCCATATGCATGGGCACAAGTGCTCTGAGTTGTAGGAACTCTGATGTTGTCCTGTCTTCAACACTTAACTGATTTTTGATCTTTACACTTAGTGCACTAACTCCAAACTACTATAAGACTTTGTTTCCATAATGAAAACTCTATATCTAGTCATATACTTAAGTATAGACAACTTTCCAACAATCTCTCCCTTTTTCATTGATGGCAACAAAGGAATATGGCCAAGTTTCTAACTGTCCCTTTACACAAAACATTTTATCTTTTATACATCTTTATACACAAACTTATATCTCCCTATACATCTTATATACTCCATATTCTATACAACTCCCCCTTTGACATTAATGACAAAGGTATATCAAAATCTTTATCTACATACACTTATTGAGGGAAAACATCTAGATATGCAATCTTGAGTTTCTAGATCTCCTTCTTCCAAAAGGTTATCAGAGAATTGACTATCTGTAGATGGGCACATATTGCATATTGAAGCTTCTCCATCTTCTCCAATTCTATGCTCAAACCTTGATCATAGGTTATCATGGTTGCATCAATCTCCTTTATGTTTTGACTAAGAATTTCTAGTGAGGGTGCAAGAGTGTTCCTCAACTGAGTCTATCTAGACCTTATCTTCTCCATTTCTTTCTCTGCCTTCTCAATTATGTCTAACTGACCTTCATAGACATTGTTACACATATTTACATTAGTGGAAGTATCTAACACTAAAATCTTCACCTTCTCAATCATTCCCTCTGCATCTTTGATCTTCTTTAGATGGGCATCAGTGAACTTATCCTAATCCATGGATTCTGTAATGACTTTCCTTACTTGATCTACAAACTCCTTCAATGATTCCTGACTAGACTTAAGAGAGTTCAAGTCTAGTGCAAAATTACTCATCATTTCATCTAGTCTCCTTTTTAAGTACTTCTCCTCTACCACTATGGCCGTAGATTCTTCTAGGCTTGAGAAATTGACTTTGAATTGAGAGATGATTGTGCTCACATCATCAACTGAATGTACATTTATCATTTTCTTATCCTCTAGTAGCAAACTAATATGTATTGATTCCACCAAGAGAGGATTTCTCATTACTTTCTTCTCCTTCTCCTTCTCCATAGCTAGGATGCTAAACTTAATCACGTCTTCTTCCCTCCAGGAGTCCAAACTACTAGTTTCAGGTGTGAAACTTGACAACAATGCTGAGGAGGGAGTAATGGGAGTGCTATCCATCACCTCTTGCTTCACCTTGACCAAATCAATAGAAGATTCATCTTTCTTTTCTACCTCTACTCCTTCTTTCTTTTCTTCTTCTTTCTCATCAAATATATTTTCTATGATTACTTCTTTTTGCTGAGTGGGAGGGGTATTGTTGCATAAGATTTATGCTTCCTCAGTGCTGACAAATGCTTCCTCAAAGTTGTCCAACTCCTTACCAGTAGCCACCATGGCTATCTCCACATTATCTATGATAATTGTGTTGTCTTTGGGTGATTCTTTCATAAGCACAGACTGATCTACTTCTGTTTGAGTTTCTGCTATGGGCGCTGAGTCTTGAGGACCTGTCATTGGTACATTAGTGGGCTCAGCCACTTTATCTTCCTTCCTAGGTGCACGAGTGATGGGTGCAGTAGGTGGTTTGATCTATTGCTCCAATAACACCTTTTCAAAGGCTTTTTCTATTTCCTTTGTTATCAACTCATAATCTTTGTTCATAATGTGAATAATTCTTATCTTTGTTCTAAGGTGTAGCTTTACCAAATTCAATATCAAATCTATTTCTTCTTTAGAACATACAAGTAAAGTGTCTTCTAGCACTTTTTCCTTGATCCTTAGGTCTTCTTCATTTTCTTGTCTTTTAAGGTTTTCTAGAATGTCCCATACATTATTTGGTATTTTTGTTTTCAATTCAAGAACTATCTTCTTGAACTTTATCAAATGTTTGATAGTCATACCATGAGTTTTAGACTTATCAATCTCACTGTATGATTCATAGAACCTCCCTATTTGATCAATTCTTCCCTCATCAACAATTCTTGCATATAGAACTTTGAGGCTAGGTCTGAATCCTACCTGAGGAGGTGCTTGAGTTTTTTTCTTGCTCCTTAATGCTTGTGAGGATGGATGAATATTTCTTGCTTCTTTCTTCCTCTTGAATAAAGGCTTATACTCCAGAGGAGTATCTTTGGGTGTAGAAGGAGTATTGTCCTCTTTATCCTTCTGACTATCATCTTTCTCAATTTTATCCTTTTCATCTTGGGATCTTCTTGTTCTTCTATTGTGCTCTTAAATTCTAGGGCAATCTTCGCATCCCTTGCTTTATCAAGGTCTACTTGTGATACACCATGTATTCTTAGGATCTTTGATGTGACCTTTGCAACATTTCTTTTTGTTGCAACACTATTCAACTTGGCATCAACTTCTCTAGTCTTTTCTTCATAGGTTCCCTACCTAGGTTCATTGTCATCTTTGGGAGATAATAGCAGTACCTTTGCATAGGCTTCAAGAACTTGTTCCTCAACCTCATACCCAAGTGGATGAATCCACTTTGTTCTAGGTTCCATAGCTTCCATACATGTAGTATCAATCTCCACCATGAAGCATATTGTATCTTTATACTTCTCCATAGTACTTTTAGGATTCTTATACCTCATCCACATCCTTGCTCTGAAGGTCTTCAATTCCAAGGTAATGAAATCTCTAAGTGTTCTTTTTGTGGATGCTTTGTTTGATATCTGTGGCATGGTAGGAATGGACTTGTCTAGATACAAGTCTGACACTTTACCAACTATATGAAGGTACATATAGATGATAAGGGACCCAAACCTTAATACCTTAGTCTTGTCATGTTTGATAGCCCTGCTGTTATCTATCAACTATGTGCGTAGGATCTCACACAAGTTGAACTCTCCATCTTCTTGCACAAGATGGATGGCTGCTAGAATAGTGCCTGCAGACACACTATTCACCCTACTGGTATGATGAAATCTGTAACCCAATATCATTGATATCAACTTGATGTATGGCTACTCTATAGGCTCAATGGTCATGTCACGCTTATCACTTCTTGATTTAAACACTTTCTCCACCATTTTCCTGACATCCTTACCCATAGGAAGGATGGTGTCTGTCTTAGATAGGCCTTTTATCTCATGAATCAAGTCTCCTATGATTCTTATTGGTACATCTCCAATCCAAAACAAATCATCATGGATTCTACTCAACAATATCTTTATCCATTCTTCCTCATAGAACTCATATGATGTGGCATATTCAACAATGGGGTGATCATTCCATTTTGTGTATTCATCCATGAAGGTTTTGTCTAGTTTTAACATTGTGTCCATGTGCACCCTTAACCTATCTAGTCCAATAGGTTCCTTCTTACAATAGATGTAAGCCCTTATATCTTCTACATGCATGATGCCCATCGGCGTGTGGGAGAATTCTCCCTCTAAATCATCTAGGGTTGATTTAAATGAGTGCCTCTTGAAAACATACCACTTCTTCTCAGCAACATCAAAAACAATAGGAGTGGCTATGACTTAATTGATATTTGCTTTCCAAATGATCTTTGAGATGTTATGATGGTTTTTGAATCGGTGCAATGAGCTAGGGTTTCTGCAACTGATCAAATGCACTAAAATCATTGATAACTTAATCTCCAACTCTTCACAAGAAATTCCAAGACTCAATCTACTCTCCAATCACTCTGAGTATCAATGCAATGAGTAAACAAACATCTTTTTATGTACTTAAAGTAAGAAATTTTCCATTAATGCAACTCACGTAAACCAAGTTGTCACTTCAAATTTTCAAACTTGAGTTCTACTAACAATTAGCATGTGCACTCTTACACAAAGGTTCCAATACACTCCAATATCTAAAGTCCAAAGGTGCATAGTTTGAGGATGAGTATACCAGCCACGCAGGGGTCTAGAGCTAAATTAGCTCCCCCTATGACCCTGAGGGCCATTCATGTAGATGTAGAGGGTGCGTCCACTAGGGATGCATCCAAAACATTACCATCAACATTTTCTTTCTTTCCATCTAACCAAATCATGCTCACATCTTCTGATGCCTTCACAAATTTGACTTCTACTTTAGGATCCAAAATTGGTTCTTCAACCTTTTTAGGGCTTTCCTGACCTTGCGTCCTTGATCTAAAAAACTTTGAGATATGTCCAGCCTTGTTACAAGTGTGACAAATCACTGGAGGTCTATTATTCCTTGGTGCATTGACATGAGTCACCATTCTACATTGTTTTTTTGTATGACCATTATAGTTACATATCTAACATGTAACATTTTAAGAACTTCTTGCATTGGTCTAATTCTGATTTCTTTGATCATGTTGAATCATGTTCTTCTTACTAGTCTTGCAATTTATTTCTCTATGACCAAATCTATTACATGTATAATAGTAACCATTAAAAGGTTTTACCTTTGTACAGTTCCTTGCAATGTGTCCATGCTTGTTACATGCAAAACAGGTGCATTTAATAGGCTTGTGCTCATTTTTAGGAGGACTACCATTGTCTTTGGTTTGATCTTTAGTCTTCTCAGTATCAGTAGATTCCTTTTGTGTCTCCTTTCTTGCTTGCATCTTATCGATCTGATTTTGTGCTTCATTATATCCAATATAGCTAGTGTCTCCTTTGATTCTTCTTGCATACAACTGTGATTCTACCAATTTAGCACTGGTGTGTAATTTGTCAATGTGGTTCTTTGCATCTTTCAATTCAGACTCCAATCTTGCTTTGCAATTCTTTAGACCCAAGATTTCCAAATTTGCTTCCCTTAACTCTTCATTGAGTTGAAGGTTCTCCTTTACTTTTTCATTGTAGACATCTTGATTGTTCATCAGTTTGTCATCAAGTTCTTCAAGATGACTCACTAAGGATGCATTTTCTTCATTCAACTTCTTGACTTTTTCTTCAAGATCACTGTTAGAGCATCCCTTCAAATCCTTTCTTAGTTTCTTGATAACTAACTGAGCATCACTGACTTTTTCTTTTAGTTTTTCAATTTCTCTTTCTGAGTTGTCCAGGTCTTCAAGAGTTGCTTCAAGATTCTTCTTCAAATCTTCTTTGTCCATGATCTCCTCAAGTGGTTAAACTTCTTTGCTGAGGACTAGAGCTCTGATGCCAATTGTTAGGAATGGGAACACTAAGAGGGGGGGTGAATCAGTGTTCACTATATTTTAACTTTTCACTTTAATCTGAATAATGAATTATAAATGCTTAAGTATTGAATTAAACATTCACATAAACATGAAATGTGAAATCAACACATGACACCAATATGGTTACAGGGAAACCCAAATAGGTAAAAACCCCGGTGGGACTTGATACCCACTAATAATCTGCACTAGTATTTTATGATCCTTGTTAGAAGATCCTTTACCCTGTTAGGAGTAGCTTTACAATTCTTTTAGTATAGTAGACCTTGTTAAGGGTCAGACCTTGTTAGGAGTCTTTTACAATGATCCCTGTTAGGGGAGTGGACTCATTTTCTAAGAGCTCACTACTCAAATGATGAAGGCTACAACCTTCTGAGATCAGATACACACTATATCTACTGGTGAACTATTGCTATGACACTGCTTGTCAGATCAGTTCCTTTGGTGCGCTAATGCTTTGACCTCTTGCAAAGCTCTAATACATCATATGCTCTCTTCACATACCTATGCTCTGCTTCTCACAACTCTATTACAAATAATGCTTCCAAATGAATTGGCTTAAGCATGCTTACAATTATACATATACATATGTCAGCAACCTAAATACAATGGGTGCATAGCCTCTACAACATTAATTTACAATCGCAAACCAAAATAGTCACTGTTGGCTCTATGCTTTGCTCTTTGCTAGCACACACTAGCTGTGCAACTTCAATTGACTATAACTTTCACATCTTTGCATATCTACTTATGCGCTCTTAAACTAAGCATAAGTATAGTCTAACAACCTTAACTTCTAGGGTGCATACCATAATTCATCTATACCCATGGGCGCAGGTGCTCTAAGCTGTAGGAACTCTGATGATGTCCAGTCTTCAACACTTAACTAATTTTTTATCTTTACACTTAGTGCGCTGACTCCAAATTGCTATATGACTTTGTTTCCATAATGACAACTCTATATCTAGTCATAAAATTTAGTATAGACAACTTTCCAACATCAATGTCATTGTGGAAGTCCATTTCATCCATCAGTGGATTAGACTCGATAAGTTCATCATTTCACTCTAGGCTTACGTTGGGTTTAGGTGCATATTGGTGAATAACATCAACATGTTTTTTTGTAATAAGCTCATCTTCTTCTGAAATGGCTCCCCATTCATAGTAATTAGATTCTTCATCTATGCCTCTAGGAAATCTAAGATCATGAGTAAAGTCAGGGTGAATACCCCAAGAAGGGTTACCCTCAGATTTTGATTTGAATTCATACTCATGGGAATCTATCTCAGAATAACTACAACCTTCCTCTTTGTTTGTTTTATTGTCTTCGAGATTAGCTAGTTCTTGTGTTGCAACTATCTCTTCCTCTATAGCAGGTTCTTGTGTTTCTACTACATTAATTATTTTAATTGGATCATCTTCAGCTTCAAGGAGGTCTTTTATTTCTTTAGGCAAACGCTCATAGGGAATGAGATCTTCAGTGGTGTTTGAATCATCACTATCAGATTGTTCTGTTGTTTCTCCCTTTAGTTGATTTGTTGTGGATGGTTCAATCTGTTCTAAGACATGTGGGGAGTTCTTGCTAAGACAAAAAGGTTTCTTCTTATATCCTAGACCTATTGTATTCTTGTTTGCTCAGCCACAATGGTCAAGAGGTGATAGAAGACCTTTACCTTGTAGTCCTAGAGGTCCTTTTCTAGTATATCCCATTTTTGTCATCAATTTGTCTCCTAGGCCATATGACTTAGAAGGGATATTCGGTATTTAGCATCACATTTTTTAACCACTTGTGATTTGGGTTCATCTTTGTATAGCCATGCAAGAATAGCTTCATCCTCTTCAAACTCATGTTTTGATACTTGTTCTTCAACAAAATGTCCTTTATATGCTCCAAGAGGTTCTTTAGATTCTTGTTTGGACTATTTCAGAGTTTGTCCATAAGACTTAGGCAAGATAGGAAGAGATGTCAAAGATAAGACTAGATCTATAGTATATTCTCCCATACCATTTTCTTTGATCTTAACCTCTTTAGCAATGTCTTCCATCTTGGATGTTGAAGCAACGTCTAACTGCTTAGTGGAAGATTCTCTATTATTAGGAACAAGTTTATCGACACTCTCTTTCAACGTATTGCAAGTTGTATATAGATTAGCTGGAATCATCACCTCTACTCCTTCATAAGGAAATTTCAAACATTGATGGTATGTAGAAGGAATAGATTTCATTTCATGTATCCAAGGTCTCCCTAGAAGGATATTGTAATCCAAAGGTAGATCAAGAACTTGACATATAGTATCTCTGATGACAGGACCTGCTCTGATAGGTAAGACAGTTGTTCCTTTGGAAGATCTTTCTTGCTCATCATATGCTTTGATAGTTATCTTCTTTCTAGGATCAATGGCCATTTCTAAAAATCCCAATTGTGTAATCAAGCTGAAAGAACAAATGTTTAAGCCAGCACCCCCATCTATCAACACACGTTTGACATGATGGTTTTGGATCAAGACTTCAATATGCAAGGGCTGATTATGCAGATGACTCAAGGAGTTATCATCTTCCTCTGAAAAGGAGATATACTATGGAGATGTAAGATGACCAACCATAGTTTGGAATCTATCTAAATCAAGCTTATCAGGAACATTGGATTCGAGAAAAGCTTTGTCTAGAATGGTTCTATGAGCTAGAGATATCTGAAGCAACTCAAACATGGAGATTTTTGCATTTGTGTGTTGGAGATGTTGGAAAATACTGTATGAAGTAGGCCTTGTGTCTTTATGATTTGGAGATTTAGATGTAGCCTTCTATTTAGAAGCAGATGAAAGATTGAAAGGTACCTTAGGGACATTGGATGAATCTGGTATTTTTCCTTGTAGGTGTACCTGAGCTTGTGATCGAGTAACTACATTAACTAATTGACTTCTCTATCTTTCCTTACAATTGTGATGACATTGCAATGCTTAGATAGACATGGTTCAACCATATTGATGACATCATTGTTTCCAAAGTATGCATAATTGACTTTAGCACCCATATTAGGCTGAGAAGAAGAATCTTCTTTACCATGTTTAGGAAATGGTTCTGTGAATGCTCTATGATCATTATTGCTCTTATGATTGTCAATCATGATGTCTCCATTATCAATTTTGTCTTGTATGATGTGCTTCAAGTGAACACAATTATTAGTCTTATGACCTTTATTGTGATGAAATTCATAGAAATCGTTCTCTCTCCACCATTTCAGTTTAGGTTTAGGATCAAAGACTTTTATCTTAGGAAAGTAGATGATTTTGTTCACCAATAGATTTTTCATGGAAGATTCCAAGGATTCTCAAAGAGGAGTGAATTTGTGATTAGGATCTATAGCCCAAGGTTTATAATCAAATGACTTTTTGTTGGACTCTATTGCTTTAGCTTCGGAAGCTTTGATGGCTTGGGTGCCAATAATGAGATTGAAAGCAGGTGCCTTAGATGGGGCATAGATATTATCAACAACACCATCTGTGACAATGCCTTTATTCTTGTTCCAATTTTTGTTCTTGTCCGTAGAACTAGATCCATATTCATACTTGTCCTTTTAAAGTGTAATGTCTCCTTTTTTCACAAGTACTTTCTCAATTTTGATCCCATTATCTACCATCTTATCAAAGGATGTATGATTTTGCATTTGTAAAGGGTAGTTGATTTCTAGAATAAGATTTTTGATGAAGATTTCCAGTTTCTCAGTTTCTGGAATGGGTCTAGCATATAGAGCAAATTTCTTCCTCCATCTCTTGAGAAATGTTAGGAATGGTTCACCTGGATATTGTTTCAAATTGTAGATGTTGATCATGGTGACCAGATGTTGAATATTGTAGGAGTATTTTTGATAGAAAAATTTTATTAACCCCTCAAAAGTTTTGATAGTTGGAGGCATTCTAGAGAACCAATGAATGGCTGCTCCTCCCAGAGATCGAGGGAAAAGATGCATTAAGTAAGTTGGTTCGTGCCTAAACTCCATAGATTAACTACAAAATTCTTTGACATGATCTTGAGGGTCAGATTTTCCATCATACTTATCATATTTAAGCATCTCCACTCTTTTAGGGGATGGCGGCATGTACAAGTCTTTATCAAATGGAAAAGGGCATAGAGCTTCCATGGAGAACTCTTTAGGTTCCTTTTCTTTTTCAAGTTTGTTAAGTTTGACTTGCATGGAATGCATCTATTTCATCATAGCCATGATAGGAGTCTTTTCCTCATGCATGATGATATCTTCAACATTAAAGTTGGGAGGAAGTTTAGCTCCCTGATGAGCTAACTCTAGAAAATATGCCTCTCTATCTTCTTTCAAGAAATTCCTCATCATTCTCTTGAAGTCATCATCATTTTGATATCGAGCAATTTCAAAAGGTGTAGGTCCTTGATCCATACCATGTTAATAATGAGGTCCTTAAGACCCATGTTGTGTTCCTCCGTGAGACATGTTAGGATTTTTAGGACTCCCTGGGATAGTTTGAGGAGGAGTTTGTTGATTACCTCCATGGGTTGATGGAGGGGGTATGTAACCAGTTTTAAATCAAAAGTTGCCAAGACCATCATCTTCGTAAAGACCAGAATTGTAGATTTTCTCAAGTGTTGGAGCCTTGAGAGTAGTCAAAGGTACAATTTTAAGTGCTTCTCCATATTTCTTATGTGAGGAAGCTCTAGTTTCCACCATTAACCTTGGGTGAAGCAAGAAAGCAAGATGAAGACAACTGAAGAATGACCTGATTCAAGAAGATCGAATGATGCAACCTTGTCAAGGTTGAATTGATTGAAGATTAGATCGAACACAAATGAAGGATACTATGCCATAGTAGTGTGGGTAGATACCCAATAGATGGCGGGCACAAGCTCACAACACTTAGCCATTTTAATAACAAGACTGAATTTGAAGATAATTTTGACAAGGTTTTGACACAAGATGAAAAAGACTCAAATCGATTAATCAGAAGACAAAATTAGACTCAAGACTCCACTTTAGGAAAATGAATGAATTTGTTCTAGTTTCTACTCTATTCCTGACATAGTGATTTTTTCAATAGATTCTGGAAATAGGCTATAAAAATTGGGTCTTTGACAATTTTGACAACTTTCTAGCAATTTTTCAAAATTTCTCAAATGACTTTCTGGAGGATCGTATGACAGTGGGTATGCTTTGAAATGACAGTTGACAAAACTCATACAATAATTGCAAAGCTCACATGATAGTTGATAGAAGGATTTAACTTTTTACTTTTGACTGGTGACAAAACTCGTACGACACTATGCAAGCTATCATACGACAATACAAGGGCTCTGAAACGACAGTTGTAGAAACTTGTACAACTTTCTGACCTTGTGGGATGACTTTTGACTCTAGAAAGGAATTTTATTTCAGATTTTGCAAATTTTTGGTTTTCATTTTCAGATTGTTCACAAATCTTTCTGTCCAGTTTTGAAGATTATTCTGGGATCATTCATTTTTAGTAACCAAATAGGTAAACAAGCATGCAAAATAACAAGCAAGTGATTCCAAGCATGTCTGAAAATAATGAACAGGGGACAAAGCAACCCTGTGCATGAACAATCAAGTGACTGAATGTGCTAATCCCTAGGAATGCGACTTGTGTATGTTCCAAAAAGTTTTTCAATAACACACATAGTCCTATAAATGAAAAATTTGGCCTCGCTAGGGTTTGTAGTAATGGTCTGACTCTGCAACTTTTGTGATCTCAAGAGGGTGAACTCCAATCTAGGCACACTAGGGTTTTGATATAGTCCAAGAAATTAATCAATCAAGAACTACTAGGGAGATCTAACAGCCCAACAAGAGACCACGCCTATGAAGATTTCCTCCACAAGGACATTTATATAGTGGATGTTGCTACCACGGTGAAAATGGCTATTACCACTTGAGGTTCCATCCACATGGTTGACCCAATTAATGGAATGTCCACTATGGTTAACACTCTCTAAAGGTGACTCACAAAAGATACCACATGGGGACTGGTTCCAGATTCAAGGATCTAAGTTTCTGATACTACCCAAAAAGGTAGTAGAGCATAGTCCTCTAGCCTTTTCACTTTTAACCAAAACAAAGTAGATAGATTAATCAGACATGCTATGACCAAGATTATCTCACAAATATCTATGACATCAACCGCTTATGATCTATCAACCCCTCCGAAGAGAGAATGTATCAATCAAAATTTGAAGACACATGAATCTAGTAGAACGTGAGATTCTCTCAGTAACCTCCCTACCTATAAGGGGATCCTTCGTCAAGAAGAGCTTTGCATGCATGAACAAGTGGAAGAAGCCCACTCTCTCGAGATCATCCACAAATAGCATTCATAGGGCCTATTTACTATGTGTAACAGATATGCAGAAAGTAAATCTATGTTCGTTTTGTAGCCCAAAATGAAGTCTGTGATATGAAAGCAAGAAAAGTCACACAAGCTTGACACGTGAGAGTTCATTTTAATCCAAATCAAAGTGTTATCAGATCGTAGTAGAATACCTGAATTCTCCGCAATGTGCTTAGTAGATTTTACCTATTTTAGTAATTTAGTTGCACTTTGTCCAATCAGATTCAACAAATATCAATCAAGAATAGAAGATTTCAATTGTTAGGGTTAGCTGTTAGTCCAAATCTGAAAATCAAATTTGAAAAACTACCAAAATTTTTGAAACAACAATTGAATTCTAGTGTCAAAACTTGTACAATAGTGGGTTACCTCCTAGATGACAGTCTGGAAACTTGTATGACAGTGGGTATCTTCTCATATGATGATAGAGCTCCCAAACGACAATGTGTACCTTCTGATATGAGCCTTGATAGAATCAACTATCGTACAATAGTGGGTACTTCCTAGTATGACTTTTGTCAAAAAGTCATACAAAAAATGTACGAATAGCAAATAAAAGATCATAGTTTTAACTAGAAAATGACAAGAAATTGATAGAAATTGATAGAAATTGAATGGAAAACTATTTCAGGGCCCCACGGTGGACTCCATAAATGTGTGCATGAATTTTGTACCTGGCTATAGACACAACACTTCAGTAAAACATTAGAGGTTAGCAAAAACTAAAATCATGCAATGAAATGGAAACTAAGCTAACCAGGTGATTTACTGCCTTCTAGTAGATGCAAGTATGTTATTCTCAGATCAGACCGAGACTAGTGACAATGCAACACCTAAATGAAGGATTTGAATGCAAATTTATTCTATATTTTTGTATTTTTTGTGCAATATTATGAAAAACTGTATGAATCTAAGCTAATATGAATGAAATTGAGAGTGAATGCAGATTTAATCTAAGAATGCTATGAATGAGTATGAATATGAAAGCTATGATATGAAACTATGTAAACGCTATGATCAACTATGAAAGATCTCACAAATCACCTATCGCAAGTGCTCAATCCTTTGATCTCCAATTCGCTAGAGTAATTGTGCAAATTCGAGTGTTGATCATTATGAAGAGCTAAGCCTTGATTTTATAGAAATCCAAGGCTTTGAGGATGCAAGAGAAAAGCCATAAATCACTCTTGATAAACTCAGGTTGATTTTTGAGTTATCAGAAAATTAGACATAATTAACTACAAAAATCATGCAAAAGCAGAGTTTTACTCAAAATAGAGTTTAGATCAAATTTCAACTCATCATTAGATGTTGAGTTTCAATTTTAAAATTGATTGTTAATTTCTAGTTGTCTTCTTTTCGGATTGTGCATGATTTAATTATAAAA
Organism: Chamaecyparis obtusa; assembly: GCA_027943335.1. Classification (NCBI taxonomy): domain Eukaryota; kingdom Viridiplantae; phylum Streptophyta; class Pinopsida; order Cupressales; family Cupressaceae; genus Chamaecyparis; species Chamaecyparis obtusa. The sequence goes on from BSBK01000484.1 coordinate 2,639,080, forward strand.
TAATTTAATAAATAAAGTGATTTATTCTCAACTTAACTAATTTTAAAATTAAAACAATTGATTTATGGGTTAATCAATTATCAAATCAAACTTTTATTCAAAAACTATATTATTAAATATTGACAACTAACTTTAATTAATTAAATCAGAATTTAATCAATTAGTCATAAGATTTTAGATTTTATTGTCAAAATAAAATAATACAATTTAGGAATAATTTAATTAAATCCAATTAAATAATTAAGTGGTGGAATTAAATCTAATTAATTAAATATTTAGAATATTCAATTAATCAAACTTTAGGATAAATAAGATTTATCGCCAAATAATTATGAAATTAAAGATAATTAGATAAATAGGAATATTGCTAGGAATATTCCCCGATGCAGAATTTAGGATAAAATCAATTAGGTTTCGATAATGTGTAGATGTGCCTTAGGTTAGGACTTTGATGTCAATTTCATTCGATTTGAAGATGTAGGAGGTCAATGAACCTATAGCCCATTTTTGGGGTATTACAATAATAGCAATAACAATAATTATGTGCCTAAGTATTACAATAATCAAGGGTCCAACAATAACAATGATAAATCTAAATCATGGATGAAGAATAACAACAAAAACCTTGTGAATGATGGAGTTGTGGAGGCCCACAACTTGAAGTCAACCCCTTTTATCCTACCATATGGAGCTAATTCTTCAAATAATGTTAATCAATCAAACAAAGCTTAATATAATTCTAATAATTCTAATAACAGTTCCAACAATTCCAACATTAATGGTAATGGGGATAAATCAAAATCATCTTACTCCAATTATAATAAAAAGAAATTCACCTACTTAGCTGAACCTTTGGAGAATGTATTAAAGACCTTGGTTACCAATAATGTCAACACATTACCCGATATGAACAATTATGAACCTGAAGTTAAACCTTATTGGTGGAATGCGGCCCATCATTATGAATATCATCAAAATAGAGATCACCCAATGAATGAATGCATGAGGTTAAAACACTTGGTGCAAGATTTAATTGACAAGGGAACCATTCAAATCGAAGGACCTCAAAATAATGGAGATCATATGGCCTTCAAGAACCCCTTTTTGAATCATGAAAAGGGTGAGTCATCTAATGCTAATCAAAATTAAAAAAGGGGCAATGAGAAAGTGAACTTTGTTCATACCTATGATAACATGATAAATACTCTAAGAGAAGAGGATCAAACCATAAATGTTATCATAGTGAAAGATAAGTCAAGGGAAGTATCATCAAATGTTGTCACTAGGGGGCAAGCATAAAAAATTATCCTACCTACCAATGCTCCAAAGATTGTGTTATCAAACCAAGCTTCAACATCATCATCAAAACAATACAACTTGGTTGATCAATTACAAAGAACTCCCGCTCAAATCTCTATTCTTGAGCTTCTCAAATTATCACCAATTCATAAGGATATCTTGGAGAAAGCCTTGTTGGAAACAAATGTGCCTCTAAATTTGGAGGTAGATAAATTCCAAAATATGGTAGGGCACCTAATTGCACCCCATTGCCTATCATTTTACAAACAAGATGACATGTCCCTTAATCATCCCCAAAATCTGCCCTTACATATAGAAGTGTTGATCCACAAGCATAGGATAAAAAGAGTCCTTATAAATGGAGGAGCCGGCCTAAACATTTGTACCCTTAACTTGGTGAAAGCCCTAGGATTTTTTGAGGAGGCTATTGACCCTAAGAAAAAGATAACCATAAAAGCCTACAATGATGAAGAAAGAGCCTCAAAAGGAGTCATAGTATTACCCATAAGAGTTGGTCCCATGCAAAAAGAGACCATATGTCAAGTGTTGACTTAAATTTGACTTACAATATCTTGTTAGGAAGGCCATGGATCCATGAAATGCAAACCGTTCCTTCAACTTATCATCAATGCCTGAAATTCCCATATCTAGGGCAAGAGATAATGGTAAGTGGGGATCTAAACCCATTCCAATATTGTAATAATGTCAAGACTATCAATGACTCCTTGGTTCCACACAATGCTGAAGGGTCTATACCCAATCAAATGGAGCAAGGTCAAAGTTCTAAGGACATTCCTTTGTTGAAAGGAAAAGAAAATATGGAAGAAGAAGTTGTTATTGAAGACATACAAAAACTCATTAACCAAACTACATCAACTAAAGGAAAAGAGAAGGTTAATGAGGATAACACTATTAAAGAACCAAAAGAAGATCATCCTAAAGCTATCCAAGTGTCCACCAAAGAGGCCCATTATCAAAAGATGGACCAAATGATGAAGAATTTTGATAAGAAATGTACGATCAAGAAAAAAGGAGTAGGTGAATACTCCTTATCTATGATGGACCTACCTTTATCACCCAAGTCCTTTTGGAAACCCTAAAATATCCCTCATAAATAAAATGATCATTTTGTAAGGGAAAGAACATCATCCGCCATGGATGAAGAAGACAATGAGATCCTAAACTAGTTATACAAAGATGAAGAATCAAGTGCCCATGTCAAACATATCCAAAATATAACCATTCCCACACATCAATATGGGAAAGGGTTTTCAATCATGCAAAAGATGGGGTACAAAGGTCAAGGACCTTTAGGAACAAAGAATGAAGGGATCATTGAACCCATAGATAGTACATGGCAAGATTCCAAGGAGAAAATAGGAGTAGGTTATCTTGAGGAAGGATACACCCAAAAACATTATCCCAAAATTTATGATCAAATATTACAATTATAATCTCATAGTGAAGAGAATTATAATGAATGGGAATGGGAGACCCTATCAGATGAGTCATGCCAAGATAAGGGTATTGATGTCATTCATATCTATGCTTCTACCAAAGATAAAGGACCAATAACAAAATCAACTTCAAATCAAGTATCTAGTTCTAGTCAAGTGATCCTAAATGATGTGCCAAGTATAGAAATAGAGATAAATCAATGGGTAGGTGAACCATACATTCCTTCATGGAGACCTACTATGGAAGAATCAAATGTTAGGTTTAATCCACATGATTTTTATCCAACAGAAACCCTAGAGGAGTCTAGTGAGGACTTTGATCCTTCTTCTTTAGAACATTTAGAGGAAGCCCATGTTTGAGATTTTCAAGATACAATGTATGAAACCTAAAATAATGAGATATACACCCTAAATCCAATTGAAACAAACCCAAGTGTTGGCCCATTGACTCTCATCCATCTGGACTTAATTGAATGGAATGCCATTGAACCAACTACCCTGCCAATTTTCTTAAATGACAACATGGTGTCCCAATACCTCAACGCAGTTGAACCTTCTTCTATCAAAGAATATCAAGAAGAAATGATCAAAGGGAGCATCCAAACTTTCAATCTGAGAAAAAATGAAAAAAATGAAAAAAATAGAAAAAGAAAAGAATCAAGTGTTGAAAACCACATTGTGGCAACATTAAATCAATAAAAAAATAAAGAAATAAAGGATGTTTCCAAAGGTGAAAACCCAACTAAGACACCTTAGGAAGGGAGTTTGGATGCCCTACCAAAACATTATGAAGAAAGATCTCCGATCTTAATTGAGCCAACATAAAAGATAAATATTGGATAAAAAATAGAGCCAAAGATCATCCATCTAGCAGCATCACTATCTAGCGAAGAAAGGACAGAATTCATTAAGCTCTTTAAGGAAAATAAAATTAACTTCGCATGGTCTTATGATGATATGTTAGGTTTAGACCCAAGTCTAATAATGCATCATCTAAATATCAAGGAAGGAGCCAAACTTGTTAAACAAAAGCTAAGGAAGATGCATCCTCATATAGCACTACTTGTCAAAGTGGAGTTAGAAAAACTATTGAAGGTGGGATTTATAAGGGCCATTGATTATGCATAATGGATCTCAAATATAGTGCCCATATCAAAAGCAGACAAATCCATCAGAATCTACATGGACTTTGGCATGTCCTAAGGATGATTTCCCACTTCCGAGTATTGATGCCATTGTGGACTTAACAATAGGACATTCTATGTTTTCACTCATGGATGGATTTAACAAATATAACCAGATAAAGATAGCACCGAAAGACCAAGATAAGACTACCTTTACATGTGCATGGGGTACTTTTTGCTGGAATGCCATGCCATTTGGGTTAAAGAATGCCAGAGTGACCTATCAAAGAGCAATGACCACAATATTTCATGATATGATGCATAAGTTCATGGAGGACTATGTGGATGACATATTAGCCAAATCAAACTCAAGAAAAGAACACCTTCCAATTTTGGCAAAATTTTCTCAAAGACTAGAAGAATTCAAAGTAAGACTTAACCTAAAGAAATGTGCATTTGGAGTCCAATCCAGCAAGCTACTAGGCTATATTGTATCTGCAAGAGGGATAGAGGTGGATCCCACTAAAGTGAAAGCTATCATGGAGATGGAAGCACCTAAAAACATTAGTCAGATGAGATCTTTACAAGGAAGGATCCAATCCATTAGGAGATTTATCTCCCAATTAGCGGAAAAATGCCATAATTTTACCCAACTTTTGCATAAGGATACAATTTTCAAATGGGATGATAAATGTGAAGAAGCCTTTAATCTACTAAATAAATATCTCATGAATCCACCAATCTTGATGCCACCTATCAAAGGAAATCCCTTGATCTTATACATTTCAACAACGAAGAATTCATTGGGGGCGCTTTCAGCACAAGAGGATGAAATAGGAAAAGAGAAGGCAATTTACTACATAAGTAGAACCTTAGTCAAATACGAGCTAAACTATACATTTATGGAAAGGGCATGCTTAGCTGTAGTTTTTTCTTCCCAAAAATTATGCCATTATATGCTAGCCCACAAGATAAGGCTCATTGCCAAAATTGACCCATTGAAGTATCTACTTAGTAAAACAGCATTGAATGGGAGGCTAGCAAAGTGGGTGATGATACTAAGTGAATTTGACATAGAATATGTTGATATAAAATCAATCAAAGGACAAGTCATTACAGACCAATTAGTAGAAGCACCACTTCAAGATGATCATCCTATACAAGTGGAATTCTTGGATTCAAAAATTGTGAATGTTGAGGCCAAAACATGGAAACTTTATTTTGATGGTTCCTACACTCATCATGGATCAAGAGCAGGCATACTTCTCATCACTCCTTAAGGCTCTACTATCCCTAAGTCTTACAAATTGCTATTCCTATGCAAAAATAATATAGAAGAGTATGAAGCCTTGGTTATTGGAATCAAACTAGCATTAGAGTGGAAAGTGACAGAACTAAAGGTTTATGGAGATTCACAATTAGTCATAAATCAAGTCAATGAGGAATATCAAATGAAGGATGAAAAATTGGTACCCTACAAAAACATGGCGGATAATCTTAAAAATTATTTCATACTTATCACATTTGAACAAGTGTCGAGAGAAAAGAACAAAGCAGCGGATGCAATGGCAACTTTGGCTTCATTGCTACAAATGCCTGATTAGAGTGCCAAATACGAGTTCTTGGTTGAAGAAGTGATTCAACCTACATTTGACCCTACCCACCCTTATACCATTTTCTTGTTAACTACAAATGAATCACCTTGGTATGGACCAATTTACACTTACTTGAAAGATCAAATCCTTCCCATAAGCCAAACTAAGAATCAAAAGAAAAGCTTCATTCATCAAGCCGCCTGATATACTATAGTTTTCAAAACATTGTATCAAAAAAGTATAAATGGAATGCTCCTTAGGTGTTTAGAAGAAGAAGAATCAAAATTATCCTTACGAGAAATCCATGAAGGAATTTGTGGGTCACACTCGAATGGATTAACCTTAGCCCAGAAACTTCTAAGGATAGGATATTTCTAGCCTACGATGGAGAAAGATGCTTGTAACTTTGCCAAAACTTGTAGAAAGTGTCAATTCCATGGAAACTTGATACATGTGCCCGCACAAGAGCTTCATCCGATGACAAAACCTTGGTCATTCTATCAATGGTGTCTAGACCTAATAGGCATGATTTATCCACCATCCTTGAATGGTCATAAATTCATCATCACAAAAACTGAATACTTTACTAAGTGGGTGGAAGTTGTACCCCTATCAACTACAACAGGAAAGAAGATATCTTTGTTTATCCTCAATCATATTATTTTTAGATATGGCATACCTCATGATATCATAATAGATAATGCAAAGCATTTTAAGAACAAAGACTTAAAGGAATTATGCACCAAGTTTCACATGATTCATCATTCTTCTTCAATCTATTACCCTCAAGGTAATGGACAAGCTGAAGCAATAAATAAAAAAATCTTGAAGATTTTGAAGAGAACGGTGGATAACTTAGGGAGAGATTGGCACATCAAAATAAACTTGACCTTGTGGGCTTATAGAACAAGCATAAGAACACCAACAGGGGCTACACCTTTTTCATTAGTCTTTGGAACATAAGCGATTTTTCCTTTAGAGGTAAAACTTCCATCTTTGAGGATATCTATGCATGAGTTGATAAATGAGGAAGACTATAGGGTTGCTAGGCTACAAGAACTAGAACTCTTGGATGAAAAATAGAAGCAAGCATTTGACCATTTGAAGGTGTACCAAAATAGGATGTCAAAGGCATACAATAAGCACATCAAGCCAAGGACATTCCAAATAGGTGACTTAGTGTTGTGAGAAAATCCCAAGAACCAAGAAGAACAAGAAAAGAAAGGAAAATGGGAAGCAAACTAGTTAGGACCATTTCTCATTGTTGAAAATTTTGGGACCGGCACCTACAAACTAGCAGATTGTGATGACAAAGAATTGCAAGAGCCAATCAATAACATACATCTCAAGAAATTCTATACATGAGGTAGATGAAATAATATAAAGAGTATCAAATGGAGGAGCATCATATTTATTGTACATAATCAAAAGAGATCCTGAAAATAACAAAACATTTGAGCACCAGAAAAGATAAAAAACAATGGAAAATTGAGCATGAAGAAAGCACAAACATTCATATATGATCCTCAAAAAGAAAAAAAAAATTGGAAAAAGGAAAAATACAAAAAAATCAAAAAAGAAGAAAAGTACCTTGGTGAAAACCTAGCAAATAGGCGCCTTGTTAGCAAAAAAAGAGAAAAGCTTTAAAAATAGAAAAAAGAGCTAGATCCATTCAATCGGTAAAAACCTGGTAAACATGCACCATTGAAATTCCAAGTTAGTCACATACCTAGAAGGTCACCTTGTAAATATTGCATTCACCAGAATTTGTATATATTGCATAATAAAATCCCATAGTTGCATTTGCGAGTACCTCAAGATTTTGGTCACCTAATCGACAAATTGTCCTAAGTCCCACAAACAAAATTATCTCAACCTAGGGGAAATCATACTCAAGAGGAGAAAGGATTCATCAAAGCAAGCTTTATTCAATTAGAGAATCAATTCATCACACTCAAAAGAGGAACACTTAACCAAATCTACATCCCAATCCAATTTGAGCCTAAAATGAAAAATTTGATCCAAGAACTGAAATGACCTTACCTTTATCAAGATTAAAAATTTGAAATGGATGGAACTACACTTGACATATGGATTTGAAAAACATGGCAAAAATTTTTCAAGTGCTAACTCAATTGATGAAATCATTTCTTTCTAGCGAATCGATGAAAGTTTTAGACTAGACAAGCTATGATGAAAGGATGATATTTTCTTGATTTCTGAATGACTGTCTTAAAATCAAAGTTTTAAATCATGTATTATTTGTCTAAGGAAGTGATCATCAGATAATCATCGAGGACTTGTACATAGGATAAACCTAAGATTTATGCTTGTTTACACAAACGGATACCTTGGCTATTTTGATCTTCAATATCATAATACCAAAATCCACTTGCAACATAAAATCTAACAAAATCAGTATTTGCACTCTCATGATTGGCTTCAATCAATGATAGTCATACCAAAGAGAGATGGGAAAGAAAAAAAAAGAGGTGCATAAAGTATTCATATCATCATAGCTGAACTAGTGATGGTTGTACTAAAACGGGATTCCAAAAATGCTCAATGATGATTATAAGCTCCAAATTTTGAATAATGATAGTTAGCTGCATACATCTTAGATTAAGTGCATTGTATATATTATTTTTCCTTTCTTAGCTTAAATTGGAAGGGGGGGATATCAATAAACTTGGTTAATCAAAGCATTAAAGAAATGGGGGGTTCAATTCAAATGCCTTAATCCTTGGTTTAAATCAAAGACATGTGAGCTTATCTTTTGCATTCATGCATAGCATTAATCATTATTCATTATCCATATATCATAAAAGAAAGAAAAATAATCATTACTCATCCATCATTTGCATACATATAATTAAAGATAGAATTGCATGCAACCAAAAACCCAAAAACATAGGGCCATCCACATTCATATTTCCATAAAACAATTTGCATCCATAAATTGAAAAATAGAGAAAAGCATGTCATAAATCCATACATCAATGCATTCATCTATTTATATCATAAAATAAGATACATTGCATCCATAGCATGATCACAAGTAAAATGCATCATAAACACCATATAGATTCATATAAAGATAATCTCATAAACTCATCAAGAAAATCAAGGAAGTATGGCATCACATAAGTGCTCATCAAATGATCTAGTACATTAGTATATCAAGAGACAAATGTCATGAAAGTGATACATCAACTATTTGGATCAATAAAACATCATGAAATGTGATACAAATGACATCAACAATGAGTAACTCTATCAAGTCATCAAGATACATCTCCAGCACCAGATCCATATAGACTCTTGTCATCTTGTCTATCCTGTGAGGGAGGAGCCTAAGAAGTGTTAGATGTGCTAGGTCTCTAAATCACATGAGTCATAAACTATTGCATCAAAAGAGATACCTGATCCAGTCTACCCACAATAGTAGATATATCTTTCCTCATTTCCTGAACATCTCGTGATAGGCTATCAATGCTAGGAGTAGCCTATGAAATTTGTCCCATATCCTGTGACTGTTGCACCTATGGAGGTACTTTCTGATCCTATGGAGACACCTGCTATGCTAGAACCTCATCCTGTTGTGCTAAAGAAACCCTTTGTAACTGAACTAAGGGATCTTGTCCACCAAGAATCTATCGAGCAGCATCTATATGAACCTATCTATGTTGTCTATGTTGCCAATGAGCTCTATGTTGTCTATCTATTCTTGCTCTAGGATGTACCTTAGCTACATCATCCTATCCTCTAGTTCTAGCCCTATCCTGGACATGCCCACCTCTCACTCATGGTCCATCACCTACTCTACCAATAGCCTAAGGTTCTCTCTGTCCTCACCATCTCCAATGTCTCCTACCACCACCATCACCACCACCATCATCATCTCTCTCGTCCTGATCTAGGATATGCTTTGTTGGATTAGTAAATTGAGGAAACCTATTCCAAGCCCACTAGTCCTAATACTCACATGACATACCTGCATCTGCAACACTTGTAAGCATATCCCATCTGCAATATCCCAAACCAACAATTTGATCACATGAAAATTCATAATCAATCAAAGGACCCCATAATGATTGATTTGCCTGTACATGAGCATATAATGTTGCACCCTTAGGCATATCTTGTACTCTACCATACTAGTGAGATACTCGACCAAAGTAGAAATGCTCAATAATAGTAGTAGACATGTTGATCATCCATCGAGGAGAAAACATATAAGGAAGCTCATCATCATCCTCCCACCAATGCTCACAACCTATATATAGCCGCCACTATACCTGATCAAGATCATCAATCTATCAATGCTAATACTCAAGCTTTTACTAGATGATGCTAGACAACCATGCCACTATATGGAAAAGAATATGGAAACCCTTGACCGTGAATCCTATCAAAAATAGGTTTAGTAATGGGAAGATGCTCCCATACCCATAGCTGTAAAACCACTGCACCTGCAGACAAAGCAATTCTCTCTCTCTAGAAAACCTCATGTAAATCATGATACAACTAAGCAAGAACACAAGAGCCCCAATCAAATCATCGAGGTTGTGCCAATAAATCCTCAAGGATCCTACCCCATCCAACTGAGAAACCATGACCTCGCCGATCGGGAAGCAGGAATCCACCGATGAGAGCACCAAGAACTACTGGTAATATTTGGAAAGAAGCAAACTATGGCCAAGTAATAGTATCATCATCGATAGTGTTGTCTCCAAACACTCATCTACAAAATGTACTATCAAAAATAGAATCATAGTATACTAGCTCTCCATGGAAAGGAATGCATAATAATCTATACACATCCTCCAGAGTAATAGTCATCTCTCCAAAGGCAAGGTGGAAATTATTGTTGTTAGAGTGCCATCTCTCCACCACAATAGTCAAAAGACCCCAATTTAGCTGGAACTGAGGCATGTCGAGCAGAAAACTAAGGCCAGACATCTCAACAACACAATACTCTGTCGTAGTCAGAGCCTGACCAAGATCAATGACTTATGATGCGACAGACCATATGTACAGAATAGGGAAGTGTGCATGTTTGGAAAAAAAAAGGAATCATATCAGTATTCTATATCAAGGAATCATCTAAATTCAATCAATTTTATCAACAGTATCAAGTAATCACACCATTTGTTCATGTCTCTATATCTTGAGAATGATGTATCAAAACAATCATATCCATTTTTACACTGATTGATTTATCTTATTAGATTGACAAATCATATTCATTGGTATAATTATCTTGATATCCTAATCAATTGTTTTGTTTAAATGCAATAGACCTAATCTTATCATCGGAATTGATCATCTGGACTTATCAAATTTTTCATCAGGAAAAATCAAGTACAACTGAAAAAATTTCAAAAATTTGCAGGTGTGATTTCATTCATACCAGGCAACATTTCATCACATGTGATACAAAAAAGATGTCAGGTGACACTTTATTTTTTCTATGTGGTATTTTAGGTATCAAGTGACACTTAATGGTGCTTGGAGACATCTAATAAAGCCTAGGTGACAATGAAAATCTAGGGTTTCACATGTGGAAAATCATATGCAAATGGGCATTAAAACCCTAAGGTTATGTGACATCACATTTTTCATAGGTGAGAACAAAAGATTGCTAAGTGACAGTTTACTATGCGGAGGCATGAGTAAAAGGTACGAATGTGACACTTTACAAGATAACATGACATTTAAACTATCCTACATGTGACATTGCAAAATTGAAACAATGACGACATAAAAAAAGATGTAATAAATGTAATAAATGAGTAATAAATGCAATGAGGAAGTTAAAAATGACTTACTAGAGGTCTGTAGTTAGGTGGTCTCTAATACCGTCGACATCTCTCGAACTGATGCTCTCTGATAGGAACAACCATCTCAAAAATCAAAGGAAGACCAGAGCAAAATCTCACAAGTCAAAAGTGAAAATGAATAGTAAATCAAGGTTTTTTAACCTATTTAAGATAATTTGACCTAATTTAGAGGTGAAATTTTCACTTTGACCTATATTAACCTATCAATTCAACCGAGGCAAATTGTGAGTCATGGCATATCATTAGTGTTTTTCATAAATGAAAATATATTATATCAATCAATCAATCAAATTTTTCAAATCAAGCATCAATATGTTTTATTTCTGAGGGGGCATACCATCAGATAATCAAATCAACATCAGCAGTAACATCATCGAAAATAAAGAGACCGATCATCAAATCAAAGTGAAAGCTTTTATCAGGAAATTTTTCATAATCAAATGAATGGTACATCACATCGAAATCAATCATCAAATCAGGTATCATATTAGGATCAATCATTGAATCAAACATCATATCAAGGATTAATCATCAAAAGGACTATCATATCAGAATGATCATCATAACCATATCAATTGAGAGTTTCATATCAATCATATCTACATCAATCTCATATTAGAAATCAAGGATCAACCATTGAAAGACATCAAATGAACATCAAAGATCGACCATCAATGAATCAAGACCTATCATCAAACCATATCAAAGTATTCTTTGAATTGACATGCTTCGCATGTCAACTCAAAGAGGGGCATTTGTAATCACCTAAAAATGGACAAAGATCAAATCAAAGAAAATCAAGTCAAATAAAAGAAAATCAAGGACATAATTGAATCAATTGAATCACAATGCATAATCAGCCAATCAAAATTAAAATCAATTCTTAATTCAAGATCAATCAAAATTGAGAGCATTTTAATCAAGTGCAATCAAATCAAAATACAATAAAATCAATTAATTATATAGTCTTGGATTAAATTAAATTCAGCCCATTCAAGGGGTACATGGCTAAAATAAATCAATTAATAAATCTCAATTACTCTCAACAACCCAAAAGGAGAGGAAATTCAGGCAACCAATGAGATTTGAGGAAAGGCATTCACATGGATCAAGCCAAATTCAATCTCAATCACTCAAAGTGAAAGAGAATCTTGACCATTGATCTTGTCTACTTGTCCCAAGCTTTGAGGACACAAAATTTGCATTGTCTTCAAAGGGTGGAACCAAAGACTCAACCAAGGTTTAATCATGATCAAATACAACTACACCCCCTACCATTGGAAAATCTATAAAAGGAAGGCCTAAATCCTTCATAATTATCAACCACACATCTAAGAATTGCATTGAACCTCTTGCAATTTGAGTTTAGAAAGGCATTTGAGAGCTTAATTAGCATTTACTTTGATATAATTATTAGTTTTAACTCGTTTATCTTATCATTCTCATTCTAGGATTGTCATTAATGAGAGCTTGCTAAGAGCTTTGCATTAACAATCTTAGTTAGAGAGCCATAGGATGCTCAATTGATCATTAATTTTCTAAATACTTTTCTCTATTGCTTTGTGGTTTATTTACTTACTATTTCAATTATTGATTAACCTTAATTCTATGAAGATACTTTCCCTAGTATATATATATATATATATATATATATATATATATATATATATATATATATATATATATATATATATATGTATGTATGTATGTATGTATGTATATGTATATGTATATGTATATGTATATGTATATGTATATGTATATGTATATGTATGTATGTATGTATGTATGTATGTATATGTATAGATATGTATATATATGTAATATGTATGTACATGTACATGTACATGTATATGTATATGTATATGTATATGTATATACATATATATATATATGTATGTATGTATGTATGTGTGTGTGTGTGTGTGTGTGTGTGTGTGTGTGTGTGTGTGTGTGTGTGTGTGTATATAGATATATGTATATATGTATGTATGTATATAGATATACATATATATATATATATATATATATATATATATATATATATACATATATACATATACATATGTGTGTGTGTGTGTGTGTGTGTGTACATGTTGGTCTTGTATGTAGGTTTGCAGGTACTGGGCATTGACTTCCTTGAATTTTCAAGATGAGCATGACCTATCGCAAGTCTCAATGGTAAAAGAGGGGAGATAATATTCAAATCCAAATCCCAACCTAAGCCATTCTATTGTCTTGAAAAAGTGGACAAGATTATGATATTTTACCCTTTCCAAACTCGTCTAGGTGATGTGAGTTTATATTCCCTTCCTTGAGCATAGTTTTGGTTCTTTAAGTTCAGTTAATTTTTGGTTATTGATGTGATTGCTCTAATTAGATAATTTATTTAGATTAATTGTGTAATTTAAATAAATTGGATTTTTGTTATTTTTAGCTATTTAAATGTGAGAGTATTTTATTAATTAAAAAATTAATTAAAGTTCAATTATTAAATTTAATAATTTTTAATTAAAAGGCTTATTGTGAAAATAGAGATATTTATTTAATGAAAATTAATTAAATACATTCACTTTAGATTTAATGAGTTATAAATTTAACTTTTTGTATAAAAGGTATTTTTTAATTGAGAAATTAAATAGCATGTGGAAAATTAAAGTAGACTAAATGTTATTATTTTAATAAATTAGAATTCATTAAGTTGCACAATCAAAATTAAAATAAATTAAATTAAAAGAAATAGTCAATTTTGAGTTAAGTGTTTTAACAAGAGCAATTAGAAAATTAGCCTTGAGTTCAAAATTGAAATTAGGAGAAATTAGGAATTGATGGAAACAAGGTTGTGAGTGGAGTTGAGTTCCAACCTTTGCATGTGGAATTCAATTTCCTATATTGTGAAGGTTTGGCCATTATTCTCAACATACAAGTTTGGAGAATTTGTGGGTGAAGGATTTCAATTTGGTGCAAATTCTCTGAGAGCTTGGATTTGTCTTCATTTTTGGTCATCGTCAAATTTATCTTTTTGGTGTTTGAGGTATGGTTTGATAACCATTGTGATTATATTTTTGTATTTCTAGAAGGAGTATTTTCTTTGTGCCTATCAAATCTGAATGTTTTGGATTGTTCATGTTGTTGGATATTTGCCAGCAGGCCAGTACTGACTGTATGTTTGTCATTGATGACAACATATGGAAAGTAGCATGCATGGAAGTCTTATGTAGTAAGATTTTAGTATATATAGCATGGACATGATATCAACATGATATCATGGGCGCAGAGGTTAACTGTTAGTACAAACAATTATATAGCATCTTGTGTCAGCAGTGTTCCTGATAGAGCAATAGGCAGTGTTCTATGTATGGCTGTCCATACAGTTATCATAGAACCTTGTGCACTTGGATATATGTTGAAGACATGTTATTAATGTTTTAGTCATGGACGCATAGTCTGATATTTAGTAGAAGTGAAGTTATGCAGTCACTATTCACTAGTAGTAGTTTCCTGTGATTGTTCAGAAGAGTCGATAGAGATTTCATTAGTTCTAGAGTTGTGCCTATCTTTTGGGTATGCACCCTTGGAGTTAAGCTAAGAGAAGAGTTATTAATGTTTGATTAAGAGCACATGAATTAATTCAGCTTGAGGAGAAAGATACAATTGTTTTGGTAGAGCCGATGGTGTATAGCGTGTGTCTACAATTATCTTATTAAGATAGGTCCCAGATTATGTTGCGTGCATAGTAGAGCAGACAAAATTTTTATCAAAGTTTGTTATGGTTTCTCTAATATGATCTCAAGGTGGTTCTAATAGGCTGACTGTAACACCCCATCTATACCTAAAGATAAAAGATGATACTAAAGAAGAAACAACCATAAATAAAATCACATAAAACCATAGTAATAATTTTTTTTTTTTAAATTACAAACTGAAACATATAATCATAACAACCACTTCTAAGAGCTTTATAGTTTACAATAGATTTACATTAGAGTAATAATAATACTCTTTATTCAAAGATTAAGTTCCAAAAAAACAAAATTTCCTTCTTTCCAAGTCCATTACATTCTACGAATAGATCTGATAACTAATAACCATGAAATGATCTGTTTTCCATAAAACTTAACAACTGCTATCCACTGTCCCATACTCATTGATTTATCCATCTAAAACCTGAAAATCAAAATGAACACAAACACAAACAGAAAACAGGGCTCAGTCACAATGATAAAGAAAATGAATCATCTCCAAATATCTGCAATCATAAAAGTCAGTACAATATAACATTTATGCAGATTTAGATATAGATGTAATTGAAAACTAAATAACATAATTTCCATTCTTTTACACCAAAATCATCAAGCACTAAATTTCTTTCTAACAGAAATAAACTCGCAAAGAAAATGACAAAGTAATGATCCAATAGTTCATGGGTGTCCACATAAGGACCTACACTATGTATCCATAAGGAAAACCTCGTAGTAATCCATTATGTCTGATGAAACCATAATGTTTTATCTTGTTAATTGAAACCCATAACCCTTGAATTTATAATTATCACTTAATTAAACAATTGACAGAAATTCTTTCCCATAAGAATATAGACTAGTGTCAGTCACAACTGACAGAAATTCTATCATCACAAGGTACTAGACTAGTGTCAGCCCCCAATCTAAGGATCATACTTGCATTATCTCAAAAAAACACTTGATCTAGCAATCAATGAAAGCAGTGAAATGAACTATATTACACAATTTCACTAACAATCCGTTTCTAATGCATCAATTTACAAAATTGAAATAGCAATCAGAAATCCATTATAAAACCATGTTACCATATTCCTTAACATACATTCATCAACATGATGTTTCTCGAAAGATGAAAAGATCACAACTCTTTCTCCATCACAAATCC
This sequence comes from Chamaecyparis obtusa, assembly GCA_027943335.1. Taxonomy (NCBI): domain Eukaryota; kingdom Viridiplantae; phylum Streptophyta; class Pinopsida; order Cupressales; family Cupressaceae; genus Chamaecyparis; species Chamaecyparis obtusa. The sequence goes on from BSBK01000484.1 coordinate 2,655,306, forward strand.
AATCAAAATAATCTCCACATTAACTTAACATTAAATCTGTAACTATACAATAAAATATCCATATCAAATTCATGTTTGCATTGAATAGAAAAGAACTAACATAATCATACATCAACTGAATCAACACAGCACCCATCACTTTTAACAAACATACAAGCTTACCATTACCAATTTATTAAACTAATTGGCCATACATCCTGCTCTATTAATTACAAGTTTATACCATTTATATACATGTTGGCGTATGTACATGTATACACCACGGCTTGTGTATACATATACATATCCCAGCAGGTATATATATATATGATTATATAATTATATAAGCTTGTAATTAATAGTTCAGATTGACAGTCATAGCATCTATTATATACATGTTGGTGTATGTACATGTATACACCATGGCTTGTGTATACATATACATATCCCAGCAGGTATATATATATTTATATATCTAATTGCATAAACTTGTAATTAATAGTTCAAGTCCATAAATATGCAATAGAAAAACCATTCAAGTTGTCTTAGTTCTGTCATAGAATACATCGACCTTAATATACTACTAAATCTACTGAATACATAAAATAATGACAGTATAATAATAATAACCGACTTCTACCTTTTAAACAAAATACCAAAGTGTTTTTTTTTTCCTTACTGTCTGAACAAGATAGTAATGGACTTTCTTATAAATCCCTTAACATATCCTAATGTCATTACAACTGTAATACACACTGGTGTTAATTACTGAAGATACAAAAAGCTCACAATCAAGTTCTGGTATAACCAAAGGTATACAAATTTCTCTATTGACTGATACATACAGTGACAAACACCCATTTGACAAAACATCGACACCAGAAAATTAAAGAAATACACCCAGAAAATTACTTCAATTCCACACCTATGTTGCAAGTATAAATAAAAAATATGACAGGTAACAGATAGCATTATGAATACCACTAATCCCAATTTCCACAATACAACTCAAAGAAAACATCGATACCAACTTCGGTTAATGACTGTGGTAGAAAAACCCGATTCCACCTTATAACCAAGTCTATACAAACTGAATACATTATGATGCCTCCATGCTCCTAACAACAGATATAGTGTGAGAAGATCTAAAGGATTTTTTAACAAGAAAACTCATGCTAGTTCCATACTATATTAATATGCCGATCCTCAAACCCGACTAACTCCCTTAACACTGTCCAAAGCAGGTAAACATCGACACCAAAACACACAAGGAAATAACCATATAACATCTACATAACCATATTCCATAGTTCGGCACAAACTTAACTAAAACATTGCCAAAACCAAACTCAGAACAGAGAAACCCCCTCAACACATTATGCTCAAAAATAGCATAAAAGAACATGTATTTAATACCACACTAAAACCAAACACTTACTAAACAGTCATTTGTTTCCAAATTTCTCCACTAATCACAGCATTTATTAACTAAAATAACTTCCTGATCTATCCAAGAAAGAGAAAGACTGATTCATGACCGAACTCACAAAATATACAAACACAAAACTTCACATTTCATCAACTAACAAACAGTGGTAACCAATATTCCATTAATTCATTTGCAGAATCATAAAATGGAAACAGAGGTTAAGGTAAGAGATGCCCCTGCCTAGTATTCATGTGGGGAAGATACCCAGAACCGAAATGCCAGAGCTAGCCCCTGCCTGGTGAGCTTCACAGATGAATCCCAAACTCAACCACGAAGATCCCTTAACACTGACTGCCAAAATGCTATGCAAGAGAGCCCAAAATGCAGAGATAATAGTATGAAACTCCCCACTTCCTAAATGACCATGAACAAAAGGGTTTAACTTTTCCGTGATATCCCCTTCTATTCCAAGCCGCTTATCATGAATGATACAACAGAAAAACAAGTCCATAACCAACTGTTTACCCAAACTCTCACAGAAAACCATGGTGGAAAATGGAGTCAAAAACCAACTGCAACTCTACACCAGAGCTAATGGTGGTCATCAAACACAACAATGAATTTCCATCTATAAGTTCATTCAATGCAAACTTATCTCTTGCAGTGAACACAACCCACTTCCTGCCAAATGTCCAAAATAGTAGAATTCCACAACCCGAAAAATAGCTTAAACCCCACTAACACCTCAATGCAATGAAAGTGCATTAAAAACCTTGTCGTTGAGTCATGTTTTTGAGCCAGAATATAATAAGAAGACTTAGGGATAGGTTAATACTTATCTTTGCTAATAACATTAGTCAATCTACTAACTTAAACATCTAAGATAACAGCACATGCCAAAGTCAAATAACTAACACTTCATCACACTAACCTCCTACTAACATACAACATAGGATATACTAACTTAGATAATTCATATAATTTTAGTAAATGAAATACCACATTCTTACTAAAACATTCACTCATAGTTATATGTATAAAAATACATATATATAAATTTATTTATTTTGAATTCATAATTAGATTAACATTAAATAACAATAATTCTCTATATACTATCTATAATCATAAGATACAATTAACCATAATAACATAACCATTTTTAATTACGTCTAACATATTATTAAGGATTCCAAAACAATGAATCAATAATCAGACAATTGACTAACCATATAGTTTGTCCTTATTTCATAATCAAACCAATATTCAAAATTCAGTCTAAGCCAATTCTGTCATCAGAATAGGACTCATAAAGCGACAGAAATAGACATAATTCTCTAAGTGTCTGGCAGAATTATAGAGATAACATATTTAATCCAAAAACAAAGTTCAAAAGAATGCAGTCAGAGTTCAAACTCATAAAAGTCTAACATAACATAACATAACATAGAAAAGTAAAGCCTGGAATAGTCAGGGGCATGACACCGACTTGATTATATCATTTAGAGGAAAGATATTTATAGGTAGTCATTTGTGATTGCTTGAGTGTGGTTCATAGTTGATTAAGCAGAGAAGAGCAGAGTGTGCAAAGTGTTGAACCATCAGAGGAAGGTCTATGTGACCAAGTAAAGTGTCAGTGCTATTCATTGGAACTAATCCAAATAGTAGGTCTAAGAATAGTTCACCAAGATCTAGATATAGTGTGTATCTGTTATTCAGAAGGTTGTAGCCTTCACCCCTTTGAGTAGTGAGCTCTTGGATAGTGCATCCTCTCCCCTAATAGGGACAATTGTAAAAGACTCCTAATAGGGTCCAACCCTTTACCAGGTCTACTTTACTAAATATATTGTAAAGAAACTCCTAACAGGGTTAAGGATCTTCTAACAAGGATCATAATACACTAGTGCAGAATATTAGTGGGTGTCAATTCCCACTGGGGTTTTTACCTATTTGGGTTTCCCCATAACCAAAATATCAGTGTTGTGTTCATGTGTTCTTTCATTGTGTTTATGCTTTAAGTTTAAGTATACTTAATTGGATAAAGAATTGAAACTTGTAGATAACTGATTCACCCCTCCCCCCCCCCTCCTCAGTTATCTCTTAGGACTATTCCTAACAATTAGTATCAGAGCCAAGTGCCTCGGAGAGAAATTTTAATAGCTTGAGGTTGATCAGATGGCATACTTCAGGAAAGAAAGTCCTAAGTTTGATGGAGAGAATTATCTTGATTGGAAGAACAAGATGGTGACCCATTTGCAATGCATTACTTTTGAAGTTTTTGATGTAACTATCAAAGAAGCCAAGATTCCTACCTTAGAAGACCTTGCAAAGGATGATGCTACTGATAGGAAAAAGGAATTGTTTCATCAGAATGCTATAGCTAAAGAAGCTCTTGTCAGTGCCCTATCTGATGGTGATTTTTCAAAAATAAAAAAGGTAGATACAAACCACAAAATATGGAAGCACCTAGAAGACATATTTGAAGGAGATAAACAAGCAAAGGATGCATGTAGAAAGACATGCAAGAAAAGATATAATGCATTAGAGATGCTACCTGAAGAAAATATCAGAGCTTACAATCAAAGGATAAATGAAGCAGTTGTTGGAATTAGAAACAATGGTGGAGAGATTTCAGAGGCGGACATTATGGACAATTTAATGACTACTCTCACTCCTGAATATGAAAGAAAGATCAACATCCTTGATGAGACCATGCATCTTACATCTAATTTCAAGAGAGAGACCTTGATCAGAAAAATCTCGGCTTTTGAGATTTCAAGATTGAAGACAGAACCAAAGAGTGAGACAGCCTTCAAAGCAACAGTTCATGGTAAGAAATTTGCAAACACCTCTGGTAATTTTGATGATGATGATGAAGAAAAAACATTAGATGATTTCATTTCTATGATTTCCAAAAGATAAAAGAAAGGAAAAGGAAAATATGAAGGTTAATTACCATTTAAGTGCTTTTCATGTAATAAGATCGGTCACTTTGCATCTAAGTCTCCTACTAGAGCTAGAAAGTTCAAAAAGGATTACAAGCCTAAGTACTCTAAGGAATTCTACTCTTCTGGAGATGGATTTTCTGATGATGAATCAGGTGAAGAATAAATTGGATTCATTGCTAGTATAGACAAAATGAATAACAAGACAGTTCATGAATATAAGAAAGAGAATCAAGAGCTAGCATTGATTTCACAAGCTAACATAAGGACAAACTAGATTATAGATAGTGGTTGTTCACATTGCATGACAAGTGATAAAGATAGATTTGTTCATCTGGATAAATACAATGGTGGTATGGTCAGATTTGGAAATAACACTCCTAAACCAATAGTTGGTAGAGGAGCCATCACCTTGGATGGAAAGAATAGTGTTGATGATGTTCTCTCTGTTGATGGTTTGAAACATAACCTTCTTAGTGTTGGATAGTTACTTGGAAAAGGCTATCAATTGGAGTTCAAAGATGAAAAATGCATCATTAAAAATAAGGATGGTGTTATGATTGCATTAGGCTCGAAGAAAAGAGGTAATGTTTTCCAACTCAATTCAAAAGCAAGTTGTTTTGTTGCTAAAGTTGATGACAGTTGGTTGTGGCATAAAAGACTATGTCATATCAATTTTGATAACATAGTAAAGATACGCAATGTAAAGGAAGTAAGAGATCTACCTAGCATAGAAAATCCAGTTGATACTATATGCAGGGAATGTGTAATGGGAAAACATGTGAGAAATTCATTCAGGAGCAAGCACAATTCAGCAGAGAACAAGTTGGATCCGATTCATATAGACCTATACGGTGCAACTCAAACAAGATCATACTATGGTGAAAGGTATTTCATTTTGTTTTTTGATGATTATACTAGGATGATGTGGGTTGCGTTCTTGAAAGATAAGTCAAAAGCATTTGAGAAGTTCAAAATATTCAAAGCTAAGGTTGAAAATGAATCTGGACTAAAGATAAAATGTTTGAGATCAGATAGAGGAGGAGAATTCACCTCTGACAGATTCTATGAGTACTACAAAGAACATGGCATAAAAAGATAGTTAAGTGCACCTAGAACCCCTCAGTTGCAAAAAGAAGGAATAGGATCATCCTTGATACAGCGCACACCATTATGATAAAAGGAAAATTTGCACACACCTATTGGAGAGATACGGTTAATATAGCAGTCTACACCATCAATAGAATTAAATTAAAGCCTAGTGCTGACAAAACACCATATGAGCTATGGTTTGGCAATGTTCCCACAGTAAAATACTTCAGAATCTTTGGAAGCAAGTGCTACATCAAGAGGGATGAAGCAGTAGGAAAGTTTGATGTAAGAAGTGATGAAGGTATTTTTCTTGGTTACTCTACTAAAAGTAAAGCTTATAGATGTTTCAATTTAAGATTGAAAAAGATCATTGAAAGTTCTCATGTTAAGATTCATGAAAAGTTCATGATTCAAGAAAGATATCATGATTACTCACCCATGATTGAAGAAGAACCCAAACCCTCCACTAGTGAGACAGTTATTGAGGAAATGTTTGACAGTATTGATGTGTTATTCAATGACCTTGTGACAAGTGAAGAAGGTACTCCTAAGTCTGATGAATCAGCATCACCTAAAGTTCCAAAGTTTACATCTAGAAATCATTCCAAGAAAGACATCATTGGAGATTAGAGCGGAAAAGTCTTAACAAGATCACAAGCAAAGAACTTAGCCAGTAGTGAAGTGGTATGTTTACTATCTTAGATTGAACCTTTAAGTGTTGAAGATGCATGTAATGATTTAGATTGGTATGATGCTATGAAAGAAGAACTTGATCAGATTATTAAGAATGACACTTGGGAACTAGTCCCAAGACCTAGTGATAAGAATGTGATTGGAACAAAATGGATATTCAAAAACAAGATGAATGAAGATGGTATAGTAGTAATAAATAAAGAAAGGTTGGTATGTAAGGGATATGTGCAAAGAGAAGGCATTGATTATTCAGACACATTTTCTCCTATGAGCAAATTAGAAGCTATTAAGTTGTTTCTAGCTTATGCTACAGTCAAAAACTTTGAAGTATATCAGATGGATGTCAAGTCAAGATTCCTGAATGGAGATTTGAAAGAAGAAGTATACATTGAGCAGCCAAAAGGATTCACCTTATCAAACAAGCCTGATATGGTATGCAGATTAAAGAAAGCCCTCTATAGACTTAAGCAAGCCCCTATAATATGGTATGAGAGACTAGATGGATATCTAACAAAGATTGGATTCAAGAAAGGAGCAGCAGATTGTAATCTATTCATTAGAGAGACATCTGAAGGTCTACTACTTGTAGCTATATTTTTTTATGACATTATCTTTGGAGGTAATGACAAAATAAGTGCAAAATTTTCCAAAGAAATGTAGAATGAGTTTGAGTTGAGTATGATTGGTCCTATCAAATACTTCTTGTGACTAAATGTGTAGCAGATAGAAAAAGGAATTTTCATTAATTAGTCCAAGTATGTGAAAGAGATACTGAAGAAATTCAAGATGGATGATTGCAAGCAAGTAGGAACACCTATGATCACTGGATGCAAGCTTACAATAGAAGATGACTCGCCAGTAGTGGATACAATATTGTACAAGTCTATGATTGGTAAACTCATATATCTTACTCAGACTAGACCTGATATTTCCAATGCAGTTGGCATAGTTGGAAGATTTGTAGCAGAACCTAAGCAAAGTCACCTCATGGAAGTAAAGAGAATATTTAGATACTTGCAAGGCACTATAGATTATGGTCTATGGTACCCTAATTCAGAAAATGTTGAGTTTCATGTTTACACTAATGCAGATTGGGGAAGATGTGTTGATGACAGAAAGAGTACATCAGGTGGAGCAGTGTTTCTTGGTAATAGACTTGTCACTTGGACAAGCAAGAAACAAAATTGTATTTCTCAGTCAACAACAAAAGTGGAGTATGTTGCAGAAGCCTTGAATTGTTCTACAATTGTTTGGATCAAGCAGATGATAAAGGATTTTGGAATTCAAATTGATTATCCTATTGTTATTCATTGTGATAACACTAGCACTATCAATATGTCAAAGAACCCTTTGATGCATGCAAAGACAAAGCACATCAAGATCAAGTATCACTTCCTAAGAGAGAAAGTGATAGAGAAAGAAGTCAACTTGGACTATGTGAGTACTAAAGATCAGTTGGCCGATATATTCACAAAGCCCTTGCCTAAGGATACTTTTGAGTATCTCAAGGAGAAGATGGGAGTAATTCCCTTCCCTGATTTTGCTTAGAAGTAAGAAGGAAAGGCATCATTCCTCTGGGACTGATGGAAGGTTGACTACTCTACCTCTGGAGTAGTATCGGTGCTTAAAATGAATGACACCCTTTTCCATTGATGTAAAAGGAGGAGTAATATACAGAGCCATGAAAAAAAGGAGTAAAAGGAGTAATATACTAAGGGGGAGTAGTATTCAATTATGATAGTAGTACAGTTGAGGAAATGGAGAATGTTGAAAAATATTGTAGTAGATGAAGGATTCATCTTTGGGGGAGTTTTGATGAGGAAATGGAGAATGTTATAAAAGAAATTTTCATTTGGATTGGTGGTGGTTTTTCATTCCACATGTTTCCATCAATGCCAAAGGGGAAGATTGTTGGAGATTTGCCAGCAGGACAGTCCTGACTGTATGTTTGTCATTGATGACAACATATAGAAAGTAGCATGCATGGAAGTCTTATGTAGTAAGATTTTAGTATATATAGCATGGACATGATATAAACATGATATAATGGGTGTAGAGGTTAACTGTTAGTACAGACAGTTATATAGCAGCTTGTGTCAACAGTGTTCCTGACAAAGCAATAGGTAGTGTTCTATGTATGGTTGTCCGTACAGTTATCATGGAACCTTGTGCTCTTGGATATATTTTGAAGACATTTTAATGATGTTTCAATCATGGACACATAGTTTGATATTTAGTAGAAGTGAATTTATGCAGTCGCTATTCACCAGTAGCAGTTTCTTGTGATTGTTCAGAAGAGCTAGCAGAGATTTCATTGGTTCTAGAGTAGTGCCTATCTTTTGGGTATGTGCCCTTGGAGTTAAGCTAAGAGAAGAGTTATTGATGTTCAGTTAAGAGCACATGAAGTAATTTAGCTTGAGGAGAAAGATATAGTTATTTTGGTAGAGCCAATAGTGTGTAGCATGCGTCTACAATTATCTTATTAAGATAGGTCCTAGATTATGTTGCGTGCATAGTAGAGCCGATAGAATGTAAATCAAAGTTTTTTATGGTTTCTCTAACATGATTTCAAGGTGGTTCTAATAGGCTGACTTGATTATATCATTTAGAGGAAAGATATTTATAGGCAGACATTTTTTATTACTTGAGTGTGGTTCATAGTTGATTAAGCAGAGAAGACTAGATTGTGTGAAGTGTTGAACCATCAGAGGAAGGTCTATGTGACCAAGTAAAGTGTCAATGTTATTCATTGGAACTGATCTAGATAAAAATTCTAAGCATAGTTCACCAAGATCCAGATATAGTGTGTATCTGTTATTCAAAAGGTTGTACCCTTCACCCCTTTGAGCAGTGAGCTCTCGGACAATGCATCCTCTCCCCTAATAGGGACAATTGTAAAAGACTCCTAACAGGGTCCGACCCTTGACTAGGTCTACTGTACTAAATATATTGTAAAGAAACTCCTAATAGGGTTAAGGATCTTCTAACAAGGATCATAATACACTAGTGCAAAATATTAGTGGGTGTCAATTTCCACCGGGGTTTTTACCTATTTGGGTTTCCCCGTAACCAAAATATTGGTGTTGTGTTCATGTGTTCTTTCATTGTGTTTATGCTTTATGTTTAAGTATACTTAATTGGATAAAGCATTGAAACTTTTAGATAATTGATTCACGCCCCCCCTCCCCCCCTCTCAGTTATCTCTTGGGACTATTCCTAACACATGTGATTTCTCTTCATGTTGAGTTTCTGAAATTTGACTATAGGAAATTTTTATATGCATGCAATCCTTGGTTTAAATTCTTACTTGATTTTCAATTAGGGTTTGAATTTATGGAAATTGATAGAAATTAACGATTGTTGAAAAGTCTACGAAAGAATATTTGTTTGAAAACCCTAGGTTCAATTTTATGGTAGATTTATTGGAGAAAATTTAGATTTGGCATTCGAATTGAAATAAAAGTCTCAATTAAATCCTAGAAAATGATTTAGAAAATACCTAGACTGACTATGCAATAAGGGCTTTCAATTTGTCTATTTTAAAAAAATATAAATTTATTAACTTCTTATTTGGGTGAAAATTACCCTTTGGAATTGAAAATATAGCATATATATTCTTTTATCTTATTCTTGTATTCTCAATTCTTAAATATATATATGTATATAAGTATGTTTACTATTTTGGAATAATAATTTATTGGTATTATTTGTTTAAAAAAAATTATTATAAAAAAATTTAATAAAAAGTTAATTAAAAATATATATGGGAGAGGAGGCGGGGGCCACCCCAGCCTCCCCCTACTGAACACGGTAGCCCTTTGGCTGTCGTCAACAGTCCTAGGGACTGTCACACGATAGACCTTAGGCTATTGCACGACAGGCCCTAGGCTACCGCATGACACCCTATGGGTGTCATGGGGTCAGCCGAGGGGTGGGGCCCGTGAGTCCTCCCTTTGCCTTTTCTTGTTGGGTTTTTTTAATTAAAGTTTTAATTTGTTTAAAATATTTAATATTAAATTATTAAAATATATGTATATATATTAAAGTAATATATATAGTTTTAAATAACAGTAAATGTTTATATATTTGTATATATATAATTAAATAGGAAATATGTTTTCTAGCATGTGTGAATATTTCTAATTGGGTATTTCATTCATTTATTTATCATTTATTTATTTCAATTGGTTGGATTTAATTAAATTGATGTTGGGATGATATTTGTCAATTTAATCATTTAATTTAATTAGACTATAAAATTATATTAGGTTAGTAATTTTAATTCCTAAGGCCAATTTATTTAGTTAATGTTATAAATTGATTTGTAGGGTTATAATTTAATTGTTTTTAATGTAATCATAGTTTGTTAGTAATTATTGAGTAAATTAATTTCATGATAAAAATTTACAAATTATTTTATTGTATTAAATTCTATTATTTGGCTATTTATTTGCCTTGTGCATTTGGATTTAAAGGGGATCAGTATGTCAGCCTAGTAGGACTGTTACCAAAGGTGAGATTAGAGATTATTGTTTATGTTTGTGTGCTTTGCATACTTGAATGATCATTGATCAAATGTGACCCAACCTTTTTGGAGTTGATTTTATGATGGAAATTGCATTATGTGTTCTTGTTACTTCTTAGAACCAGTTTTGGATATTATGAGACTATGTTTGACTTAGAGTCATGATTTGAGTTTATTAAAACTAGGGTAGGCTATCTAGGTGTTAGAAAGGAAGTGGCTTACTTTGGAGGTGCCAAAGCCTAGAAGTGGCCCTTGGGTATCCTTAGTAGGTTACTTAATCAAGTTATAATATTAAATTAAAGGGGGATTAAAATGAAATAATAAGATAATGGTTCATTGCACATGCCTTGAGTGCTATGCTAGAATAGGCTAAGGATGGGAGTGGGAGAAGATGATTTCCCATCCAATAGTGATGGTGAGTCTGGAATAGTTGGTTTTCCTTGTTTACATGAAAGGACTACTAATCCGCATAGAGTCGCTAGGGGTAGGAGTCCAGCAAGGCTACTAGGTGACCTTAGAGTTTACTCATGTGATGACACTTCCCTAATTTCATTCTAGGTTTCCTACATGTGTTGGTTTCCTTTGGGTTATTATGTGTACCTTTTTTATGCAAGGGAGGACAAGGAGAAGGGCTAAGGCACACCCTAACTAGATCCCCCTTGCAGAGATCACATGTGGAAGCAACAACACATAATAGTGACAGAGAGAATGTAGAACCTTTCATATATTTACTTCAATTGATTCATACATGTCGGGATGTAAGGCCTTCCTAGTTTAGGCTAGATATTACAATCAAGTACATAAGTCCTCAAACATGCAAGGATCTACCAACATTCTCTAACTTTCTATCTTCTATCTTCTATCCCCAAAAAGTGACTCCCTAAACTCTAACCAAACAAATACATTTATACAAGAGGCTACCAAACAAGTCGGCCTTTAGATCCACCATTAATGGAGGGATGACCAGATCTAGGTCCACACACTTCCCAATTATAGATACCAACATTAAATCCGTGACAAAAATTATATGCATAAGTCATTCTCAACATAAATCCAAAATTAACAACTAGGTAAGAAAGGAAACCGAGCACCAAAAAAGCATCATCGACCACCAAAGAAATTCACCAAGCACTAGAGACATAACTAACCAACACTGGTGAACAAAGGAAACCAAGCAACACCAAACCAACTCAATCAAAGAAGGAACTGAGCAACACTGAAAACTAAAAACATCTTTTTGGTGACACAGGATTGCCAAGGACCCGAGATGCTCCTGCATCACTTTGACTTATGTTTTGTACCTTTGAGATAGGATCTTTTAGGATTCTTTCTTAGTCTACCAGATGGATTGGTATTGTTATCCAAATGGGATTTGATGTTATCTCCTCAGCATGGTGGGAGTGGAACCACAGGTTTCCACAAGGTCATGAGGTTGTGATTCTTTTACCATTTGAGACTCTGATGCCCTTGTTCCAATGTTGGATGATCCAGGTTGTAGTTACTTCCTTTCCTATCTTCTTGGAGTTCTATTCTTGATCTTGTACTTCTTTATTTGTACTTTTTAATTTATTGTAATCACATACCCTATGACATGTGTAGTAGATGTTCATGAGTATATTTATTTTATCATTCAATTGTAATTATGATATAATATGTAATTTATGGTTGTAATTGTATTTCTTAGTTTCTACATCAATGAACCCTTGAGATGTGTAAACTACTTTGGAGATTATATTTATGTTTATGTTCTTATGGACTTGATGTTCTACTTCCGCTTGTTTATTCATCATTGTTTGTAAACATTTAAGAAAAAAAATTATTCTGCAAACCTAGTAACATGTTTTAAGTTATTATCTCTTGGCTTCCCTAGTAGGGCATTATATTTTGTACTAGAGTCCTCATGAATAGTGGCATCTCAAACATCCAAACAAGATTGTTCATCTACTACATGGGGGATGTTCCAAAGTGCTATGATATCTCAAGGAATTCCAACCATTCAAAACATATCTAGCTCTCAAATTGGTTCATTTACCTCTGCCAGTTCATCTCAAATAATGTCTTCAATTATTTTTACTTCAAGTGCCTCAGTCATGTCATCAAGACCGCAAACTCATCACAACTCATTTGTTAGTACTCAAATGACACAATATTTTCCAACTCGATTTGGGTCTAGACCAACACAAAGATAACTAGGATCATTTTTTATTGGTCCTACTTTCAGTCAACCTCATCCAAGGGTTAGGTCCTTGTTTCAAAAACAACCTCAATATCAATAACCCTTTAATCATAAAATTTCCCAATTCTAACAAATCTTACCATCTTGTAGCCAACAACAAAACCCTAGTAGATCTTATGCACCTGTTGTCACTGAGGATTGCACCCGAATGAGATAAGTGTAGAACCTAGCAATCATGTGAAACATGGGACTACTTTCAAGTCATGGGTAACCTATCAAAAAGTAGACCTCTAGATTAGGGGTCGGCTTCCCCTTGAATCACCTTTAAACTTAACTGACTTTTGGAGGAAAAGGGATAGAGAGAGTGCATAAAATTAAATGACTAAAACTAAACTAGGTGATCCACCAAACTGGATAGATCCACAAACTAGAGAAATACTCACAATGACACTTGAAATAACTTTTCAATTCACAACTTGACCCTATTGCCTTGATATTTTTTGAAATAAAGAGGTACTTGGAGTAAAAGGAAGAGAAAGAGCTTCCATAACTTAAAACCCAAATGTACATAGATTAGAACATCAATAGAAAAACACTTTCTTGAACATTCAATTTGAACAAACATACAAAGTAAAGGATGAATAGAATCACATTAACTTTGACATGAATTTTAATAGAAAACTTAGAAAATGAATAAGGACAAAAGGAATACTACTTATATTCAGTGAAAAGGGAACAAGCACAACCTGCTTTTCCAAAGCTACAACATTCACCTCCAAGTGAGAAAGAATGAAGAACTAACTTCAATCACCTAAGTGAGAGGTATATAAAACAAGGCCTAAGAATCTGCATTCAAATCCCTCAACCTCCCAAAAATGGAAAAATTCTGCATATAGGCCCATGAAGATGCCTCTTAAATCCAGATGTTAGATTCCCGGATTTGTAGGCGTAAGGGGAAAAGTGAAAATCCTAAAAAATATAGCAATTAAAGTCTACCCTATCCCCTCTAAATCATGCTCTATAAATGATATTCTGACAATGATTTATAAAAACACCATTTGTCAATATCTTACAATAATGCAAGCAATGATTTTTTCATTTAAATACTTTCCCCTCTTAATTCTATGTGGATTTTAATCATTTTATATTTTATGAATAGTTCTCAACCTAATTTAAATTAATTTAAAAAAAGGGAAAATATGTTTAAAAATATTAACATCTAAAATCAAACCCACTTTTACATAATGTTATGACCCCTTAAGAAACTAGGGTCTCCCTCAATCATAACCTTAGCATTAATTATTTTATCCCCAAAATTCAATGACTTTTAAAAAATAATTCCCATTATCTCCAAAAACCTTCACCATTCTTAGGGAATGGTTTCAAATTCCACCCCCATCTCTTAAACATATGCTAAAATCCTTAGAACATGTTTCCTCAAAACACCTTCAAATCAACTTCTCATCATTTTGCATTCAACTCAAGCTCCCACTCCACTTCTTTTGGAAAGGTGACATGGCTTTTTGGGAATGTTTCTAATTGTTGGATCTTGGAACTGATATAGTGAGGAGGTAAGTGATCATCTTCATTGCATCTTGTCACTTCGATAGCTTTGTATGAATGTTGAAAACTTTAACCATCCACTGGTATTTTGATGTTATTTACTAGATTTTTTGTTTCACATTTCCTCTGTATTCAAGGGCATACTTGATGTTTGAATCTTGATAGCATATGATCTATGTATTACCACTGTTCACAGCACCCATGCCCTTATACCATATCTCTTCTTATTCATTTTTTGATACCTGATGTCTATTGTTGATGGCATTGTTCTGATAGTGTCATTCAATTTGCTAGTATTTCTTATAAATATTTGATGTCTCATGAACAAGATTGGGCACCATTTTAATGTGTTTATTTATGCTCATTTCTTTGATCTTACTATTTTCATGACACCATGTTTGATTTTCTCTATTTTTGAATTGTTACGGTATCTTGGATCTTTTTTTTTCTTGACTTACTGAGGTTGCGAGCTTACTGTAGGAGCATAGCATCCTTTTGAACGATGCATATGTTTCACCATTTTATGGGCCTGTGAACCTATGGATGGGCATCAATGCATATTGTTTCTCTATTTACCATGATGCATGGACCATGATCTTGAGTGTAGTTTATGTTTATGATACCATTGTATATGGTCACTGTTGTATGTTTATCATTTTTCTAGCATCATTGTTTTCATGCATTGATTGTGCCTTCTGATTTGTATTGGATGGCACCATTATTTATTTTATATATAATTTGTTGTTGACATTGCCTTTTGATATTCACTACTCCTTTGAAAGGCTTGTCATGGCATGACCCAATTTAGAATCTCATCAAGATTATTGCATTCTCGTGAGCTTATGAGATAGTGGAAAAAAATGTTTGATGTTATCTCCCTATCAGCACATTGTTTGGTTTCACTATCGCTTTGAATGTTGACTATTTTATATTGCTTGGATCCTATGAATGACCTATTATATTATTTATCCATGGCACCATAATTCATTGTCTTGATAAACCATGAGCCACTTTTCTCATTCACTTGTTGGCGCTTACCTATTCAGGGAGCCCATGAGCTAAGAGCTTGGGCATCTTTGTATTGCTTGACTATTTTGGAGAGGCCTAAGCTTACAGCTCTGTGATCATCTAGAGTGATGGTCTTTATTGTATTGTATCTTCTCATGATTTTTCCCATGACCAGTGGGCTTGAGTGCTTGAATCCATTTTTTATTGTACCTTGACCTATGAGCCATAACATTGCAAGATCTATGTTGTATTTCATCCTCTTTTGATATGCATTGTTATGTTTCTTATTGTAGATGACTGGCATTGTATTGTTGAATGTATTCAATGTTTGTTGTTTTGATTCTTGTAATGCCTTCTAACCATGCTTGGTTTTGGAATGGATATAAAACCTATGAATATTTAAGCCATGTTGTCATGTTTCATGTTCTATTGTTGTATATGCTTACTAAATATCAATTGCACTCACTATTTTTATATTGATCAAAATTTAAGCATAGCTCCTCATTAATGCATTGTCCTTTCATTATGATGATCAAAATTTCATTGGCCCAAATTATATAAAATGTGAAAGCTCAATACTTTATTCGATTTGTACCACTCTATTCTCCATTCTTTCCTCACTGCATGAAATAGCTCTCTTTTCAGACTTGGTCTTTGAATGCCCTATTGATACCGCCTCTTCTGATTGTTGATTTCTTTTCTGTATTTCCATGCTTTCTACCTCTTTATTCTTCCTTTATGATATTTGAATGCTCCATTGACACTACTTCTAGGTTAGAGATGGTGATCATGGGTGCTCTTGGCCTGTGATGTAGTTTCTCTCAAGAAAATTTGAAGGCTTTCCTAAAAGAGACCACATCACAGGGCAACGTCATTCATTGGATACCAACACCCTACAATTTTTGTTGTCCAGATAGCAATGGTACTTTAAGGATGGTCCTTTTAAGATTACATCATCCTCTTAGTACTACTACTATCTGGGTTGGAGCATGCTATAGTGCTAAATCTTCTTCTGTATCTGCACATGGAACAAGAAAGTTAATGAAAACATGGTATCTCTTTCCTTCTTGCAGCATCATCCTAGGTGCACATGCCATGTAGCATAGCTCTTTTTAGAAGTGCATGGATAACTATGTACATGCATGGTTATAGATGAAGGTAAGTATTAGGATGTCACTCATTTCTTAGATCCTCTGGATCTATCCCCCATCTCTCTCTTTATGCAAGTTCTGGATAGGAGCACACTAGACACCTCAGATCAACACCTCATATTTCTAGGCAATGTTTGGTACCCTGTACTTTATGTTCATCCTTTTGTGTATGTTTTTATTCATGCATATCTTTCTAAAAGATGGCTATGCTCACATCTTGTGTGAGCTCAAATGATATTATCTTTCAGTTTCTTTCCTTTGTATAGTACATACAAGACATTGGCATATATACATGTAATTTCTAGATGCAGAAGTTTATTTCTTTACATGTATGTTATCATGAGTGAACAAAAACTTAATCAAGATCATCTAATAACACAAACTAGGGTAGTGTAGCTTCATCTAGTAATTAGGTCACCAATCCAAAAATGAGTAAAAATATGGTAACATTTTGGTGACCTCAGCTGAGTGCTTGCCTGCTAAGCACTATTCACTAGTTGCCTTTGCATCTATTAGGCATAGAGTCCTTAAGCTTCAGAACTGAACTTGACTCCCAAAAAAACAACCTCCTTCTCTCCAACAAAACTAAAACTGAACTGAAAAAAAACCTATGTTGAAGCACTTAGGGAACATAGAAAACTAAAAACTTCTACCCTGCCCTACTTTAACCAGTATCACCAAACTAGTCAAACAAATCCATTGACTATACTATTGAAATAACTTCCCATCCTCCTTAGGGTATTATACTTTTCACACTTGATGCCAAAAAGGAGGATATGGAACATTAAAACATACTGAACTACCTAGCCTATCAACTTTTGGAATTGGTAGTCCAGAGCACTAACCTCAATTAGATCATAGGTGTTGTCTTTCTAGGGAGGTTGATAAGACTGAATAAGCTCCTAGTCATCAAGAAATGGTTTTCTAATATCATCCCCCACTAAATCTTTGAACATGGATATTTCATTTGACCCTATCTAAGCTAGGTATCTGATAGGACACCCCCTTGAGAGTATGAATCTAGGCTTTTGTATGTTGATTTTCCTTTCTTGTTCAGCATGTTCCTTATGAATGACCTCAGCATGCTGATCAAAATTTTGCCCCTCCATGATGGTCTACCATAACATTTATTCTTTTGGGGTTAGAGGATCATCCTCTTCTTTATTTGGAAAATCCAATATCAAATTGTCTTAGGTCCTTAACAATCACTGGTCCCTCCTCATGGTCCAAGAAACATGATCCCTAAGATTCATTCACCACTTTATTGTAGATAGGTCTAGATTCTATAAATGGAACAACATTAACCTCTTGAAATAAAAATTCTTCCTCTAGAACATTCATGTTATTATCTATTTCAGGAGGATGATGAACATCAACAAGAGTTGAGCAGAAAGCTATTGGAAATTTGGCTAAGTTGGTTACATAGATGTTGTCATTATGGAAACATATGATCTACATGAAGATCACACAGGTCAGAGAGCTAGTATGTCAGAGCACAATGCGAAATTGTCTAAGTATGAGACAATATATTTTTACCAATGAACCTAATGATAGTTTTGGTTTGCGATGTTGATTGGATTAAGTTAAATGCTTACACACTTGAACATATACTCTATGGTGACTATTGAAGACTCACCTCAGAGTGCAAGTTAGTACAGCATGTACAGAAGAAGTTATGACAGTTTTTCTAAAGACAGTGTTAAGCCGACATGATAGAATTGATAAAGAATTAAAGGATTCTTTTGTTTCTCAAAATAATGACTTAACAATATAAAGGGATGACATCCTAGATGTTAACCCTTGGATAAAGATATTTTGTAATATGATATCCAGCTGGAAAGTTATTATTCTTAATAACTTGTATAAAGATATGTAAATATTGTAATTTTAAGAGAGAGCAATGTGGTATAATGTATATGTGAATATAATAGTGAAAGTGAAAAGAAGTGAAGAGATATTGATGCAAGTTGTATAAGGTTATGTACCTTGACCTATTTTTGTAATCAGAAAATATCATATATTACTTGTTTGGATAGTGGACTCATCTGGTAATCACATTTTGTACTGCCAACTCCTAACATGATTGAGGCTTCTAACAAGGCCTATAGTCCTTTAATCAAGACTAAGACACTATATGCATGTAATAGACTCCTAACAGGGTCAACATCCTTAACATGATACTTTTGATTAATGGATCTTTGTGGGTACCATCCCCACTAAGGTTTTCCCTTGGCCAGGGTTTCCTCGAGAACAAATAATCTGTTATGAGTTCTTTAGTTTTATTACTATGCATGTTGTTTAGCTTCTTATGTTATGCATGTGTTAAGATAATCTGTTATATCTATAATTGGGAAAAAGTTAAAGTTTTTAGAATATTCATTCACCCCCCCCCCCCCTCTCAGCATTCCCTATTTCTAACAATTGGTATCAGAGATACCAATTAAAGCACTAAAGATCCTAACAACTAAGTTTTATGGCAGATACTTATGTAAGATCCTAACAACTAAGCTTTATGTCAGATACTTATGTAAGATCCTAACAACTAAGTTTTGTGCTAACTCAAGAGAGGATGACATGGCAGCTAGAATGATACATGTAGCTTATTTGATGTGTGTGGATAAAGTACAAGTTGATATGTATGAGATTTTGAGGATACAGTTGTTTGAAATTTTGAAAAGATAAAGAAGACAAAGTATTCACAATTTAGATTTTCATCTTTAATCACTTATATGTTTTTTCATCTATTGAGAAGATTTCCATTCACCATTGGAAATGACTAGAATGATGGCCAAACTAAAATGGAAAAGATTAACCAAGTGTATAGGAGGCATGTTATTGATAAAGTAAATGAAACTATAGTATTGGTAATTAAGTCTTTTCAAAATTTGATGTCTAGCAGATCAAGGATCCCACAGTCTCTTGTGGAGAAGTATAAAAATGAGATATGTTTCATTGTTGATACTGACTTTACTTACATTAAAGCAGTACAACCTAGAACATAGTTCATAGACCCTCTTGGCTATGAGATATATGAGGTTGAGACAAAAGAATATGTGAGCAGATTACTTAAGTGCAAGTTGGATACTCACTGTAATAGGTTTGGAACCTTTGAGGAGAACTTCAACTCTACAAAGACCATCCTTGAAGAGAAACAGTCAAAGAAAATATTTGAGAGTACTATCAAGAAAATTCTAAAAGATACATGGAAGACTGAACATGAATTCTTGGTAGCCAAGAAAACAATAGCAGCAATTAGAGATATTGGACAAAAAGAAGTTTTGTTTGTTCCACCTCTATCATCAATTGCAGCACAGCAAGAAGAAACACTAGTTAAGGTAAAAGTGGAAGAAACAGAGAAGGATCAAGAAGCAAGGATATCCACTAGATCCACCTCCTTCACACCTAGAAAAAGAGTAAAAGAGAGTGCTACAGGACCGGGTAAGAGGCAGAAGACATTGATACCACCAGTTCAAAGGAAAATTGCAAAAATCAAAGATGATGAAAGCACTCTTGTTAAGAAGAAAACTTGGAAACCTAGAGTTGAGAAGGTTAATGAACAGATCATTCAAGATGGAGACTTTACAAAGATGAACAAGTATTATGATCTCTATGATTATGCAGAGAGAGTAAATCTAGAAAATGCAGTGGTAAAGCATATGATTTTATCTAATAAGCAATTTGATACAATTCAGGGTAAAATACCTGATGACTTGTACAATAAACTTGTAAATAGGAAGAAGAGACCATCAGAAGAGGACACAACTATTAGAGAAAAGCTTGAAAGAAAACTATGTTGTGAGAGATGAAGTACACTTCAATCAAATTATGAAAGCTTTAAGCACACATCTAAGAACCAAGAAGAGAACCATTTAGATTATGGGAGGTAGATATGAAGAAGTTAACACAAAAATAGAGTAAGTGATCATTAAGGTAATGTCAGAGAATGGTAGAGAATCATCAGTTGTAGCAGAATCTAAAGATCAAGTAGCAGAACAAGTATAGCAAGAGGACATTCCCTCTCCACTAGCCATAAACATTGAGGATGAAGTCATGAATGTAGAAGGAACTAAGATCACCTTGGATAGTGATGATAAATTATTCAATAATCTTGAAAACATTGTTGAAAATTTGGCTTTTGAAGAGCAAGAGAGTACCAAAGGAGAAGAGAAAATAGAGACCAAAATTGTAGAACCTAAAGTGACAGAAAAAAAAAAGTACCTATTCCCACTCAAGAATAAATCAGTCTTACACCTGAGACTAGCAAGAAAACTCAGATTGGTTCTATGATTGAGAATTTGGGAAAGGAAGTAGATGATGATGATCATATGGAATTGATCACATCTTTGAACAAGATCATTGGAAAGAATAAGAAAGTAAACAGTCTTGAAGGATGCCTGAAGGATCTTACTAAGAAATTACAAAGCATTATTACTACACAGATTGCAAAAGATGACCCTCTAGAAAGAGAAAAGGAAGTAATGAACACTTTTGATAATGAGTTTACAAATCTATCTAATATAGCAAAGATGAAAGCTCAAGCAGCTTATGAGGCCAAAACACTCTTGGACATTAATTAGAATATCAGGAATGATATCAATAACCTTGATATCTATATAAAGGACTTGAGGAAGAACTTGGAAAGAGGAAAATCCTTGTACATTCAGTGTAAAAAATCAAAGAACTTGGTAGCAAAGGAAGATCAGAAGATGAAGGTGAAGGAAGTAGAAATTCAGAATGAATTGAACCTTCTTTCGAGCCCCAATGTGAAGATATTTGATATTGAGTAGAAAATTTGAAAGAGCTATGATGAAATAAGAATTTTGCAAGATGACAAGGATAGGAAGCTGAAGAGATTCACTCTTTTTAGAGAACACATTTCTATAAACTTGAGAACTATTGAAGGGCAACTGGAAGAATGTCTTTCAACAAAGACATCTTTTCAGAAGTTTAGTTATGAGAATCTCCAAGCATGTGAGATTTCATCTTATGGATTGTGCGCACTACTCAGTGTGGAAAATTCAATTAAGAAATCATGGGAGAAAGAATTAGAGGCTATGAATATCAATTTTGTAGATTGTGTTGCAAGCCTACCGGCTTTGCAATATTGAATTAAGGTATAACTTTTTGTGAACACAGTTTTGTTACCCTCCTTATCTTTTTTTTGTCATTATTGTCAAAGGGGGAGAGATATATATAGTAGAAAATTGTTAAGGATACATACTCTTAGGGGGAGTATAGTATATAGAGAGGATTAATAAAGTCATAAGGACAGTATATATATGTTTTGTATTATGGCCACAATTTTGAGATTTTGAAGTTGTAAGACTTAGCCAATTTTCTCATATGTTGCCACCAATGACAAACGGGGAGATTGTTGGAAATTTTGATGAGTTGGTTATATAGATGTTGTCATTATGGAAACATATGATCTACATGATCACATAGGTCAAAGAGCTAGTATGTCAGAGTGCAATGAGAAATTATCTAAGTATGAGACAGTGTGTTTTTACCAATGAACCTGATGATAGTTTTGGTTTGTGATGTTGATTGGAGTAAGTTAAATGCTTGTACACTTGAACATAGACTCTATGGTGACTATTGAAGACTCACCTCAGAGCACAAGTTAGTATGACATGTACGAAAGAAGTTATGATAGTTTTTCTAAAGACAGTGTTAAGCTGACAGGACAGAATATGAAGATAGAATTGATAAAGAGTTAAGGAATTATTTTGTTTATCAAAATAATGAATTAACAATATAAAAGGATGACATCCTAGATGTTAACCCTTGGATAAAGATATTTTTTAATATGATAGCTGACTGTAAAGTTATTATTCTTAATAACTTGTATAAAGATATGTAAAGATTGTAATTGTAAGAGAGAGCAATGCGGTATAATGTATATGTGAATATAATAGCGAAAGTGAAGAGCAGATTAAGAGATATTGATGCAAGTAGTATAAGGTTATGTACCTTGACCTATTTTTGTAATCAGTAAATATTATATATTACTTGTTTGGGTAGTGGACTCATCTGGTAATCACATTTTGTACTGCCAACTCCTAACAGGGTTGAGGCTTCTAACAAGGCCTATAGTCCCTTAATCAGGACTGAGACACTATATGCATGTAATACACTCCTAATAGGGTCAACATCCTTAACAAGATACTTTTGATTAGTGGATCTTTGTGGGTACCATCCCTACTGGGGTTTTCCCTTAGCCAGGGTTTCCTTGAGAACAAATAATCTGTTATGAGTTCTTTAGTTTTATTGCTATGCATGTTGTTTAGCTTCTTATGTTATGCATGTGTTAAGATAATCTATTATATCCATAATTGGGAAAAATTTAAATTTTGTAGAATACTGATTCACCCCCCCCTCTCAGTATTCCCTATTTCTAACAAAAGCATCAATTATGAAATCAAAATGATCTTGTTGTTCTAAGTTAGCAGTAACTATATCATCTTTATTATCACAATCAGGGAGCTTAACTAGTAGCTCTTGTGTTACCTCTTCTTCCTCAATATAAGAAGGTATTTCCTCAAATAAATTAGTTAGGATCTCACCTTCTTCACTTGCTCCTTAATCCTTGTCTTGCTGCTCAAATTTATCACCATGTAACAAATCTAGTTGTTCCTCATGATCATTATGAAAGAGTACACCTAAAAGACAAAAATCATCTTCTTCCTAGTGGCCTAAAATTCTATGAGGTGTAAGGTTTTCTTTAGGGATTGGCTCATAAGGATTTATCTACTATAGGATGGGCTCACTGTCACTTAGGAAGTCAAACCTTTTAGGTGTCTCTTTTATTGGAAGAGGATGGAGTGACTAGAAATATGAGATGGGGTCATGAAAAGGCTCTAAAAAATCATGGAGGCTAGGCTCCTTTTGATTAAGATTCTAAACTAAAGGAGAAATCCTAAAGCTTGGAATTTCATAGAAGTGATAGGGGACTTACCAGGCAAGAAACTTAGAATTTGAACATTTTGATTCTCCTATATGGTCTGCAATGCTTCTATGTCTTCCTCTTCTAGGCTTGCATCTCCTTGGGACTTTGGGCACACAAGAGTAGCCTCCTTCTTAGCAACATGAGGCACCTCCTCCTGGATCTCCTTTTTTTAAAGATTTGGCATCTCAAAACTTGGATACATGGTCCATGAGGGTCTCCAAGACTGCATTAAGTTTTCATTTCCCTCTCCTTGATCAGGTGAACTTTCTTGTACTGGGGCAGCAATGACTGCTTGATCTCTTTGCCTTGGTGCTTGTGCTAACAAATTATTAATTAATTGATCCTTTTATACAATATGTTTAGCAGGTGTCTTTTTCTCATGATCATGGAATTCATCATTTTCTACTAACTCTTTTCAGAGATCTTTCTCATTTTTTGTAGCTGTCAGATAGATGACCCTTTTTAATTCTTTATACTCTCCAATGTTTTCTTCATGGATCTTTTCTTGTTGGTTCTTCTCTTCAAGGGTTTTCTCATAAATTTCTATCTTATTTCCTAGTTGCCTTGAAAACTCCTCCTTCTGAGCCACCACTTCTATATACTGCCTTGAGATCTCTTCTTTTTGGGCCCTCGTCTCTACATAGTCCTTCATGAAAGAGATCATTTCTTCTCAAAAATTTTCCAACCAGTCATTAGAGTTCATATCTAAAGTGGTGTTGGACTGATTATGAGGATTGTAATGGTGACCCTCATAGGGTGGTGCATAGGAATGTTACCAAGATGCTTGATGCTGGGTGGGACGGTATGGTGGTGCATGCTGGTAATTTTCTATTGGTGGGCCATTTTGGCTATATGTTGTTGCTTGGCTAACTTGATATGGCATGAATGAAGGCACATGGGTAGCTTTCTCATGATATGGAGGGTGATAGGGTGACTATGCATTAGGAATTGACATGCTTACTCATCAAATGAGCTGGTGAAAAGGGTATTTTATGAAACTTACCAACACTTGGATTGCTTAAACCAGTAGATTTTTCTCAAATTCACCATGGTGTTAGGAACAAACTACCTCTAAATACTGATTGCACAAAGGATCACACCAAAATCTTAGTGAATGATGGGGAACATCACTATCCCATCAGGCATGCCAAAAACTATTATCACTAAGGATTGCACCTGAATGAGCTAAGTGTAGAACCTAGCAATCCTGTGAAACATGGGACTAATTTAAAGTTGTGGGTAACCTATCAGAAAGTAGACCTCCAGATTAGGGACTGACTTCCCCTTGAATCACCTTGAAACTTAACTAACTTTTGGAGGGAAAGGGAGAGAGAGTGCATGAAAGTAAATGACTGAAACTAAACTAGGTGATCCACCAAACTGGATAGATCCATAGATTGAAGCAATACTCACAATGACACTTGAAATAACTTTTTAATTCACAACTTGACCCTATTTCCTTGATATTTTTTGAAATAAAGAGGTACTTGGAGTAAAAGGAAGGGAAAGAGCTTCCACAACTTAGAACCCAATTATACACAGATTAGAACAGCAATAGCAAGACACTTTCCTGAATATTCAATTTGAACAAACATGCAAAGTAAAGGATAAACAAAATCATAATAACTTCGACATGAATTTTAATGGAAAACTTAGAAAATGAACAAGGATAAGAAGGAATACTTCTTACATTCAATGAAAAGGAGCCAAGCACAACCTGCTTTTCCAGAGCTACAACATTCACCTCCAAGTGAGAAAGAATGAAGAACTAACTTCAATCACCTAAGTGAGAGGTATAAAAACAAAGGCCTAAGAATCTGCATTCAAATCCCTCAACCTCCCAAAAATGGAAAAATTATGCATATAGGCCCATGAAGATGCCTCTTAAATATAGATGTCAAATTCCCAGATTTGTAGGGGTAAGGGGAAAAGTGAAAATCCTAAAAAAGATAGCCATTAAAGTCTACCCTATCCCCTCTAAATCATGCTTTATAAATGATATTCTGACAATGATTTATAAAAACACCATTTGTCAATATCTTACAATAATACAAGCAATGATTTATTCATTTAAATACTTCCCCCTCTTAATTCTATGTGGATTTTAATCATTTTATATTTTATGAATAGTTCTCAACCTAATTTAAATTAATTTAAAAAAGGGGAAAACATATTAAAAAATATTAACATCTAAAATCAAACCCACTTTTACATAATGTTATGACCCCTTAAGAAACTAGGGTCTCCCTCAATCATAACCTTAGCATTAATTAGTTTATCCCCAAAATTCAATGACTTAAAAAATAATTCCCATTATCTCCCAAAACCTTCACCATTCATAGGGAATGGTTTTAAATTCCACCCCTATCTCTTAAACATATGCTAAAATTCTTAGAAGATGTTTCCTCAAAATACCTTCAAATCAGCTTCTCATCATTCTGCATTCAACTCAAGCTCCCACTCCACTTCTTTTGGAAAGGTGACATGGATTTTCGAGAATGTTTCTAATTGCTAGATCTTGGAACTGATACAATGAGGAGGTAAGTGATCATCTTCATTGCATCTTGTTGCTTCGATAGCTTTGTATGAATGTTGAAAACTTTAACCATCCACTGGTATTTTGATGTTGTTTACTGAATTTCACATTTCCTCTATATTTGAGGGCATACTTGATGTTTGATTCTTGATAGAATATGATCTATGTATTGCCACTGTTCATGACACTCATTCCCTTATGTCATATCTCTTCTTATTCATTTGTTGATGCCCGTTATCTATTTTTTATGGCATTTTTTTGATAGTGTCATTAAATTTGCTAGCATTGCTTATGAATATTTTATATCCCGTGAACAAGCTTGGGCACCATTTTAATGAGTTTATTTATGCTCATTTCTTTGATCTTACTATTTTCATGACACCGTGTTTGATTTTCTCTATTTTTTAACTTTTACAATATCTTGGATCTTTGTTTTCCCTGGCTTACTGAGGCTACGAGCTTACTATAGGAGCATAGCATCCTTTTTAATGATACCTATGTTTCACCATTTTATGGGGCCCGTGAAGCTATGGTTGGGCATCAATGCATATTGTTTCTTTGTTTACCTTGATGCATGGACTGCGAGCTTGACTACAGTTTATATTTATGATACCATTGTATATGGTCACTATTGTATGTTTGTCATTTCCTTAGCATCATTGTTCTCATGCATTGATCGTGCCTTCTGATTTGTATTGGATGGCACCATTATTTCTTTTATAAATAATTTTTTGTTTACATTGCCTTTTGATATTCACTGCTCCTTTGAAAGCCTCATCATGGCATAGCCCAATTTAGAAGCTCCTCAAGATCATTGCATTCTCATGAACTTATGAGATAGGGAAAAAAATGCTTTATGTTATCTCGCTATTAGCCCATTGTTTGGTTTCACTACCACTTTGAATGTTGATTGTTTTATATTGCTTAGAGCCCATGAATGACCTATTCTATTGTTTATACATGGTGCCATAATTCTATGTCTTGATAAACCATGAGCCACTTTGCTCATTCACTTGCTGGTGCTTACCTATTCAGGGAGCTCATGAGCTATGAGCTTGGGCATCTTCGTATTACTTGACTATTTTGGAGAGGCCCGAGCTCACAGCTCTATGATCTTCTGGAGTGATGGTCTTTATTGCATTGTATCTTCTCATGATTTTTCCCATGACCCATGGGCTTGAGTGCTTGAATCCATTATTTGATTGGACCTTGACCCGTTAGCCATAACATTGCAGCATCTCTGTTGTGTTTCATCCTCTATTGATATGCACTGTTATGTTGGTTATTGTTGATGATTGGCATTGTATTGTTGACTGTATTCAATGTTTGTTGTTTTGATTCTTGCAATGCCTTCTAACCATGTGATCTAATTTATGAAAACTAGATTACAATACCTGGTGTGATACCTATAGTATTGTAGAATTCAACACGAAAATGGAGAGCAACAAGATTGCAAACCAAAAATTGATCCATTCTATTCAAATATTTGAGTTTATACAAGTCTGATGGATCCCAAGGGTCATCAAAATCCCTTGGAAATGAAATGAAGAGCCATAATACTTATTACAAATAAACTATTCAAACTATCAAAAATTATCAAAAAAACTATATATAAAAATTAGGTCCACTTGGAGAAGGCATAACTTTCTAGTCCTAGCTCTAATTTGTGAACCGTTTGATGCATTGGAAAGGTATTCAAATTATCTAGAACCAAATTTTGGAAGTAGCAATGTTCCATTACTACTTATGCACTTTCACGCATCATCCAAGCCTAGAAATGCATCGAAGACCCTCTAAAATGTAGTTTACTAAAACATAGTAAAATTTGAAAAATTAGATTTCAATTTTTTTTCCAAATTTAATCTTGAGCACCATGCTTGGTTTTGAAATGGATATAAAACCTTTGAATCTTTAAGACATGTTGTCATGTTGCATGTTCTATTGATGTATATGCTTACTGAATATCAATTGCACTCACTATTTTTATGTTGATCAAGATTTAAGCATAACTCCTCATTAATGCATTGTCCTTTCATTATAATGATCAGAATTTCATTGGCCCAAAGTATATAAATTGTGAAAGCTTAATACTTTATTATATTTTTACCACTCTTTTCTCCATTCTTTCCTCACTGCATGAAATAGCCCTCTTTTCAAACTTGATATTTGAATGCCCTATTGATATTGCCTCTTCTAATTGTTGATTTCTTTTCTACTTTTCCATGCTTTCTGCCTCTTTATTCTTCCTTTATGATCTTTGAATGCTCCATTAACACTGCTTCATCTAGTTTCTCCTCTCACTACTTCTAGTTCAATGATGCTGATCATGGGTGCTCTTGGCTTGTGATGTGGTTTCTCTCAAGAAAATTTGAAGGCTTTCCTGAAAGATCCCACATCACAGGGCAATGTCATTCATTGGATTCCAGCACCCTACAATTGTTGTTGTTCAAATAGTAATGGTACTTTAAGGATGGTCCTTTTAAGATTAGACCATCCTCTCAGTACCACTACTATCTCGGTGAGAGCATGCTATAGTTATAAATTTTCTTCCATGTATGCACATGGAACAAACAATTTAATGAAAACATGGTATCTCTTTCCTTCTTATAGCATCATCCTAGGTGCATATGCCCTATAGCATATAACCTTTTTTATAAGTGTATGGCTAACTATGTACATGCATGGTCATAGATGAAGGTAAGTATTAGTATACCACTCATTGCTTAGATCCTCTGGATCTAATCCCCATCTCTCTCTTTATGTAGATTCTGGATAACAGCACACTAGTCACCTTAGATCAACACCTCATCTTTCCAGGCAATGTCTGGTACCCTATACTTTATGTTCATCCTTTTTTATGTATGTATTCATGCATATCTTTCTAAAAGTTGGCTATGCTCATGGCCTATGTGAGCTCAGATGATATTATCTTTCAATTTCATCTAGTAATTAGGTCACCAATCCAAAAATGAGTAAAAATATGGTAACAGTACCCTTGACACAATTTTGATATCTGAGACAAGGTCCAATACCTACTACCAAGCAATAAGACAACTTTAGAAATGTTCCCCAAACTCAAACAAACCTCTTGATCCAAGAAATACAAACTATGTGAAGTCAGTAGATATTCAAAACTAGGGACAGAAAAAGTCCTACACTACAAAGGACATGTACCCTTATCCATTTGATCACTCAATTCACATGCATCCATTTTCAACACATTTTTTAGTGCCAAGATTTGACAAGTATATAGGCAAGATATATCCTATAGAACATATTAGATAATTTTTTGCAAGTTTTATAGAGGTCACACATGATGAATCATACCTCGTGCAACTATTCCCTTAGAGCTTAGTTGGACCAGCAATAGAATGGTTTTTTCACTTACCCCATGGTATTCAATATTGGGGTAGGAGTCCAACAAGGCTACCATGTGACCTTAGAGTTGACTCATGTGATGACACTTCCCTGATTTCATTCTAGGTTTCCTACATGTGTTCATTTCCTCTGGGTTATTATGTGTACCTTTGACTTATGAGTTGTACGTTTGAGATAGGATCTTGTAGGATCCTTTCTTATTCTACCTGATGGATTGGTATTGTTATCCAAATGGGATTTGATGTTTTCTCCTCAACATGGTGGGACTAGAACCACAGGTTTCCACAAGGATGGGAGGTAGTGATTCTTTTACCATTTTAGACTCTGAAACCCTTGTTCCAATGTTGGATGATCTTGGTTGTAATTACTTCCTTTCCTATCTTCTTGGAGTTCTATTCTTGATCTTTTACTTCTTTATTTGCACTTTGTAATTTATTCTAATCACATACCCCATGACATGTGCACTAGATGTTGATAAGTATGTTTATTTTATCATTCAACTTTAATTATGATATAATATGCAATTTATGGTTGTAATTGTTTTTCATAGTTTCTATGTCAAGGAACCCTTGAGATGTGTAATCTACTTTGGAGATTATATTTATGTTTATGTTCTTATGGACTTGATGTTCTACTTCTGCTTGTTTATTCATCATTATTTGTAAAAATTTAAGAAAAAAATATATTCTGCAAATCTAGTAACATGTTTTAGGTTATTATCTCTTGGGTTCCCTATTAGGGCATTATATTTTGTACCAGAGTCCTCACAAATAGTGGCATCTCAAACATCCAAACAAAATGGTTCATCTACTACATTGGGGATGTCCCAAATTTCCATGATATCTCAAGCAATTCCAACCAATCAAAACATATCTAGCTCTCAAATTGGTTCATTTACCTCTCCCAGTTCATCTCAAACAATGTCTTCAATTATTGTTACTTTGAGTGCCCTGATCATGTCATTAGGACCAAAAACTCATCAAAACTCATTTGTTAGTACTCAAATGACAATATTTTCCAACTGGATTTGGGTCTAGACCAACACAAAGACAACTATGATCATTTTTTGTTGGTCCTACTTTCAATCAACCTCATCCAAGGGTTAGGTCCTTGTTTCAAAGAAAAACTCAATATCAACAACCCTTTAATCATAAAATGTCTCAATTCTAAAAAATCTTACCATCTGGTAGCCAACAACAAAACCCTAGTAGATCTTATTTACCCTTGACACAATTTTGATATCTAACACAAGGTCCAATACCTGCTGCCAAGTAATAATCCAACTTCAGAAATGTTCCCCAAACTCAAACAAACCTCTTGATCCAAGAAATGCAAACTATGTAAATTCAATTGGCAGATATTAAAAACTAGGGACATAAAAAGTCCTACACTACAAAGGACATGTACCCTTATCCATTTGATCACTCAATTCACATCTCTCCATTTCTAACACATTTTTAAGTACCAAGATTTGACAAGTATATAGGCAAGATATATCCTATAGAACATATTAGATCATTTTTTGCAAGTTTTATAGAGGTCACACATGATGAATCATACCTCATGCAACTATTCCCTTAGAGAGTAGTTGGACTAGCAATAGAATATTTTTTTCACTTACCTTATGGTATTCAATCTTGGGGAGAACTAGCTGAAAACTTTATAGCTCACTTTCATCTTAACATCGAGTGTAAAGTTAGTATCAAGGACCTATGTGATACTAAGAAAAAGGAAGGTGAGTCTTTCTCTAATCATATGAAAATATGGAGAAGTAATACTAGTAGGTGTAGACACCTAAAAATCCACTCATTAACTAAAAATATTTTAGTTGACAAAAGTCTTGATGACATCATCATTATTTAATTAATTATTATGGTCATTATTCCTTCTCATATTTTAATTAAATATATTTAATTAAGAAACCTTAGCCAAAAACATTTAAATCAAGTTTGAATCTTTTTCCCTCCAATTTATTAATTATTTAGTAAATTGTGTCTCAAACCCCAAATCCTCTTTAAATAAATTATTTATTTATTTACTCCCTAAAACCCTAGATATCTTCTATAAAATACTAAACCTATCCTCACTTTTCTAATTACTCCCTAACCCTGCTTAAGGGGTGATTCCTAACCCTCTTATCCTAAACCCTCATCCTTTGACTTTTGGTCAATACCCTCATTAATGAGCCTTACATGCTCAATAATAACCCTCTTACAACCATAAATGAGACCCTATGTCTCTTCTTCCACCTTGGTCCCCTAGCACTCTTCCCTATTATTTCTCACACATGTGAGCAACCCTTGGGCCTTTCAATTACCCCTAACTCTACCCCTGACTCTAACTACCCTTCCTAACCCAATGCCTTGGCCAAAATCCTATAAATAATCCTCATTCCAAGAGAGATTCACCAATTCACATATCATTTTCATGCATTTTTATCTAGATTCTTCATAGCATAAGCATAATTGTTAGATTTACTTCTATTTTGTACTTTCATAATTCATCCTAGATTAGCCTACTGGATTAACTTGGTTCATTTTCAAGCTCTTCATATAATTTCCACATCCATATCACACTCATCTTCTATCTAAAATCAACCTTGCATAGCATTCATTAGCTTAAATCTGCATTTGGCTTCATTTGGACTCTTGGGACTCTAGGGGAAAAACAAGTTCACCATACCTAGTTTTGTGCCACTGTGGGGTATCCATGGTTCCTAAATCATCCTAATCCTTCCTA
Source organism: Chamaecyparis obtusa (assembly GCA_027943335.1). Lineage (NCBI taxonomy): Eukaryota > Viridiplantae > Streptophyta > Pinopsida > Cupressales > Cupressaceae > Chamaecyparis > Chamaecyparis obtusa. Next base: position 2,687,469 of record BSBK01000484.1, read on the forward strand.
AACAACATTGGGGACATGCTAGTTGTGCTTCGAGATCACACCCACATCCCTCCTATAAGAGAAAGTCAAACAGTGACAAGGTGCTCCCATTTTAGCTCTATCTGAGGTGTCCTATGTATAGTTTTTCTATATGTTAGGTATATATTGTCTCTTACTAATTTTTGACTATCTATGCATGTTCCAAATAGGTTAGGTTCACATCGATCATAGTAGGGTATCTTATGATGTTCCTAACCATGAACTCATAATCATGTTTGTCAAAAATCTTATTCCAGACATGGCCTATACTGTCAAAATTCAACTTGTATCCAACTTCAAATAGTTAATTTAAAAAGGTATCAAATGTGAACAAAAAATGATAAATAAGGGAATCCTTTTTTATCCTAATCATTCCAACACCACTAAGAATCCTTCTGATAAATACAAGTGGTGTAACAAGAATAATAATGTCACCAATGATGGTTTCATTGATGTCAAAACCATCAACTATGCCCAACCGAAAATTTCTTTAAAAGGGGTACCCATGCAGAACCAAACCTTGGTAATACAAACACCATTGTAAAACACTTAAACCCAAACCCCAAAATACCAATGTTTCTCAATCTCAACCTAATGTACAATGTCCACCAAGACCCTCATTTCCAAAACATGAATATACACCATTGGGGGAGTCTATTGAATCAACACTAAAGAGATTGATTTAGACAAATATGATCACTCTACCTGAGATTTGATAATTTGAACATGACCCTATCAAACCTAAATGGTAGAATGACAATAATTTTTTTGAATGCCATCATGTCAAAGGACACCAAACTAAAAACTGTTATTGATTAAAAAATATTATACAAGACTTGATCAAGAAAGGATAAATCAATTTGGATAATTGAAAACCCAAAGATAACATAGATCATACAATCTTCAAAGATCCATTGCAAAATAACAATAAAGGGAAGGCCCCCATGTATGGCAATTAGTGAAAACAAGTCAAATACACATACTGATCCTCTGACAATGTGATAAACTATATTAACCATGTTGAAAAACAAATTTCTACAATCATTATCAGAGACAACCACTCCAAGTGTGTAGTAATAACTCATCAATCCAAGGTTGTCCTATAGGGGTCACCTTCATCATAGGCTACACCTAAAACTTCTATTCAACCTCCTAATCCACAAAAAAATCTAGTGGATCAACTCAAATGAACATCTACTTAGATCTCTATCTTCAAGCTATTGCACATATCTCCTCAGCATAAGCAAGCACTAGACCAGACACGCTAAAATGCTACAGTCCCAAAGGACATATCTCTGGAGAACTTCCAAACCATGATCAATTATATTGATGACAATAAGCATGCCACATTTATAGACCATGATGTCCCTCCACACAAACCATTTCATAATAATCCCTTGCACCTACTAGTGCGAGTGCATAAACATATGATTTGACAAGTCCTCGTAGATGACAGAGCTAGATTAACCATTTGTACTTTATTGTAAAAGAACAAGAATATTTAGGATCAAGTGTTGATTTCACTATAAGGATAAAAATAAAATTATATGATGAGGAAGATAGATCTTCTAGATGAGTCCTTGTCTTACCCATAATGGTAGGACCTATAGTAAAAAGTATAACTTTCCAAATCATGGATCTTGAACTAGGATACAACATGCTACTAGGATATATGTGGATAAATGAAATGCAAGATTTATCTTCCATATATCATCAATGCATAAAATTTCATTATCAAAGCATGAAAGTGATCATTGAAGGAGACTCTAACCCATTTCAACATTGCAATAACCTGAGAGGTAGAACAAAAAATCAAGTCCTAGTAAATTGAGAAGTGAATTTACCTTCTTCCTCTATTTAAATTCCCAAAAACACACCAAGAATGAGAATCAAAATATCAGTCCAAGATAGAGGATGTTGTGAATATCTCTACAAGGAACCCTTCACCATCACTAAATTACCTCTATCTCCTAGATCATATGGTAAATCCAAACCAATAGAAATAATTGAGACACTAGAATTAGTAATCTTCAGATGCCTACCCACAACATTTATCAGATGGGGTGATCTAAGTGAAGATAATCCATTTGATCTTGACATAAATACTTGGTTATACTAAGATCCTCAAGAAACATCGATAATATAGTTACTTTTGACCTAGTATGGACCTGGATTTAAAATGTTACAATAGTTCAGTTATGATGGAGGTACAGGTCTAGGTGCACAACAACAAGAATTATTAAAAATTTCTCTACCACCTACTGAAAGGAACAAAAGAGGCCTTGTGAATGGTCAATCTAGAACCAATTTGGTCATTCAATAAATTCAAGAGAATGTTCAAATAGACTTGGATCAAGATCATGAAAACAACTAAATCAGTGGCATACTTCAACAAGTATTTCCACAAGAAACATAAATTGTAAACTCCCAATTCTCTCTTGAGTGGGAAGTCCTAGATTCTATGGAAGAAGAGATACCCTATGAGAATTTTAGCATAGCAATTATCACAAGTATGAGTGAGAAACCTAATGGCATAGCCTTCCTACTACTAGAAACATGGCCATAAATGATATTTTTGATTGAATGAACTTAGAAGATGGTGTTGGCAAGTTGACTATACTAATATATATGACTATGATTTAGTGTTTTCATTATGGCAACAAAGTCATATGATACTATGGAGTCAACACAAGTAGTTAGAACATCAGAATTTGGCTAAGTATGAAAGATTGGATAGTTAGCAGAGCACCAGATAAACAAAGCATCAACATACGTGTGTATGACCAAGATATGGCATGTGGCCTTAAAGATAAGCTTGTTACTATGTAGTCATGCTAAGTCTAAGAGCACATGATTAGATGAGTTAGTTTGATGAAGATACATCCAATTGAAGAGTCATAGTCAGTGAGCAGCAGAACATAACAGAGTATGGAGCCGACTGTTTGTATTTTGGTTAGCGATCATAATATTGTTTTGTAAAGGCTATGTGCCTATTGTGTTTAGGTCATAGACATGTTAATTTGATTATATGTAAACACGCTTGAGCCAATTCAATTGGAAGCATTGTATGTAATTAGTTATAGGCCGACTTGATGAATAGTTTTGTATGTGTATATAAATAAGACATACGCCCTTGTAATTAGGTATGAGATAGAAAACAAAGTTGAGAGGAGTAGAGTAGAAGTATGCAAAGAGTAGATAGAATGTCATAGAGCTTTATAAGAGGTTAAAGTATTAGCACATCAAAGGAACTAATCAAACAAGTAGTGTCACAACACCAGTTCACCTTGCAATTATAGTGTGTATCTGAGGTCCAGAAGGTTGTAGCCTTCACCACTTGAGCAATGAGCTCTAGGATAGTGTTTCCCCACCCATAACAAGGTTATTGTAAAAGACTCCTAACAGGGTTTGGCCTTTGACTAGGTCACTGTACTAAAAGCATTGTAAAGATCAACTCCTAACAGGGTTGCAAGATCTTCTAACAAGGATCATAAAACACTAGTGCAGTTCTTAGTGGGTGTCAATTCCCACCGTGGTTTTTACCTATTTGGATTTCCCCGTAATCATATTGTGTGTCATGTGTTATGGTTGCTTATCTTACTTGCATTGATATTCAGTTCAATACTTAAGCAATAAAGTTAAGATTCAAGAGTTTAGAAAAATTAATATTATATAGAACATTGATTCACCCCCCGCCCTCTCAGTGTTCCCATTCCTAATAGATGGACCATGTATAGAAAAACATGTTGATATTTTTTTATTTGATGGTTCATCTAGTTCCCATTCCTAATTAGTTAGAACTATCGTTATAGTTTCCTTTTCCCAACCTGAGCTTAAGTCAAGTCCATCCCAAACTAATTGATTGGGACCAAAAAGGACATCCATATCTAGATACCTTTAAAAATGATGAAGCCATCATTTATTTTATATGGCTTCAGGAAGGGATAGCATCTGGTGACCATAAGATAGGGTTCTCTTTTGATCTTTATAGGTATTCATACTATGGGGAGGAGGCTCCTCTTTATAGTCAAAAATATCAAAGTAAAAATATAAAAGAAAGGTCACTTAGTGAAAACTAAATGGTACTACTTGACCATGAAAAGGTAAAAAAAAAAGGATGTATCCTCTGGTGAAAACCTTTCTGAGGTACTAGAAGATAGAAAATTGGAAGCCCTCCTCTTAGACAAGGATAAATCAACACTACTAGCAAAAGACTCACTTGAAGCTAATTTATGGGATGAGAAACACCCTAAGAGGATTTACTTATAAAATTCTCTCTCACCTAAAGAAAGAGAACAATTCATTAGCTTCTTCAAGGAAAGAAAATTCAACTCTGCATGGTCATATGTAGAGATGCTAGGTCTCTATCTAGAGCTTTACATTACTTGCCACTTGTTTCCAAATATGAATCCAATTAAGTAGAAATTGATAAAATACATCCACATATTGACTTACTTTTAAAATTCAAATTTAGTAAACTCTTAGATGTGACGCAAGGGAAAGGTCAAGAGGGGCCAAAAAATGGCACACCCTAATGATCCAACCTGCTCAACAACACACGGAAGCAACAACACACAAGAGTGAGAGAGAGAATGTAGGATCTTTCATTAATTTTCATCAAATAGAATCATACATGCTAGGTTGTAAGGCCTTCCCGGTTAGGGCCAGATATTACAATGAATTATAGAAGTCCTCAAATATGAGAGGATTTTCCAACAATATCCAATCTATTATCTTCCTATCTCTATCTAAAATTGCCTCCTAAACTACAACCAAACAACTACATTTATACAAGAGTCTACCAAACTGAGTCGGCCTTTAGATCCACAATCAATGAAAGGAATGGTCAGATCTAGACCACATGCTTCCCAATGATTGATTCTAGCATTAAATCTATGACCCAACATAAATGCATAAGTCATCCCAATAGAAACTCAAAAGAAACTACTCGATAAGCAAGGATGACCAAGCAACAGACAAGCATCGTCGAGTGCCAGTGAAACAACTAACTGCCCAGGAGATAACTGACCATCCTTGGTAACCAAAGGAAACTGACCAACTATCAACCAACTCGGTCAAAGAAGGAACTGAGCAACATAGACAAAATCAAAAAAAAAAATTGGTGACACAGGATTGCCAAGGACCCAAGCTACTCTTGCATCAAACACCTAGGGTTATTTTGAAATGATTCTCTGAATCATTTGGTAGGTATGATCTGAGCTGCATCCAACTCAAACTATGAAATCTGTGAACTATCTTCCATCAGTCTATTCTTCCATTTTACCAGATATTCCATATATTATTTTCCTCTTGTACTTTTTCCAACTCTTTGCTTCAGGATCTGCTCAACTTCTTCATTCTACTTCTTAGGATACTTTGTTGCTACTATCACTTCTTCATCAGGTTCATGATAGTCATAAAAATTAGAAATGTTGAAAATTAGTGATATGTCCATGTCATCAGGTAACTCAATCTCATATGCATTTCCACTATCAAATTTCCTCAAAATCTTGCAAGGTCCAAACTTCTTCATTTTTAGCTTCCCATATGTTCCAATAGGGAATCGGCCTTTCTTCAAATGAACCATCACTTCATCACCAACATCAAAAGTCTTGTGTCTCCTTGATCTATCAGCTCTATCTTTGTACTTTTGATTACTCTCTTCCAACTTGATTTTCTCATCTTCATGTAATGTCTTCATGTACTCAGCAAATTTTACTCCTTCAACACTTCTCTTACTTTCATCAGCAATGTCTCTCAAATCAGATATACCTCTCGACTATGTGCCATTCAAAATCTCAAATGGTGTCTTTCTAGTAATCCTATTCATTGAATTATTATATGCAAACTATGCTTGTGCCAATACAGAATCCCAATTACTAGGTGTGTCTCCAACTAAACATCTTAAAAGATTTCCCAAAATTTTGTTCACAATTTTAGTCTGTCCATCGGTTTGTGGGTGAAATGTAGAATTATATTTCAACTCAGTGCCAAATTTCTTCCAAAGGGTCTTCCAAAAGTATCCAACAAATTTACTATCTCAGTCAGAGATAATACTCCTTGGTAATCCATGTAATATGACAATTTCCTTAAAGAAAAGATTTGCTACATGTACTTCATCTGATGTCTTTCTACAAGGTATAAAATGTGCTATCTTTGAAAATATATCCACAACAATAAATATAGAATCATTTGTTAGGAATAAGGTGTCTCAACTTTGTATATTTCCTTACATTTGTTATTTTCCAAATGTCGGCACTTTGGACAATGTGTAAGGTGATCATGACTAAAACGGTTATGATGGATTCCTATGATGGTCATTAATATTTGTAAGAGAATTATGAAAGATACATTGATGGGTGAAGACATGCAAGACATGTGGCAACTGATAAAGTTGAGTACTGTACACTCTTCTCCTATTTTCTCAGAGAATGGTAAAACCCTAATACGGTTGTTCTTTGGAAGTTGCCCTAAAAAGTGAAGCACGTGATATAAGCATTTTTAGGTTTGAGAATTCTAATGAGAAGTGAGTGTATTTGTGGAATGTTTTATGCTATTGAATTGGTCTTCAAGTGTTGAAAAATCTTCTAAAAGAACTTGCATTGCAAGTGTATTGTAAACTGTAACAGTTTTGATAAATACATTGTGCAAGTTTTGGAGTGCTGGGGTTTTTACCGAAAGGTTTCCCCAGGGTATATCTTTGTGTCATTCTTTTTTTCTATGTATACATGTTATTTCAAAAACATCTAAGATAATTGCATTATCATTCTATAATTGATAAGGGTTAAATCTAAATTTGCATGATCCTCTCCTTAGGAGTTTAGCATAGGGAACTATTTTTCGCACACTTTGTTTCCTTTCAGTTGGTATCAGAGCCTGGCTAGTTTTGGTTCTATTTGTTAGGGTGCAGGTTTTTTGAGCTAATCTTCAGTCCAATGGGAGTATTGTTGCAGAGTATTCATAACCTTATTGCAGGAAGAGATGGAAAGTTCTTCATACAGTAGAATGGAGGTGGAAAATTTCAGCGGCACAAACTTTGAGTTGTGGAAACTCAAGATGGAAGACATGCTCGTAGACCATGCTGGATGGGAGGCAATTGAAAATGATATCAAACTAGTAAACATATCTCAAGTAGATTGGGATCTCAAGGATCAGAAAGCTAAGGGTCTTATTAGACTCTGTCTAGCAGATTCAATTCTACTGAATGTTCTCAATGAGATGACCACAAACAAATTGTGGACACGGCTTGGGTCTGTGTATTAGGCTAAGTCCTTAGTGAATAGATTGTTCCTAAGAAAGAATTTGTATTCTCTAAGAATGGAGGAAGGAGGATCCATTGCAAATCCTATTTTATCAGAGAATGGTAAAGCCCTAATATGGTTGTTCTTTGGAAGTTGCCCTAAAAAGTGAAGCACATGATATAAGCATTTTTTAGGGTTGCAAATTCTGATGAGAAGCAAGTGTATTTGTGGAAAATTTTATGTTGTTGGATTGGTCTTCAAGCATTGAAAAATCTTCTGAAAGAACTTGCATTGCAAGTGTATTGTAAACTATAACAGTTTTGATAAATACATTGTGCAGGTTTTGGAGTGCTGGGGTTTTTACCGAAAGGTTTCCCCAGGGTATATCTTTGTGTCATTGTTTTTTTTCTACATATACATGTTATTGTAGAAACATCTAAGATAATTTCATTATCATTCTATAATTGATAAGGGTTAAATCTGAATTTGCACGATCCTCTCCTTAGGAGTTTAGCATAGGGAACTATTTTTTGCACACTTTGTTTCCTTTCATTATTACCTCTTACTGTCTTCAGTAAGCCAACAAAAAAATCCATACTGATGTCAATCCAAGGTTTCTCAGGTACAATGATCAGTGTATATAATCCAGTATTCTAACTTACTCCTTTTACAACTTGACAAATTCCACAACTTTTCACAAATTTCTGAATATCTTTATACAATTCTGGCCAATAGTACTTCTCCTTGAGAAAATTCCATGTTTTATCAATACCAAAATGTCCAGCCAAACCACTACTATGTTTCTCCTTTATCAAATTAGTTCTCATTATTCCTCTCGGTATACACAATGAAATACATTTGAACAACATACCTTCCTGAATACAATATTCATCCCATTTAGTATCTTGTTGATCTTGAATAGGTGCTCTGCACTTTCTCCATGGCTTAGAAAAATCAGGATCAAACTCATAAGAATCTTTTATCTCATCAAAACCAAGAACTTTAATTTTCATCTCAGTCATCAAAGATCTTCTTCTACTCAATGCATCAGCAACTCGGTTAGTGACTCCACTCTTATGATTTATCACAAATGTATAACTTTGCAAATACTCAACCCATTTCATATGTCTGATTCAATTTATTCTGACTACCCAAATATTGTAAAGCCTTATGATCATTATACAACACAAATTCACTCGATATCAAATAATGTCTCCATTTCTTCAGTGCTTGAACAATAGCATAGAATTCTTGATCATACATAGAATATTTCCTTCTAGCATCATTCAAATTTTCACTAAAGAAAGCAACAGGTTTACCTTCTTGACTCAACATAGCTCCAATTGCACTTCCACTTGCATCACATTCCACTTGAAATACCTTACTCAAATCAGGCAATGCCAAAATAGGCAATTCAGCAACCTTCTACTTCAGAGTCTCAAAACTTCTATTAGCTCCATGTGTCCACTTGAATTCCCTTTTATCTCCTCTCATAGTCTCAGTCATAGCATTACAAATAGAATTGAAATTCCTTATGAACTTTCAGTAAAAACTTTCCAAACCATGAAATGATCTTACCTCACTAGCATTCACAGGTGTAGGCCAATTCAAAATAGCTTCAACCTTTTCAAGTTCCATCTTCAAACCATCAACTGAGATCACAAATCCCAAATACATAATCTCTTCTTTCATGAATGAACACTTTTTTAGATTTATCAGCAACTTTTCTTCTTTCAATCTCTGTAAAACTTGTCTAACATGCAACAAATGTTCTTCTTTGGTCTTACTGAATATCAAAATATCATCAAGGTATAAAATCACAAACTTACCCAAGAATTTCTTCAAAACTTCATTCATTAGTCTCATAAAAGTACTCGGTGCATTAGTTAAACCAAAAGGCATAACCAACCACTCATACAAACCTTCTTTTGTCTTGAAAGCAATCTTCCATTCATCACCCTCTCTAATTCTTATCTCATGATAACCACTTTTCAAATCAATTTTGGTGAAATATTTGCTCCAATCAAACTGTCCATTATGTCATCCATTCTCGATATAGGAAACCTATACTTCACTATTATCTTATTGATTTCTCTGGAATCAGTACACATTCTCCATTCTCCATTCTTTTTAGGTGCCAATACAATAGGTACTGCACAAGGACTCAAACTTTCTCTAATCAAAACTTTCTCCAACAACTCTTGAATATGTCAGTTCAATTCCTGATTCTCGGTAGGTGTTAACCAATGAGGTGCCTTATTCGGTAAACTAGCTTTAAGGATTAGATCCATGCAATGATCAATGCTTCTCTTCGGTGGAAAACCATTAGGTACATTATCAGAAATGATATCACTGTACTTGGTTAGTAACTTATTAATCTTCTCAGAAACACTATCCGTTGTTTTCTTACTCAATTTGTTAGGGATCACAACAAAACATACATCATTCTTTTTCAAATCCTTAACAAATTTTCTTCCCTCCATCAAACAAACTTTCATAGATGTAAAAACATTACTAACATGTTCTTCCATCAAAGGTAACAAGATTTGTTTCTTTCCATCAGCCACAATAGTAAACTTATGCAATCTCCCATCATATATAGCATGTCTATCATATTTCCAAGGTCTACCCAACAAAATATGACAACAATCCGTAGGCATGATATCACATAACACCTTATCATAGTACCTTCCAATCTTCTAATTCACATAACATTGTTCACTTACAAAGAGTGTATGCTCATCTTTGATCCATGAAATCTGATAGGGCTTCGAATATTCCAACCTTTCCAACTACAACTTTGTGACCATTTCCTCAAATGCCAAATTCTCTGAGCTACCACTGTTAATGATTACCTTCCAAACTTTATCAGAAACTCTACATCCGGTCTTAAACAAACTTTTCCTTACCGAATATTCCTCTTTTCTTTCATTCCATAGTGCTCTCCTTACCATCAAGTTATTTTCTTTCTCAAGTCTATTTGGTGATTTTGCTTGCACCAAAGCATTTCTACTACTACCAGCCTTTTTACTAGCATGTGTACATTCAAAAGATCTATGTCCTTCTTATCCACAATTGTAACAAGTTCCTCAAAAACTTCCTCTACTATAACCACCTCGATAGTTACTACCTCTTCCTCTGGATGAACTTTCACCTTTCCACTTGGTCTTGCCTTTATCCAGATTTGTCTTTTCAGGTTCAGATCTACCATTATCACCATTAGATCTATCTCTTCCTCTAGGGAATCTACCACCTCTACCTCTTTGCCTCTTCTCATGTCTTTTGTTCAATTTCTCCTCAGCCTTCAATGCAAATTGATAAGCCTCTTCAATGCTCTCCAACTTGACCAAACTAATTTCCTCTTGGATGGAAACTCTCAAACCATTCAAGTATCTACCAATTCTTTCCACATCATCTTCATCATGTCTAGATCTGATATCTAATCTATAGAATTCCTCAGTATACTCTTTTACCAAGCTATCTTTCTACCTTAGACTTTGCATTCTCCAAACTAGGTTAATCTAATAATCACAAGGTAAGAACTTTCCTTTCAACATATTCACCATTTTATTCCATACCTTGATTTTGTCTTTGCCTTTCCTCTTCCTATCTAGCTACAGATGTTCCCACCATAAGGATGCATGAATTTTCAACTGTGTGCTTGCAATATTCATTTTCTTGTCTTCAAGAATGTTTTTATACTCAAAATACTTTTCCATCTCGATGATCCAGTCCACCAATTCATCAAAATCCAATTTTCCATCATACTCAGGAGGATTGTAATGTGGTGTAGACTTCAGACTTGTCAAAGCCTTCAAAAATATTTCTTCACCTTGATCCATAATAGGTGTAGGTTTTGCATTCTCCTATTCTTCCTTAATTTCATCATCACTAACATCTTCAAGATGTCTACCTCTTCTTTGGGCTATTTCAATAGCTTCTAACCTAGCAGCAATCTGCCTTAGCATATCTGCCGATCTTGGATCTACATCTCACCTCCCACGAACCATCTTGACAACCCTCTGCAATTGTAGGTCAGATCACAATTTTCTACCACATAATAATCAACTAGGGCTTCTCAAGAGGAACCTACAAACCTAGATACACAGACCTAGATCAAGATCTCACCTCGCTCTGATACCACTTGATGCAAGGGCAAGGTCAAGAGGGGCCAAATAATGGCACACCCTAATGATCCAACCTGCTCAACAACACATGAAATCAAGAACACACAATAGTGAGAGAGAGAATGCAGGATCTTTCATTAATTTTCATCAAATAGAATCATACATGTCAAGATGTAAGGCCTTCCCAGTAAGGGCCAGATATTACAATGAATTATAGAAGTCCTCAAACATGCGAGGATCTACCAATAATCTCCAATCTATTATCTTCCTATCTCTATCTAAAACTACCTCCTAAACTACAACCAAACAACTACATTTATACAAGAGTCTACTGAACTGAGTCACCCTTCAAATCCATAATCAACGGAAGGAACAGTCAGATTTGGGACCACACACTTCTCAATGATTGATTCTGGCATTAAATCTATGACCCAACATAAATGCACAAGTCAGCCCAATAGAAACTCAAAAGAAACTACTCAGTAAGCAAGGAAGAATGAGCAACAGACAAGCATCATCAAGCTCCAGTGAAACAACCAACTACCCAGGAGATAACTGACCATCCTTGGTAACCAAAGGAAACTGACCAACTACCAACCAACTCAATCAAAGAAGGAACCGAGCAACATAGGAAAACTCCAAAATGTTTTTGGTGACATGGGAATCCCAAGGACCCAAGATGCTCCTGCATCAGGATGTTAGCTTCATATGATCTATCACTTGTTCACAATGGAATTCCAATCTGGTACAAATCACAAAAAATTCAAGTGATATCCATATACACACAAATTTTAGAGACTTAAAAAAAGCTTTTCCCAAGGATGACTACTTGTTGCCTAACATAGACATTATAGTAGATCTAACAACAGGACACCAAATGTTATCTTTAATCGATGAATTCTCAAGATACCACCAAATTAAAATAGCTCTTGAAGATCAACACAAGACAATGCTCACTTACACTTCGGGCACATATTGCTAGAATGTGATTCCATTTGGCTTGAAAAATGTGGGTACCACCTACCAAAGATAAATGATAATAATGTTTCATGATATGATGCACAAGACTTTGGAATATTATGTCAATGAAATACTAGCAAAATCCAAACTCAAAGAAACACATCTACAGGTGTTGGGACCTATTTTTGATAGGTTAGAAGAATACAAGATTTGATTGAATCCAAAAAGTATTCTTTTGGATTTACTTTAGGAAAACTCCTAGGTTTTATAGTCTCACACAAAGGAATATAAGTGGACCCAAAAGAAGTTAAGGAAATACTAGACATGCCTCCTCCCATAAACTTGACACAACTCATAGGTCTACAATCCATAAGAAGATTCATTATACAATTGGTGTGTCATCTATTTTAGAACTTATTACACAAAGGAGTGACTTTTGTATGGATGGACCAATGTAAACAAGTTTTCTAGGTGTTCAAAGATTATCTTTTAAGCCCTCTAGTCCTGGTAGCACCAACCCCAAGAAAACCACTTCTATTATATATTTTAACAAATAATTCAACACTAGGAGCTCTCTTGGCACAACATGATGATAAAAGAAAAGAGAGAGCCATCAATTATATCATTTGAACCATGATTGGGTATGAGTTTAATTATTCACTCATAGAAAAATCATGACCTTACAGTTGTCTTTTATTCTTTTAAGTTAAGACATTACATGCTTAGTCATCAAATCAAGCTTATTACTTACATAGATCCACTAAACTACCTGTTAAGTAGGGAAACATTGACTGGAATACTTTTCAAGTGGGTCATGATCCTAAGTAAGTTTGACATAGAATATGTTGACTAGAAAGCCATAAAAGGGAAGGTTATTGCAGATCATCTAACAAAGTTATCCATACATGATCACCAACCCATTTTACCATATTCCTGTAATGACTTATCCATCACCATAAAAGCATCTATAATAGACATATGGTAGCTATATTTTGATGGATCTTATACCTATCACAGTGCGAAGGTAGGAATTTTTTTCATCACTCCTTAATGGGACGCAATTCCTAAATCTTATCGACTCAATTTTCCATGTACTAATAACATAGAATAGTATAAATCTTTGACCAATGGATTGAGAACTACCATATAATAGAGAATGCAAAACTTGAGTCTATGGTGATTCCTAGCTAGTCATTAGCCAAATCATTAATGACTACATGACTAAAGATAATAAATTGATCCCATACAAAAAATTGATGGATCAACTATGCACATCTTTCTAGTACATTATTTTTTAGCAAGTCCCAAGAGCTCAAAATAAATCCACAGATACAATGGCTACTATAGCATCCCTTATAGAAATTGTTAGAAAACAAAACTAGATTTGAATTCCTAGTGTATCGTCTTAAAATGGAAGCACTTCCATGGTAAGAGTGTTTAGCCCTTCGAGTAAGTGGTTTGGGGTCATGTCGAATGCCTTGAATGGATACTCGACTTGGATCTAGCTTTTTCCCCTGTTCTGCCCCATTTTCCACTTCTTCCTAGCATTTTCCTAGCATTCTGGACTATGATCCTAACCTAGTCAAGATCAACCTCATCCTTGACCCTTGGGTCCGAGATCCTTGGGGTTAGCTTCCAGTTTTGGGATTTCATCAAAATCTTGTCTTTTCCCTCTTCGAGGCCATTATTTCTCGGGTTAAGTGTCAAATTCTCAAATTAATATTTGAGGTGGACCTTTCTCGATATTTGTATAGGATTCCTAATTTATTATTGGAGATTAGCCTTCTCAAGTTTTGTGCCTAATGCTCAAATTAACTTAGGGGTTGGCCTTACCTTGAATTTTGTGACAAGGCTCTTAAATAATTATTTTAATTCTATATTAAGGGTGGTCCCCTCCTAGATTTTTGTGTCAAGACTTTAATTTAATTTCCTCTCCATGTGCACCTCTTTAGAGTTTTGTGCCATGGGCCCTTAATTATTGTTTTCTATGAGGCCCCTCTTGTGCCCTAGATCACTATAAAGGGGAGCCTTCCTCTCTCATTTTCTCCATCTCATCTCACAATCTCTCAAGCTCTTAAGTGAAAGCAAGAAAGAAGATCAAGCATTCAAGAATTCAAGATCCAATTCATCAAGGAGATCCATTAGTAGCCATTGAAGGATTCAAGCTCTATGGAGATCTCTTGTTGAAGATCCATCCATTCAAGCCTCTTCCTAACTCAAGATCCATTCAAGCTTGGTGTTGAAGATCTAAAGACAATTGATTGGATACATCCTATATTTGATTCTACATTCATCCATTCTTGTGGATTCAAGGATTCGAATCCTCCACAAGGGTTTCAACTCAAGCAAGGTGAATTGTTCCATTTACTTTGTTTATTCCAGCAATTTTCAATTCAATTTCAAGGTTAATTCCTAAATTGGGGTTTGACTAAGGAAAACCCCTTTCCCCAAAAAAATAAAACCATTTTTCTTGTAGGTACAGGTGCGGGATGGCAAATTAAAGTACAGATCCAGATACCCTTTTCACTGAACTTTTGAGATCTGCGAAGAAAGTCAAAGTTGACCTTCAAAATCTCTAGGTCATCTTTGACCTTTTATGAGGGTCAAAGTTGACCTGATCTCATCTCGAAAAAAGATTTTTGGGTTTTTTAGATCTCACAGTTTCGGTTTAGAGTAATGGGAATCAACAGTTTTTGAGATCGTTTGATAGGGTTTTCAACCGATTCTTTTTCTGTGGTAAGTACCTTTATCTCTTTATTTCAATATTAATAATCTATATTTACTTTTTATGTCAATACAATTTCATGTAAGTGTAAAATATTGGCTTTGGGGTCTCTTTTATGTGCAAGCCATTGCCCTAGGCCCCATCCACATTTTATACTATACATTTTGGTGAACCCGTTTACGACAACTCTTTCTTTGTGGAATTAGATGCCCTATTGTGTTTGTGGTCTTTGATTTCCTTTTCATGCTTATGCATTTGGATATATCTAGATCTAGTTTTGTTGCATTTCTTTATTCCTTATCATGTTTCACAAGTTATCTCAAGCGTGGTTTAAGTGCTTTATTGAACCTTTGGATGGGGATGTTGATTTTTCGCTTCCTCATGAAACCATTGTGAATGAACCCTTCGATGAAGACATTGATTTATCCCCTCTTCATGAAGAAGCTTTGACACAAGAGGTTGATTCATTCATACATGATGATAAATCTTTTTCTACAACACACTCCCTTTATGCGGACATTTTAGTGAAAGAAG
Organism: Chamaecyparis obtusa; assembly: GCA_027943335.1. Lineage (NCBI taxonomy): Eukaryota > Viridiplantae > Streptophyta > Pinopsida > Cupressales > Cupressaceae > Chamaecyparis > Chamaecyparis obtusa. Next base: position 2,703,074 of record BSBK01000484.1, read on the forward strand.
ATGATATTATAGATGCTTTACCTCCATTTGAGATCCCTTCTAGTGATGAGGCATTAGTGGAGAATGATATGAATTCCCTTAATGCTCCCCTTTTAGTGATGATCCTATGGAGAATCAAGATCTTACCTCATCTCCTCCTAGGATGTCCTTTTTTCTTCCTTCTTGTGAATCTATTTGTAGTGTCGAGACAAATAATATGGTTTATCCTAAACCCTTGTTAGTTGTCAAAGGTTGTCCTCATCTTACTATCAAAGGTAAACCTATGGAGTCTTTCAATAATCAAGATTCTATATCTCACACATATTGTACAAGGAATAACCCTCAACCTAATCCTATGGTTTCTACTTCTTTTCCACCTTCTCAACCCATTCTTCCTCCTCCACCTGGTCTTCCTAGTAAGGAGTATGATTTGATAAACCAATTGCAAAACACTCCTGCCAAGATTTCTTTATGGGAGATTTTTCAAACTTCAACTACCTACTATGAAGCCTTGCAAAAGCTCTAGAAACTCTTCCGACTCCACCTCCTAATCAAGAGAACATAAATAACTTCTTACAATGCATGCATGCTAATCTGGGTCCTCCTGACATTGTTTTTATTCAAAAGGATTTACCTTCTAAAGAAGTTCAAAAATAGTATGATGCTCTTATGGTTGTTGTAACTATCAATAAAAGTATCATTCATAGGACCTTGATTGATAACAGAACTAGGCTTAATATTTGTAGCATGGACATGCTCAAAGTGATTAATGTCGATCTTTCAACTATTCAACCTGACACTGTTCCTATACGTGGCTTTGATAATATTGCTAAGAACACTTTCGGCATCATTACCTTACCTATCAAAGTAGGACGGTCATCCTGAATACACCTATTCATGTTATGCCTAGACCTCTCAATTATAACCTTCTTTTGGATAGACCTTGGTTGCATGAGATGCATGTCATTCCTTCCACCCTTCATCGTAAAGTCAAGTTTATATATAACAACGTGATGTATACACTTCATGCAGATGATGCACCTAATCCTTGTCTTAATATTCAAACTCACACTAATCCTATTCCTAATAGCAATCCTTCTTCCTCTAATGCTCTTCCTGGCAATGATTGGGGAATCTTGAATTTTACTCCTACCTTTTTTGGAGAGTATAAGATTAATGATCTTGATTTTATGAAGAAACAAAGAGAATTTGAACAATGAGTTTTTACTTCTAACACCCTTAGTAATAACTTTGTCACTACTTCTACCCACACTGAATCTATCAAACCTACTAATGATGACATAGTGACTACTGAAGTTCCATTGACTCCTTCTGATATGGCTTCTTGTTATGGTCCTGGTTATCATTTCCTTGTTAAACAAGGATTTAATGCTCAAGGATGTGGTAAACATAAATAGGGAATTCAAATGCCCTTACACACTGGAGGGCATGAGCATTCTTATGGATTGGGATTTAATCCTCAACAACAAATCAATGTTAACAACATCTCAAATAACACTTCAAAACATGATGAAACTATGAAGGAATTTGACCGACAAGTTCTTTTGCATAAACTCCTTCATGCTAAGATGATTACTAGACCTAAATGTAAAAAGAAACGTAGTCCACACTTGAAGACTCTTCCTTTTTATTCATATCATAGATTTCATGATCACTCTACTAATGAATGTCAAGCTTTACATTATAAGATTAGGCAGCTCATTGATGGTAAGGTTATTTATATATCATGTAGCAATGAATTATATTTCAATCCTATTTTCTCTAAATAACATCTATGTTCCTATTATAGAGCTCCACATTATGTAAACAATGGTAGCCTAATACTTGGGGGCTCTTTGTCTTGCATAGTGTTGCGAGCGATATAATAGGTCCCCTTCCATCCTTGTTCCTATACTTGGGGGGCAAGGATGTCATCTCCTTCTTTTCTATCTTTCTGGGATTCACCTCTTTCCTTGGTTAAGCAGTATTTATCTATTATGTGATATCCAATTATACATGAACATTTTGGTTTGCATTAAGGATATTTTTCCTTGATCACAACCAATTTCATCATTTGACATTCGGTTTCCATAGTTGATAAATATGTCACCTTGGAAACTGAACAGTGTGCTATCCCTCCCAAGGGTTACTTTTTCACTTCTTGCATGATATCTCTTTGCATTCGTCCCTTCCATGGCCTCAGGAGTTGTGACCTTGGCTTGGACTGGGTGTTGTCTATGGATATTTTCTTGATGCTAAAGAAGGTTTTATCCTTGTTCTTTTCTTTCCTTAACATGTCAAAATAGTATTTTTTTTCCATATTAAGGAAGGGGGCATATATACGGCCTCCCTCGCTCTATATTATGTATTTTTGTTCTAACCTTTTGTTTTGCAGCATGCTAAATCTCAGAAGGTAACACACATAAGTTGCTAAATCCTAAAGGGACATGCATTTTCAATTTCAAATATGCTAAATCTTCTGAAGGTAACACATATAAGTTGCTAAATCCTGAGGAGACACACATTTTTCAAATTTTTCAATATGTTAAATCTTGGAAGGTAACGCACATAAGTTGCTAAATCCTGAAAAGACACGCATCTATATGCTAAATCTTTTGAAGGTAACGCACATAAGTTGCTAAATCGTGAGGAGACATGCATTTCATATTCCATGGTGATACAAGAAGGTGGATCCATGGGTACTTTATAAAATCCATCAGAAGACACACTACATACATGCACAAAGCCGCCAGAAGGCACACAACATTATGGGGTGACTATCAAGTGTTTTCTTGGTGGGCTATCTTGTCCTTTTTGTGGTGCACAGTGAGATACACACATCTTACTGGGCGAGCTAGCCACTCCTATCTTCCCCTTCTATCTTTTTCTAGTGATGTCTCTCTTATTGAAATCTTGGAGTTGATGAAGACTCAAGTCTCTGGGGGCTTGAGGATTCCTTTGTCCCTTTGATTTTAATAAGATTATCTTTTTCTTTATGATCTCCTTTACCAAGAGTTTGCATCAAGTCCATACTCTTGCTAAAGTGGGGGCTTAATGTATCATCTTAAAATGGAAGCACTTCCATGGTAAGAGTGTTTATCCCTCTGAGTAAGTGTTTTGGGGTCATGTCGAATGCCTTGAATGGATACTCGACTTGGATCTAGATTTTTCCCTTGTTCTACCCCATTTTCCACTTCTTCCTAGCATTTTCCTAGCATTCTGGACTATGAACCTGAGGTTTTTGACCACAAGGTCAAAGTTGATCTTATGGGTTCAAAGTCGACCTCGATCCTAACTAGGTCAAGATTGAGCTCAATCCTGACCTAGTTAGGATCAACCTCGTCCTTGACCCTTGGGTCCAGGATCCTTGGGGTTAGCTTCCGATTTTGGGATTTCATCAAAATCTTGTCTTTTCCCTCTTCGGGGCCATTATTTCTTGGGTTAAGTGTCGAATTCTCAAATTAATATTTGAGGTGGACCTTTCTCGATATTTGTATAGGATTCCTAATTTATTATTGGAGATTACCCTTTCTCATGTTTTGTGCCTAATGCTCAAATTAACTTTGGGGTTGGCCTTACCTTGAATTTTGTGACAAGGCTCTTAAATAATTATTTTAATTCTATATTAAGGGTGGTCCCCTCCTAGATTTTTATGTCAAGACTTTAATTTAATTTCCTCTCCATGTGTACCTCTCTAGATTTTTGTGCCATGGGCCCTTAATTATTGTTTTCTACGAGACCCCTCTTGTGCCCTAGATCACTATAAAAGGGATCCTTCCTCTCTCATTTTCTCCATCTCATCTCACAATCTCTCAACCTCTCAAGTGCAAGCAAGAAAGAAGATCAAGCATTCAAGAATTCAAGATCCAATTCATCAAGGAGATCCATTAGTAGCCATTGAAGGATTCAAGCTCTATGGAGCTCTCTTGTTGAAGATCCATCCATTCAAGCCTCTTCCTAACTCAAGATCCATTCAAAATTAGTGTTGAAGATCTAAAGAAAATTGATTGGAGACATCCTATATTTGATTCTACATTCATCCATTCTTGTGGATTCAAGGATTTGAATCCTCCACAAGGGTTTCAACTCAAGCAAGGTGAATTGTTCCATTTACTTTGTTTATTCTAGCAATATTCAATTCAATTTCAAGGTTAATTCCTAAATTGGGGTTTGACTAAGGCAAACACTTCCCCCAATAAAAAAACCATTTTTCTTGTAGGTACAGGTGCAGGATGGTGAATTAAAGTATAGATCTGGATACCCTTTTCATCGAACTTTCAAGATCTGCAAACAAAGTCAAATTCGACCTTCAAAATCTCTAGGTCATCTTTGACCTTTTATGAGGGTCAAAGTTGACCTGATCTCATCTTAGAAAAATATTTTTGGGTTTTGTAGATTTTGCAGTTTCGGTTCAAGAACACGAGAATCAATAGTTTTTGAGATCGTTTGACAGGTTTTCAGCCAATTCTTTTTCAGTGGTAAGTACATTTATCTCTTCATTTCAATATTAATCATCTATATTTACTTTTTATGTCAATACAATTTCATGTAAGTGTAAAATATTGGCTTTGGGGTCTCTTTTATGTGCAAGCCATTGCCCTAGGCCCCATCCACATTTTATACTATACACCTAGTAGAACAACTAATGAAACCAGCTCATGAAGTGCCCATGTTAGAATCAATTTGTGTCCTTTTTGGTCCCAAGTCACCTTGGTACTAAAAGATAAATAGCTATCTCAAAGATAACTACCTTTCACCTGACTTTTCCAAAAACCAAAAAAAATCCCTCATATGACAAGCTTCTAGGTATACCATTCTCGCTAATACTCTATATAGGAAAGGTTTAGATGGTATGCTCTTAAGGTGTCTCAATTATGTAGAATCTTAGACATCATTGGATTAGATTCATGAAGGTTTTTTTGATGCTCATTTGGGTGGCAAAAAGTCAACAAAGAAACTATTGAGAACATGATACTACTGGTTGACCGTGGAGGCAGATTCAGACAAATATGTCTAGAGATGAAAACAATGTCAAATTCATGGAGACCTTATCCATGCACCAGCTCAAGAGCTCCAATCATTGACTTCACCATGGCCCTTTTTAAGATGGGGATTTAACCTAGTGGATAAGATTACGCACATCTCTTCCAATGGTCATGTTGACACCTAAAATTTATCTTAAGTGTAATGGCCTATGGGAAGCTTTAGTGAATGTGAGAATCTAATGCTTTTCACTGAGCAACATCTAGGATTTTAGAAGTTGGCTCTTCATACTATGTTTGGAGGGAAAGAGTTTTACAATGATGAAATTGAAAAAGGTGATACGCCAAATCTTTTTGAACACCTTAAACAACTAAATGCACAAGCTATTCCCAACAAGGAATCTCAAGGAAACTTATGAAACCAACCAAACGTAGAACATAAATACACCTAGTCAAAGCCTAACTCATAAACATAGAAAAGAGGACACAATAATGTATATAAAATAGAGAAGCTTTAAAAGAATAATCTACTTCAAATATGAAATATAGAGGCTACACTAAAGATCTACCACTAGAATAAATATGAAAATTAACAATGAACCACTAGATATACCAAAGGGTAGAGTGCATGATTAATTTATATTAATGATTGAGAAAACATATACAATTTCAGGAAAAAGAGAGTTGTTAGAGTAATAAAGTGTTTGCTGACATCACCCATCCTCAGATCCTTGCAGACACCTTCTTTGGGCCCTCCAGCGCAGCTGTTGATTTTTTGCTCATATCTTGAGCATACGGTGTCAAAATTTGGCAAACGAGATATCGTCGGAAAGCTAATTTCGAGCTCTTTCTAGATCTGGAGGTTATTTTTTTCTAATTTTATTTTTCTAAAGGTTTTTTTCTCTGTCAAAGGTAGATCTTCAGTTCTGCACTCTGGGAGCTCTATCTTGCACATCCGGTCTCCATTTTCAAAAAATGATATATCATTGGAAAGCTTGTTCAGAGAGCTTTTCAATGCTATGAGTCATTTTTCCATATTCTGCTCCAGATTCATTTTATTTAGATTCTTTCTTTTTTGCAGTCTGGTGGATATCTTGGTTGTTTTAGGTCCTAGGATCTATTCCCTTTGAGGGATGGCTCATCTTAGGTTGTTCAATTATTTCAGCAGCCTTTGATCTTCTTTGAGCAGTGTATACTTCACTTTTGTAGCATTCTTTTATGCACACGCACTGAGATAAAGTGTCATTCTATTGTTTTGATGGGATCTTGCACATGTTCGTGCTATTTGTACTCGCACTCCATTATAAAGTGTTGGGGGGGGGGGGGGGGGCGGGGTTTGATGTTTGCCTTTGTTTACCATCTTATTTTTTCATGTGAGTGTTCCTCCAATGACATTAGCCTCAGGTATCTCTGTATGTGTTTGTACTCTCTCTGCACATTCAATGTTTCAGATTCATCTTTATCATGCAGTTCATATTGGACAATCTTTTCAGTGTACTTGTCATTACTTCCTTGTCAGTAGTATGGGGGGGTTTCTACTATTGGTTCTACTGCTTCCTTGGTTCAATTGTGTGAGCTATGTATTTATTATTTCATCCTATGTACTAGGTGGTTGTAGTGGCTAGGTACCTATGCATTTCAGTGAGATGGATCATTTACCATATGGACACTCTTTTCTTTCCTATTTTTTGGATGCACTCTTCCAGCTTTGATTGATTAGCTCTTTAGGCTTTTGGTGTTTATACCATCTATATCTTTGAGTTGAGGTGTTTGCCTTTGTTTGCCTCCTGATTCGAGTAGTGTTATTTGAGGGCACTCATGCAGATTAGAGTCTTCTTTACCTGGTCATATTTTAGTGGAGTATCTTCAGATCATCAGTTTCTTCTTGACAGAGTTTGCAGTTTCATGCTTAAGTGATGTTGTACATGTTCATCTTTCTTCCTATTTTCTGGAACATTCTTAGTTTTGGAGGCTTCTTCATTCTTTCAGACTAATCTGTCTCTTTTTGGAGTAGATTTTTTCCCATGTGGTTTTCTCTATTTCTCCTCTTTATAGAGACTCTCTTTTGTACTTGGGTACCTGAACAGGCCTTTTTTGTGGGGACCCATTTGCTTTCAATTGTTCTTTCTAAAGTTTTAGCTTCTCCCAAAGTTTATCTTAAGGGGGGGTGTTAGAGTAATAAAGTGTTTACTGATTAATTCAATCATATTGATTTAATTATTCAGTCACTTATTACCTCTTTTGACTTAAGCTAAAATTTAGGCATATAATAGTTAATTACTTTATTAATTATTATTATGCAACCTAGGGTTTTACCTTTTTAGGGTTTTTGATCTCCTTTTGTAAGGATTGATCTCATAACACTTTGTAACTTTTTTTTGACATTTCATTATTGATTGCAACTTTTGTTTTTGCACATCAAGGATTTCTCCTCTCTTGTGGATCAATGCGTTCAGGCCTCCATGGTTGTTTGCTTCTCTCTCTTTCTATGATAGGTGTTTGTGTGAAGGTGTTCTTGGAAGCTGTGGGATGTTTTTCATCAACTCCATCATGGTATCAGAGCTTTAGATCTAGTTTCCCCTGTCCTCCTTCTGAGAGATTCAGTTGTGTTCATCAGATCTATGTTTTCAGAGAGGGTTTCCTGTTAGATCTGGGGGGACCTATTTTTCTAGTCATCTTGGCTTCAAACGGACCTCACGATTATGTTCAAAGCATCCAAAAACCCCAAGATCCATATAAAGTTTTTCCAATTTGGACATAATTGGAATCTATGAGAAAAAAATTAGAATCAGCCCTAGCATGGGTCCTAAGGTGATCAGTATTTTTTGGAACACTTCTGGCCCAAACGGACCTCACGGTTGTGTCTGGAAGGCCCGAGATAGTCAAAAACCATATAAGAATTATTGATTTTTAACAAGTTGGCCTCTGTCGCAAAAAAAATTGCATACTAGGGTTGTACAGCCCTAGCACGCATCCCCACGTAGGCTGACGGAGGTGATTGTTAAAAAAATATTTAAAAAATTATTGGTTAGGCGGCCACCTGGGTGCCACCCCACGGCCACTCGAGCGCCGGCCCACACCCTCCACCACTGGTGGCCACTCCACTACACTGTTAAATCCACCGCCCCCACCACCGCAATTAGATCTGCCTTCGAAGCCACCAACCGCGTCGCTGCTGGAGCCGCCACTCGCACCGCCAGCACCACCCACCACTCAGCCCGCGCCCTCACCTCCCAACTCCGCTGAGCCCTTGGTCACCCACATGGCCAGGGCTATTTCTTTCAACCCAAGGGCTGTTTAAACCTATGACGGCCTTTTGGCCATCATTTTTAAACACGTGTTTACTGACGTCAGCCCCTCTTTGCTCTTTTTTTAGCTTTTTAAGGGTACCTAGGCTTTTTTGCCTATATCTCGGGCATCTGGGATCGTAATTAGGCATGTGATATATTGACGGAAAGATGGTTCCGTGCTTGATCCAAATCTGCTACTATGGTTTTGTGATTTTTCCATTTTGATGCTCTTTTTTGTTGTCAAAGTCAGATGTTCTTTGTGATCATTGCGTTTCAAACCTCCTACCTTTCGGGATCCATTTCTCTTGCATCCGGGCTCCATTTTCGGCAAACAAGATATTGTTGAAAAGCTCTTTTTGAGATTTTATTAGATCTTATGGTTTCATGTGGTTTTTGGTCCTTTTTCTGATGTCACCCATCCTCAGATCCTTGCAGATACCTTCTTTGGGGCCTCCAGCACATCTGTTGGTTTTTTGCTCATATCTTGCGCATACGGTGTTGAAATTTGGCAAATGAGATATTGTCAAAAAGTTGATTCCAAGCTCTTTCTAGATCTAGAGGTTATTTTTTTCTTGTTTTATTTTTTTGATGATGTTTTTCTCTATCAAAGCTAGATCTTCAGTTCTACACTCTGGGAGCTCTATCTTGCACATCCGGTCTCCGTTTTCAGAAAATGATATATCCTTGGAAAGCTTGTTCAGAGAGCTTTTCAGTGTTGTGAGTCATTTTTGTATATTTTGTTCCAGGTTCATTTTATTTAGATTCTTTCTTTTTTGTAGTCTAGTGGATATCTTGGTTGTTTCAGGTCTTGGGATCTCTTCCCTTTGAAGGATGGCTCATCTTAGGTTGTTCTTTTGTTTCAGTAGCCTTTGATCTTCTTTGAGTAGTGTATACTTCACTTTTGTAGCATTCTTTTATGCACACGCACTGAGATAAAGTGTCATTCTATTGTTTTGATGGGATCTTGCACATGTTTGTGCTATTTGTACTCACACTCCATTATAAAGTGTCAGGGGGGTTTGATGTTTTCCTTTGTTTTCCATCTTCTTTTTTCATGTGAGTGTTACTCCAATGACATTAGCCTTAGGTATCTCTATATATGTTTGTACTCTCTCTGGACATTCGATGTTTCAGATTCATCTTCATCATGCAGTTTATATTGGATGATCTTTTCAGTGTACCTATCATTACTCCCTTGTCAGCAGTATGGGGGGGTTTCTACTACTTCCTTGGTTTGATTGTGTGAGCTATGTATTTATTATTTGATCCTATGTACTAGGCGGTTGCAGTGGCTGGGTACCTATGCATTCTGGTGAGATGGATCGTTTACCATATGGACACTCTTTTCTTTCCTATTTTTTGGATGCACTCTTCCATTTTTGATTGATCATCTCTTCAGGCTTATGGTTTTTATGCCATCTATATCTTCAAGTTAAGGTGTTTTCCTTTTTTTGCCTCCTGATTCAAGTAGTGTTATTTGAGGGCACTCATGCAGATTACAGTCTTCTCTACTTGGTCATATTTCAGTGGAGGATCTATTAGCAATTTGTCTGAAGTGAGTACATAGATGTTGTCATTATGGAAACATATGATCCTCATGAAGATCACACAAGTCAGAGAGAAAGTATAGCAGAACGCATCACAAATTTGTCTAAGTGTGAGATAGTGTTTTCACAGTGTACCAAGACATAGTTTTTGTTTGCAACATTGCCTAGAGTGAGTTTAGTTCTTGCACACTTGAACATAGACTCTATGATGGCTAATGATGACCCATCTTAGAGCACAAGTTAGTACGGCATGTACAGAATTAGTTATGACAATTTTACCGAAGACAGTGTGAAGCCGACAGGATAGAATATGAAGGTAGAATTGGTAATGAGTTAAGGGATTATTTTGTTTATCAAAATAATGACTTAACAATATAAAGGTATGACATCCTAGATGTTAACTCTTAGATAATGATATATGGAAGCTGACCATGTAAAGTTATTAGCCTTAATAACTTGTATATATATGCAATTGTAATTGTAAAGAATAATAAGAAGTGAAAGAAAAAGTGATGTAATAAATGTAATAGTGATGATGTGAAGATAAGAGAAGCAAAGGAATATTGATACAAGAAAAATAAGGTTATGTACCTTGACTTATTTTGTATACATTTTATATTACTTGTTTGTGTAGTGGGCTCATCTAGTAATCAAATTTTGTATTGACAACTCCTAACAGGGTTGAGACTTCTAACAAGGCCTATAGTCCCTTAATCGAGACTGATACACTATATGCTTGTAATAGACTCCTAACATGGTCAATATTCTTAATAGGATACTTTTTATTAGTGCATCTTTGTGGGTACCATCCCCACCGGGGTTTTCCCTTGGCTAGGGTTTCCTCGAGAACAAACAATGTGTTATGAGTTCTTTGATGTTATTGCTATGCATGTTATTTAGTTTCTTATGTTATGCATGTGTGAAGAAAATCTATTATATCCATATTTGGGCAAAAGATAAAGTTTGTAGAATACTGATTCAGCCCCCCTCTCAGTATTCCCTATTTCTAACAATTGGTATCAGAGCTTAGTTACTTAGAGATGAATCATTCAAGGAAACCCTAGAAGCTTGAGTAAGATCTCTATGGATATGGATCAGCTACAGAAGAATCTTTATGAAGCTCTTGAATAGATTGATATGCTTACTGATGAAAGAAACACTCTAAAAAAGAAATATGATGATGCAAAGAACCTTATTGAGAAATTGAAAAACAAGATAGAAGATCTAAAATCTGAAAAGGAATCCGAAGTTCTTATTGAAGATTGTGATGATAATTTAGAAAAAGAAAATGTGATCCTTAAGCATGAACTGAAGATAGCAAAACTGAAACTAAGTTTGAAAGATGGAAATGACAAAAATGAAGCAAATTTGAGATCTGAGAATCAAAGATTGAAGATTGAAAATGAAGAATTACGATCTAAACTTAGCAAAGTAACATCTGAATTTGAGAAAGTAAATTTGCAGCATACAGAACTTGAGAAGTACAATAAGATTGTGAAAGGTGAATTGACTCAATCCAAACAACAATTGAAAGGCTATATTCAAATAGTGAGAAGATCGATGAACAAGTATCTTTTGGGAAACCATCCTATGATAAGATTGGACTTGGATTTAATATATTTAGAACAAATGATGAAAGAAAAGACCCAGATCTAAAAGTATGTAAAAGCATTGATGAAAAGAAGTCAGATGAGATCAACAAATTTGAAGATGCACCTAAAGAAGAAGAATCATCAAAGCAAGGAGAATCACCCAAAGGTATGCAAAGAGAATTCAAAGGTAGATGTTTTGGTTGTAATACTATTGGTCACATGAAGAGAGATTGCATAGGTAAACAATTTAAACCTCTTGATGGTTATTGTTATAATTGTCATGGTTTTGGACATAGAGCTATTGAATGTAGAAAATCTAAAGTTATTGAGAATAATTATGGTAGTAGAATGTTTAGGAATACTAACAATGCAGATAAGAGACCTATTGAAGATATGAACAGAAGAAATGGAGTAGTATGTTATAGATGCAACAAGGTTGGACACATTGCCAGAAATTGCAGGTCATAGATCAATCAACAAGGACCGAGATATGGGAACAATGGAATTGTTTGTTAGATATGTAACAAGATTAGACATACAGCAAGATTTTGTAGAATGAACAATGGAACTTATCATCCTAACCCTAACCCTAGGTATCATGCAAGAAGAAATGAAAGTACAGGAAACAGTCAGAAAGGTTGCTGCAGTAATGAAGATGAAGTAAAGTTTGTTAAAGGCACAAATCAAGGAGACATATTCAACATTGAAGGTAATCAGAAAGGTGAAGTATCAAGTGGTAAGAGTGAATCCTTACCTGACCTATCTTTAAGCACTTAAATTATGTAAATTGCAGTAGTTTATGAACTTAGAATTAGTGTAGAAGTAGATTTATGATGAATTAAGTCTTGCGCAATTAATGTAAGGTAGTTTATGATGTACTAATGCTATGGTTAAGAGCATAAAAGAAAATATTATGTTTTGCGAGATCGCAAGAAGTTTTAAGTTTTGCAAGTTAACAAAAACAACTTTTTTGGAAAGAAGCGGCAAAAGAATTGAATACGATGTCAGAACTAAGTGAGATTCAAGTGATAAAAGGTTATGATCAAAGTTATTTGTCTATCAAAGTGAATTGAAGTGTTTGGAAGAGCAGAAAGAAGTGATTGGAAGCATTTTGCAATGATTTGGTGAAAGATTGAAGCGTCGAATCTGTGGAAGCCCTAAAATCATGAATTTGAGGTATTTATCTTGATAGATCTTTGAATCGGTATAAGAAATTAGAAGCAATCATGGATGTATCCTTAATTCATAATGTTAGAGATAAGAATAGACCTAGATTGAAGAAAGAACCAGTAGAACCCTTGGAAGATGATCCTAAGTTAGCACTATCATCCATACCAGATGAAGTTTTGCATTTGGAAAATGTAAGAAGTTATCTTGGATGTAAGATTGAAACCCTAACTAATAGTGACTTTACCAGTGAGTATTAGAATATTTACAATCATGATATGTCTTTGAAGCAAGAATATGAACATTTGAAAGACAATGAGATTGTTATGTAATCATTGAAATATGAGTTTGATGATGAAGAATGCACTAAGATCATTTTGAGCAGAATTCATAATGGGAAATTTTGGCTAGAGGATAGAGTAATAGACATTACTACTGATTTGATTCATGATGTAATTGGATTATCTAAATTTGGTGATATTCCCTTAAATGAGAAGAATATGAGGAAAATAGTTATTGATAACACAGGTTCATCCTATAATGGTAGAGGAATTATAATCAGTAAAATCAAGCAAGATGATGTGAGATATTTGTGCAAAATCCTAACCACTAAGTTTTGTGCAAATTCTAGAGAAGATGATATGGCAACTGGTATGGTACATATAGCATATTTGATGTGTGTTGACAAGGTACTAGTAGATATGTATGAAATCCTAAGAATTCAATTGTTTGAAAACTTGGAGAAGATTAAGAAGACCAAGTATGCACAATTTACATTTTCTTCTTTGATCACTTATATGTTTTTCCACCTATTAAGAAGATTTCCTTACACAATTATAGATGATGGGAATAATGGACAAAACACTATGGAAAGAATCAATAAAGTATATTTGAAACATGTTATTGATAAAGTGAATGAAAGTACTATGTTGGTATTGAAGACATTTCAGGGAATGGTATCTAGCAAATCAAGTATTCCACAATCTATTGTGGAGAAATATAAAAATGATATATGTTTCATGGTTGACACTGACTTTACCTATATTGAAGCAGTGGAACCTAGAATTGAGTTCATAGACCCTCTTGGCTATGAGATATTTGAGGCAGAGATAGAAGGATATGTTGGTAGGTTACTTAAGAGTAAGTTGGACACCCAGTGCAAGACATTTGGAACATTTGAAGAAAACTTCAACCTTGCTAAAGCTATAATGGAAGAAAAGTAGTCTAAGAAGAGAGTGGACAGCACTATAAAGAAAATATTAAAGGATTCTGGCATGATAGAGCATGAGTTTGATATTGGAAAGAAGACAGCAGCAGCAATCAAAGGTATTAAGCAGAAAGAAATCTTGTTTGTACCTCCCTTGTCATCAAGTGCAGTTGAGCATGAACCTACACAAGTAAAGGTGAAAGTTGAGGAACCTAAGGAAGAATAGAAACAAGGAAATCCACTAGATCCTCTTCTTCCACACCCAACAAGAGAGTGAAGGAAAGTGCTACAGGACCTGGTAAGAGGTAGAAAGTTTTGGTTCCACCAGTCCCTAGGAAAATTTTAGTAATTAAAGATGATGACACTACTATGAAGAAGAAAGCATGGAAATCTAAAATTGAGAGAGTGAATGAAGAAATCATACAAGATGGAGACTTTACTAAGATGAATAAGTACTATGACCTTTATAACTATTCTGAGAGATTGAATCTTGAAAATTCTTTTGTTAATTACATGATTCTGGCTAACAAGAAGTTTGATACTATTCAGGGCAAGATTCCTGATGACTTATTGAAGAAGCTTGTTAACAGGAAAATGAGAGCACAAGAAGAAGACAAAACTATAAGAGAAAATATGGTGAAGAAACTATGTGTTGTGAAAGATGATGAGCATCTTAAATAGATTTTGAAGTCCCTTGGCACTCTTTTGAGGACTAAGAGGAGAACCATTCAGATCATGGTAGGACAATATGAGCAAGTGAGAACAGAAATAGAACAAGCAATAATTAAAGTTATGTCAGAAATTGTTGGAGAGACTTCAGTTGTAGTAGAGCAAGAGAAAGAAGAATAACAGGAGGATATTCTTTCTCCACCTGCTATAAATATTGAAGAAGAATCTATGAATATTGAAGGTACAAAGATTACTTTGAACACTGAAGAAAATGTATTTCAGAACTTAGAAAACATTGTTGACAATTCAGCTCTTGATGAACTAGATAGAACTGAACAAGTAGAACTAACCCAATCTATGATTGAAGAACCTAAGGAAATTGAGGTAGAAGTACTCCTTCCTATAAAAGAAGACATTAGTCTTACTCCTAAGACTAAAAAGAAGAAAGAAATTGGATCTTTATTTGAAGATTTAGGAAAGGAAGTTGATGATGTTGATCAGTTAGAATTGATCACTTCCTTGAATAAAATTATTGGTAAAAACAAGAAGGTAAAGAATCTTGAAGGTTGTCTAAAGGACTTAACTGAAAAGTTACAAGGAGTTGTAACCACATAGATTGCAAATGCAGACCCTTTGGAGAAAGCAAAGAAACTAATGAGAACCTTTGATGATGAGTTTACAAATCTATCTGAGATTGCAAAGGTAAAGGCACAAGTAGACTATGAGGCTGGAATGCTTTTGAGTATCAGTCAAGATATCAGAGATGATGTCAATAGTCTTGATATCTGTATCAAGGATTTGAGAAGACATTTGGGAATAGGAAAGTCTTTGTACATACAGTGTACAACACCAGATATTTTGGTAGCAGAAGAAGACAAGCAGATCGAGTTGAAGGGAGCAGAGATTCAGAATGAATCAAACCTTCTTTCTAATCCTAATGTGAAGATTAGTCATGTTGAGAAGAAAGTTCGGAAGCTGTATGATGAAATAAGAATTTTGCAAGATGAGAGGAATAGAAAAATGAGGAGACTCACTCTTCTAAGAGAACATACTTCCATGAAGATAAGTGTTATTGAAGAGTAGCTGGAAGAATGTCTTACAGCTAGGATATCATTTCATAAATTTAACTTTGAGACCCTCCAAGCATGTTAAATTGCAGCTTATGGACTGAGCACACTACTCAATGTGGCAGATTCCATCAAGAAGTCATGGGAAAAAGAGTTAGAAGCTATAAAAGTTGATTTTGTAGATTGTGTTGCAAGCCTACCGGCTTTGTAATAAGACATTTAAGGTATAATCTTTTGTGTTACAATTTTGTTAGCCTCCCTACTTTATTTTGTCATTGTTGTCAAAGGGGGAGAGATACATAGAAAATTGAGAATTATACAGAGAAAAAGATTGATAGTATTATGTATACTCTTAGGGGGAGTATTGCAGTACATAAGAATTATTTTTGAGATATAAGGATAGTATATATCTTATACTATGGCCAATTTTGCGACAATTTTGAAATTTTGTTATTGTACACTTAGCCAATTTTCTCATATGTTGCCACCAATGACAAAGGGGGAGATTGTTGGAAATTTGGCTGAAGTGAGTACATAGATGTTGTCATTATGGAAACATATGATCCTCATGAAGATCGCACAAGTCAGAGAGAAAGTATAGCAAAATGCATCACAAATTTTTCTAAGTGTGAGACAATGTTTTCACAATGTACCAGGACATAGTTTTTGTTTGCAACATTGACTAGAGTGAGTTCAATGATTGCACACTTGAACATAGACTCTATGATGGCTAATTATGACCCATCTCAGAGCACAAGTTAGTACGGCATGTACGGAATTAGTTATGACAATTTTATCGAAGACAGTGTGAAGCCGACAGGATAGAATATGAAGGCAGAATTGGTAAAGAGTTAAGGGATTATTTTTTTTATCAAAATAATGACTTAACAATATAAAGGGATGACATCCTAGATGTTAACTCTTAGATAATGATATATGGAATCCGACCATGTAAATTTATTAGCCTTAATAACTTGTATATATATGCAATTGTAATTGTAAAGAATAATAAGAAGCGAAAGAAAAAGTGATGTAATAAATGTAATAGTGATGATGTGAAGATAAGAGCAGCAAAGGAATATTGATACAAGTAGGATAAGGTTATGTACCTTGACTTATTTTGTATACATTGTATATTACTTGTTTGTGCAGTGGGCTCATCTAGTAATCAAATTTTGTATTGACAAATCCTAACAGGGTTGAGGCTTCTAACAAGGGCTATAGTCCCTTAATCAGGACTGATACACTATATGCTTGTAATAGACTCCTAACAGGGTCAATATCCTTAACAAGATACTTTTTATTAGTGGATCTTTGTGGGTACCATCCCCACTGGGGTTTTCCCTTGGCTAGGGTTTCCTCGAGAACAAACAATGTGTTATGAGTTCTTTGATGTTATTGCTATGCATGTTATTTAGTTTCTTATGTTATGCATGTGTGAAGAAAATTTGTTATATCTGTATTTGGGCAAAAGATAAAGTTTGTAGAATACTGATTCACCCCCCCCTCTTAGTATTCCATATTTCTAACAGGATCTTCAGATCATCAGTTTCTTCTTGACAGAGTTTGTAGTTTCATACTTCAATGATGTTGTACATGTTCATCTTTGTTCCTATTTTCTGGAACATTCCTAGTTTTGGAGGCTTCTTCAGTCCTTCAGACTAGTCTTTGTCTCTTTTTGGAGTAGATTTTTTCCCATGTGGTTTTCTCTATTTCTTCGCTTTATAGAGACTTTCTTTTGTACTTGGGTACCTGATCAGGCCTTTGTTATCGGGACCCATTTGCTTTCAGTTGTTCTTTCTAGGTTTTTAGCTTCTCCCAAATTTTATCTTAAGGGGGTGTGTTAGAGTAATAAAGTGTTTACTGATTAATTGAATCATATTGATTTAATTATTCAGTCACTTATTACCTCTTTTGACTTAAGCTAAACTTTAGGCATATAATAATTAATTACATTATTAATTATTATTATGCAACCTAGGGTTTTACCTTTTTAGGGTTTTTGATCTCCTTTTATAAGGATTGATCTCATAACACTTTGTAACTTTTTTCTAACATTTCATTATTGATTGCAACTTTTGTTTTTGCACATCAAGGATTTCTCCTCTCTCGTCAATCAATGCGTTTAGGCCTAAATAGCTATTTTCTTCTCTCTCTTTCTGTCACAGGTGTTTGCGTGTAGGTGTTCTTGGGAGTTGTGGGTTGTTTTTCATCAACTCCATCAAGAGTTTCTTCTATAAGCACGAGGATTCAAAATTTATTCCCCCATTGGAATCCTAATTTTTATTACAAATGAACATTATATAGCACTACATAGGAAGAAAACCAAAATTCAAAGAAATAAAATGATTGTTGAAGAGGTGCACACCACACACTTGAAATAACTAAGAGGTTACTTTCTATGTCAATCTTGAGAGATAGGGGGCTCACATAATTGAATCCCTAAGAAAAATCATCTCACAATAATAGTTTTTGGGTAATAGAAATTATTTTACATTGTGACCACTCCTAAGGAACAATTATACTTTACTAAGGCAACTCCAGAATTGTAGGCATTCAGATGCGTGTAGATATTTAGCTAAAGCTTTGATAGGCACATGGAAAATAGATAAGAAATTCATAGCAATGTTCAATTGAGGAACAAACTAAGACACATGATACAATGGTGTTGATAAATGGGAAGGGAGTAGGTCTTCCTAAAACACCCACGAGAGGCCACATGTACAACTCTATAAAGAATTGGGCTCACTAGCAAAAAGAACTATGGTTAGCTAAAAAAGGGCTACGTGGTGCTCAAGAGGAGAATCTTTTCCTTACTTTGTTTCATTTTCTTATGGAAATCCTCAAGCTCAACATGTATAAAACCCTTGAAAGGACCAAGCTCACAAGAAAAATAATGCTACAAATAAAATTAAGGACGCATGGAACTTGAGCGGGGAGCTTTTAGCAAAGGGATGGTGATCCACTCAAAGGTATGCACTGAGGTGGCAAGTGGCAGGATGTCTTTTGTTACTCACATATTTATTGTAAAGAATAAATAATGCAATTAATTGACATGATTCTTTGTGGAGATGGAAAAATTGATGTTTATAGCTTTGGGAAACTTTGGGGGAATCTGGCCTACTAGATAAAACTCTGAATCTCTGGCTTCTCAAAAAATGTCTTCCTTTATGTGTTGATGCCTAAGAGGATATCAATTTGAGCTTGCAATGGCCTATCATTCTTCTTCCAAGGGAAGCTTCCATACCTTTAGGCACTAGTACTCTTGGTCTAGGTTGATTAACTCTTGAAAGGAAATAGAGCTCAACTCATCAAATTCAAACTTGAAGATCATGTTGGTGTTCAAAATGACGCTTATGCTCCTAGGCTGCCAACATACCCTCAGATAGATTTTAGGAATGGTTAGCTCCAAAGTGTATAGGGATCTTAGGGTAACTGGACCAACTATAGGGACAAGACTGCCCTCTTCTACTTTAGGCTCTGCAAAACCAAGGCGGGTGCACCTAACCCAGTGAAAATTATACTTCACACACCAAAGACTAGGTCTATACAACAGATTGAATAGTAAGAAAGTGCTAAATGCTAACCTCACATTCATTGACTCTCCATTACTATAGGGTAGAGCATTACAACCAAAGACTTAAAGTTTAGGAATGGTTCTTAATTTATGTGTTTGAATCATAACAACCTCAATCAATATATGTTAATAAATAAGTACTCATATAGGCTAGTGCCTCATCCATTGGGCAGAATCTCTTAGACAAACTATACACACACACCAAAGTAATCTGAGATTCAAAGCCATAAACACATTTACAATCTCCTTTACTAGTTATAGAATATCCTTACATAGACAAGAGATAAATCTATGTCCCATCTAGAGCATTATTTCATATAATCCTGGATTAGAACTCAAGAATGAAGACACATACATAAATTAATATGCAATGAACTAGAAAGCTCAAAATCTATCTGCGTTGACACAAAGGAGAGAGAAGAATCATGTATCTGCATTAAGTATGAAGAATCCTCAAGTGTATACAATCAGTCCAAGCAAACCATGCTTGCAAATTACAGCTTAGACCTGCAACTTTCTTTCTATTGTCAACAAATACTAAAACAAATCATTACCATTCAGACTGAGAAGAGGACTCACAACCAAAATATTTGAATACCTAACTCCCAATAATCTCAAATGATCATAAAAATTCCCTTTATACTAGGGTAACAATACAAGCATAATGATCATTCCCAATTCAAAAATTCAAAACCACCTAACACCACAGAGGAGTTAACACAGACACAACAGGGACCAAGCCGCAGCTGGTAAGCTCAAAAATAGTTCAATTTCAATAGCTATCTAGTCCTGTACCAGTCCCAAGTACAAAATCATCACAAAACCTAGGAAATCTAGCCAAAATGATCCCTGCAACACATCTTGAGTACTGCTTCATTTACTTTCCCATGGAAATACATTCCTCTGCAACTACCCATGGCAGCCTGGACCACACTGCAATAGTTGACAACCATTTCCACCACCTACTCTAGCCGCTCAAAAATTGAATTCTAGTACTTTTTTTCATTGCAAACCCTTTGCACAAATTTGAATTTGAGTATAAATGGTCACTTTATGGTGCCTGCAGTAGATCGGCGGTCCTCATTCAAATCTCAGTCAACTTTAAGTCGTGGTTGTCCGATTATTCCATTTCGTGGGTTATGTTTTTACTTTATAAAAATCTAGCAAATAGGTGACTGAAAGACCTTTCACCCATTTGTGAGAACTTTGAGAGCACTGCTAAACTATTTAGTGATTACACGACCACTATTCGCCAAATTGCTAAGTCTACAAGACCTTCACTAAAACATTATGCGAACCAGTGAACACTTGAAAAATTTTTTGGAACCGCTATATTTTATCCATTCTACCAAGAACACCAGGAAACCTAACTGGGCCCACACAAGAAGATCAAGGGTCATCTTAAGATCTCATAGACCCCCAAGATTCTATCAGAACATATGCCATCTGTCAATTAAGAATCTTACCCTGCTTGAAAGAAACTGGCTCCACTGACACAATATAGTCAGCAACACGCGAACCAATCAAAACACTCTGAGTCAGCTCCACTTGACAGTGGGACCACCGCCAAAGAAATGTTTGGGACAAATGAGATCAATGGCTCACATAAGATCTCAAGCTTCTGATAGATTCCATGAGAACTTACGCCCATTGTTGGATGGATTACAGATGTCAAGACACTCTAACCCATCAGAAAATCAAGTCCCATTGACACATGCTAATTTTTTTACTCGTGGACCAATAGGAAAATGCTAACATGGCACACCTGGCAGTTAGGACCCAATGAGAACTTTATACCACCTGGAAGATTGGACGGCTGGTGCAAGATCTGAAAGGCTCCAAAGATTCTATGCGCTTATATGCCAACCGTCGATCAAGAATCATCTAATTGAGATACTAGGCCTGCCATGCCTTATAGGATAGTTTGACGAATGATAGATTTCCACGTGAGCCTACCTAGCAGTGGACCCGCCTGCATTAAAAGGGTTACATCATGGAAATGAATCAATGGTTGTCTCATCTTTGCAAGCCTCTTACACATCTCATGAGAAGATACACCCATCGTCGGATGAAGATACTTGTCAGATCCATTGGGCCTGGGAAACATTAAGCCAAAAGCA
Organism: Chamaecyparis obtusa; assembly: GCA_027943335.1. Lineage (NCBI taxonomy): Eukaryota > Viridiplantae > Streptophyta > Pinopsida > Cupressales > Cupressaceae > Chamaecyparis > Chamaecyparis obtusa. The sequence continues at coordinate 2,724,271 of BSBK01000484.1, forward strand.
TGGGAAATATTAAAGCATTGACTTAGGAAAAGATTTTAATTTCACAGGGCACCAAACTTAGGAAATAAAAGGCCACCAGGGGTAGAAAACTTAGGAATAAATAAAGGGGACCCCGCTAGACATAAAAACCTAACCACGCGACATGAAAAGAAGACCTTTTAAAAGGCACATGCAGATATAAGGTTTTAAGTCACCCAAAAAAAGTAACATGAAATTAGAAATGGGCCAGGGTATAACAAAGGGTATTTTTCACCAACGGCTATCTTTTTGAAAATTTGCAAGGGTTTCAAGGCCAGAGACACACAAATGACTACAGAGACCAAAATAAAAAGGGGAGAACCATGAAAATTTTATAGAGTGCTAACAAATCACATGTAAACATACCACTAGGTAGAATAAGCTCTCAAATATTGTCAAATCAGGATTTGTGTGGAGAATTTGGAGGTCACAATTATGCATTTGATGGTCTATTATCACTATGATATCCTATGGTTCCAAAAATGAATCATTTTTGATGAAGGAAGAGGGAAAATCATGCTTCTCCAACTCTATAAATCTCTCCCTAATCCTTATCATTGCAGCGTCCAAAGCTGAGAGTGTGGCTTGCATCCGTAGGGCTTTCTTATTGTATTTTATTATCACATTCAAAATGTAAATAGTGGAGGACCAATTTGTGAATCTTGCCCCAAAGAGGACTTGGTATGATTTTGTGTATACCAATCTTGAAAAATGATAAGCATTCAAGAACTTGGATGTTGTGAACTTTAAAAATTGGTTGATTATGGGCTTGACCCAAATGTGCAAATCATATGCCCCCTTCAAGAATCAAAAGGAAGGTCTACTCAAAAAAATGAAGCTCTTTATTATATACATTAACAAGGATGTATTCAAAAATGGGGAACATGTTAGCATGAAGAAGAGGGGTTGAATCATCCTGAGAGAGAAGCTTGTTCTCAACTTCAACTTCTACAACCCTGTTTATCAGAGTCTTTTATTTCTATGATATATTGTCTAACTAAGATTGAAAGTTCCCTAACTCTATGCTCTGATTAGTGACCTTCATTAAGCTTTGAGATATCTCATCTTGTTCCTTCTTTAGTGTAGCCTCCAATTCAAGACTAATCTTGTCCACCTCTATGAACCTGTCATTGATGCTCTTTAATTTGGAAACCTTGTTAGCCTTCTCTTGCATGATAAGTGCCTATGCATTTCTTAGTTCTTTCTCTATGTATTCCTTTTCCATGGTAAGTACCTCTACTTGATCTCGGAGGTGCATGGTGTCATGCATGCTATCTTGTAGCTATGCTAGCTTCAACTCTTTCTCAATGAGCTTCTTCAAAGATTCACTATTTTATTGTTTCTCATGTTGTAGCTAGGATTTTGAATCTTTCAATTGGATCTAAAGTGCATCCTTATTGGTCTTCTCCTAGAGCACTTAGCCTTTGAGTGCCTTGACTTCAGTCTCCTCAGAATTCTATTTGTTCTTGAGGTGATCATTTGTTGCTTTTATTTTTCTTATCTCCTCCTACTTTCCTAACTTCCTTGTCTTCTTCATGTAGTCTGAAGACATGAGTCTATACTTCTTCAATGATCTCTACCTTATCTTCTGGCTACATAGAGCTTAGGTTGACCCCCAATAAGACATCTGATAGTCATTCGTAGTCATCTCTCCCTGGGGTTTGATCACCCTAGGTTTTATGTTTGCAAAAACAATTATTGATGTTGATCATTAAAGAAAGAATACACTTTAGGTGTGGTGAGTTGAAGTACATCTTTTCCCTTCTTTTGTGCTCATTGAGCTCTTTCCAACCTCCCTATCTCAATTTTTTCTACCTATCCTCATAGGAAGGGCCATATTGGCCCATGAATGGTACTCTAAGTGGGAGTACATATTGGATTGTTACCAATGAAGGGGTCTGTAGGGGTAAGGAGATTGTGGTCAGAGAGAATTGGGGGAAATTTGGGGGATTTTTTGAGGAGGAACAAAAGAGGTGACTACACTTGATTGGATGAGCAAAAGGGAAGATCTTGAAATCGCCACCAGAGTGGTATCAAAAGTTAACACTCAAGTAACACTAGGTAGGGTGAATAGATTTGGGCTTGAGGTGATCATTGTGAAAGGAACTATAGTTGATACTGCTTGGCCAAATAATAGTATTAGAAACCCATAGCAATGGACTGCCTATTTTAGGATTGGACACCCTAAATGATTTCTAAATGGATTATTCAGTCTCATTTAATTATTGACCAGGGATGTAAACTTGGAATGGCATTCGCAAAGTATATTCTTCCAACCTTCTCAAACTAAGACTATCTATGGAATTCAAATGCTTATGCTTCAGGAAAACTATTCTAAAATTGGTAAATGAAGTTATTCTAACAAAGTAGGAATTCATGATAGGGAATTACTCTAACTACCTATGCTGCAAGAATAGGCTACCAATTCTATTATCAATAGCTGCAGGAATAACAGAGTTCTAATTACTTAGAAATAAATAGGAAAATGAACTCTATGCTAATAGAATAATTCACTCATCAAGTGGGCCCCCTTGAATGAGTGAATAAGAAATGCAATCAAGATAAAAGATATAAACTTGAACTGAGCATTCTATTCATCCATAAAAAAATGATTACACTTGATTGAAAATAGTATTGCAAGAGTTCTGTTATAAAAACTAGTTCATTCAACTAACTCTAAAAGAGTTACAATAGTCAATTATTTAAAGGAAAGCTACAACTATCTCCTAAATCTACAATCACTTCATAAATGAGGATCAGTTACAACTCATAAAGTTCTAAAACATAAACATTATTGAACATGAATAATCTCCAGGAATATAGCATGTTAAGGGAACTAAATCTGCGCACTGCATGTAATAGAAAACATTAATTGATTCACTTTGCTTACGAATATTCTACAATCCCATGATTAGCTTTGATTACTCTAGTGCCACTATGTTGGTTCTTGAATGCCCATGGTCAACACCTACAAAACAATCAATGCACACACATCCAACCATATACATATATATCCTCACCATTAATATTAGGAAAAGGTGTAAGTTCTAATTAACACTCTTGCAAGTCCTACGGCTACAAGAGGAAAACTACCCAAAACATAGCTTAGGCAAGGAAACATTCATTAACATGTATAACTACTACATTTACCATTCCTATCCATGAATTCAAATAAATGTCATGTCTTTAAAGTATCCATATTTCCATTTTATGTTTTCACATATATATATAACATATACATAAAAACCATAAGTTTATATGCTTGAAAACTATAAATTCATGTCTATGTGCAATTAACTATTCTGTAAAGAGGATAAAAAGTACTGAGAAAGATGGCTATATAGAAGCCCATCATTCCCCCCAACTGAACTATTGCTGGTCCCTAGCAACCATGAAATTTTGAATTTTGGCATGAACCCTCAAGTCACTAGTTGTTCTCTCTCCAAACTCATCATTAACATAATAAAAGTACCCATGATTTTCTCTAAGTCTTTCCCATCGCTGGACTTCAGTGGCCATATCATAATCCTTTGCACTATCATTCATTGCTAGCAATGGTTGTAGTAAGAGTGGAGGCTAAAACCTCAATGGAAACTAGTAATTAAGGAGTGTCCTTCCCACCATAATGTACCATGGAACTCTTCTTGTAGCAAGGGTTAAATTCTATGGAGAGTGAGGTTCCCTTGACTTTAGATCATGTGACATCCATATCCATCTTTGTCTAGGGGCACTAATTGCTATTGCAATATCATGTGAGGAATGTTGTTCCCAATCTTTGAAAGCTTGCTCTCTTACTGGATATATTTTATTAGCTCCACTTGAGTTCGTTGTAATAGAAAGCCAGTCTAGATATGTCCACCTAGAATGTTGAACTTTAGGCCTAATCAACAAGGGAGTTGTCATCTCATTATTTCTGTAAGGTGCAGCTTGATGATCCCTACTTATTTCATTTTGCATCCAAGACATAAGTACCCTTAATTGCACATCTCCTACATAGAGGAGTGAGTTCCACTCTATATCATCAGGGACTACCAAGTTATGCAAGTATAACTCACACAATAGCTTTTTCAGAGTCATTGGAGTAGACTGGAATGCATCATAAAATTCATGAGGAGTTGAGATAGAGGGACTAAGCCCTTCTACAATTCTTGTTAATTTAAAATTAACAAGTTGTTCTTTAAGGAATAGTGCATACATCAGAGATGGTGATCTGCATTCCATAAGTTCTGGAATTAATCTTGTAATTTGATCAATCCTCCTTTTCAACACCTCAATCTGATCTAATTTCTACTCTATCTGAGAACCTTGGTCACTAATGACTCATTTCAATTTTTCCTTTTCTAATTTCCATTATGCCTTCTCCCACAACAACTATTGATACAAATTTATCCTTGTAGATAGGGGTGTAGACAAATCTAGTGGTGGTAAGGGTTCCTGATTGAGAATATCCACCCAACCAGATGGTAAGTGAGGAGTTTTTATTGTTTTCTTTGGTGTAGAGGATTCTCCTTTCCACAAAACAATAGTTTGCACTAAATTACCTCCCTCACTAGCATCAGCTACTACCTTAGCTAGCTTTTCTAACCCATCCTAATTACTTTGTTCAGGCACTTCTTCAATAATATCCTTTCCAAATTATAGAGTTTCTTTAGAATCCCTACAAATATCTGGCCCAACAAAGTCATTTACAAACTCCTCAGCCTCCTCAGAATCCTCATCACTGTCAATAAGTATGTATTTAACACTAGGGTTAACTTCTATTTGTGGACTCTAGTTGTTGAATGTAGTGTCATTGGCTACATTTTGATGAAGCATTTCCTTCGAAGAGGACTTCTCTAGGGATTCAAAGGACTCTAGGTTAACAATTAGAATACAAGCCTCAGCATCCTTTTTAAAAAGTCTTACACTTCTCCTTCTGGGAGGTATGGATGAGCACGGAGGACTCTTTTGTTTCCTCTTCCTAGGGGTTATCTCCTCTATAGCTGCTTCAGGAGCATTTCCTAGATTTTCTTCCCCAAGAGAATGTGAGCTTTCTTCAACATTACTAGTATTACTACTAGGTTGTTGCTCTAATATTTCTTCTTCTATTTCATTTCCTTTACCCTTGTCTCTCCTAGATGCAGACCTAGTCCTTACGGATGGTGGTGTTTCAGGGATACTGGCAATTTCTTTAATTTTATTTTTCTTCCTCTTAGAAGTGGAGGCACCAACACTGCAAGTTCTTTTCCTAGAAGGCCTAGAAATGGAAGGGGAAGCTTCAGGAACATTTTCAATCCTTTGGACAATTTTACAAACCCCAGTGGATGTTTATTCTCTCCGTCCAACACCCTGACCTCTAGGGCCAACCACTCTAGGTTTTACCTCATTCATTTGCAATAATTATTCCCATGTCCCAACCATTTGTTTATTTAATTCTCTTTCTACAATTATTTTTATCAAACAATGATGTGAAATAGACTAGTTGCTTCCTGACTGGACTAATAAATTTTTCTTTTTCACAATGTTAAATAGGAAGCTGGGAAGATTTACCAATCTATTGTCATGCCGAAGATGACTCATAATTTTGAAATGTAGAGCATGCAAATACTTGTAGCGTCCCTCACAGGTGAAGTAATGGATAATGAATGCAACTAGTTGAATCAATTCTAGAGGCAATGATAGTTGCCAAGTACCTTACTTCATGTCAACATCTAACTGGGGGTCACCATGCAAAGTAAACTAAGCCCTCACCAAATGTAGGTCGAAGTCTTTCACCCATTATTCACCTTCTTGTGGAAAACCAGTTACTTCAGCTACTACATCCTCTGTAAATTCAATCTTTAAGCCCTTAACCACCACAAATCCATCCTTCAAGGTGGATAGAAATTGTAGAGCAATTTCTTCGTCAAACCCCTTAAGACTTAAGCAGTAATCCAGCCATCCTCTCCTTCTAAACATTTCACAACTGGAGGCATCACCCAACAAAACCTTGTGATCCACTGGCTCATGTCGTTGAAGGTCACCTCCCATTGTTACACTCAGAAAATTTTGAATTTCATAGAACTTCGTATTTTCATAGAGCTCAATAATGGTAAATCACAGGATTCAAAGTATTACGACATAGGATGTTGCAGTCAAAAAAGGCAGCGTACTTACTACAACTTGCTTCATGAAATTAAATATTTTTGCATGAAATCTAATGATATGTTTCTTGCATAACATCTCATAATAGTTTGTTCAAGCCAAGGGCTGCCACCCTGAACACGTTGCAGAATATCATTAGAAATTAACTTAAGCTTTTATTATCTTTAATTCACTACAGATATGATGATGCAATCATAGAAGGATAGATCAGCAAGACATGATGGTAGTCATCTTGTAAAGACAAGAAACTTCAATTTTTACATGCTAATTTGAAATTTTGAAAATAGAATATTTCCCCCTCCCCCAACAAAGTAATGGCATGGGTCCTACCAAGCCAAGCTATGCAAGAGTAGAAAATTAAAATGACACAAAATCCTAAAAATTAATGAATAAAATAAAATATGTACGAGTGTATGTGACACGAACCTAGAAGCGCTGCAGGAAGAGTGTTCTGAAAAAGTGCATCTACATTGATGAAGTGATGGGATGGAGTGGATGGGTGGAAAAGAGAGAAGATGAAATGAAATTTATTACAAAGAAATAATTCCATAAAATGTGAAATGTTTATTATGGTGTTCTTGAGTGGAATCAAGAATCAGTAGAAGGTTGGGTGGAAGACCCAGTTTCTTCGGCTGTAGGATCATGTGTGTAACCACTGCTCTGGAACTACTTCAGGAACTCATCATGACTGACAGGTTTGTTGTACATAGAGTTTCAGGTGATGTCTATTTACCAATAACTTGAATCACACAGGATCAATGGTTGAAAGTTGAACTGCTCCATTGTCAAATACTGATATTATCTCATAAGGCCCAAGCCATCTGGTTTGAAATTTCCTGGGTGTGTGCTGGTATCTTGAATCATACAACAATTCCCAATCACCCACAAAAAATTTCTTATCATGGATGAACTTGTCATGCCATTTTTTTCTTCATTGTTGTATCAACTCTATATTGTGGAGGGTAGACTTTTTGTATTCATCCAATCCATTTAATTGTAGTAACCAGCCTTCTTGTGCTCTAGTGAGATCAATATCCAAATCCAAGGTTGTTCTGAGCATTCTATACTAAAACTCAATAGGCATTGAAGCTGATTTTCCATACACCAACTCAAAAGGAGTAAACTTTGTGGTGGTTTTCCATGTTGTGTGGTAGGCCCATATGGCTTCAGGAAGATGGGTAGCCCAGTCTTTTTATGAACAGCTACTATCTTTGTCAAAATGGATTCTATCTCCTTGTCTGTTATTTCAGCTTGACCATTGGCCTTGGGATGATAGGGTGAAGATTTTCCATGGCACACCATATATTCTTGCATCAACTTTGTTATAAGATTTGAGGTGAACTGTGCTCCTTGATCTGTGACTATTTCCCTTGGTACTCCAAATCTAGTGAATATTCATTCATAGAGGAATTCAAAAACTTTGTGATCTCTCGCATGCCTCATTTCCTTGGCTTCAACCCACTTTGTGGCATAGTCAGTACATACTAAGATGTATTAATTCCCATGAGAAGAGGGTTCAATAGGTCCAACAAAGTCAATACCCCACTTGTCAAAAGGTGTGACAACTACCTGAGGCTGCAAGGATATTCCATCAAATTTTGTTGGGCACCTCATGCGATGGCACCTATCACAATGCCTGGTATGTTTTGCTGCATCTTTATGAAAAGTAGGCTAGTAGTATCTAGTTGTCAAAATTTTATAGGTTGTCTACTTTGCTGCAAAATGGCTACCACATGGTTCATTGTGACATGTTCAGAGAATGTCATAGGTTTCATCTTCACAAACACATCTCCTGGTGACCTGGTCTGGTCCTATATAAAACATGAAGCTTGAGATCCAAGAGAAGTTAAAACTCTTCTCAACCAGTAGTTGACGCTACTTAGGAGAGAAGTGAGGTGGTGTTCTATCTGTAGCAAGGTAGTTGGCTAAGTTTGCATACCATGGATTAAAAGAATCAATAGAAAATAAGTGCTCATCAGGGAAGCTATTGTCAATTATTGTAGGATCATCTGGTACTTACAATCTTGATAAGAAATTGGCCACCACATTAGCCTTTCCTGGTTTGTCTATTATTTTCACATCAAATTCCTATATGAGGAGTAACCACCATGCTAATCTACCCCTAATGGTAGGTTTATTCATTAAGTATTTGATGGTTGAATGATCAGTATAAATAAATACTTCATAACTTGTGATGTAATGCCTAAATTTGTTTACTGCATAGATGACTGCTAACAGCTCTTTTTCAGTAATAATATAATTTAATTCAGCACCTTGCAAGTTTTTACTAATATAGTAAATTGCATGTTCAACAGTACCTTCCTTCTATCTAAGGACTGCTCCAATGGCATAGTAAGATGCATTTGTGTGGATTTGAAATGGCATCTTCCAATCAAGTCCTTTGAGAATATGTGTTGTTGTTAAAACATCTTTCAATTTCTAGAATGAGGCTTCACAGTCCTTTGTCCATTCAAATCCAGCTTCCTTCTTCAGCAAGTTGTACAAAGGTGTTGCAAGTTGGCTGAAATCCTTTATGAATCTCCTGTAGTAACCAGCATGGCCAAGGAAACTCCTAACATATTTTTGCTTAACCGGTGTGGGAAGTGTGTTGATAACTAAAATTTTTGCAGGGTCAACCTGAATTCCAAAAGATGAGAGGTAGTGTCCAAGGACAACTCCCTCCTCCATCATCATATAACACTTATCACTATTAAGGGAGAGGTTGTAATCCTGACATCTCTTAAGAACCTTCTCCAAGTTATCTTATGCCTCATCAAATGTGGTTCCATGAGTAGTGAAGTCATCCATGTAAATTTGAACATAATTAGCAGCAATTTCATAGAAAATACCCAGCACTACTCTCTGGAAGGTAGCAGGTACATTGCACAACCCAAATGGCAAGACTGAATAAGAAAATGTTCCCCAAGGATAGGTAAACATTGTCTCATCCTGGTCTTCTGGTGATATTTTTATCTGGTTATATCCAATAAAGCCATCTAGAAATGAAAAATACTTCTTACTAGCAAGATTATCAAGCACTTGGTCAATGAAAGGTAGTGGAAAGTGATCCTTTTTACTGGCTTTGTTAAGGTCCCTATATTCCACACAAAATCTCCACTTTCCCCCTTTCTTCGATACAATTAATAGAGGAGAAACCCAATGGCTGTCAGAAATAAGATAAATGAAATCGGCACTAAGAAGCTTCTGCAACTCGATCTTCACTATATCTCTCAAAGCGGGATTAATTATCCTTTGGGCTTGCCTCACTGGCTTGTACTCAAGGCTTATATAGATTCTATGAGTGAAAATTTTAGGGTCTAACCCTTTCATATCAGTATAGTCCCATGCAAAATCTTGTTGACTTTCTTGTAAAAGCTTGAGAAGACTAGACATCTAAGATTCAGTGAGGTTCTTATTAACATTCAACTCCTTGCCTGAAGCAACTTCAACTCTTTTGACTTTTTCTAGCATCAAGACTTCTACCATGGATGGAGACTTTATTTCATGGGGTAGGAAGGTGTGGAGATAATCAAATGTTGCAGGAAACTGAGATGTGGTCTGCTTGGGCATTATTGTTTGAAGGGAACAATTAGGAACATCACAAGAGGATTCCTCAGAGCCATATTGGTTGGTAAGGATTGTTGCTATTATTTCATCTTCTTCTTGTGATACCATGACTGGATTTCTCTCAATGACCATAATTTTTTGCACTGAGTTTTATTCAAGGGTAGCATCACCTAAATATGGCTAAACAACTTGATCAAGCTCTACTTGGGGTTTTTCTAGAGAATACAGAGTTAACTTCTTAGTATTTATCCCATTTGATATGGTCATTTTTCCTAAGCAACATGCAATGCAAGCATCAGTTGTGGCTAGCCAAGGTCATCCTAGGATTAATGGATATCCTCCTAAGGTGGCTTTGGGTGATAGGACTATGAAATCCGAAGGGTAATCTAAAGAATCTAGTGTGACAACAATATCTTCAACCATACCATCTGGCTTGATAGTGGAATTATCAGCTAATTGCAATATTATAGGTGTATCTCGCAAACCAATGATACTGAGTCTTAAAAAAACTTCCCTAGTCATGACATTGATTGATGCTCCTAAGTCAATTAGCACATTCTAAATTTGGATACCATTGATATGAATAGTGACTACTAGGCTTCCTAGGTCAGAATACTTAGGAATTAAAACTTTGCTTAGCATGAGATCAAAGAGCTGGCCTAGGACATGGATAGTATCGGGGTCTTTTTTCTTCCTTCCAGGATTCTTTTATTTCTTTGGTATAGATTGGAACTTCTTTAAGGGAATCCAACAAGGGAATTTGCACTATCATTTACTTGAGTTGATCAAGTAAATCGGCTACCATAGGATTTTCTTTTGAAGGAACTACCTAAGACAATATTTGTGGATAAGGAGGATTTTTGAGCACTAGTGCAGATTGAACAATAGGTGGAACATCAGTAGGCTAGTTCATGGGTATGTCCTCAGCATCAACAACTTTGGTTATTATTGGCTCCTTAGGTATAGGCAATGTAGTTCCTGATCTGAGATGGATATCATTTACTTGCAAGGAATAAGCTTGTTGCTTGTTATTAGGATTTAGAGTTGGCTGAGCAGGAAGTTGAGTTGGTTTTTGAGGGGTGCTATTAGCTATAGGAAGTGGCATCATAATATCTTGCTACTGAGTTGGAGGCATGATTTCTTGCTACTGAGGTGGAGGCTAGTTAGGTCCCCACTGAGGTTGTGGTTTCTAGTTACCATGAGCTAGCCACTGGTTATTCTATTGTGGTTACTGATAGGAGTTAAACTAATGTTGGTATGGGTTAAATGGTGGCTATTGCTGATAGGCTTGGTTATAGTGTGGCTATTGGTTAGCCCAATTATAATTCCAATTCTATCCTTGAGGGGAAGAATTTTGGGGGTTATGGTTTGGCCATTGACTACTATTATTATTATAACCAAAATTATTCAATGGGTCTAGAGGTATACCTTGTCTCTAAGCCCATGGATGCCTTTGAGAAACATAGAAAACTTCTCCATTCTCCTGATCTATGGCTTTAAACTCAGTAGGAATTGGATTGGTGTCCACCGATGCAACTATTTTTCATCTAAAATTTCTTTTCTTCTCTCTGCAATGAGAATAGAACTCGTCCAGCATAGCATCTGCCTCTTCCTTCTTCCTCCTTGCCTACATACTATCCAACTGAGTGGTGACATCATTAATGATGTCCTACTTGAAGTTAGATAGAAAATTAGATAGATCTATTTTGGATAGTCCTGAACCACCATTGGACTTATAAGGTAGGTCTCTAAGTCCCCTACCCTTCTTCACAGTGGCCCTTGAATAATTTAGACATATATTCTTTATGTCAACCCAACTTTTCTATGTGATATCTCCTCCTGACATCAGGTCTAGAGCCTCAATGCTTCCATCATTCACACCATTTAAGAAAAGGTGTTTCTAAGATGCCTCATTTAGCTGGTGTTGTGTATTATGCTACAGGTTGAACATGAATCTTGATACATAATCCTCTAAGGTTTCATCCTCCTTCAGGGACATTTTTAAAATGTCATCACCTTTCAAATCTCGACCCCTATAGTATTCTTTATACTTTGAAAGAAACAGATTGCACATGGCATTCTAGGCTTCTACAGCATTGGCGCCCAACCCCATGAACCATCTCAAGGAAGCCTATTTTAGAGTCGATGGAAACAAATTCATCTTATGGGCATTAATTGTATAGTCATAACTCTAGCAAAGGATGTAAAACTCAAAGAGGAAGGTCTCAGGGTCTTTTGTAATGAGGTCATATAATTTGGGAAGCACAGTAGTAAGTATGTTCTTCAAATTTTGATTACCTTGCTAAGGAGGGATAGGAAAAGGAAAGGTGGGCTGAGTAGCCATTTTGGGAGGAGGACCTGGTGGTGGTGGCTGATAGACAATAAGAGCAAGTGGGTTGTCTTGGTATTCAGGTTCAACAAAAAGGTCATTCAAATGCAGTGATTCCTTAGAGGATGAAGAGGATATGTGTTCTTGAGCATTAGCAAATGGATTTTCAAAGGGTTTTTCTTCTTCATTCTCATTTTGGGGTTCTTCAACTTCAGGATTAATAATATCAAATGGGTCCTCTTGGTAGTTATGAGGAAGAAATCTCCCAAGGTGGTCTCTCCTTCTATGCATAAAATGCTTTCTTAATAATAAGTGCTAGATTAGGACTGAGAATGCAACTACAAAGATAAGTTTGAATTAACACCATCCCTAGCAGTGGTGCCAAAAAATGCTTGGCCAAATAATAGTATCATAAACCCATAGCAATGGACTACCTACTTTAGGATTGGACACCCTAAATGATTTCTAAATGGATTATTCAGTCTCATTTAATTATTGACCAGGGACGTAAACTTGGAATGGCATTCACAAAGTATATGCTTAAAACCTTCTCAAACTAAGACTATCTAGGGAATTCAAATGCTTATGCTTCAGGAAAACTATGCTAGAACTGGTAAATAAAGTTATTCTAACAAAGCAGGAAATCATGGTAGGGAATTACTCTAACTGCCTATGTTGTAGGAACAGGCTACCAATTTTGTTATCAGTAGCTACAGGAACAACAAAGTTCTAATTACTTAGAAATAAATAGGAAAATGAACTCTACACTAACAAAACAATTCACTCATCAAGTGGGCCCCCTTGAATGAGTGAATAGGAAATACAATCAAGATAAAAGATATAAACTTGAACTGAGCATTATATTCATCCATAAAAAAATGATTACACTTGATTGAAAATAGTATTGCAAGAGTTCTGTTATAAAAACTAGTTCATTCAACTAACTCCAAAAGAGTTACAATAGTCGATTATTTAAAGGAAAGCTACAACTATCTCCTAAATCTATGATCACTTCATAAATGAGGATCAGTTACAACTCATAAAGTTCCAGAACAGAAACATCATTGAACATGAATAATCTCCAGGAATATAGCATGTTAAGGGAACTAAATCTACGTGCTGCATGTAACAAAAAACATCAATTGATTTGCTTTTCTTGTGAAGATTCTACAATCCCATGGTTGCCTTTGATTACTCTGGTGCCACTATATTGGTTCTTGAATGCCCATGGTCAACACCTGCAAAACAATCAATGTGCACACATCCAACCATATACATATATATCCTCATCATTAATATTAGGAAAAGGTGTAAGTTCTATTTAACACTCTTGCAAGTCCTACGGCTACAAGAGGAAAACTACCCAAAACATAGCTTAGGCAAGGAAACTTTCATTAACATGTATAGCTACTGCATTTACCATTCCTGTCCATGAATTCAAGAAAATATTTTGTCTTTAAAGTGTCCATATTTCCATTTTATGTTTTCACATATATATATAACATATACATAAAAACCAGAAGTTCATATGCTTGAAAACTATAAATTCATCTCTGTGTGCAATTAATTGTTCTGAAAAGAGGATAAAAAGTACTGAGAAAGATGGCTATGTAGAATCCCATCAAATACCATATTGGAAGTAGAAATTACGGCCACACTCACAAGGGTGCTACAAAAAACAATAGTGGTAGGGTGTATTGGTGGTGCAATATGAGATGGAATAGTAGGTGGAGTGGAAGCGATGGTGGATGTAGCTTTGGAAACTAAACACTAAGAGTGTAGGAGAGGGGGAATGCAACTTACCTAAACCATTGTCAATGCATTTCCTGAGCTAGATCCTATATTTTTCCTTTTGGATAGTGGGGGTAGATGAGCAACAATAGTTGATTATTGCAATGAGTTGGAGGAAGAATCTTCTCACTTTATTGTATTGGATCTTTTCCCCTTTAAAGTGAGAGAGTTTTTGTTTCTTGGGTAGGCTCTGAAGTAGCAAGAATTATCCTTGCTTCATGTGGAATTTTCATCATAATTACTCTGCCTTTGCTTGCACCAAATGGATGTGGGGGTTGTACAAGCAGGGGATCCTCATCATCCTTATGGGCTAGATCCCACAATTTTCTAAATCACTCATCATGTGTTCCATTATCGAGGCCCTTTCACATTGCTTGGATCTCCTAGGGGTAAATCCAAAATTCTAGTTTCTTATCTTTGGACTAACTCTACTCATCCATCTTCCCTTTGAGTGTTCATGGAATGCCCTTAGAGGGGACTACTTCAATAGTGGTCTTATACAAAGCCTTCCATGGAAACCACTCTTCTTGTGGTACTTCTTCCATATTAATGAATAGAGTTGGGTCCTCATCCCTTGGCCTCATATGTGTTGTTGGGCCATTTTTCTATCATAGCAAAAATCCTTTGAGAATGGCCTCTTCCATGCAAATTTTAAAGTTATCTCACCCTGCTGCAACACAGTTTTAATGTGCAAAGAAGATCCATAGTGTTTCATGGTGTGCGCTCTTGGCCCCGTGTTCTATAATGTGTCACCTAGCTCTAACTCTGATTGTGTTTCCTGAATCGCAAAACCTAGGGAGATATTCAAGTTTTAAGGTCTGCAGGAAATAATTTTAGAATCTGCCTAAGTGTTGAAAACCCACAATGTTTTTGAAAACCCATGATGTTTTTGATCTCCCTGCTACCTTTTGGTCTACATGAAAACCCTGGATGTTTTTGATCCTTTGCCGAAAACCCTATGTGTTTTTGACTTCACATTTCTTTCCTCTTGCCAGCACTCCTTGTTTGTCAGTCCTAACTGCGCAAGTGTGATCAGTTGGTGGAACCTTTTCCTTCCCAAGGGGTTAAACTTCAGTAAGATCTCATGGTTGTCGTTATACCACTAGGGAAAGCTGCTCATTTTTTAAGATCACGGTATAGTGACAACCATCGATCTTCTTCGGTGATGCAATGGATCGTGGGATCGCTATCAGAGGCTGCTGAGCTGGAGTTTTCTTATTAGATGTCTGATAATGACATGGAAATCTTGTGAGCCTAGGTCTTCAAGAGGCTTTTCATCTACGATGGGTGTGTGATCATAAAGAATATTCTCATGTCATGAGATCATGCGCCAGCTGTTGATCTTGTTTGCTACAAGCATTTCTTCAGCGGTGGTCCCGGTGTTAGAAATGAAGTGAAGGTGCATGTTTTTATTGGTTGTCACATGATCACATGTTAGGTATTTCTAACATGTGACCATGCGACTAGTTGACATCTGTCACTTGGGGCCCATTGGTGGATAAGTGCGGTGGGACCTGTCTGCTCGATGGCACTGATGTGTCAATTTTTAGTTGGTTGAGCCGAATGGTGATGTGGAATTGTAGTGGGACCTGACATCTGTATAAAATCAACAGTTGGCATAAAAGCTTATGAAGTGTGTTAGACCTATGCAAACATGAGACTGGCCATCGATTTACCTTGGCAGGCCCAATAGGGTTTCTCGGTGCTTTTGGCGGTGTGGATAAAAGTAGTGGCCCAACAAAATCTTCTTCTTGTCGCTGGTTCACGTGATGTTTTAAGCGGCAGCGCTATTATTTCCATGAACTGGTGAAATGTCTTCAGTCACCAGTTCACCAGATAACTTAAGGGGTTATTTTGACATGTGCAGTCATGTGTTCACTAAATTTAACTGGGGTTTAGACTTTCATTCCATAAATTGGATTTTCCTTTGTCATGTGTTTGCTGAAAGTAACCCGAGGTGCTTGGATGAGTTAAAGTCATGAACTTGGGAAGATAGGAGGATCTACGGTCGGGATTTAATGTCGATCTTAGTTTGAATCATGACCACCAATTCACTGCTGGTGCCAAGACTTGACTGTTGGAATTCAAATTTAAACTTGCAAATGGTTTTCGCGACAAGAGGTACCCAGAATTTATGGTTTTTTTGGCCGTTTCTTGATCTGCTTGGTGGCATCGATTGTTGCAGTCTAGTCCAGTGAGTTGGGTGATTGATTGCAAAATTTGTTTTGTACCTGGTGGAGTGTATTTTTGAGCTATAGAAGCTATTTGCAGGTGGTCGATTTGATTGGTTTTCATGGCTATCCCTAGTGTCTTGTACTGGCTCATAGATTTTCATGATTGAAGATTTGTCTGAGATCTCTTTCTCCAGGTGGCTTCTTATTCTTCCCCTGCAATAATTTTTTTATCATTTCTGGTTGGTTTAGTCATTGTAACCCTAACCCTAGTCACCCTAAGCTTCATGCAATCTCTTTGAGATTCCCAAGGTGGCTAGTGGTATAATTTTTATTTTTTTTACTGAGTAAGGGTTCTGAATTTTGATCAGTTCCAAGGGTTCAAATTTTGATCAGTTCCAAGGGTTCTAATTTTGATTAGTTCCAATGGGAAATAGTGAACTTTGTCACATTATAGGAGACTGAGTAGAACTTCTTTGTATCTTTTGCAAGTTATTGAAGTGGTAGTCTCATTTCTGGTATAGACATGTACATGACTCATCATACTTAATATAATTGTTTCAAGCTTTCAAGTCTCGCCTTGGTGTCAGTTTTATGAGTTTTGGATTTTCTGGTCCATTGCATAGGGTTACCTTTACATATGTTCTAGTCTTTAGTTCTTGATCTAGGATCAAGTGAAAAATACTTTGGATAGGGCATAGATTCATTAGATTCATCTACAGAAGGATCTTATAAGTAGTGGATGGGCTGGAATAGTTGTATTTATGGCTTTGAGTCTTTGACAGTAGTTGGTTCATGTTTCTATACTTGCATTTGATGATTTGCCCAATGGATAATGGCACTGATCAAGGATTAGTATATTCAGTTGAGTTTAGTGTTTGATGGGTTTTGGCTATTTCCTGTATCTTTGAATATCAACACCGTTTCAAGTCTTTTTCATTATTTGGTTGATAGTAGTAATACCCTTCACAAGACCATTTTACCCTGCATAGGAGAGTTGATTCAATGAATACCTGGTTAGTATTTAGTAATCCTTAACTATCATCTGCTTTATGAATCCAGAAGTATAAGGTGTGTAGTGAGTGGAATTTTGTCTGGATTAGGTGCACCCACCTTGGTTTTGCAGAGCCAGAAGTAGAAGAGGGCATATTAAGACCCTATAGTTGGTCCAGTTGTCTTGCAGAGCTCTCATACTTGGAATTAACCACTCCTAACATTAGTCTCAAGGCATATTGGCAGCCCTAAGTGGCGTAAGCATTTTCAAACACCAACATGTGTCTCCCATTAACCTCAAGTTACATGCATGATGGAGTTCCTCTAGTTTGAAAGGAAACCATCTGGGTCAAAACTCCATTTGTCATTGATGAGAAGGAGGCCTATTTGCAGCAACTTAGATGTGAGTACTCCCTTGGCTTTGACCTTCTTCTCCAACATGATGTTAGCTTGTGGTGATTGATCAGGAAAGTACTATACACTTTTCAACCTACCCTCGCCGAGGTTCGGGGCTGACATATTTTTGGCTATTTTTGGGTTGACATGTTGTAACTCATTATAACCCTAAAGTAGAAAAATATTATAAAATATGGCTTAGGGTTAGGGATTTCATTATGTATGGTTTTAGTACTTGTGGAAGAATTGAGCTGTCAGGGATTACATATTGTAATCAAGTTGTAATCACTGGATAATAATAATATTGGACTTGTTGTTGGTGGACGTAGCCTAGGGATTGGGTGAACCACATTAAATCTTTCTGTCTTCTATTATCTTCTATGTGGCTTATGTTTTTTCTGATATTGGTTATTTTTGCATGTAATTGTTATTTATGCTTTGTTAATCCTAACAAGTTGTATCAGAGTGAGGTTATTTTTTAGTTATCCTATGTAGGAAGATCTCATAGTTTAGTGGGAGTCTCATCATTGAGTGGGAGAAATGGTAGATGAGGATAGGCTAAAGGTTGACAAGTTTAATGGGCAGAACTTTTAGTTATGGAAAATGCAAATGGAGGACTATCTCTATCAGAAGGATCTCTGGCTGCCATTGGAAGGAAAAGCCAACAAACCGAAAAGCATTTATGATGAGGACTAGACAATTCTTGATAGAAAGGCTCTTGGTAGTATTTGATTATGCTTGATGCAATCGGTGGCATTCAATATTGCACAAGCAACAATGATTGAAAACCCTAGCGAAGTTGTATGAAAAGCCCTCCGCTTCAAATAAGGTATTTCTCATGAAGTGTTTGTTTAATATGAGAATGGTGGAAGGTGGGTGAGTTGCTAATCATTTAAATGAGTTTAATATAGTTAAATTCAATTAACTTCTGTCAATGTTATTTTTTATGAAGAAGTCAAGGCTCTCTTGATTTTGTGTTCTTTGCCTAAAAGCTGGAATGGCTTGGTAATGGTTGTTAGTAACTCTGTTTCTAGTTCTAATAACCTAAAATTTGATGATGTTATTGGTGTTGTTCTAAGTGAGTAAATTTATAGGAAAAGATCAGGTGGATCCACATCAGGTAGTGTCTTAAACACACAAAGTAGAGGTAGAACCAATGAGAGAGGAAACAAATTTGGAAATCATGGGAAATCAAGAGGAAAATTAAAGGGAAAGAGGTCTAAATCCAAAGGGCCAAACGATTGCTGGTACTATGGAAAACTAGGTCATAAGAAGAAATATTGTTGGTCTCAGAAGAATAAAGAAGGAGATAAACAAGAAGGTAACAAGGAGGCAAATGTGGTAAGTAATAAACCCGAAGAGGATGCCTTACTTATTTCTTTAGAAAGTATTGATGATTCATGGGCTTTAGATTATGGGGCTTCATTTCATGCTACACCCCATAGAGGTTACTTTCTTGATTATGTCCAAGGGGATTTTGGGCAAGTTTATTTGGGTGATAATGAACCCTGTCATGTAGTTAGAAAGGCAAAAATTAAGATTAAGTTATAAAATGGGAATCATTGGCTACTACAAGAGGTAAGACATGTTCCAAGGCTGAGTAGGAATTTAATTTTAGTAGGGAAACTAGGTGATGAGGGTTGCATAGTTACTTTTAATGATAGAAATTGGAAGGTTTCAAAAGGTTCCTTAGTAGTAGAAAAAGGTGTGAAAGTAGGCACCTTATATCTTTGTACAGGTCATACTGTTCCTTCTACTTTAATTATTTCAGAAGATAATGGATGTTTAGGAATAGTGGATGTAGTTGAGCAGGAAGAACATCAAATTGTTGTTGTAGGTTTTGATACAGCACTCTGGCGCAACAGACTCGGGCACATGAGTGAAAAAGGTGTGAAATTACTTCATTCAAAGAAAGTTTTACCTAGTCTGAAATGTGTCAATATGGATTTCTGTGAAAGTTGTGTTTATGGAAAACAAAAGAGAGTTAGTTTTGTAAAGAGTGGGAAGGAAAAGAAAAATGAGAGATTAGAGCTTGTGCATACATATGTATGGGGACTAGCTCAGGTATCTTCCCTTGGTGGCTCTCTGTATTATGTTACATTTATAGATGATGCAACCAGAAAAGTATGGATTTATTTTCTTAGATAGAAATCTGATGTATTTCAAACTTTTAAGAAATGGAAAGGCTTGGTTGAGAATGAGATAGGTAAAAAGCTAAAATGTCTCAGATCTAATAATGGTGGTGATTATTGCAGCATAGAATTTGAATATTATTGTTCCTCTAATGGTATTCATTGGCAAAAAACTGTACCAAGGACTCCACAAGAAAATGGAGTGGTTGAACGCATGAACAGGACAATAATGGAGTGTGCAAGGAGTATGAGGTTGCATGCTAGGCTTCTCTTAAACATGTAGATAGAGGTTGTAAACATTGTTTTTTATTTAATCAATAAAGGCTCCTCTACTCCTTTGGACTGTGGTATTCCAAAGGAAGCATGGAGTGGTAAGAAGGTGAGTTATTCTTTTCTCAAAACCTTCAATTGTGAAGCTTTTGCACATATAGATTCTAAAAATAGAACCAAGCTGGAAGCTAAGTCAAAGAAATGTGTATTTGTCTGATATGGCATTGATGAATTTGGTTATAGGCTTTAGGATTTTGAAAATCATAAAATTGTAAGAAGCAGGAATGTCATATTCAATGAGAAAGTGTTGTACAAAGATCTATTGCAGCAGCATGAGAAGAAAGAAAATGATTATGTAGTACTGGATGATACTCCTAAAGATGATGTTTTAGTAGTTCCTTATGCTCTGCAACAATAGCAACAACAAATACCACACACCCCAGTGAATGTTAGACGATCAACAAGGCTAAGTACACCTCCAAAAAGATTTTCTCCCTCTTTGTATTCTATTTTGTTAACAAATGTTGGTGAGCCTGAATGTTATAATGAAGCTGTGTAGGTGGATACAAAGATTCAGCGGGAGTCTGCAATGACAGAGGAAATGAATTCCTTGCTGAAAAATCAAACTTGGGATTTATGCAAGTTACCTATAGGTAAATGAGCTTTATAGAAAAAATGGGTTTATAGGCTGAAAGAAGAGGATGGAGGTAAGAAAGGATTTAAAGCTAGGTTAGTTGTAAAAGGATTTGCATAGAAAAAGGTCATTGATTTTGATGAGATATTTTCTCTAGTTGTTAAAATGACTTCTATTCGTACTATTTTAAGTATTGTGGCTGCTAAAGATTTGCATTTAGAGTAGCTTGATGTTAAAATAGCTTTTATTCATGGTGATTTAGATGAAGAAATATATATGGTACAGCCACAAGGATTTGACGTCAAGGGTAAGGAGAATTTGGTGTGCAGATTGCAAAAAAGTTTATATGGCTTGAAGAAAGCACCTCAGCAATGGTATATTAAATTTAAAAATTTTATGAATGAGCATGGATACTCTTAGTGTCATTCTGACCATTGTGTTTACTTTAAGAGGTTGGATGATGATAGCTACTTTATTTTATGCTTATATGTTGATGATATGCTTGTAGCTGGGTCTAACATGAATCACATTATGGGATTGAAACAACAGTTAGCACATTCTTTTGCTATGAAGGATTTGGGGGTAGCACAAATCCTTGGTATGAAAATTTGTAGAGATAGGAACAATAGGAAGTTGACTTTATCTCAAGTTGATTATATTGAGAAGGTGTTGTAATGTTTATCTATGGAGAACACCAAAGTTGTCATCACACCTTTGTCTAGTCATTTGAAATTGACTAAGGAGATGTGTCCTAAGACATCAGAAGAGGAGGCTAAAATTTCTAAGGAACCTTATGCTTCAGCTATAAGGAGCTTAATGTATGCTATGGTATGTACTAGGCTAGATATTTCACATGAAGTGGGAGTCATTAGCCGATATATGAGTCACCCTAGTATTGAGCATTAGAATGCAGTCAAATGGATTCTCAAATATTTGAGAGGTACATCTAGTAAGTGTTTACACTTTGGGGGATCTACTACTACTGTACAAGGCTATGTTGACTCAGATTTGGTAGGAGATATAGATAGCAAGCGAAGTAGTATAGGCTATGTATTTACTATTGGTGGGATAGCAGTGAGTTGGATTTCTTGATGACAAAAGGTGGTTGCTTTATCCACTATAGAGGTAGAGTATGTTGTTGCTACAGAGGCAGCCAAGGAGATGATATGGCTACAATTCTTCATGGAAGAATTGGGACATCCACAGACAGATAATTTTCTGCATATAGATAGCCAAAGTTTCATTCATCTTGTGAAGAATTTTGCTTTGTACTCAAAGACAAAACACATACAGTTGCGGTACCATTTCATTCGGTCAGTTTTGGATGATGGAAAATCAAAGCTGGAAAAGATTCATATAGATGATAATCCAACAGATATGTTTACAAAGGTAGTAACAAGGGATAATTTGAACTCATGTTCAGCTTTAGGTGGTCTTCTAGACTGAATAGAACAAAGGAACAGCTGAGTCCAGGGTGGTTCGATCCAGTGGGAGCCTCATATGGTAGCAGTATTGCTACAGGATTAGTCTCCAAGTGGGAGGTTTTTTAGTGTGGATACTAATTAGTCACCAAGTGGGAGATTGTTATCTTGTGGTGACTAATCAGGAAAGTATTGTACACTTTTCCTCCTACCCTCACTAGGGTTCAGGGCTGACATATTTTTGGCTATTTTTGGGCCGACATGTTGTAACACATTCTAACCCTAAAGCAGCAAAATATTGTATAATATGGCTTAGGGTTAGGGATTTCATTATGTATGGTTTTAGTACTTGCAATAGAATTGAGTTGTAAGGGATTATAGATTGTAATAAGGTTGTAATCACTGGATAATAATAATATTGGACTCGATGTTGGTGGACATAGCCTAGGGATTGGGTGAACCATGTTAAATATTTGTGTCTTCTATTCTCTTCTATGTGGTTTATGTTTTTTCTGATATTGGTTATTTTTGCATGTAATTGTTATTTCTTCCTTGTTAATCCTAACACATGATTGGCCCTAGGGTCTTCTTTCCCTAAATAACAATAGAGTTATGCTTTCTAATGTTGATCCTCACTTTGATTATAGAGGCCTTGTTGGAAAAATGGTCACCGCTCCCCTCGGGATTTGTGACATGGTTTAACAGCCTCTTGTGTCTTCTATAAGTCTAGTGGTTGTATCGAGCATTAACAGGTCAATCTTTTGGTGCAACAACAACCACTACTTGTAACAAGTGGTATCATAGCTTGGTCATAGGTTCAAATCCCCTTAGGTAGCACTGAGGGGGAGTTTGTTGGAAAAATGGTCAGTGCTCCCCTCAGGATTCGTGACATGGTTTAACAGCCTCATGTGTCTTCTATAAGTCTAGTGGTTGTATCAAGCATTAACAGGTTGATCTTTTGGCACAATAGAAATAACTACTTGTAATAAGCCTACCATATAATCTCAAGGGGTAGAGTGTGATTTGAAATGTAGAGAAATAGGTGAAAGGGTTCTTCCATGAATCCATGCACTCACACTATTAGGAAGTCAGATCTGAAGAACCACGTGCACTTAGGCACAAAATTCCTTATCCAGTTCATTTGATCATCTAAAAAGAATGGAGGAGCCACTAAATTACAACCTTGGAAATCACAAGCAATGGGGGCTAGGAAAACCTATGAGAGTTCAAAAAAATAATGCGTAGAAGATAGAAAAGGGGTCCAAGATAGAAAAGGGATCCACATAGTAATAGGTAATCTCTTTCCTTCAACATTTTTCGTAGTCAAATTCATAAAATATTGAAAGAAATAAATATTTTGGTGCAAGAACATATGTGTCAAATAGGAAATGTTGTGGAGGACCAAATCCTTCTTGAAGAGGATGAGATGGGTTTTAATCTACACAACCAAGTGCTCTACGAAATCAAAATAAATTTCTCCTTCTACTTCCATATCTTAAAAAGCATCCTTCTCAAAGACATAAATAAGGGAAGAATCAAACAAATATCTAGCATGTTCTCATGATCCAACCCCGTGATTCCAAGGAAAACTTGGGATGGGTGGTTTTTCTCTTGTTCTTGTTATAGTAGGAATTGTAGAAGGACACAATGTACCGCCTAGTGGCCCAGTAACCCTACATGACTTCTCTGCTGAATTATTGCACATTAGGTCATGGTGGGGAAATGCATAGCATGTCTTAGATGGCTATAGGGATTTTGATGATCCTAAGCTTCATGCCTTGGATAGTGTTTTTCTTCCCATCAAAGAATGTGGCACAATATTAAATGACTTCTGGATAGTGTGGTACTTTAGGCACCATGAATTTGGGGAGACCACACTCCCAAAGCCTGGTAGGATGCTCAATAGGTTCTATCCTTTTTCTTTCTTCTAACATCCTTCAACAAGCACCCTCCCTTAGATCTTTGGGCATCTTGCATAGGTCATGTTCACAAACTTATTCCAACAAATTAATTAGCACAATTGGGTGCTTTTTCATGCCTTTCTCCTTTAACTTGGTTCTTTAATAGATTGGCTTGGGTGGCATGACATGGCTTGTATAATAATTATCACCGTAGATGTCCATGAAGCCACAAAAAGCTCTTGGGTATGAATCTCTAGTTCTAGCAGAGGTACTTGCAGCCACCATTTCTTGCTCTATGAATTCCTTCTCCTAAAGCCTCACACTCTCTATGATTTCTCTCAAAAACAATGCTTACTCAAAGCTCAAAAAATTATTCCTTGAATTTTTTTTCTTAGAATGTTCAAGGCTCAAGAAAATGTGAAAAAGCCTAAGGATTGATTAGGGTAGAAGCTTTGGAATAAATAAGACCGTAAAGCTAGGCATTTATTCCAAGAGAGATTGTGTTGGTCTTTTTGTTATGCATTGTAACCCTAATTAATAGTTAATGGTGTAACCTCCACTCATGCTACTTGATGCATGTAGTCTTAAAATACCACTAGTTCTACCTTGAGAAACACACGTTCCTCTTTTATGTCACCATACTCATGAAAAGGAGCCTCTTTGGAACTTGTACATTAAACTGTAAAGATTTTTATTTAATACCATAGGACACTACACAAGCTTCTCTCCATTGATCTAAAAATGTGACACATGGCCCTTGAAAAGGAAACCCTATGAGAGACTACAAGATAACACCTATCAGTAGTGGAGCTCTTGAAATATCTTTTAAAAAAAAATCCCTTTACCAAAAATAAACTAGGAACTCAGATCAAAAAGGCCCCACACTACTAAATGTTAGCAATAGCAAGCCACACCACACAACTCGAAGGGGGGTGAATCAGTTGTGTATAATAATTATAAATTTTAAACTTCTAAACTAGATCATTAATGAAGAATATAACCATGCTAAACAAGATATACAACAACACGATAACACACAATTTTTTGTTCTTGAGGAAAACCCTTTTAAGGGAAAAACCCCAGTGGGATAGAACCCACTAGATAGTGCACTAGTATTAAAATATCCCTGATAGGAGATCTGGCCTTGTTAGGAGCTGATACAATACATCCAATACAATAGTCCCAATTAAGGATAAAACCCTTGTTAAAAGGTCCTTCAACGCTGTTAGGATTTGATGAGAACAAAAGGAACACTTCTCCAAGGAGAAGATTAAACCCACCTTCAAGACTCACTATCCAAATACAATCAAGTGAACTTATTATTCAAATGACTGAACTAACTAATAGCAACTTACTTTCCTTTATGGTTCCATTGAAGCACATAAGGAATGGTCATAGATTCCACTCATACCTCTTCTCTAAATAGTTATGCTCATATGCACAATCACACATACCTCCCATGTACATTCCACACTTTATATTAGAGAAATCACTCTCCTTTATACAAGTTACAAGTCTCAATTAGGTCGACCTATTAGAGCTTTCCCAATGTTAAAAAAATTGCATTAAAAAATGATAAGTCACACATGCTACCTGATACAAATATAAAAAAATTACAAATATTAATTTATGCACCAAGATCCATAATTAATGCTCGCCAATCTATGGAACACGTTACACCACCTAGTCAAATCCTAGAAGAAATTATCCAAGTTCATACACTAAAGTTGTCTTTATCATGACCCAATCATACCAAAAGTTTGAGAATTCACTCTATCATATGTCTTCTTCCATGCCTTAAGCTTGCATAACAGGATTCTAGCTCACAGCCAACTTATGCTCAAAACACAATAACTAACTCTGTCAAGTTCCATGTCTCTGTCTTGTAACTAGTCTTCACCAAAATAGTTGTAACTCACTCAAATCATCATATTAAGCCATGAAAACTAGGACATAAGGTCTATACACCTTTATAATGATAAACCAAAGCCCACATACTATGAACTATTTTACAATATCCTTACATCTCTATCCAATTACCTATAGAAAATAGAAACACAATTTATCTGATATAACCAACTCAAAACTAAAGTATATATCATATGTTGACATCAATGACAAAACCTAAACAAAAAAATAACAAAAAAAAAAATAAAAATTGCAACCAATATCTAACAATCTCCCCCTTTATATTAATGTTAACATATGAGTGAAAAACCATCAACCCAATACCATTCAACTCAATACAATCTTCTCAATATATTCAATAATGCTCTCCATAAGATAGTAGGAGGTTTTTCACATAACTCTCTCCCCCTTTGACATTAATGAAAAAAGGTGCCAATAGTCCCAACTCTTCTCAAACAAATGTCTCCCCCTATGATGTAGCTTTTTAAAATCTTCATGCCTAAAACATATTAGGTACTTTGTGCACAAGCACTTCATTAGTTCAACCTCTGCAACTACTCCCCCTAAGGAGTAGGACCAAGCATCAAGTCTAGAATAATAATAAAGGTTTGATAATCAATGGACTAACACATTCCTGCACAATTTGATTGTCACAAGGTGGGTCCATCACCCCAATCATACCTATGAGATACTCAAAAGTCTCTTTTGGTAATGGTTTTGTAAAAATGTCTGCAATTTGTTCCTTTGTTCTAATGTATTCCAATCTGACTTCCTTCTCTATAGCTTTTTCTCTCAAAAAGTGATATTTAATTGATATATGCTTTGTCTTAGAATGTAATACTATATTTTTTGACATAATGACTATAATTTTGTTATGAAGATGCACATCCTTTCAATTTTGTACCGACAATCTTCACCTTCCTATCTACAAGTGTGCCTTCGTATTCGAAATATTTCTCCATTTCAGAGATCCGCTCCAAAAATTCATCTAAAACCAACTTGCCATTATATTCAGGAGGATTGAAATGTGGTTTAGCATTCACACTTTCCCAATATCTCAAGAATCTTTCTTCACCTTGTTCAAGAACCTGGGCTTCTTCTACTCTTACTTCTTTGGCTTCATGTTCACTAACATCTTCAATAGGTCTTCATCTTCTTTGGGATGTCTTAACAACTTCAAGCCTAATAAAAATTTGTCTCAAAATATCCATCATAGTAGGATCAACATCTCTCCTTCCACAAACCATTTTTTCAAACCTCTGCAATTATAGGCTAGATTGCAATCTACCAACCTACAACCAATTCAACTAGGGCTTGCTACAAAAAACCTTGCTCTTCTACCACCTAAAGTAGTGTCAATGAGGGATAATCCCCAAAGGATATACCCAACCTTGTAGCTAATAGTAATATAGGGAAGTAACAACACAAATCTAGAGAGAGAATTGATGATCCAATGTACTTATTCAAAGATTAAAAAAAACATATATGTCAGGCTGTCAGGCCTTCCCAATTATGGCCTTATACAATGAAATTAATCTCATATCCTGATTCTAATCTATTAAAGTCTCGTATCTAGGTTCCTCTAACCAACATGACCCCTTTTCAAGATACATCAATTTATTAAATATAGGTAACACCTCTATAGGTCGGCCAAGAGAGAATTATATTCCCCAAGAAGGAAATGTGTATAGAAAGTAGATCTGACCCAAAATGAATCAAATATCCATGAAAGGAAACAAAATATTATTATAAGTAGTAGTTGTCATTGCATCAAAATATTGACCTGTTAATGCTTGATACAACCACTAGACTTATAGAAGACACAAGAGGCTATTAAACCACATTGCAAATCTCGAGGGGAGTGCTAACCATTATGCCAATAATCTCCCCCTCAATGTTACCTAAGGGGATTCAAACTTGTGACCAAGCTCTGATACCACTTGTTACTAGTAGCAATTTTTTTTGCACCAAAAGATCGACCTGTTAATGCTCGATACAACCACTAGACTTATAGAAGACACATGAGGTTGTTAATCCATGTTGCAAATCTTGAGGGGAGCACTGACCATTATGCCAAAAATATGTGCAATCATATAAAATGATCTAGAGGAAGTCCACGAACCATGTGATATGATTTCAATGGTCGAAAGCCTAAGATCAACGATCGCACACCAAATATCTGAATAGGTCCAAGAAAGCAATGAACATGTTACCCATAGACAATAAATGAATCATATCTCGAACAACCACAAACAATAGGAGGTGAGATCATAGGAGGATCATCCCTAATAGGTCTAGAATAAGATGTTATGATTGCACATGCTATCTCAAGTAAATGATGATCAATCAATATAAGCTCTCAAATTGGTAAAGAAGAACAAAATAACAAAGAACTATTTTGGTTGATGCAAGATTTCCATGAACCCAAGATGCTCTTGCATCAAAAAGTGTAATCTATACGTAAGTAAAGTAAATAATCATGCAATGATAAACAATAAGATATCAGATCTAGCATATCAAAGTAAGCCCTATATAGTAACAAAGATGAAAAATTACTCACCTTGAGGGCTAGTAGAGGGAGGAACTTCATATCTGCAAAATCCTATCAAACTGTGTCAGATCTGGAAATTTTTCCAGATCTAGAGCTCAGAGGACTAAATCTGCCAACTATGAAATCCTTAGAATTATAAGAACAAATTTACTTTATGGGTATAGGTCAAACTAGGTTTGAACTATACCTAGGAGGGCTAGAACTAAAGATCTCAAAACTACAACTAATACCATATCCTAATATCTTCAAATCTAAACACAAAACTCTGCAAATCTACACCTACATAGAAAAAATGGGAAATTGTTGAAGGAAATGGGCTTTCCTTGGTAAAGCCCACATATAGGAATTAACCTTGAAATGAAATGAGTAAAGCATGTAAAATAAGATAAATATAAATATTCACCTTGCTTTTCAAACCCTCGTGGATGGATATAGATCCGTTATATCCACAAAGATGTATACTTGCTTGAATGAATGTTGATAGAATTTAGGATGTCTTTACTAATGCAATAGATCTACACTTTGAAAATCAAAGATCATGCATGTATGTATGCTTGATATTCTTGAATGAATAAGAAGAGGAATGAAGAATGGATACAGATCCTCTTTCTCAATTGGGAATTCCTCCACCAATCCATCATGGGAGATAAATTCATGAAATCAATAGAAGATTTCCTTGGAATGTATGGATGGAAGAGAGCCTTCAAATCTTGTATCCAAATCCATCCTTTCTATAAATCACCAAAAACCTCTTGAATGCACCTTCGACTTGATTTCTTGCAATATCATGTATGTGGATAGCTTGAGATGAAATGTGAAAATGAGAGGAAGAGGCCTCCTTTTATAGTGATTTTAGAGTCCAAATTCATGAAGGCCGACTGTGATGGGTGGGAAAATGAAATTACTTTGCATCGGACCTAAAACCCACCAAAATTTGACCCTTAAGGTATAGGTTGAACTAGGTTTTACCTATACCTGGTATAGGTCAAACCAAGTTTGATCTATACCTGGTATAGGTCAAACCAGGTTTGATCTATACTTAACAGGGTTAATTTCAAGGCATATTTTGTAGGACTCGAGAAGTATTAAGAGGTTTTGGGAAAAATGGAAAGATAAGTGGGAAAATCAAGAATAAATGCATCCAAAATCAAGGAGATCACTAAAATGTAGCCCAATAGGTCCTAGAGCTTCCAAATTAATGGGTGCTAACTTTTTAGGACTATATAGGGATACATTGGAGGACTAATTTTGAGTTGGTTATTAACTTGTTAGTATATTACCTTTTTCATTATTTCACAAAGCTTTATAACTTTTGGTGTAGTTTATTCTTACATGGTTGTGCATAATTCTAGTTTTTCTGAAGTAGCTTGTCATAGGAGTGACTATTCCCTCTACTCATTCTTCTTTCTATATACATAAATTTAACTTTCATTTTATAGCATTCTATTCCATCCAAATCCAATTGGACCCAAGTGAAGCATCAATTGTTTACCCTTCAACTAAAGCAAAGGAATTAAAGGCATGGGCACAACCACTAGAGGTAGAAGCATTTGATGAATCACCATAGATAAGGGTTATTGGTTGTGGTTATTATTTCATGAATTTATTTCAATTTGAAACTCCTATACAAGATTAAATACTAGTTTATATTAAACAAAATATAATTTGCACATACATAATTACACTTAGAATACAATTTTCAATTTATTTCTAAGGTGGTTAAAGTTAAAATGTAAATTTTAACCATCTATATTTATTCATTTAATTTAAAGAAGTAACCAAATCTATAGTAGTGGACACATTCTAGATTTTATGGGTGTCTTCTTCTAGAGACCCATCATCAAATCATCTTCATGTTCAATAGTTTGAAGGAAATATTTAAAGATTAATATCCTTAATGATAACAAGAGGATCTATTATGACATATTTGAGAATCTCATCCACAATAGCATTACCATGAAAACAATCCATAGTTCAATGTGGGTTGGGGTTGGGACATGTTAATTTTGAATTGGTAGATCAAAAACTCATGGAATATTGAATAAGAGATGGGGTTTTCTTGGATGTTTCAAAATAATTGTATCTTTTCCTATAAAGCCCGTGTTTTTCATTTGTACCTCATTCTTTTTGTATTTGAAATAGTTTACGAAAGAGAGCATAAATGTCAAACCATTATTGCATGTAAGATGCCCCTTATGGGCATATATAAATGTTCACATCACATCATCAAAATATAAAAACATAATCACATAGTGTCCTTATTGTAAACTATCAAATACAAAAAGGTTGTAAGTAGATTGATAGTCTTTTCCTACTAGAATTATTACAAACATGTTAGTTCACATCCCATTTCCCTACCACATTATTGTTGCATTATTCTTTGTCTAATTCAAATCTCTCTAGAGGGGATCAATCTATGGACATGTCTCTACTGCTACTTCCCACCTTGGTCTATCCATGGGTTTTGGGAATTCATTAACCTTCTCTATATCTTCCTTTAAGATATTTTTGTCCTACAAAAATTAATTAAGAGACTCCGTCTTTTCTTGATCCAAGATATCCTTACAAGAATTAAAAAAAGTGTGATGGCCTAATGTCTGACTTGTTTATTAACAACACCCCTTCCCACACCAAGACTGTGAACCTATTTTTTGGTATCTCTAATATGATAGAGACATGAAACATAATGTGAAGGAAGGTGAGTTTATAATTAAACTCAGTAAGATTCCTCCATTTTCCTTGAAATACCTCTTCATTCCTTTTGATCTAGATAAACCATAAAATTTTACAAAATAGAATAAATAAGAAATTATTCAACTTATTACCAAAACACTCAACATATCCAGCTAGAATTTCAACCCAAGAGAGACCAATATGGACATCCCAAATTACAGGATGACCAATAAACAAAGACCACACCCTCTTAGAAAAACAAAAATCAAAGAAAAAATGATTGATAGACTCAGTGGTGTGACACAAGGGATAGACCAAAGGAGGTAAACCAATATTAGACAACACATCCCCAACATCAATTTTCTTTAACAAAAGAAACCATATGAAACATTATTTTTTGGGTTCACAGGTTGGTGCCAGAATTAGTTAAGGAAAAAGGCCCATTTGGTTATCGACCAGTCAATGCCCTAGGCTTCATTAATATGGTTTATGATGTTTGGGTTCTCTTTAATTATTTGATAATTTTTTTCACTTTAATGTTGGCCAAGGGGGTCTCATATTTCCATTTCATCTGATCCAGATATTGCTCAGTACAATGAACCCTACTAAGAGAAAAAAAAAAGTCTCACTGCCTTACTTACCAATGTATATATTTTCTTATGTGATGAAGGAATACCAAATTCAATTCTCAACTCATCCCAAGTACCAAGATGACCCCCCACCATGAGATCACTAATATAGGTAATGCCCAATGAATACAAACTTTTAGTAGAGTATCACTAGGTTAATGATAGTGGTTTTTCATTGAGTTTCACACCCCAAAAAATTGATCTATCCATAACAGAATAAGAGGGAGAGTACCCTATGGATTCTTTAGAAACCAACATATCCCTAACCTAGATCCATGCCTTCCAAAGAGAAGGAAAAATTGTAGATCCAAACACCTTAATATCAAAATCCACCATCACTGTGTCACACAACCCCATCCTCTTCCACCCCTTAACTTTCTTCAACCTAGATAGCATTATATTATTTATAATCAAGACCTTCCATGGTTCATTTCCCCACAGAGCCTTGTATATGCACTTAGATGTTAATGTTATCCCCTGAGACTTCAAATCTTTTTTACCTGGCCCACCTAACTCCTTCGGAGTACAACACTAATCCAATGAGACACTATGTCTTTTCTACTTACCCTACCTATTAAACTATAAGAAGTCCCTCAATGTTCTTTCTAGCATGTTGATCTAGTAATTAGAGAAGATCCAAGTAGAATAGTAATAAATAGCATGAGAGGAAAAAACTTTCTACACCACCTAGATCCTACCCACTAAGGACAACAAATGTGTATGCCACTTCACCTGTTTCCTTTTAATTTTATTGAAGGTCCACTTCCACATATATTAAGTGCCCTAGCCAAACCCACCCCTTGTATTCCATATATATATGAGGGTGTTCTATCCATCCAATCATCATGGATTTATGCGGGGAAACTTTGGCCTTGGAGGCAGAGCGAAAGAATTTCAATCTATTCATGATATTATCAAAATTTATCTCAGAAAAATTAGGAAGTAATGTAGAGTCATCAACAAATTGGGCATTTAATAGTAAGTCATTATTGGGAATTCAAATGCATTTAACTAGGGGGTCCAACTCATTACATCTAAGAATATAGTACAATTCATCAATTATTATCACAAATAATGTAGGGGCAATGGGACATCCTTGTCTAATTTCCCTCTAAAGTTGAATAGGTTCAGAATAAATATCATTGACATCAATTATAGTGGATGAATAATTTAAAAGAATCTATACCCATATGTATAAGTAAGGTGGGAACCCAAATTTTCTCAACATACTTATCACAAAGGGCCATTGAATTCTATCATATGATTTTTTGAAGTTCAATAGGATCATAGAAACATTCTGACCATACTCCTTAGCCCAGTGCATTACCTCCCAACTAGTAATCAAGTTTTTCAAAATATATATGCCTCTTATAAATCTAGTTTGGGTGACTTAGATGAAACCCCTCAATATATCAGTGAGTCTCCTTTGCAAGGTCTTGGTGACAATCTTATAGGAGAGATTAATCAATATTATTAGGATCTAGTTCTTAGCTTGCATTATATCACATTCTTTAGGGAGAATTTTTATCACCCATCTATTTATATTTGGACCAAGAGTACCCCTCTCATAAGCCTCATTATACACTATAAAAATCTCTTCCCCAATCCATTCCACATTCTTCTTATAGAATTTTGTAGTTATGCCATCTACTCTAGGTGAATTCCCATTGGACAGTAGCTTGATAACCTCTTAGCGTTCTCTTTCAAAATTTTCTTAGTAATAATTTTAAAATATTGTTCCATGGCATTAATGTTTTCCTACTTATGTTTTGATGTGAACTATTTTTTATAGAACTCATAAAATGTCTGACTAATCTCTGCATGGTCTATGGATACACCATTATCAAGGCTAATTTCCTCAATCAAATAATTTTTCTATTTATGTATGATTAAATTAAAGAAATATCTAGAGCCTATATCCCCATCCTTCAACCAATTCATCCTGGCTCTTATTTTATACCCTTTAAGCCTAAAGTACTAGATCTTCCTGAGCTTCACTTTAGTGCTAAGAAACATCTCTTACACTATAGGACCATTCCTATCTTCCTACAACCTAATATCTAATCTATTTAATTTCCCCTGAAGTGATTCCTCAAGCCTATTTCTATCCAAATTCTTCTTCTCCCCCACAAACTAAAATAACTTCTTCTATGTGATAGTCAAGGTATCCTAAGTCTCTATATGGTTAGTCCCTTTATTTTCAGAATTTGGAGAGGCAAGTAGCCATCATCAGGGCACCCAAATTATCTTGATCCTTAAGTAGAGAGTTATTAAGTTTGAATTAATTCTTCCCTTTGGGTCTTTGGTTATTAGACAAAGAATTATCTATGTGAATTACAACAGAGATTGGGTGATGGTCAAATATGGTCACATCCTTGACTACTATGATATTGTTATCTGGGTTACTACTAAATGGAAACATGGAAGAATTTTCATAAATCCTATCTAATCTATAGAAAATTCTCTTTTGTTTAGCCTAATTGTTGCACCATGTATAACATATGCCTTTAGAATTATCCTTTTCTATTTCCAGTGGGTTAACCAGGTTCAAAAATATTTTACATTTAGACCAAAAAAATTGTTCATTTCCTCTCCACATATTATTAACACCCCCACTTTTGTATTCCATGTATTCAATCATATTAAAATCCCCTATTATAATACAATATTATTTAGGAAGAGAGAAAGAGACCCACCCCCATAATTTCACTTTGTATCTATAATCATTGGATGAATATATGTTATATAGACCAATATCTTTGTCTTGAACTTTAAAAATGACCCAGTAGGCCCTATTGCAAGGAGATACCCCTAACATTACAATGTGATATGTCCATCTAGGCCCTACCAATATAGAAACACCTCCTTTCCCTCTATCATGATCAGTGATAAAGCTCCTAGTCTAGTTCCAAATAAATTTGAATGTGGTCATGGCATATTGACCCACCATCTTGATTTCTTGTAGGCAAATAAAGTCTTTATTCTTTATTTTATTAATTTATTCTCTAACCACATATTTTATCTCACTCATTTCCAACCCCCTCACATTCCATCTTTCCAAATTCAGACTCATTTAAGATTCAAGGGAAGGTTTTTTCTTATTCTTATATAATTTGTTAAATCGTTATGGCATATCACCTCCTTTGTTAGGATTCTATTTAGATCCCTAGCAACTTGTGAGAGTGATTGTTTGTCAGTAGGTTTCCATTTTTTTTATTTTTGACCTCTACAAATAGGGTAACCTCAATCTGACCATCATCATCCATTTTATACTCTTTACAAACTAAGGCTAGTTCATTGCCTTTGGGCATAGCCAGGGGTTCAACTAATTTACCCATCTGATAGGGAGGCTCTCCTTAGAACTACTCCTAGTTCTTTACCAAGTATCTTAGAGGACTTATTAGGGCTTCTTTTTTATATTGAACCCTACCACCTTATGAGGTTACAACTTTCTATCCTCCTACTCTCCTAGAGCTCCACTACCAATTCAGGATGCTTACACTTCCATTTGTTCTCACAAAGGTAAGATCACCTAACACCTTTCTACCCCTTTCAAAATCACCTTGTAGGAGCCTAGCTCTTCCAATTCCACCATTTAAATTCCCAAGCATCCCATTTTGATGGATCTTTACATCATGTTCCATCAATTTCAATTTTTCTAGTTTTTAGGCCTTTGAGGCTTGTAGGTCTCTACTAGCCCTACTTTCGAGGTTTTTGGGATTTAACACAAAAATCTCACAAAAAAATCCCTAAACACATTGGAGTTCTCGATACCCTTTTGGAGGACACTAAATCATTTTTGGTCTTGGTGTCTAACCTCTTCGTACACTTCCCAAACCCTAACTGGGCTATTTTGAAAGGAAACAAGTACATCTTTAAACTTTTAAAGAAAAATAAATTCAAATGGATTCATCAATCCCCCAATGCTCTACCAAGGCTATGTATGAACTTATCAATCATCCCCAATTCATTGGATTCATTCATCCAATCTTCTCCTACAAGTTACAAATAATTGTTTTTCTTGATCCCTAGTCGAGCTATAGCAAAGCTCTCCTAGGGAAAGAGTTTAAAAATAACAAATGACATCTTTTGGTTTCTTAAAAAAATGAAACTATTGTTCAAGGAATCCACTTTCATCCCTCCAAGGTCCATGTGATTGCCACAGTGATATTTTAAGATGGAGTCATCTTAACTATACACACCCTGTCTAGTCCAGTGACCAGGGTTCTGAGATTGGATTTTATGTACACAAATAAAACTTTAAAAAAACTAACACTAAAAAACACAAATCAATGAAATAAACTACCTTAACTATATACAATGGAAAAGAAATAAACCCAATCCATTAAGCATGAGTTGTAGTAGAAATCAGTTCACACTATAAAAAGAACTAGAAAATTGTCACACAAATACTATTGGAAATGGTGCCAAAATGTTGCCAACTTGTTCACACGGTCATGGAAGGTCTTATATACCTCCTTTCATCATGTTTCCACAATTAGTTTTGACCCATAACTACCTTAGGGCACAGTTCATCATTTTGCCCAAATGTTGTCATGCAACATTGAAAAGTTGCAAAAGTTGCTCTAGCAACTTTTTGCATCTTTTACATCTTTTTCCATTACAATGAATTGACCCAATCTATGGGTTCCAAATGACATATAGACACCTCCTAGACATACCTATAATCAAAATAAGACATTTGATGCATTCTTGGTGCCATTATCCACACTATGCTACTTTTGGCTTACATCTCAATTCTTGGGTCTCTTTGACACATGAGACACAACACAACACTCCAAACATACACTTAATGACTCTTAAAGAATCCTTATTTATAAACATGACCTGAAAAGGTCTTTCAAACCAAAATTTGAGGGTTGAGAACACCTAACCCCTAGGTTCTCATGCACCCTTCTCCCCTAAATTAAAAGAGATTAAGTCACATCATGTGACATTAGTGCAAGATCAATTCCTAACTTTTCAAAATCACCTTTAGAGACCCAATTAGCTTTTGTTTCAGGCATATGTGTCAATTTGATTAGATTCTCCATATAATTCCTATGTCTAGTCTTCTGGGAAATCCTTAAATCTAACACCTTCTCTGTTGTATGCTTAGGCGGGGAAGGTAATGTCAAATCATAGACCATCTCTACAATATCAGGATCTTCACTTTCCTCAAGACTGGGACCCTTATACTGCACTAGGTCTTCTATGTTAAAGACAAGATACAATGTTATATCCTTAGGTAGATCCACCTTATAAGCATTGCTTCCTTATTTAGCCATTATTTGACAAGGACCAATTATTTTCATTTGCAACTTGCTTGGTACTCCTTTCTAAAGTCTAACTTTGTTCAAATGAACCATAACCCAATCTCCAATCTCAAATTGTATATCTTTCCTCTTAACGTCAACCTTATCCTTTACCTTTTGAGTGTTCTTAGTTAGAGT
This sequence comes from Chamaecyparis obtusa, assembly GCA_027943335.1. Taxonomy (NCBI): domain Eukaryota; kingdom Viridiplantae; phylum Streptophyta; class Pinopsida; order Cupressales; family Cupressaceae; genus Chamaecyparis; species Chamaecyparis obtusa. Next base: position 2,761,231 of record BSBK01000484.1, read on the forward strand.
ATTTCTCACCTTCTCATGCACTTCCTTCATGGATTGTGCAAATTATTTGGCATGTCCACTTCTCCCTTCCATGTTTCTTAGGTCTCTAAGCTCACATACACCTCTAGGATGCATTCCATAGACAATTTCACATGGGCTTTTCCCTATTGTTCTGTTGACAATATCATTACAAGAGAATTCTTCCCGATGAATCACTTGATCCCAAGATTTCTCATACTCCTTAGTCAAACATCTTAAGAGCTTTATAAGGTTCATATTGACCACTTTGGTCTACCCATCAGTTTGGGGATGGTAAGCAAACCCAAAAAGATAGATTGGTACCCAATCTTTTCCATAGGTTTTTCCAAAAATGCCCCATAAACTTTGTATCCTTGTCAAACACTATACTGATTGGTAATCCATGAATTCTAATGACTTCTTTGAAAAAAAAGAGTTATATGACTAGCATCATGAGTCAATTTGCAAGAAATGAAATGACTCATTTTACTAAACCTATCTATAATAACATAAATATTGTCAAAACCAATCTTTGTTTTGGGAAAACCAACTATGAAGTCCATACTTACACATTCCCAAGGCCTATTGGGAATGGGAAATGGTTGATAAAAACCAACATTTGAGGAGGTTCCTTTGGCCCATTGATAGATAGTGCACTGTTCAATATACCTCCTTATATCCTTATACATTTTGGGGCAGCAATAGAACATTTGAACCAAATCTAAAGTCTTGTTCAAACCAAAGTGCCCACTTAATCTTCCATTATGTTTTTCTTGGATCAAATTCTCTCTCATTGATCCCTTTGGCACACACAATTGTCCACCCTTAAAAAAAGGTCCATCTTGCAAAGTATAATCTGCATGTTCATTATGAAAATGATAATGGAATTCTAGGCATACCTTATAAGCTTCTGCAAAGTCTTCATCCTCCTTGTAGAGGTTCTTAAAGCTCTTAACTCCTATTCTTTTCAATTGCACTTCCTGGACTATGAGTAGCCTTCTACTCAAAGCATTGGAAACCTTGTTACACTGCCCCTTCTTATGCTTTATTGTAAATGTATAAGACTGCAAATACTCAACCCATTTAATATGCCTATGACTCAACTTATCCTAAGAGTTAAGGAAACTCAATGCTTGATTATCAGTGTACACAACAAAATCTTTAAGAAATAGATAATGCCTCCATTTCCTAAGTTATTGAACAAGTGCATAAAACTCTAGGTCACGGGATGAGTACCTTTTCTTAGCTTCATTAAACTTTTCACCTAAAAATGCCATTGGTATATTATCTTGGCTTAAAACTACCCCAATTTCAATGTTTCTTGCATCACACTCTATAGTGAAGAGTTTATCAAAAATACGTAGTACTAGTATAGGTTGTGTGGCTTCCTTTTTATTTAAAACTTTAAATCCCTTATTTTCTTCCCTTGTCCATTAAAACTTAGCTTTCATACCTCCTTTGATGGTATGAAGTATAGGAGCACACATTGCACTAAAGTTCCTTATGAATTTTCTATAGAATTGAGTCATTCCTTGAAAACTCCTAACCTCACTAGCTATCTTGGGAGTACTCCATTTTAGTATTGCTTCCACCTTTGATGCATCCATCTTCAAATCCCCCTTTGAGACTACAAAGCCCAAGTAGACAATCTCCTGCTTCATAAACTCACATTTCTTCAATTTTATGGTTAGTTGTTCCTCATGCAAATTTTTGAGTACAAATTCTAAATTCTTAAGATGATCCTCTTTAGTTTTGCTAAAAATTAAGATATCATCTAAGTAAACCACTACAAATTTACCAATAAAATCTTTGAGGACTTAATTCATGAGCCTCATGAATGTGCTAGGGGCATTGGTGAGTCCAAATGGCATGAAAAGACATTCATAGAGGCCTTCAATGGTTTTGAATGTTGTCTTCCACTCATCTCCCTCCTTGATTCTTATTTGGTGATAACCACTTTTAAAGTCTATCTTGGAGAATTATTGTACACCCTCTAAACAATCCATAAGGTCCTTAATCCTAGTTATAGGGAGCCTATACCTAATACTAATCCTATTGATGGATCTTGAGTCTATACATAACCTCCATGTTCCTCCTTTCTTGGGTGCTAACACTGTTGGAACTGCACATGGGCTAATGCTTTTCTTTATCAATCCACTATCAAGAATCTCACAAACTTATTTTTCCACTTCTTTGTTTTGCTTGTGATTCATCTTGTAAGGAGATTTGTTAGGAAAGTATATCCTTGGAATGAGATCTATTTGATGACTTATTTTTCTTTGTGTGGTAAATTAGTAGGGATTCCATCACTAATAATGTCTTTGAACTGATCTAATAAGGTTTGTACCTCTGTAGGAATGTCCATTGTCTTCTCTTTCTTGCTCTATTTTGGTTGCACAAGCATTGCAAACCCAATTCCTTTTCTTCCTTTGAGAGTGTCTAAGAACTCTTTTTCACCAACTAATAACACATTAGGGCATCTAGTCCTACCCTTTTCTTTATCTGCTATAGACTATATCTTATACATGACACCATCTTTTTGGAAGGTGTATGAGTTCTTCTCTCCGTGATGGATTTATTTCCTGAAATATTACCATGGCCTACCTAATAGTAGGTGGCATGCATCCATTGGCAAGATGTCACATAAAATCTTGTCTTTGTAGCCTCTTATGGTGAATTTCACCTAAGTTTTTTCATTTACCAAAACATTTTTCCCTTTGTTGATCCAAGTAACCCTGTAGGGATTACTATGTGGGATTCTTTGCAATTTCAACTTGCTTACTACCTCTTCTTCTAATATGTAATTTGTGGACCCTGAATCCATAAATACCTTGTACACTTTTCCCATAATCTTGCAATTTATCCTAAATAAGGATCTCCTTTGGCTTGGTTCTTCATTCACGGGTTTTTTATCAAACCTATTATAATCATGAGTTTCTCTCCAACCTATGAGTCTAAACTTACCTTTGGTGATTTGACACTTGTAGTGTCCTCTTGAACATAGTTTATTCTCCTATCTCCTTCTTGGGATGAATTAGGCTTCTTGGGACATCTATAAGTAGGGTGATGAACTCGTTGGCAATTGTAACATTTTATTGTGTAGAAGTAGGATCCTCTCCCTGATCCTCCAGACCTACCTCTATTGCTGCTGCTAGATCCCCTTCCTCTATAGCTTCCTCTGCTATTGGAATCCCCACTTTTCTTTGCCAACTTGGAGTCCCCTTGGTACCTTCAATCTACACTTCTTCCACCAAAACTTCCTCTGTGACCTTTTTTATCTCTTCCTCTACCTCTACCCCTATTACCTTGCTCATACTTCTTTTTACTTTTCTCTTCCACTTTGAGTGCCAATTGATAACACTTGTGGACTATATTAGGACTCCATCAATATATCTCTTCTTGGATAATCCACTTCAACCCATTCAAGTATCTTTCAACTTTGATACTTTCATCTTCTATCACATTAGACCTTAGACACAACTTTGGGAATTCCTCTATGTATGTATTCACATCTAGGTCTTTTTGTCTCAAATTTTGTCTCTTCCTATGGAGTTGAATTTCATAACCATCAGGGATGTATGTTTCTTTAACCTTGGCAATCATGCCCTTCCAAGTGGAGATTGGATTATTACCTTCCTTTGGTCTCTAAAATTTTTCCACCATGTTAAATTAACCCCTCTCAATCTTGATTTAGCTACCTTAACCTTGTGTGCTTCACTTACACCATCATATTCAAAATGGTTCTCTAGGCCTTCAATCCACTCAATAACTATGTCATGTTCCATTTTACCACTAAAAAGAGGTATTCCTTCTAATGCTTTTCCACTCATAGCTGTGAGGTCCTTGAGAAAGGGTTCTTCTTGGATGATGAGGTCTAGCTCTGGGATCTCATCTTCCATTTATTTACCATTCCCTTCTTGCTCAATCATCTTCTCAGCAACTTCTCCATTCTTCACTTCTACCTCACCCAAGTTGTATTCCAATTGATCCAATCTCTCTTTCAACAACCTGTTCTCTTCTTCTTGATCTTTAGATTTCTTAGCTGACTCTACATTAGTCACCATTCTAGATTGTCCAACTGATTCAAGATCATACATACAAATTTCACTAGCCCAAATCTTTAGGATTTGATACCACTTTGATATGGAGGCTCTCCTAAGAACTACTTCTATTTCTTTACCAAGTCTCTTGTAGGAATTCTTAGGGCTTCTTGTTTAGCTTGAACCCTGCCACCTTAGGAGGTTACAATTCCCTATCCTCCTACTCTCCTAGAGCTCCACTACCAATTCAAGATGCTCACACTTCCATTTGTTCTCACAAAGGTAAGATTACCTAACACCTTTCTACCCCTTTCACAATCACCTTGCAGGAGCCTATGGCTTCCAATTCCACCATTTCAATTCCCAAACATCCCATTTTGATGGATCTTTACATCATTGTTCCATCATGATGCAGGAGCATCTCGGGTCCTTGGCAATCCTGTGTCACCAAAAATATGTTTGAAGTTTTCTATGTTTCACGATTCCTTCTTTGACCGAGTTGGTTAGGTGTTGCTCAGTTTCCTTTGTTTACTGGTGTTGGTCAGTTATCTCTCAGGTTGTCAGTTATTTCCTTGGCGCTCGGTGATGCTTGTTTGGCACTCGGTTATCCTTGCTTACCGAGTTCTTTGTTTGGATTTTTGTTGAGGCCGACTCTTGCATTTATTATTGGTCATGGATTTAATGTTGGTATCTATCATTGGGAAGAGTGTTGACCTAGATTTTGTCATTCCTTCAATTGATGGTGGATCTGAAGGCCGACTTGTTCGGTAGCCTCTTGTATAAATGTAGTCATTTGATTAGAGTTTAGGAAGTCAGTGAAGGAAGTGGAGTTAGAAGATAGAAGATAGAAGATTAGAGAGTGTTGGAAGATCCTCACATGTTGGAGGACTTCTATACTTTATTGTAATATCTAGCATAAACTGGGAAGGCCTTACAGCTCGACATGTATGAATCAAATTGAAGATAATATATGAAATTCTATGCATTCTCTCTCTCACTTGTTGTGTTTTTGCTTCCACATGTGATCTCTGCAAGGTGGATTAGGTTAGGGTGGGCCTTTGGCCCCTCTCCCATCCTCCCTTGCATCACATCAATTTTAAGATTCCTAGTTTTTAGGCCTTTTAGGCTTGTAGGTCTCTACTAGCCCTATTTCTGATATTTTTGGGGTTTAACACAAAATATCACAAATAACCCCCTAAACACATTGGATATTTGGAAACCTTTTTGGATTACACTAAAGATTTTGTTGGTCTTGGTGTTCAACTTGTTCATACACTGTCCAAAGCCTAATTGGGCTATTTTGTAAGGAAACAAAACTATCCTCAAACTTTCAAAGAAAAATCCATTCAAATGGATTCATAAATCCCCCAATGCTCTACTAGGGCTCTTTATGAACCTATAAAGCATCCCCAAGTCATTGGATTCATTCATCCAATCTACTCCTGCAAGTTACAAATAATTGTTCCTCTTGATCCCTAGTCAGGCTGTAGCAGAGTTTGCCTAGGGTGAGAGTTTAAAAATAACAAATTCAATCTTATGGTATTTACAAAAAATGAAACTACTGTAAAAGGACTCCACTTTCATCCCTCCAAGGGCCATATGATTTCCATGATGATATTTCAAGATGGAGCCATCTTAACTGTACACACCTTATCCAGTCCAATGACCAAGGTTCAGAGATTGGATTTTATGTTCACAAACAAAACCTAACAAAAACTAACACTAAAACACACAAAAAAAGGAAATAAACTACCCTAACTATATACAATGAAAAATAAACAAACTCAATCCATTAAGCATGAGTTGCAGTAGCAATCAGTTCACACTGTAAAAAGAACCAAAAAACTATCACACATATACTATTGGAAATCATGCTAGAATGTTGCCAACCTGTTTACATAGTCATGGAAGGTCTTATATACCTCCTTTCCTCATGGTTCCACAATTAGTTCCAACCCATAACTACCTTAGGACACGGTTCATCATTGTGCCCAAATATTATCATGCAACATTGAAAAGTTGCAAAAGTTGCTCTAGAAACTTTTTGCATCTTTTACATCTTTCTCATTACAATGAATTGAACCAATCTATGGGTTTCAAAAGACATCTAGACACCTCCTATACATGCCTATAATCAAAATAAGACATGTAATGCACTCTTGGTGCCATTTTCCACACTGTGCCACTTTTGGCTTACATCTTAATGCTTGGGTCTCTTTGACACATGAGATACAACACAACACTCTAAAAATACACCTAATGACTCTTCGAGAATCCTTATTTATAAATATGACCTGACAAGGTCTTGCAAACCAAAATTTGAAGGTTGAGAACACCTAACCCCTAGGTTCTCCTGTACCACCAGCTCATGTTGGGAGGTATGTTTGTGGCTTTCAAACAATTCAACCTTCTCATTAATGGTGACTAGAGCCAGATTTTGTGTGTTAATTCTATGTTGGGCACTATCTAAATTAGGGGTCACATGGTGGGCTTCATAATTGTGGATATCCTCCTAAGGAAGATGCACATATATCACTTCAACATCGTCCTCAAATAGGGGGTTGGACAAAGAGAGTTGAAAGTTACTCACTGCTGCATCTGAAGTAATAGCCTCATAATCATGGAAGACACTATTAACATTGGTTATTTCAACATCCATTCTATTAGAAATTGGGGCCCTAGGGATCTTTTTCTCCTAGATGGTTCTCTCATTAGCAGGGACTAAGTTGGACTAAATGTTAAAAGCTTCATTATTCAGTCTTTTAAGTTGAGGGAAATCCTTGCGATTATGACCATTATATTTACAATGAAAACATGCATTTAAGTTACCTAGCAGTGTAATGTCCCAAAAAATACTTTCTCCTTCAAGGTTCAATGCATTTTTTTCCAGGATTTTAATATCTTTGTTAAGGGAAATTAAAACCCTTGCATTTAAATATGACAATGTAATCCTAGATTCCTCAATTTGCAAAACATTCCTAATAGGCTTAATAATTTAAGGTAGAAATGGCAAAAATTCAATAGACACATTTTTAATTTATAACCAATTAGGAGTAGAGTGTGTAATAACTTGGTCTAAATCCCCTTTTGGTGACTATAGAAAGGCCCTAAAAAGCGAGTCAACAACATTCCATAACTTATTCTTCAACATCTGTTCTTGCATATTATGACTTTTAAACATAACAATAAATAACTCTTTATGCATCATTCTATAGAAACTATCATAAATACCAAGTTTCTTCCCCCAAACATTTCCTATCTAGTCATAAAAAACTTCCTGGAGGGTAAGAAATTACCACCCATACAAGAGAAGAAAATTGCAACATTTCTCAAACAACTTTCATTATTGATAGCCTTGATCATATCATCATTTAGGGTAAGGGATAGGATTTTCAAGGCAAAGGGAGGAATCTTACCATCTTTTCCCCCTCTAGAGTCTCCACCTTGGATGATGCTTCTACTTTGAATTCAATTTTCTTATATTCCCAAACATCCACCATCTCCTAATCTGTCGATGTCCAAAATTCCTCCATTGAATTTAGTAGACAACGAACACTCCAACCTACTTTCCTTAACAATGAGGGAAAATTTATATGAAGTTTTTTTATAATTATTAGTTTCAGGGACTTGACTATTTTCACCTTTGGAATGTGCAACTACAACATCATCTCCCCCATTTTGATTATTATTATCCACCATAACCTCATCTATGCCTGACATTAATGAGCCCTGGGGCAAGGGCCAAGGTCGCCAATTGGTCAACCAACGAAAGAACACAGAGTATTAAACTTCACATGCACCAGCCAAATGAGAGAAAAGAAGAAAAAAAAATACATAACAACCAAGGCCACAAAAAAACCCAAGACCCAACAAAGACACCAAATAACCACATAGCCAACAATATGTACAAATCCATAGCCAAGTTGCAGGTGCAAGGAATGAGGAGGGTGGTGTAATGTCTCCTCAGCCCGCACCAACACTATCTCAAAAATATTTTCACCTCATTTTTTACATTTTCCTTCTATAATAAAACTATATCAAGATATAGGTGAACAAATTATTGGCTTTGTTAGTAAAATAGGACACACATTGATAATTTGAGATTGATTGACAACCCTAAATATAGTCCTTTGTTTTCTTGTTCTTGTTTCTCCTTCTACCCTATATAATTGGCTTGAAAGAACAATATTAGTTTCCTTTTCCATATTTTGTATGAATATTTTAGTGCTTTTTAATTTTCCCAAGTATTCCCATTTTAAACTTGACTAATTGAATTCCACTTACACTTTCATTTTGGTATCTTAATGTTTCAGTGCGTTTTAATTTGCATGAAATAACTATTGATGTGTCATGTCTTATTTTTTGTAAAAAAATTCAGTTTAATAAATCCTTTGATCCAAAAATTTTAAAATCCTTTCACCAATGCATTGCATTATTTTCAAAATTCTGTCTTGTGGAGGAAATAATTGACATATTTTTAACTCCCTCTAAGTTATCGAAGCCCAAGATAAAGGGTTTCATCGATAGGAATGGATTAAGATGAGATCCAACCATGAAATTATTAGCAACAATCATCATTCGTCAATCCAAAAATTATAAAAGTCTTTCACCAAAGCATTGTGTTTTCATTCACCCTTTTGTCATGTAGTAGGATTGAACATGACACATTCTTCTCTCTCTCACCCTTTTGTCACATGGTAGGATTGAACATGACACATTCTTCTCTCTCTCCAAGTTGTCAAAGTCATTTATTCAATTGGAATGGATAAAGATGAAATTGGACCAGGCATTTATTACCAATACTTACCATATAAATGTTATTACATACACAAGAGTAATGATCAATTATTTCGTGAACAAAATTGTGAAAAAATGAAATGTCTCTCCCCCCAACTACAAAATAGTACAATCTAGTACAACCTACAATATTAGTACAATCTACAGTGACTAAGCTATGTGTTTACCTTAACTCTGCTGATCCATTTTTACATCACATAGACAAATTACATGATTAACATCTTGCAAGTTACTATTTTTTGACGATTGACCTGTAGCAACTTACTTAATATTTATGGTCACTGTGTTGGCTGCATGGAGTAATCGAACTATTATTCAAATTCACATATTGCTTCAACATTAAATTTGAAATTATCATTATTAGTTATCATTGTGTTTAAAATAGCACCACTTTCATTTCAAATTATGCTCTACGAATTGAATAAATCTTAGAATATGGTGATACTAATTTGATGTTTGACCATTTAGATGAGAATTGGGTTGATAAATCCAATCTAGATGTAGTTGTGCCCACCCATTAGACCAATCTAAAATGTGATAAATGGTATTCCAAACTCTTGGAGAAGGGGGATGTAGATTAGGAGATGAAATTTTCTCAATGTTTTCTTTCTGATAGAACATGTTTCTCTCTCTTGTGTGGACTGGAATAACATTCACTATACAAGAAATAAGAACTGGATGATCATCATGAAGCTCTAAAGAAAACTTGCAATAGAAATTAGTTTGGAATTGGATTCATTGTGGAGAAATCACTTTTTATTTCTTAACTACAATTTGTTAGAATACCAACCTTACTTTTTGTAGTGGTTGCCTCCACAATGAGCTTAAGCTTAATTATCATTACTATTATTCAAATTATTAATCAAAGAATCATGTCTATTCTTCCAGTCTTAGGAAGAAACTTAGCTTCCTTGCAACACTTATTTTTGTTGAACACATCTTCAAAGCCTATGTTGGTGGAGGAGGAGCTTATAATGGTGTATTCTAAATGCTTATGCTTCATAAGCTTTATGAGAACAATTTTAGGTTTAAAGTACATAGTAAGAATAGGTTTAGGCTTAGACCTTTTTATTTAAGAAACAAGATAGTGTGATATTAGCTTTTAGTTAAATTCTAGTAGAATTGATATTGTAACAATAGGTCTATCATATTTTAGTAATAATACAATGTTGAAAGTATTTAATTATTATAATCATGTTATTTGATTTTATAGTTTTATGCTTTTACATTTCATAATATAGGTTGGTTCTTATAAGAGGATAATTTACGGATTTAAGTGTTGTTGTACATTATTCTAAGAAGAAAATATTTAATTGTAGCTACAAGTAATTTCAATAATAGGGTGTGATAATTGAGTATCATGTTAAAAAGTAATCTTTTTGAAATATTTTATGACTAGATGTATAGCTTTTATTTTATTTTTTACTTTTTCATTTTTTATAAACCAAGAATCGATAGGTTGGCCCAATGACTAAAATGTTCTTTCTTTGATAGGACATGTATCCCTACATGGATTGAACCCAAAACCCTTAACTAAATACATTACTATGTGTATTAATGACATCAAAATTAATGAGAAATATGAGAAACTTGAGACCTTAAAATTAAATAGAATCGTTGCAATGTCACCAATTTTTTTATGCATAAAATTAAAATGCACAACTAGGCAACAAGCCCTTAGCCAACTCGTGAAGTTGAATGGTTCTTAAAGATCTCACTAGGGATCAAATCTTGTTGACTGAAACACTTCAACACCATAAGGGAGGAGGTCGAGATTGTGCCCCAGACAATCTTGACCAAATGGACACCCCTTAGTCCTTGGCTCTTAGGCAAAGAGGCTTCCTCTAAGAATCTACTTGCTATTAGATAGCTAAAATGAATCCATAATGAAAAATCCTCCATCCCCCAAAAAATACATAAATAGATAGAATATCTTATAATTTAATTAATAATATTATTATTTTGATGAAATAAGCTTTACCATTAATTATAAAAGATTAGTACATAAAATAAATAATAATAATAATAATAATATGGAGGATAAAAAGTTACTCCCCGATAGTGTCAAACAGGCTCTTCTCAAAAACCAAAAACCAAAATAGCATGGGAATAGCCCAGAAACATAGAAGACATACATAGCTAATGTAATACTAGTTAAAGGAGGAGGGTCTGGATGATCCTTCTTCACCCATACATCAGTTGGGTTAGGATTGGGGTCTAGAATAGACAAACCATTAGTTGTATCTTCTTCCTCTTCTATATCCTTCCTGCATGGAGAAATGGCCAAGGAAAGTTGGGGAAGAAATTTGGAGGAAGAGGGCCAACACGAATCTCCATTCGAACTAGGCCAACTTGAAGCAGGAGGAGGAGGAGCATCGCCAGTAGAGGGAAATACAGAGGCAAAACCACCATGTGGTGGAGATGTTGGGCACCGATGGGTGAAATCCTGATGATCTTTTGAACGATGTTGAGAAACCTATGAATGCAGTGTGTGTGAACGCCTAGCAGAGGAGCTGCGGCAATAATGACGATGAGATAATGAACACCTATTGGAAATAGAACCATTTGATGGGACTCTAGTAACTATATGAGGGGCATTGCCCCAATGATGCAAAATCTCTAGCAAGTGGGTCATTGAACAAGAGCCACCTTATTTGTCTATACTTGTATCTGTAAAATCATATCATTGCAAATACAGGCTTTAGCATAAAGAGAAACACAAGTATCAATACTAGCATGTGAAAATTTATAGCCATATTCCTATCCTTCCAAATTGCAAACAAGATTTCCATCCTGAAAGTATGCCAGAGTTGAAGGAAATGAGAAGGAAATCTAGGGGAATCACCCATAATGACCATATGCCAAGAGAAAAAATCTAGTCAAAAGCTACTAAAGTATTAATGAATCCACGCTAGTATTTTTGAGCCCTTATATAGAACTAGAAAATATGAAGGAAAGATTCATGTTGATCACAAAAAGGATAACGAGGGTCTGGCATTCCCAAATAGTGGAGATAGGAACCTAGAGACAAGCCTTGACAAAGAATACACTAGGAAAAATGAGCTATTTTGGGTTTTGTGATAGTAGACCAAATAGTAGCAAACATCTTCCTACAAGTTGAATGTGAGGACTAGAGATACTAGTGTTGGTTCAAAATGTGGACCATACACAAATAGGGTGAGAGACATTAATAACCCAGACATGGTTTATAGGTATAAAATGTTGTTTTTTGGTACCATCGCCAATCTTTCCATCAAGGCCTGATGTGAGAAATACCAATTTTGTGTATTAACTCCACAAGATGAGATGAAATCACTAGATCAAAAGTATGATCATCTTGATTTAAGTGAAATTAAACTTGCAAATCCTCCCAAGTGCATAAACTAATTGATGGTCTAGAAAAAAGATCTTGAGGGGTTGAGATGCCTTCCTTATGAAAGCGAAGATCATGAATACTCGGGATATGGGCTAGAGGATGGCCATGAACTTGGATTAACAAAGACCACCATAGATTATGTTGATTGAAAGATAACTCATCACAAAATATGATACCATCCCAACAAAGCCATGGTTTGGCTACTTCCTAGGCATGCCAAATGTTTTTAGCAACAAAAGAGACTTGGATTTTAACCGGTTCTCTCATGAGAAGAAGGGTTTAAAAACCAACCCCCTTCCATGTTGGGAGATTAAGGGGAAAGACAAATGAAATAAATTGTTGAAGGAGAATTATCCAAGCTTCATTACCATTTTGACACACAAGGCGAGGCCTTGTTTCTGGGTTGAAATGACTCCCAATCCTTTGAAGTCTCTGGGAAGACAAGAGTGGTCCCAAGCGACTCTGTGAAACCCATGTTTTTTCATTCCCAAGGCCTAGAGAAAGTCACACAACAATTTTACAAGCTTTTTGTAGGATGATTTTGAAGGTGCTCAACACAAAAGAATAATATACATGAGTATCCAATATGCAAGATTTTTCTCAATATCCATGAGGACGACATTCTAAAGCTCAATTGTAGAGTCATGAAAAGAAAAAGGGATACCTAGAAAGTAGAAAAATTCTCCATGCTGAATCCATTTCTAGTCAAATTGGAGAATCCCATCTAGCATTGGTAAAAATGATTTCCTATAATAGAGGGCTTTATACCACTAAATAGAAGAGTTGGAGGCCAAATAGAAGGTTTGCAAGCACTGAAGTACATTCAAGACATTGTCTTGATCCTCAATTAAAGTGAGGAAAGAGTCATCTGCAAAATGCCCATTAACTAGATGGGAAGATGATTCAGGGAGCGAGATTCCCCTAACCTGATTCGCTGGAATAGAATAGGTAAGAAAATACCCAAATTCTTCTATAGCAAGAACATAGAGGGATGCGGCTAGAAGGAAACCTTGCTGAATAGATCTAAACAAGCTGAAGGTTTGAGATTGTCTACCATTAATGGTGATACAAGCAGAGGCATCTACAAATAATATTTGAATAAGTTGGACAAAGCGAGGGCCAAATCCTAAATCTTTAAGCATGGCTATAATAAAAGGCCATTCAATGTGACCATACGCTTTTGCAAAATCAATCTTGATGAAAATAACATTCTGTTAGGAATGCTTGCCTAGTCCATGCCCTCCCAAATGATTATAATATTATCTAGGATGAATTTGGATTGGATAAACCCTATCTGTTCTGGATGCATAATCTAGGGAAGAAGGTGGTGAATCTTAAAAGAAAGAGATTTGTCAATAATCTTATAGGAGATATTAAGCAAGGTGATGGGACACCAATCGCAGATATCTTAAGGGTCACCAACTTTAGGTATGAACTTAATGTTACCTTTGTTAATTGTTTTCCATAATGAACCAATATGATATGCTTCAAGATATACGTTATGTAAATCAAAATCCACACTTGGCCAAAGTGCTTTATAGAATTCATAAGGAAAGCCATCACATCTTGATGATTTATCATTTGCCATGGAGAAAGTAGCTTCTTTAAGATCTTCAAGGGTCAATAATTGATCACAAAAGGCTTTTCATGAATCATTTAGCTGAGAAGGAACAACCGCAAGGCATTCTTCTAAGGCTTCTTCACTAGTTGTTGAAGGTTCTTGTGTTGTGAAGACCTTCTTATAGTGATTAACAAAGACTTGTAAAATATTAGGAAGCTCAGTAAGAATTGAATTTCCTTCTTTGATTTTTTTAATGCATGGGGAAGAATGTCAAGGCTGAAGATAGAAAAAAATCCTTAGTAGCTCGATCCCAAACCTTTAACCAATGTATATGTGATTTAATCTGAGCACCTCTGACATCATAGTTGTCAACAATATGCTTTTGTTGATAGACAGTAGCTACCTTTAATTGTAATTCTTGGTAGAAAGGATGTGCAACCAAATTCTCCATAGCTTCATGCAAATCCTTGGTAATAAATGCATAAGACTTCCAAGGCCCCGTTTGTTTGTAGAATTGGAATTTGAGTCAAAACCTGACTATCTCAAAATTAGGTTTTGAAATTCTGGTTTTGTGTATTCGGAAGATAGTTTGGACCATTTGGTTGACCCGAAAGATGACTGAGACAATCCATCTTTTGCATTTGGTTGCCATTTTCAAAATTGGAATTAGAATTGAGAAATTCCTACTTATGTGTTTGGTTTGCAATTTCAAATTGGAATTGGAATTAAATTATCCATTTTCTATGTTTTTGTTCTACATTTTGAATTGGAATTAGAATTTGACAAGAAAAAATTTAAGTTTTTTTAATTATTATACAATGTTTTAATTTAATATTTTATTTATTTTGTCCATTTTTTTATTTATATATTTTTTTATTAATTTATATTTTTATATAGTAAATCACAAACAAAAAAAATAAGTTTCAATATTGTGAATAGTAAAGTTAACTTTTTTTAATAATTTTATACATTATCTTTAACAATATTATAACAAGAAAATAATTATAGCATTGCTCGATATCACATCAAAATATAAATAAGTCATATAGTCCACACATATATCTATTTCTGCATAATGACCCAACAAAATAGTGCAATTGTTGCACAAAGTAAACATCGTAAAAACATGATTTCGGCTTTATAGGTGGCCTCCACTTTTGCAATAGCTTTCTCGAGCACTTTGCAAGACTTGCACTCATCATCCACAACAGGTATATGTGTAGAAGGTGCAGATGATGTAGACAGTGATGGGGTGTCATCGGCCCACTGAAATTAGTCACATCCACCACCATCTTACAATATAAATCTAAGTTATTCTCGCTATAATGACTAATATTTATTCTTTGTAAACATTTAAATATTGTGCAATTAAAAACCTTTTTCTTATTTATGCAAGTCCAAAATTTACGCTCTAGATTACTGTCTGTGTGTGATGTCCTCAACACGCAGCATGCTCCATCACCATAGTCACACATAGTGATGCAGAGAGGACAACAGAGGTGGTGGATAGGTGACAACAATCCATCAATTTGAAAGGCTTGGGCACTAGAACCCCACTAGTCCCTAAGGCACACAAATAGCCCCAAATACCCCAAATGACTCCAACAGCCTCCAAATGACTAGGGTGGATAAAAATGGTGAAAACAAGATGTATTTTACAAGATTCAACAACTTTTGGACTCCTATGCAATACCCAATAGCCAAATTCTTCAAACTGCCCACTAGGCCTAATTGCCCCTCAACTAGTCCTGCTGGGACTATTTCTTCATGTTTTCTCTTAACTTTCCCAAAGCACTAACCAAAAAAATTACATTTTTGGATACCCTTTTCAGGTTTACACAACATACTAGAAGATTAGATAGGGTTGTTTTGAAGCACTATCTGCTGCTCACCCTAGTGTCCCCTTTTTAGGCCAAAAAAGATGGTCATTTAACCAAGCAACTATAACTTATATTTATCCCTTGACTATGAAAATTTCATCAGTCCTCTAATATGACTCCAAACAAATAAAAATCAACTCAAAATGACTCTAAGGTCTCTGCAACTATCAAAGCCCCAATTTGGTCTTCAACAAGCCCTTAAGGCTAGGGCCTCCTCAATGTACCCTCTCCAAGCACTTCTAGGCTTAACCAATATTTTATTCACCATACATAGGACAATAAAAGACTAAAAAATTCATTAAAACTATATCTCCTTCAGGTAGATTAATGGCCGCTGCTCCCAACCAAGCATTTCCTTAAGGAATCCTTCAACAAATTCAGTCCTTCAACATACAAATCAACTTCTCAAGGTGATCACCTGAAATATTGCCTTCATTATTGCATTTATAAGGTTATTTTATCATAATACAAGTCATGGATTCATCCCAAGTCATAGTAATCACATTTTAGGGATGAATCCTTAATTCATGTTTCCAAATCAATGCAAACCCCAACACCTGTAACAGACCAGTCAATATAATTTGCCAAAAATTGATATAAGGAAGATAAACATGATTCAAAATGATCAAATTCAATATGCTTGAGCCATAGAAATGATTTGGAATCAACAGCACATCAAATGGATACCAAAAATGCAAGAAAACCTTAATTTTTTATTGCCTTCTTCCTCACAGTCCGTACAAAATACTTCACCTGTCCGTACCATTCCTATTTTCCAGGCATTAAAGGTTGTTTATAATATCGTTCCCAACTTCCATAACCAACCCCAAGTGGTTATAAGTGTTTACAATTTGTTTTATGCCCTAAAACTCATTTTCCCTCCAATTTGCATATAACCGTTAATATTCAATTTTTTGAATATCTAACTATTGTTTTATTTATTTATTTTTATTTTTTTCATTCTAACTTATCAATATTTATTCTAATTTTTTCATAGGACCTAATTGACCCATAAAATCAATCTAGATCCCTATTTGGCACTATTGGCCACCCATACAATATGTTGGTCCTAAGTCCTTACCAGGACTTCTAGGACATTTAACTTTTAAATCAAATTGATTATTACAAATTGCCATTATTGGCTTCAATATTTCCCAATTAACATTCAAAGATGATTTTGATCCTCTAACTCCATTTGGTTCCAAGGTGGACTTAGGTGATTGGATAGGTGCTCCTGCACCATACACCCCACCTTCAAAGCAACTCTTGTCCCAAGAGTGAAGAGTTGTTGTCTTCTTTCCACCCATTCTTTGAGATGGATGTCTGCAAGCTTTCACCTGCAACTTATCACCCTTCACATGAGTATTACCTGCATTCAAATCATTAGAATCAAAAAAAAAAATTTGTATACTTGTTACCATCCATGGCAACCTTGTTCCTTGCTGACTGTGGACAGTCATCTTTTACCCTTGCCAATGGTTTCATAACTTGCTGTCTGAGATCACACAGACCCTTTCCCTTATCCTCCATGGATAGGCTCACATCTTTGTTCATTTTTGCCACTATAAGACACCATATTGTACCTATCAACACTCCATTTTCAGTCACTATTTGCTTGCAATTAGAATTCTGAGTTTTGATTTGAACAACCACATTCTTCATAACCATAAGAGATGGCTTATGTTGCAAACCTGTCCCATCATGGTGACTCTTCCTCTGGTCCTGCAAGTTCACATATTCCTTCTTTCCAAAACAAACAATCCTTTCCATGCCATGACGCGGTAAAGGATTCAAATGAAATTTCACACCATCCTTATGCACCACATAGACATTAGATAAACCAAAATGAATTGTGTTCCTTGAGGCTTTCCAAGGCCTTCCAAGGATTACATGGCAACATGTCATAGGAATGACATCACATACAACTTTATCCTTATATTCTCCTATAGAGAAATCAATTATTTCTTGCTCCCTTACAACAATGTTTTGAGTATCACTTACCCAAGATGCCTTATATGGTTTATCAATAGGAAACTTCTTCAATCCTAGTTTATTAACCATGTCATGTGACACTAGATTATCAAAGGAACCAAAGTCTATTATCATCTTACAAATCTTACCATTACTCATGCAATTTGTCCTAAAGATGGATGCTCTTGTCTCCTCTTGTTGCTGCATTTGTGGTCCTCTTCTCACCATCAAGAAGTCTCCTTCCAAGATTGGATCTGCATTATAGGACTTCTTTTCTTCCTCTTCTCCTTGGGATAAGGTGACTCTCTTCTCCACCTTCTTGAAATCCACTCCTTTCTTAGGGAACTTGTAGGATTGATGCCCCACTCCTCCACATGTGAAGCATGTACCTGTGAAGACACCATTACCCCTGCCATGCCTATTACCTCCCCTAGGCTTCGATTCACCAACAACTTCCTTGCCTTTGTCATTAGCATCTTGTGTTTGTCCTTCATTGGACCTGCCTCCTCTTCCTCTAATGGATTGTCCTCTTCCATTACCCTGCCTTTCTTGTTTCCTTTTCAACTTATCCTCAGCCTTCATGGCCAACTTGAAGCATTCCTCCAACATCCTGGGAGTAGCCATGCTCATCTCATCCTGTATGTTATACCTTAGTCCTCCAAGGTACCTTGCAACCTTTTCCTCTACATCCTCATCATGTGCTGCCCTGATGTCTAACTTATGGAACTCCTTATTGTATTTAGGGACATCCATGTCCTTTTGCTTCAACCCTTACATCCTCTTGTAGAGCTGTACCTTGTAGTCTTCAGGAAGGAACTTGTCTTTCATTTTCTCCATCATCCTTGGCCAAGAAGAAATCTTTGACCAACCCTTTCTCAACCTATCAGCTTGTAGGTTATCCCACCATAGGGACATCCATGTCCTTTTCCTTCAACACACTTAAACATAATAGGATCCATCTGGTCCAATCTTCATTTCATTATAAGAATAATTTATTAGAGGAATCTCACAAGATCAAACCCATCATTGATTAGAAAACAAAATAATTCATTGTCAAAACTTGTTGCCCACACTGCCATGTTTTACAGATCAGCACTCAAGCATATGTAACTTTTGTTCTAAAATTTATCATCAAAATCCCTTTAGTGAGTTTGTGGAAAATTAGGATAACCAAAACATATATCAAAATTAGAAGGATCCAACAGTTAAGTAAAAAGTTATTATCTATGTACCGAGACCTATTTTCTGTCATTAAACAGAAAGTTCATTTTCCCAATCCACCTAGGGCGTCATATAAATTTCACAATACATAACCAAATGAAACCAAACCAATTCCAAAATCATTGTTACTGATTCTAGTTTCCAAATATGTAATCCATTTATTTTTCCAATCTATAAATCATTATACCATCACAACTCCTTGCCTACAACTCCATTGAAGAGGGTTTAAAACTAGTCTTCATTAAAAATGTCATAGATTACACAAATCATCATAAAATTGAACCAAACCAAAAGGAAATGAAATATTACTAAAATATATTTTGAATGAATATAATTATAATTTTTAACTCTTCTATATGCATTTTTACCACGCATTTCAATATGACTGTTCTCAGAAATCCTGAATCTACAAATACTATCTTTCACCAAAAACCTCATAACTTCCTCCAAAGTTAATAAAAATTGATCAACCCAAAAGCATAAGAAAGAGGATTAATTATAATATCTAACCATTATAAATATATAGGGTTTCCAGGCTGTACATGGCTGTACAAGGCCTGGAAACAGCCACTTAACAAAAAACCACCAATCAAAATGAGAGATTCAAACTCACTTAATTGCTCCAAACTGTTCTCCCCTTTCTCTATTCTCTTCAATCTGATTTTGTTCGACCAATACATCATATTTATACATATTTAGGTAGTTATAAACCACCCAACTACCCTTATGACCTTTCATCTTCCTTTTGACAACTTTTAATGCCTTTTTGCATTATTTCATGCTTTACAACTTTTATGCATTTTGACAACTTTTATGACACTTAATAAAAATGACTCCACACTTTGTAAAAACACCCTAGACATGTCCAAATAACCTATTTAAGACCTTTTACATGATTTTTATCCTTTTCATGGCTTTTATACAAATTTGACCTTTTGACCAATCTAGGTCTTGAATGACAACTAAATGACAACTTCACAATTTTATTGCCCTTAGGCACTACAATTGATTCCATTACAAGGAATACCACATCCAAACATATGGATTTACATTAAATAATTAAAATATCCTTATTTCTAGGTGCTCCTGCACCATACTCCTGACCTTTAAAAATTTCCAAGTCCCTTGGAAACATGGATACAATGACCTACAAGAAAACTTTGAGTGAAATCTTCACCTTTTTCTTCATTTGACCTTTTCCTCTTTATGCCTCTTTTATCATTATCACTGCATCGATGCCTCTACTACTTTCTCTTTCGCTAATGACTCTCATCAATGGAGTTATGCTGGTCACCTTCAATGGTGCTTCTGCCATTACACAGTCCACTCGTCCATGCCGCATCACAACAACCTTTGTCCCTCACCTAGGAGTCCCATCATGCCTCTCTCCCCAGTCTATTGGTGACACACAAAGGACCAATCTCTAGCCCTAGATCATATCCCATGATCCTTTGGTAGACCTTCCTATCCACCCATTTGCAGCTGAGCGAACTGGCACCATTCTACAACCAAAAACTACATAACAAGAATCTGACATAACCCAACATTGTCTGGTGTAGATTATCTTCTACACGCTTAGAATCTTGAAGGGGGAAGGAGAAGAAGCCTTTGAAGTCTTTTGGTGTACCGGTTCCATTTTTGAAGCCTTGGAGTGCCTATCCCTCCTTGTGTGCCCCAGTGTTGAAGGTGTGCTTGAAGATGTTAGAAGGTGAAGGAGATGAGATCCCACAGAGGGTCACTAATGCTGAACTTGCTAAGTTGGTAAGAGAGCAGATGGCAGACAATAGAATGTTAAGAGCAGAAGTCAAGAAGTTGACAGACCTTGTGGACAAACAAGGAAATGAAGAAGACCATGAAGATGGGGAAAGATTTGCAGCAGTAAGAGAGGAACCTGTTGATCCTAAGGATGCAAGATTGGAAATAATCTTGAAAGTAGTAAAGCTTGGAGACTCAAAGGTAAAAGTTGAACTTCCTATGTATGATGGAAGGATGGATGACGAACTTTTATTAGATTGGTTCAGTGCCCTAGAAAATTGTTTTGACTGTGATGATGTGGAAGAGAGAATGAAGGTGAAGATAGCCAAGTCTAGATTGAAAGGACATGCTTTACTATGGTGGGATAACCTACAAGCTGATAGGTTGAGAAAGGGTTGGTCAAAGATTTCTTCTTGGCCAAGGATGATGGAGAAAATGAAAGACAAGTTCCTTCCTGAAGACTACAAGGTGCAGCTCTACAAGAGGATGCAAGGGTTGAAGCAAAAGGACATGGATGTCCCTAAATACACTGAGGAGTTCCATAAGTTAGACATCAGGGCAGCACATGATGAGGATGTAGAGGAAAAGGTTGCAAGGTACCTTGGAGGACTAAGGTATAACATACAGGATGAGATGAGCATGGCTACTCCCAGGATGTTGGAGGAATGCTTCAAGTTGGCCATGAAGGCTGAGGATAAGTTGAAAAGGAAACAAGAAAGGCAGGGTAATGGAAGAGGACAATCCATTAGAGGAAGAGGAGGTAGGTCTAATGAAGGAAAAACACAAGATGCTAATGACAAAGGCAAGGAATTTTTTGGTGAATCGAAGCCTAGGGGAGGTAATAGGCATGGCAGGAGTAATGGTGTCTTCACAGGTACATGCTTCACATGTGGAGGAGTGGGACATCAATCCTACAAGTACCCTGAGAAAGGAGTGGATTTCAGATGGATCCTATTATCATAGCCATCACCACTGTATCAAACAAATTTGTGTTCATTCATACTATTTTTGTTCATTCATATAACAACATGACTATATTCTATCAGTACAAATTGAAAAAGTTTCATTTATGTTTATATTATGAATTTATACAAAAAATATAATGATACAACTATAGCATCAGATAGAAGATGGGGAAGAACAATATCCATGAACTGAATGGTGGTGTGAAAACACATCATTAAATAAGAAAACACAAGGAAATCCATGCTTTACACCCTTATGCCCCACATTCAATGAGCAACCATCTCATATCCCGCTCATTCTTCCAATTACTTTCTGTATTGTTAGATGGTCAATCCTACATCTACAAAGTAAACATGATAGAAAAACTAAAACTTGTTTATTTTTAAATGGAATACACCAAGGAGTACCATCAGAAGTATTGACCGTTTACAAACATGAACAGTTGACAATCATCAGATAACTCATTTTTTATCAATATATGTGGATATTTTTGGCATTGATGTTTGAAATAGCTTCTGGATTCGATTGTGTAGAACATTTCTGATCACACTCTATGATCCATCATCAGGATGAAAGAGACCAAAATGAGTGCAATAGACCAAAATGATGGACTTTTCTTTCAATCATTTTGTGCTCTTCCATCTGGATGAAGGATCACAGAGTGTGATCAGAAAGGTTGATGCCAAAAATATCTACAAAATTGAATCCAGAAGCTATTTTAATTATTTTTAATGTCAACATATGTGTAGTCTCACTTTATCATCATATGTGTAGTCTCAGAACTATCCATTTATGTTTCTGTACCTATCACGTGGTTTTTAAAAATGAATGAAAAATGAAAAGAAATTCAAGATGAAATAGAGCATTGAACAAAGTAGAATTATTCCACTTAATTTTGTAATGCAACACTAATAAAAAGATGGTTAGGGTATATACATATAGAATCATAGAACAATACAGTCATCTACCAAAACACATTTATAAAACCATGTTTGAAGAACTAGAAATGGATAGTTATGAGACTACACCTTAACAATGCATTAAATTAAGCATTCATCATGTGGTACTCCGTGTATTCCACTTAAATATGTTAAAAGCAACATAAATAAAGTATATTATTAAAACGTGAAACATTGATTGTACCCTTGAGTATATTAAACTATGTTTTGGCTTACTGTGGGGAACAACAAGAGGATCTGATCTTGACAAAGCTGAAGCTAGAACATGACTATCCGCAGCAGACCCTTCCCAACCAGCAAGGCAGTACTAAAACTTATGATCGAAGGAACACACACCCATAACATTTTGCCTTTTCTATCATGATATTTACCCTACATGTTGACATCAACGGTGACTGGTATATGGGTTCCATTGATAGCTCCAACACAATCCTATACGATATGATACAATCATCAATTCTATGGTCAACCAATAATATGATAAGGATAAAAATCCATACAACAAATTTGTAACAACATAAGAATTACCTTGAAGAATGGATCAAAACGTTTGTTCCCACTAATTTCAGGAGGAGTGTTTGGACTAGGTGGTAGAAAGAAATCCTTGTGGAGTCCTAAGATAGCCCTCAACACCTTGTGGAAGTATTGGTTGTTTGTCTCTCCTGAGTGCCCAAAGTTGTGGGCAATCTTGTGGTTCCTCAGATTGTGGCCAACGGTGTGGAGGAACATCACAAGTTGTTCTTCTAACGTCAAGTGTATCGTATCTATCAAGGTTCCTTTCAGCCTTAGGATAGTAGCTAGATGAAATAAGGCTCCCCTACTCATGCGAATCTAATCATGACAATCCACATTGTTGGAATGAATAACCATTCTATAAAAAGAATTTCCTTTTCTTTTTCATTTACCCATTTGTGCACTGCCTTCTCGAGCCACCACCACTGTGGCTACGACAACACAAGCAATAAGAGTTATGAGAAGACAAGAATATGTGGTCTCCATAGCTACCCATCCTAGAATGTCAATATTCTTAATAGACTCCATCAATGGCATGAAATGTGGACAAACACAATAATTTGAGCGAGGAGATATTGGTAGCATGTTGTTCATGTTCTATTTTTCTAACTCTTTTTATGAAATTGAAAGTATTCTACAAATAAAAGTGATTTTAAGACATTTTAGAATCAATGTTCAACCTGTGATTCATCATATAAGCAATGTATCAAGATAGGAAGAAAATTGTTTGACAAAATACTCCAGAATAAAATTGGGCAAAATTTTATTTTAGGATATTTACATCATGGCTAGATTCTAGTGCATTTATTGCTATTGAGTCTCTTGAATAACAATTCCAAGAGTTGCCTGTGTCAAATCTTATGAAGTGAAAGTTTCTCATGGTGTGGTCTGGGTATGGATGGCAGACAAAAGCACTGCAAACCCCAAAAAGATTCCATGGTTTCAACACTATGCCAGGCCTCAATTTTTTGACATCTCTTCAGTACATGAACTTCCTTATGATCATTCCATTCTTCTTGGGAATCTGATGGATAAAGAGTACACTAAAAAAGATGGGAACAAGCAATATTTTAGTGCTCTATTTCTATGTAGACCTACAGGGAAGGGCAAATCCATGCTAATTGTTAGATTTGGAGGGACACAAAACAGAGCCGAACTGAAATGGATACCCATGTGGGTCATCTATCAGACATCTAACAAGGTTTTTGAGTAGGATATGGGCTTTCTCTCTTCACAAAATGAGTTTTGTTGAGGGAAAAGGTGCCTACCAAGGACTTGTATCTTAGCCTAAAGTCCTGTGACACATGGGTAACTGAATACAGAAAATGGTTAGACAAAGTTGGTCATGGGATGATTGTTCAAAAACCATCCATAACCTCTTAGCTATAGAAGGCTTTCTCCATTTCTATTACACATAATCTCCCTCTACATTCCTAGTAACCTACATTTGTGCTTATTTTGCACTGTTAGTTTATTTAATTGACCTATAGAATTAACTAAGGTTACATCTTTACATAATAAAATACTTTCATATGAAAGATTTGAAGCAAAAAAATATGAACTAAAACCACTTTACAACTATATAACACAGAGTTTTGAGTGAAATTCTTTCACCTGAACCAAATCAATTTCTATTTCAATTCTAAATTTCCAAGAAGATTGAATTCATTTTCAAAGTTTCACCTGGAATTTCACCTATGAGTTTTCCATCAGTGATAAAGAGAGATCATTGCAATGTTGTCAATGTTATCATTTATGTTAAAAGAGATTGCTTTGATGCTGTAAAGTCCCTCAAAGTTGTTTCGGATGTGCAGAACAATTATGTCCTATTTAAATGACATCTAGAGTTCCCTGTTGTATTGGTAAGGGAATTCCTACTCATTACATTTATCATGTTGGTTTATGCCTTGTTGCATTGGTTAGGGCTGAATCCTACTTATTAGGTTTATCATTTTTGTTTATGGCTTAAACCTTAAACACTAGCTGGCTATAGTTCTTTTTTTATATTTCTTCGTTGACTAGCTATTATCCATTATAGGTAAGTCAAGTCATGACCTGAGGCCTCATCAATATTGCATGTACTAGGTCATTGTTCCTATCATTAATGCTTGTCTTGGTTGTGTTTAATATTTCTATTCACCTAAGTTTTAATAGATAGAACAAGGTGGAAGTGTTCCCCCTGTGGTCATCAAGCTCATCTCTAGGTTGACACATTTAGATTGGTTGTGTGTTAGTACAAGCTTCATATTGCTAGACCCAAACATCACTACGATTCATTTCTCTTATACCATGGGTCTCGAGCACATGAAGGGAAGCTAAATTTATTGAAAAAAAATTATGCATTAGACCATAGATCACAGATACATGTGATTTCTCCTAGTGTTGAACTAGCACAAGGGTAGAGGAAGTGGGAAGCAGGTTGCAACCTTGGCAACACAATCGCAGCTAGTTGACAAGTGGACTTAGTTAGCCATGTTAATCTATCTAGCTTAGTTTTGGATTTCATTTTCTACAAGTAAAATAGAATGACTTGGAAACAAAATGATAGATCTTCCAAGTCACGTTATAAAAACTTGTTCAATGCCTGATAGTCATACTTTCACCAATAAATATTGAGTTTTATGATTCCTATTCAAACTATGTGATGGCTAGATGGTTTTCGTATTTTCAAGAATAGAGAGCACAAACAAAATGAGCTTTAGTATAACATTAATATAGTGAATTATTTAATATTTATTGTATAACATTGATACAATATATAGAAGAATGATGACATGTTTATAAAATAGACAAAGATGATGCTACAAATAGAAAAATGTTACAACAAGGCCAGTTCTTTTGTAGTTTTGTGTCAATGGAGCAAAAAGGGTCATCCAAAGAGAGCTTAAAAAATACAAAGACAAACCAAAAATCACATTACCAGAATCATGCTACATGCAATCCAACACACAAAAGAATCTACTACATGAACAAACAAGTTTAGAAAATGATCCACCTCCCAATCTTGCTCAAGACCATCCATTTATTAGAAAAAATTCTGAAGCAACTAGAATTAGAATGGTATCTATGAAAACAAGAATCATGCTTTAATTATGGTATCTATGTGTCACTAGGAGCTAGAATTAAAGCCTTGGAAAAGATCAAAGATAGACCACCATTATTACCTTGAATAGTCTAAACATTAACATCAACATAATCATCTAAATTAAAATTCTTTTCACATTCTATCTTCTATAATGTGGGTCGATACTTTTCTTTCTGCTCAATGCTGGTTATACACCTATCCATTTTATTTGATCAGGAGGAGTATATGAATCAAGAGACTTTTCCTCTTTGATAGAGAAAAATATTAGATTCTATGTCTATGACAACAAGGGAGTCATTTACCTTATTTTTTCTATCTCAATCACTCTTTGTAGAGGAGTCTAACGATGCTTCCTCCTCCTTCACACAAGTGTCACAATTTGTAGTGATAAAATAATTGAGACAAAGATGCTTCTCCTTAACAACTACATATTCATCATGTTTCACAAGCAACTTCCAAGTTTTTGAAGCCTTTCCCTCAAATAATCAGATCATTCACATGATAGAAGATGCAAGGAATGTAGATTAGCACTGACAGGTTTTCAAAAATGGAAAAAAACTTTCTTGGCTTTAGGGTGTTTGTCTTCTGGCATGGCAATTCTATTGTCCCTTACCAGATGGAGATTGTTGTTTCTTATCTCTACCTTGTTATCTTCAGTTGGGTTTTATGTATGCTCTTGTGGGGTTAACTGGATCACCACAAACTTTGTAAGATATCATAGGACATAGTTAAGCAAGGGCTTGCAGTTGTGCACTGCAAAGAACATGACATACCTTAAAAATGCTCTTCAATGCTAGTTTTGTGATGCCTTGAATCTTTTGTTAGTCCTAATGATGATCTTTTATTCCCATACTTCAACTACATGGGATACAGGGTATACCATCCAATGTTTTACATAAGATACTCAATACAATGCAAACTAGGGGACATAGGTCCTGGACACAAGAAATTGTATCAAGATGATTTTACATCACCAAAATTATGAACATTACCTTGTGATATATGTAGGGGTAAAACTTACCAATTTATATGCAATTATCATATATGCAGGGGTAAAACTTACAAGTTCTTGAACAAAATGAGAATGGAAAGAGCATAAACAGTACTTATAGTCACTGTGTATCCACTATTTACAGCCACCTTATCTCAGAAGGAATACTCAATGACCAACAAGAATATAAGATAATCAAGGGTCAACCTCAAGGAGAACATCACACTTGGGAATCTCCTCGGCACACAAGAAGACCACATAAGCACTTACCAAGAGTGCATATAATACTTCAAGAATGCATATAATACTTCATGAAACCCTAGTTCATGATGTAGCTACAAGCAAAATGCTAGCTACATCATGAATTAGGGTTTCATGAAACCCTACAAGGAAGAAGAAAATGGGAATCCATCTCAGAGCTCAAGTACTTATTCCTTAACGACACTAATCATATACTTAATCTACACCCCAATCCATTCAACAATGCACTAGTTTAGTTTATACACATTTATAACTCACATGTAATGCAATTTATGCCATTATACAAAGTATACCATCCAAAGTTTTACATAAGATACTCAATACAATGCAAACTAGGGGACATAGGTCCTAGACACAAGAAATTGTATCAAGATGATTTTACATCACCAAACTTATGAACATTACCTTGTGATATATGCAGGGGTAAAACTTACCAATTTATATGCAATTATCATATATGCAGGGGTAAAATTTACAAGTTCTTGAACAAAACAAGAATGGGAAGAGAATAAACAGTACTTGTAGTCACTATGTATCCACTATTTACAACCACCTTATCTCAAAAGGAATACTTGATGACCAACAAGCATATAAGATAATCAAGGGTCAACCTCAAGGAGAACATCACACTTGGGAATCTCCTCGACACACAAGAAGACCACATAAGCACTTACCAAGAGTGCATATAATACTTCAAGAATGCATATAATACTTCATGAAACCCTAGTTCGTGATGTAGTTGTAAGCAAAATGCTAGCTACATCATGAATTAGGGTTTCATGAAACCCTACAAGGAATAAGAAAATGGGAATCCATCTTAGAGCTAAAGTTATTCCTTAACAACACTAATCATATACTTAATCTACACCCCAATCCATTCAACAATGCACTAGTTCAATTTATACACATTTATAACTTGCATGTAATGCAATTTATGCCATTATACAAGGTATACCATCCAAAGTTTTAAATAAGATACTCAATACAATGCAAACTAGGGGACATAGGTCCTGGACACAAGAAATTGTATCAAGATGAGTTTACATCACCAAACTTATGAAAATTACCTCGTGATATATGTAGGGGTAAAACTTACCAATTTATATGCAATTATCATATATGTAGGGGTAAAACTTACAAGTTCTTGAACAAAACAAGAATGGGAAGAGCATAAAAAGTACTTATAGTCACTGTGTATCCACTATTTACAGCCACCTTATCTCAGAAGGAATACTCAATGACCAACAAGCATATAAGATAATCAAGGATCAACCTCAAGGAAAACATCACACTTGGGAATCTCCTCGGCACACAAAAAGACCACATAAGAACTTACCAAGACTACATTTAATGCTTCTATTGGAAACTGCAATTGAAACAATTGTTGTATTGTCATTCATGTCAAACCTTAATTGGTAAGACTATTGCTACTTAGGAAAGTACTATATCTATTTGAGTGTTGCTAAGGGGCTAAGCAAGGTTGGTCAATAGCACTTAGGGAAAGATTGAGTTATCTTGATACTACAAAGTGTACTTGACTATATTGGACAATGATGAGATAATGTATTGTTTATCTTAGTAAGACTAAAGACTAAACTGGTAGGCTTAACCAAGCAAAGAATGGAAAAATCATGTTTAAGCCGAGTAATGTTAGTGTTGACCGAGTTAGTATATGCCGAGAAAAATTCTAGTGTCGACCAAGCATTAGTAAATTGCCAAGGAAGACAGTGTAAGCCGAGGAAATAGTTATAGTAATGACTGAGCTTTCTACATGAAGACCGAGTTGACAATCACAGTATTGACCGAGCATCAGCAATTTTATATTTGAAGAGAATTTAATTTTGGAGCCGACATTGTTGAATTCTTGGATTATGTAAAATGTGTTGACTTTATTTATTGATTGTTTGGAAGCATTAAATGCATTGTAAAACATTTTATTGTAAATCTTTAAGAGATTTGAGATTATTCTAGAAAAGGAGTCGAAGAACATGAAGCAGGTAGATTCAATGAATCTCACCTAACCCTAAGATCTACGATTGAGATTGAGCGGCAAAAGATGAGTTAACCTAATTGAGGAAAATATAAGGGAACCTGAAGATTTTGATATGTATGTACATGGAGAACAGAGAATGTTGGAAGAGAAAAGTTTTACTGACTGAATAAGCAGAAAAGGCTGAAGGAGAATTGTGGTGATTGCTTGAAGAAAAGTTCCAAGTAGATCAGAGATGGAAATGGAAAATTTTCAAAGTTAGTAAACCAGCATTAGTGTATGGAATTGGATCTAATATTTGCAAAGTGAATTGTATATTTTTCAGATAATACTGTTGCTACTTTCTAACCATTGTAATAGTCAAAATCCTTTTAACAGAGGTTGACCTAATAGTCATATGTTAAATCCTTTGAACAAGGCTGCATTCTAATGGAGTGTATGTAAGTCCTATGACTAGGCTCACTTTAACAAGGTGATTGAAATCCTTTAACTGGGTCACACCTGACAATGTGTATTGTAAACTTTGACAGGGTTAGATTTTTACTGAGCTCACTTCAAAAGAGTGAAAATAATAGTAGCATGTTACAAAGTGGTTTTTCCCAAATTGGGTTTCCACTATAAATCCTAGTGTTAATACTTGTGTGAATGTTTTGGTTTGAAATTTACTATGTTTTGCAAGTTAAGTTACAATTGGGTAGTGGACTACATTGTTAGATGTTTCTATTATTGAATCAGTGATGACCGAGTTTGTTTTGGTTTAGGATCTGATTTAAGGATAAGTTTTTGAGATTGTTTTATACATTAGGACCTGAGAACAACTAATTCACCCCCCCCCTCTCTGTTGTTCTAAATCATATTAACAATTGGTATCAGAGCTTTGTTGCTTATTATTAGTGTTGACAAAAATCAAGTTTAAAGGGGCTTGAAGAAAATGATCAGGATGTATAAGAAGGAGGTACTGAAGCTGAACAAGGAAAACTTCCCTGCATGGCAAAGCTTGATGAAGCTGCATCTGGCCAATATTGGTGACTCTACAAAGTACTACATTAAGAATAGCTATGTCTCACCTGATGCACCTTTGACTACCGAAGAAATGAGAGCCAAGCAAGAACATAATCAGGCAATGTTGGAAATTGTATCTACCCTAAGCTATCCAAAATTTGAGGACATTAAGGACTACAAAATTGCTAAGGATATGTGGGACACTCTTGCAAGGATCTATGGTGGTGACTTGAATGTGCTGAAAGCAAAGGCCGAGAGTCTTAGAGGTAAGTTTGATGAAATGAGAATGCAAGAAGGTGAAAACATTGCACAATATTGTGGTAGAATAAAATAAGTTGTGAATGCTATTAGAGGAGCAAATGGGGCTATTGATGATGAAACTATAATTGGGAAAGTACTAAGAACCCCACGTCCTATATATGTTATTAAGATCTAAGCTATTCAGAAATCTAGATGTAACTCTGCTAATGTGCTTACTTTGGAAAGTTTGGTTGGTAAGATGACTGCTTTTGAACTCTCTAACTATGATAATTTCATTGTTGGAAGCATTGGAAATGTTGAATCTACTTTTAAGTCATAGCTAGTTCTGAACAAGCCAAAGAAAGAAAAAGAAAGATGCATCGATGAAACTGAAAGTGATAGTGAAAGTGACAGTGACACTTCTAATGAATACCTAGAAGCTCTTATGGCTAGAAGACTGAGAAGGGGAAAAGGAAAGTATAAAGGTAAACTCCCTATTATATGTTTTTCATGTAATAAAGTTGGTCATATAGCTGCTAGATGTCCTGACAGGAAGGATAAAGATGATGAAAGGAAAATCAAACACAAAGATAGAAAAGATGATAGAAGCTACCGATGGAATAGAGACTACAAGGGAAAAGGTAAGAAATCTTGTTACCTTGTTGAAAAAGAGACTGATAGTGATAGTGATGATTTTGAAATTGAGGTAGTCTATGTGGCAATGAAAGATGAATCTAATGAGGATGAGAAAACTGCATTAATATCCAATGTGAACAAGAATGATAAATGGATTATTGATAGTGGTTGTTCACATCACATGACTGGTGACAAAAATAAGTTTGAGACCTTACATCATTGCAGAGGTAAAAGTGTAAAATTTGGTAATGATGCACCATTTCCTGTTAGAGGAAAAGGTTTGACTAAACTGACTGATAAGATATCTTGTGAAAATGCATATTGGGTTGAAGGTCTTAATTATAATTTGTTAAGTGTTGCTCAGCTTAATGAAACTGGTTACCAAGTGGAATTTCATCACAAGCAAGCTAAAATATTTGATGCTACTAGAGAACTGATTGGAAGTGGTGATCAGACTAGAGGTAATTTGTTCTATCTTGACCTATCTAAAGAAACATGTTTAATTGCACAACTTGATGATATTTGGTTATGGCATAAAAGGCTATGTCATGTTAACTTTGACAATCTGGTAGAGATAAGTAAGAAGAAAAAGGTAAGAGGTCTACCTAGATTGAAGAAACCTGAGAATGTGATGTGCAAGGAATGCCAGTTAGGAAAAATGACAAATTCAAGTTTCAAGAGCAAATCCTTTACCTCTAAAAACATTTTAGATTTGGTTCATACTGACCTTTGTGGACCTATGGATGTACAAAGTTATTATGGTGCTTTATACTTTATCTTATTTATTGATGATCATACTAGGATGATGCATGTGATATTTCTAAAAGAAAAATCTAAAGCTTTTCAATTCTTTATGTGGTATTTAGCTAAGGTTGAAAAGGAGAGAAGTAGGAACCTGAAATGTCTTAGATTTGACCAAGGTGGAGAATTTACATCAAATGAATTTAATCTATTTTGCAATGATAGAGGAATTAAAAGATAGATGTCTGCACCTAGAACACCTCCACAGAATGGTATAGCAAAAAGGAGAAATAGATCTATCTTGGATTGTGCAAGGACATTGATGATTGAAAAGAATGTGGCATAGAAATATTGGAAAGAAGCTATAAGCACTATTGTTTACACTCTTAACTGAGTACAGATCAAGAAAGGTACAAATCTGACACCCTATAAACTATGGCATGGGCATGCACCGAGTGTTAAATACTTTAGAATCTTTGGAAGTAAGTGCTATATATTAAAAGACACTAGGAATGGAAAGTTTGATGCTAAGAGTGATGAAAGCATATTCCTAGGGTACTCCACAAAAAGTAAAGCTTATAAGTGCTTGAACTCTAACACTAACAAAATTGTGGAAAGTGTGAATGTCAAAATTGATGAGTATGAAGAAAGAAATGACGCTAACAGCAAAAGAGAACTAGAAGATTATAAATCTTTTGTGTACATTGAAGAAGAAGAAGAGGCAAGTAACAGACTTGCACCTGATGTCAAGTCTCGAGTAAGCAATGTCAAGTGAGAGATAGAAGCTATCGAGCATTAGGAAAATAGTGCCGAGAAAGAACAAGAACATGTCAAGCTACAAGAAAATGCTGTTGAGTATCAGGAAGAGGTTTCCGAGCATTCTGAAGTTGAATCTGACAATCTTACTAAGGAACATGATGAAATAGAGGAGAGAACAGCTGAACCTATTTTGGCAAAATATGTAAGAAGACATCATAAGCCTGAACAGATAATTGGAGACAAAAATACTAGAATCCAGACCAAAAGTAAGACTAAGGATCCAACATGTCTACTATGTGAATTTGAGCCGAAGACAACTAGAGAAGCATTGGAGAATGAAGACTGGATACAAGCAATGAATGAAGAAATTGACCAGATTGAAAAGAATGATACTTGGACTCTGGTGTCGAGACCTGAAAACAAAAATGTTATGGAAACAAAGTGGGTGTTTCGGAATAAGATGAATGAAAATGGTGAAATCACTAGGAACCAAGCTAGGCTAGTATGCAAAGGCTACGCACAAGAAGAAGGAATAGATTATGGGGAGACATTTTCCCCTCTAGCTAGAATGGAAGGAGTAAGAACTCTACTTGCATATGCTGCTTATAAAGATTTCAAGGTATATCAAATGGATGTCAAGTCTACATTTGTGAATGGTATACTAGAAGAAGTTTACATAGAACAACCAGAAGGTTTTATTGATCCAAACAGAAGAAACATGGTGTGCAAACTAAACAAAGCATTATATGGATTAAAGAAAGCTCCCAGACCATGGTATGAGAGGTTGCACAACTACTTGATATAGATTGGATTTTCAAGAACAAATGACACAAGCAATCTGTACATGAAGGATGAAGAAGGTAAAGGTATCCTCTTGGCAAAAAATTTTGTTGATGACATTATTTTTGGTGGACAAGATGCATTATGTAAAAGTTTCTCAAATGAAATGCAAACTGAATTTGAAATGAGTATGTTTGGTGAGATCAAATTCTTTGTTGGTTTACAAGTATATCAGAGGAAGAATGGAATTTTCATTACATAGTCTAAGTATGTTAATGAAATACTGAAAACTTTTGGGATGGAAGATGCTAAACCAATGGGAACTCCCATGGTTACTGGACAAAATTTATCTAAGAATGGTGATGCTGCAGAAGTAAATCAGACTATGTATAGATCCATGATTGGAAAATTGTAGTATGTTGTACATAGCAGACCAGATATTGCATTAGCTATTGGGATTGTGGCAAGATTCTCTGCCAATCCTAAGGAAACACATATGATGGCTGTGAAAAGAATTATGAGATTCTTGAAAGGAACTGCTGACTATGGTCTATATTATAAGAAGGATGACAATTTTGAACTCTGAGTTTATACAGATGTTGATTGGGCAGGAAATGTAGATGACAAAAAGAGTACTAGTGGTGGAGCTTTCTTTCTTGGATAGAGATTAGTCTCCTGGACAAGCAAGAAATAAAATTTCATTTCGCAATCTACTACTGAGGCCGAGTATGTTACTGTTGTAGTAAACTATTCAAACTTGGTATGGATAAAACAATTGTTTATAGGCATGAAAGAAGAAATCACTGAACTTGTTATTTTTTGTGACAACACAAGTGTTATCAATATTTCTAAGAATCCAGTGATGCACACTAAGACCAAGCACATTGCAATCAAGTATCACTACTTGAGAGAATTAGTACAAGATAAAGAAGTCCGAATGGAATATGTGAATACAAAAGAACAATTAGTAGACATATTCACTAAAGCTTTACCTAGAGAAGCTCATGAGTATTTGAGAAGACAATTAGGGGTTCATCCCCAAACTGAGGCTGCCTAGACAAGCTAGGAGTACTGCATCAAATGTGCTACAGTAGAAAATTTGACAAATTGATGCAGAAGATTGTCACACTTTAGGGCTGGCCTAAAGTTGTGAAGAGAAGCAAAGACAAGGAATCAATCATAAGCAAGATGACAAAGGGAGAAACACTGAGCTGCACTGATATTATCTACATCTAATGGATGTATGTTTTAGTTGCTACTTTGGCATTTTTGTCAAAGGGGGAGATGAACTAATATGATAACACATGAGATATGATAACACATGATACTAAAAAGTAAGAGGGAAATGAACTGATCAACTAATGGGAGATGGACTGATGGAACTGAAGATAAGGCTGATGAACTAAAATGAAGAATAAGGATAGAGGGAGATTTGAATACTTTTGACAGTCACAGAAGTGAGGCTTATACGATTCTAAATCAGAATGAAGCTAAGGATATTATGACAAATAAGTTTTTGGATTGGTTGGTAATCCATGTGTTATTCAGGTGATATCATATGGTGTTGCCATCAATGCCAAAGAGGGAGATTGTTGGAAACTACAATTGAAACAATTGTTGTATTGTCATTCATGTCAAACCTTAATTGGTAAGACTGTTGCTACTTAGGAAAGTATTATATCTATTTGAGTGTTGCTAAGGGGCTAAGCAAGGTTGGTAATAATAGCACCTAGGGAAAGGTTGAATTATCTTGATACTACAAAGTTTACTTGACTATGTTGCACAATGATGAGATAATGTATTGTTTATCTTAGTAAGACTGAAGACTAAATTGGTAGGCTTAACCGAGCAAAGAATGGAAAAATCATGTTTAAGCCAGATAATGTTAGTGTTGACCATGTTAGTATATGCTGAGCAAAATTCTAGTGTTGATCGAGCATCAGTAAATTGCTGAGGAAGACAGTGTAAGCCGAGGAAATAGTTTTAGTAATGACTGAGCTTTCTACATGAAGACTGAGTTGACAATCATAGTATTGACCGAGCATCAACAATTTTATATTTGAAGAGAGTTTAATTTTGCAGCCGACATTGTTGAATTCTTGGATTATGTAAAATGTGTTGACTTTATTTATTGTTTGTTTGGAAGCATTAAATGCATTGTAAAATATTTTATTGTAAATCTTTAAGAGATTTGAGAATATTTTAGAAAAGGAGCCGAAGAACATGAAGGGGGTAGATTCAATGAATCTCACCTAACCCTAAGATCTACGATTGAGATTGAGTGGAAAAAGATGAGTTAACCTAATTGAGGAAAATATAAGGGAACCTGAAGATTTTGATATGTATGTACATGGAGAATAGAGAATGTTGGAAGAGAAAAGTTTTATTGACTGAATAAGCAGAAAAGGCTGAAGGAGAATTGTGGTGATTGCTTGAAGAACAGTTCCAAGCAGATCAGAGATGGAAATGGAAAAGTTTCAAAGTTAGTAAACCAGCATTAGTGTATGGAATCAGATCTGATATTTGCAAAGTGAGTTGTATATTTTTCAGATAATACTGTTGTTACTTTCTAACCATTGTAACAGTCAAAATCCTTTTAATAGAGGTTGATCTAACAGTCATATGTGTTAGGAATAAGGTGTCTCAACCTTGGATAATTCCTATTCTTATTATTTGTTTTGTAAAATGTGTTTCTTGCAAATAATGTTGATGTGTCAGCATCTTGAATTGTGTGTAAGGAGATCATGGCTACAATGGTTATGACGGATTCCTATGACACATAAGAGCTATGTCAGGAAGATTCAATGACAAGTGAAGACATGTGGCAATTGATAAATTTGAGTACTGTAAATTTGAGGTTCCTATTTTCTCAGAGAATGGTAAAACCCTAATACAGTTATCTTTGGGAGTAGCCCTAAAAAGTGAAGCGCATGATATAAGCATTTTTTAGGGTTGCAAAGAGATGTGATGTGAATGTATTGTTGGAATGTTTTATGCTGTCATGATTTGTCTTCAAGGTTTTGAAATCTTTTGAAAGAACTTGCATTGAAAGTGTATTGTAAGCTGCAATAGTTTTGATCAATACATTGTGCAGGTTTTGGAGTGCTGGGGTTTTTACCGAAAGGTTTCCCTAGGGTATATCATTGTGTTATTCTCTATTTTTCTATATGCATGGTATGTGGTTGCAATATCTTTGTTAAAGTAGTTAACAAATTTGAAATTGTAAGGATTTAAAAGAATTTGCACAATACTTTCCTATAGAGATTAGCATAGGAAGCTATTTTTGCACCCGAGTTTCCTTACAATATGTTAAATCCTTTGAACAAGGTTGCATTCTAATAGAGTGTATGTAAGTCCTATGACTAGGCTCACTTTTAACAGGGTGATTAAAATCCTTTAACCAGGTCACACCTGACAATGTGTATTGTAACCTTTGACAAGGTTGGCTTTTTACCGAGCTCACTTTAGAAGAGTGAAAATAATAGTAGCATGTTACAAAGTGGTTTTTCCCAAATTGAGTTTCCACTATAAATCCTAGTGTTAATACTTGTGTGAATTTTTTGGTTTGAACATTACTATGTTTTGCAAGTTAAGTTACAGCTGGGTAGTGGACTGCATTGTTAGATGTTTCTATTATTGAATCAGTGATGACCGAGTTTGTTTTGGTTTAGGATCTGATTTAAGGATAAGTTTTTGAGATTGTTTTATACATCAAGATCTAAGAACAACTGATTCACCCCCCCCCTCTCTATTGTTCTAAATCATATTAACAACTTCAAGAATGCATATAATACTTCATGAAACCCTAGCTCATGATGTAGCTACAAGAAAAATGCTAGCTACATCATGAATTAGGGTTTCATGAAACCCTACAAGGAAGAAGAAAATGGGAATCCATCTTAGAGCTCAAGTTATTCCTTAACGACACTAATCATATAGTTAATCTACACCCCAATCCATTCAACAATGCACTAGTTCAATTTAACTGAACATAGAACAAGTGTAGAACAAGTGCAGTTCAATTTAATCATATACTTAATCTACACCCCAATCCATTCAAAAATCACATAGTGTGTGCATAACAAGAGAATATTACCAACCCAACCAAGCAAGAGAAGTGCAGTTTGGAATTACCTCGATTAGGCAGATAGGTTTGATGAAATCAAACACAAATCTCCAACAAAGAACCTATAAAAATGGCGTGGTAGCTGGAGTATTTTCGAAACCCTGTGAAAATGAGGTAGACGTGAAATGACCAAACCCTATTTCAAAACCCAATATTCAATGCATGAAGATCACGGACCCAACGGTGAAATTAAATCAGGTTCATAATTTCCTAAAACCTGGATTTCATTTTGAATTCCACCTATTTGCCTAGAAGATGGTGCTACCCATTTTAGGGCCTAAACTGGGTTTTGAAGGCCTAAACCGGGTTTGCAACATAGAGTCCCAAATGATAGATTTTAGGAAAAAGAAGAATTTCCACACCCAATTCCAGTCAAATTCATGAGAAGAAGGGTTTGAAAACCAACCCCCTTCCATGTTGGAAAATTAAGGGGAAAGACAAATGAAATAAAGTGTTGAAGGAGAATTATCCAAGCTTCATTACCAGTTTGACACACAAGGTGAGACCTTGTTTCTGGGTTGAAATGACTCCCAATCCTTTGAAGTCTCTGGGAAGACAAGAGTGGTCACAGTGTGTGTGAAAATTGTACCTAGCTGCAGACACAACACTTCAGTAAAACATTAGAGGTTAGCAAAATCAAAATCTACAAATAAATGAAACTAAGCTAACCAAGTGATTTACTACCTTCTAGTAGGTGCAAGTATGGTATTCTTAGATTAGACCAAGATCAGTGACAATGCAACACCTAAAAAAAGGATTTAAAATGATGAAAGCAATGAAATATGAATGCAAATTAATCTTTTTTTTTTTGGATTTTTTATGCAATTAGATGAAAAACTTTATGTGAAACTAATCTAGAATGAATTGAAATGATATGCAATTAATCTAACAATGCTATGAAGATGAATTCAAAAGTATGCAAAAGCTATGAAAAACTATGAAATTATCTCACAAAATTGCCTGTCACAAAAGCTTTGTTCTTCAGTTGTAAATTCACCAGAGTAATTGTGCAAATTTGAGAGATGTCTTTTGTGAAGAGCTGGGCCTTGATTTTATAGAAATCTAGGGCTTGAGGATGCATTGAGAAAAGTCATAAATCACTCTTGATAAACTTGTTAGAAAGTAAAGACCACCAAGATAACTGAGAGGGGGGGGCTGAATCAGTTATCTGATAATTAAACCATTTATCAACATTAACTTCACTATCAACTTCAACAACTTTAAACCATGTAATTAATGTAGTAACCAACCATAGAAAGATAATCATATACAATGACACAATAACACAAGATATGTTAACTAGGGAACCTCTTGATCAAAGAGTAAACCCCGGTGGGAATGATGCCCACAAAATGATGCACTAATATGAAATTTCCTTGTTAGAGGATGGACCCTGTTAGGAGTCTTATGAAATAAATTCAGTACATATGAATCTTTGTTAGGAGATTTTGAATCCCTGTTAAAAGATTCTAACCTTGTTAGGAGTTATGGAAGACAGAAGGACCCACTACCCAAACAGCTTCAAGGCAAGATCTCTGAAATCACTGTCTAACAGATCTTAGGATTATTCAATAGAATAATATGAATTATCTTACCTCCTTCACACTATGCCAAAACTGTACT
This sequence comes from Chamaecyparis obtusa, assembly GCA_027943335.1. Classification (NCBI taxonomy): domain Eukaryota; kingdom Viridiplantae; phylum Streptophyta; class Pinopsida; order Cupressales; family Cupressaceae; genus Chamaecyparis; species Chamaecyparis obtusa. Next base: position 2,800,501 of record BSBK01000484.1, read on the forward strand.
CTCTGCTACACAAGATCACAAATCCAGATCTCTATATTTTGCAAGTCTTCCTTCATCACTGAATTAGCTCTTTTCTTCACTTCATGCATACATTCACATCACAACTTTCACAATTTCATATTACAACTATTAAAATCCTCTTGTCTTAACAAGGAAAACATTCCTTCCTTTATACCACACTCAAATAATTACAAATGTGTCAGCATGCAAATACAAAATAATAATTTCAACATGCTACATCAAAATTACATAAAACTGTCGGCTTCCAAATACAATAACTTTCCAATCATGTGACCTTAAAGTTTGCGCTATGAACCACATCACAAATAATGAGTCTCAAACTTCCCTTTAACTACACAGAATTAGATTCCATCCCGGTTAGGAGATATCCTCCGATTACCAAAAATCACTACACAGGAATACTGCCAGAATACTGCTTCCACCAAAATGCTTATAACTTTCATGAATAAATGAATTTCTTTTTGCACTATCAACCTTAGGCTAATAACACACCAAAGAACATACCATCAACTTTGCATAACTCAATCTACAATATAACATGTGTGCAAAACAAAATTGTGCCCACTTCTCTGCTAAACTCCAGAATATCACTGTGTTGACATCAATGACAATCATAGTCATGAATGCAACAACCACTGCTATAGAATGACTGCTAAAGGCTTCAGCATTCATTCCTAACAATCTCCCCCATTGGCATTGATGGCAACATAGATGAAAAACATCCAATGTTCCAAAAATCCAATCACTATTGCTCAACTACATTGCTACTCATCATCAATCAAATCTTGCTTCATTATCCTATTCAATCTCTCCAACAAATGTAGTTCCTCAATTTTTTTCATGATTCTCTCCCCCATTGACATCAATGATAGAAATTCTATCACTATGTCAACAATAGCTCAATGTTAAAAGACACTATTCAAAAAATACATTCACAAGAGTCCTCAATGACTCAGCTCAGATACACATACTCCCCCATAGAGGAAGTACCAACATCCAATCCAGAAAATAGATAGGGCCATAAACCACTGGACGGATGCAACCAACTGCATCATTACTCAAAAGAAGGTTGGGGCATAACCCCAAGCATACCTCTTAGATACTCAAATGTATCCTTAGGCAAAGGCTTAGTAAATATATCTACTATCTGCTCCTTTGTGCTTATGTACTCCAGTTTGACTTCTTTATCTGCAACTTTCTCTCTTACAACATGATACTTGATCTCTATATGCTTTGTTTTAGAATGTAAAATTGGATTCTTAGACATACTAACTGTACTTGTATTGTCATAATATATGACAATAGGCTCATCAAACTTGATTCCAATATCCATCAACATCTGCTTCATCCAAATTATCTAATTACAATTGTTTGTTGCTGCTACATATTTTGCTTCTGTTGTACTCTGTGAGATACAATTCTACTTTTTGCTCAACCAAGAAACTAATCTTCCTCCAAGAAAAAAGGCTCCACCACTGGTGCTTTTCTTATCATCAATGTTGCCTCCCCAATCAGCATCAGTATATGCACATAGGGTAAAATCATCATAATTTTCATGCCATGGTCCATAGTCCATTGTGCCTCTAAGATATCTCAATATCCTTTTTACTATTGCATAATGTGACTCTCTAGGTTCAGCTTGAAATCTTGCTACCATTCCAACTGAATGTTGTATATCTGGTCTAGTGTGTGTCAAGTACTGCAATCCACCAATCATAGATCTATATTTCTTTTGCTCAACTTCTAGTGTCTCATCTTTACTAGATAGTTTATGTCCTATAACCATAGGTGTTCCAACTAGTTTACAATTCTCCATACCAAATCTTTTCAACAAATCATTCAAGTACTTTGTCTGACTTATAAAGATACCATCTTTGTTTTGTGTTATTTGTAATCCCAAAAAGTATTTCATTTCTCCAATCATACTCATTTCAAATTTTGTCTTCATTTCATTAGCAAATTTGTCACTAGCTTCATCTTCTCCTCCAAAAATAATGTCATCAACAAAAATAACTAAAACTAACAATCCATTCTCAATTTCTTTTATGTATAAGTTACTATTAGATGTTCCTTTTGTAAATCCCAATTTTAACAAATACTTATCTAATCTAGCATACCAAGTTCTAGGTGCTTGCTTTAGTCCATACAATGCTTTCTTTAGTTTACATACCATGTCTCCTTCTTGAGTTAAAGGAAAACCTTCAAGTTGCTCAATGTAGACTTCTTCTTCTAATTCACCATTTAGAAATGTTGACTTCACATCCATCTGATACACTTTGAATTTCTTAAATGTTGCATAAGCCAAAAATATTCTTACTACTTCAAGTCTTTCCACAGGGGCAAAAGTTTCTTCATAGTCAATTCCTTCTTGTTGTGAGTATCCCTTACATACCAATCTTGCTTTGTTTCTAATTACTTCTCCTTGTTCATTCATCTTTTTCTTGAATACCCATTTAGTTCCAATCACATTTTTGTCTTTAGGTCTAGGGACCAATTCCCATGTCTTGTTCTTTTCAATCTGATCTAATTCTTCTTTCATAGCTTTAATCCAATGTTCATCTTCACAAGCTTCATTAGTAGACTTAGGTTCAATTTGAGAAATCAAACATAAATGTAACTTCTTTCTAGTCATAACTCCTTTGTCCAAACTTCCAATAACTTTCTCAACATGTTGATGTCTTGATATATACCTATTAGGTGTCATAGTCACTGATCTTTCTTCAACTGTAGATTCTTCTTTAGATTCTTCTCTATTTTCTTCAGCATGACTTTCATTCAACAATTCACTATCAGTCTCAAAAAATTGTTCAGTAGTTTCAATGTTAGGCTAAGGGTTAGTTCCTTCATCAGATTCATAATCAAGCATTCTTTCCTAAATTTTAAACTTCTCATCAACTTTTACATTTGCTCTTTCAACAATAGTTTTAGTTCTCTTATTGTAACATCTATATGCTTTTCTTTTCAAAGAATATCCAAGAAAAATTCCTTCATCGCTTCTAGGATCAAAATTTCCTATATCATCATCTCTCTTAATATAACATTTGCTTCCAAAAATTCTAAAATACTTAACTGAGGGTGCATGTCCAAACCATAATTCATAAGGTGTCTTGTCTGTGTCTGCTCTAATTTGTACTATGTTCATTGTATATACTATTGTATTCACTGCTTCTCTCCAAAATGTCTTTGCCAAATCACCTTCAAATAACATAGCTCTAGCTGCTTCAGTCACTGATTTGTTCCTTCTTTCTGTAATACCATTTTGTTCAAGTGTTCTAGGGGCTGATAACTGTCTCTTAATACCATTTACTTCACAAAAAGTGTTAAACTCTTTAGATGTAAATTCTCCACCTTTATCGGATCTCAAACATTTAATCCTCATTCCTGATTCATTCTCAACTTTATTCTTCATGACCTTAAACTTATCAAATGCTTCAAATTTTTCTTTCAAAAATGCAATCCACATCATTCTTGTAAAATCATCAACAAGAATCACAAAATACCTTTCTCCATAGAATCCTCTAGTCCTAGTAGGACCACTCAAGTCTATATGAACAATCTCCAACTTCTCTGTAGATGTGAACTTCTTGCTAGGAAATGAACTCCTTTTCTACTTAGCCATCACACATTCCTTGCAAATCATGTTAGTAGGCTTCATAATCTTAGGTAAGTCTCTTACTGCAAGTGTAGAACTTACTTTCACAATATTATCAAAGTTTATATGACAAAACCTTCTATGCCATAACCAACTGTCATCAATCTTAGTCATCAAGCATGTCATCTCAGTAGGGTTCAACTGAAATACATTACCTCTGGTTCTAGATCTAGTTCCAATTATATTTTCATCTTTAGCCTTAATCACACAAGTTTTCTCAGTAAACCAAACTTGATATCCTTTATCCACTAACTGTCCAACACTCAAAAGATTATGTTTCAATCCATCAACAAAGTAAACATCATCAATATTAGTCTTTCCATCAAGAATAATAGATCCTATACCTTTAATCAAACAAGGTGCATTGTTACCAACTCTAACAACTCCTCCATCATAATTTTTAAACTTTATGAATTTTCCTTTATCACCAGTCATATGATGTGAACAACCACTGTCTATAATCCAATCAGCTTTCTTTTCAACCTGGGAAACTAAGGCTTTTTCTTCTTTAATATCAGATTCAGAATTTTCTTCCTTAATTGCTACAAATCCGATGTCATCAAAGTTATCATTATCACTATCACTCAAATGTCTTTCAATTCCTACTTCAATTTCTTCATCATTTGCATAATAACATTCTTTAGATCTTCTAGGCTTAAAATTGTTTCTATACTTCTTAACTCTCTTAGGACACTTAGATGCAAAATGACCATATTTTTGACATGTCCAACATTTAAAGATTTTCTTACCGTTTGGTTCTCTTTTCACAAGCAAGGCAATACCTTCTTTAATCTTCTTATCTTCATCAGATTTGGATCTGCTACTACTAGCATAATCTCCATTCACACTTGTACTTCTAGACAAAGTAGGTCTGATGCTAAGAGCACTGAATGTTGTCTCCACTCTAGGTAGTTCTCCTGATAATCTCAAATTCATCTCTGTCTCTTCCAATCTTCCAAGAAGAGTCTCTCTTGAAAATTTTGGTGTACAAGGTATCACTTGTTCAATCATTTGTGTAGTCTGCCTAAATACCAGTGTCAATGTTCTCAAAATCTTCCATATTACTTCATTCTCTATCTTTTCACCTCCACAAGACTTTATTCCTGCAACAATTTCTGACATCCTACCAATATAGCTTCTAACAGATTCATCTTCCATCATTCTTATGTCTTCAAATGCACAAATCCAATTATGTAACCTAGCTTTCTTTGCATGTTCATCACCTTCAAAAGTAGAATGTAAAGCTTTCCAAATATCATGAGATTTAGTTAAACCTTTTACCTGACTATATTCATCTCTGGAAGTGCTGATAAAAGTGCTTCTCTTGCAAGTATGTTACACATAAATAGATGTACCTCATCTTTAGAACTTGTTTCAAGATTGTCTTCTTCAATTATAGTCCTTTCATTCTTTGTAATCAACCAATAACCTGGTCCTAAACACAAGAGATGTGTCTTCATCTTTTCTTTCCAACTGTCAAAATTTACTCCATCAAACTTAGGGCTTTCTTTCTTGAAATTCACCATAGATCTCCTTAAGTTGTTAAACTTCTCTTTCAAGGACCTGCCGCTCTGATACCAATTGTTAGAAAGTAAAGACCACCAAGATAATTGAGAGGGGGGGGGGGTGAATCAGTTATCTGATAATTAAACCATTTATCAACATTAACTTCAATATCAACTTCAATAGCTTTAACCATGTAATTAATGTAGTAACCAACCATAGAAAGATAATCATACACAATGACACAATAACACAAGATATGTTAACTAGGGAACCTCTTGATCAAAGAGTAAACCCCGGTGAGAATGATGCCCACAAAATGATGCACTATTATGAAAGTTCTTTGTTAGAGGATGGACCCTGTTAGGAGTCTTATGAAATACATTCAGTACATATGAATCTCTGTTAGGAGATTTTGAATCCCTGTTAAAAGATTCTAACCCTATTAGGAGTTATGGAAGACAGAAGGACCCACTGCCCAAACAGCTTCAAGGCAAGATCTCTAAACTCACTATCCAATAGATCTTAGGATTATTCAATAGAATAATATGAATTATGTTACCTCCTTCACACTATGCCAAAATTGCACTCTCTGCTACACAAGATCACAAATCCAGATCTTTGTACTTCGCAAGTCTTTCTTCATCACTAAATTAGCTCTTTTCTTCACTTCATGCATACATTCGTATCACAACTTTCACAACTTCATATTACAACTATTACAATCCTCTTGTCTTAATAAGGAAAACATTCCTTCCTTTATACCACCCTCAAATAATTACAAATGAGTCGGCATGCAAATACAAAATAATAATTTCAACATGCTACATCAAAATTACATAAAATTGTCGACTTCCAGATACAATAACTTTCCAATCGTGTGACCTCAAAGTTTGTGCTATGAACCACATCACCAATAATGAGTCTCAAACTTCCCTTTAATTATGCAGAATCAAATTTCATCCCGGTTAGGAGATATCCTCTGATTACCAAAAATCACTACACAAGAATACTGCCAGAATACTGCTTCCACCAAAATGCTTATAACTTTCATGAATAAATGAATTTCTTTTTGTGCTCTTAACCATAGGCTAATAACACACCAAAGAACATACCATCAACTGCGCATAACTCAATCTGCAATATAACATGTGCACAAAACAAAACTGTGCCTGCTTCTCTGCTAAACTCTAAAATATCACTATGTTGACATCAATGACAATCATAGTCATGAATGCAACAACCACTACTACAGAATGACTACCAAAGGCTTCAGCATTCATTCCTAACAAAACTCGGGTTGATTTTTGAGTCAACAAGAAATTAGAAATAGATTAACTCACAAAATCATGCAAAAACAGGCAAACATAGCTTTTAACTCAAAATAGAGTTTTAGATCAATTTCCAACTCACAATCACATGTTGAGTTTAAATTTAAAATTGGTTGTTAATTTCTAGTTGTCTGCTTTTTTGATTGTGCATGATTTATTTTGAATTAATTTAAAAATAAAGTGATTTATTCTCAGCTTAACTGATTTTAAATTTAAAATAACGGATTTATGGGTTAATCAATTATTTTAATCAAACTTTTATTCAAAACTATATTATTAAATATTGACAACTTGGATTAATTAATTAAATAAGAATTTAATCAATCAGTCATGAGATTTTTGAATTATTGTCAAAATTAAATAATACAATTTAGGAATAAATAGAATTAAATCTAATTAAATAATTAAGTGGCAGAATTAAATCTGATTAATTAAATATTCAGAATATTCAATTAATCAAACTTTAGGATAAATAGGATTTATCACCAAATAATTATTAAATTAAAGATAATTATGATAAATTAGGAATATTCCCTGATGCAGAATTAAGATAAAATCAATTAGGATTTCGATGTGCAGATGTGCCTTAGGTTAGGGCTTTGATGTTGATTTCAATTGAATTGTTGACGTAAGAGGTTAATGAACCTATAGCCCATTTTTGGGGTATTACATTTTGCCCCTCTTTGAATTATTGTGTGAAGCACAGTGGTTCAACGATTAATCTATTTTTGATGTTTGAAACTGATTTGAAAGATGAACTGATTTTGAGATAAAAACCGATTGAAAGATTTGAAAAATTTGATTCAGGTCCTGGTTGACCAAGAATTGTGATGATGTCAACTATAGCAACAATGAACCGATGATTATGAAAAAGTATCAAAATGCTTGATTCTGAACTGTATGATTACGAAGAAGTGAGTGACCTGATTCCAGACCTAATTTTCCAAAGCAATCGAAATGGTATCACATCTGAACCCTTCAATTACAAAGAACCAAGGAAATAACACTAATGAATCGATGGTTATGATAAGCTGATACAGTTTACAAGATTGATTAGGATACCAAATTGATATGGATCTCAATGAATCTGATATGCCCCAAGTGATGTGCCCCAAGCAATGAGGTCTTTTGATAAATCAGCAACTAGACGTGGTTGTTGTCTTGATTACTAAGGAAAGATTTGATTTACAGACTTGATTGATATGCGATACCATGCCCCCTTCAAGATGAAAATTGAAATCTGACAAGAAAAGTCAGTGTTGAATGGTTTAGAAGCATGTTAATTGATTTGAGAAGTGGTTATACATGTTTGAGAATGCATTCTGTATCGTTTGGAGGTCCTGAAGATCAAGTTTGACTAGGTTTGACCATGAGTTGACCATGAGTTGACCATGGTTGACCAAGTTGAAATTTTGATAGTTTGATGTTAGGTAATCAGTTAAGTTGAATTCTAGATTTTTGTGATGATTGAAAGTTGATTATGTAAGCAGTCGGTCGTCCTGGGTCCGAAAATTTTAAATCATGATTTTGACAAAGTAAACGATCTCAGACTTCAATTTTGATCCCGAAAATGGATTCTACTTGTTGTTTAGTTGGAGGGACCTTCATATAATGCACAGTCCTTGTGTCATGTTTAGCATAGTTTTGAAGAATTGTTTGAGTGTCAAGTTGATTTGGGCAATCGTGAGATAAATGTAATCATGCAAAGTGCAAAATGAGATGCAAACCTAAGACCTAGGACTTAGTCACTGGATCATGTGTCAGTCATTTTCATCATTCAATTTTTTATTAGGTAACTAGATAAATCAATATAACATCCACTAGTTAGGAAATTATGAATATATGAATATTGATTTTTGCATCAAAATCAATACAAGGCCCACTGGTGAGACAATTACCATGGACATATGAATATTGATTTTGTTTTCAAAATGTCAGATTAGATATAAGCACCAAGGCACAAACGCCAGGATGACTTGAATATCATGTCCATTTTGATATAGCAATTTGTATAAGCATCAAAACATACACGTCGTGATGACCAGAATACGCCTTGTGAAAAAAACACATCAAGCAGTCAAGAGATCATTCTAAATCCAGTGTGAATTACCCGTAGTGACCCTTTATCATTCACATCCTTAGGTAAGATCGTGTTTCACAAGAGTAAGAAATTTCTCAAAAAGATAATAGTTAGATCAAACTTCCTTGAATTTTTTGGTATCAATGGTCGAGGTATGCATGGCTATCCAATATGAGATAGAGGCTCTTACAAACGGACACCATTTCAATCCAAAATTTCCAAAGTTGTTAGATTTTCACATAGAAGCAGAAAACAAAGAAAAGATTACGCCCCCAGTCATCACTCTCTAAATCATGTAAAGGACATCATCGAAGAGCTCAAAGGGACACAATATACAAAAATCTCAATGCAAATCAGTAAGCATACAAGGAGATAAAAGCATGTAAAAGCATAAATTGTTTTCAATTTGTGTTGATGTTTGATTTCATTGTTGTAGATGCAAAATCCTTTATGGAGAGGAGACTGACTGACTGACTCAAATGTAGCTTCAAAGGACTTTGACTAGATATGACTCATCTGAGATACTGAGGACTGTAGGATATGACTTTGATTGCCCCCAAGTTTGAACATTGATAGGATATAGACGTTTGAGCTGATTGGTGCATAGATCAACTTTATTGAAAACAGGAATGTAGAAACAAATTGGGAGGTATGTACAAACTAAAGCAAGACTAAAAGTTGGGAGAGACCAAGATTGTGCTGATAGATGGAGTGTTTTGAAACAAGTGGCACACATTTGCTAGGTTTTCACCATCTTGGCACAGATTCTTTTTTTGCTACCAAGGCGCCTATTTCCAGGTTTTCACCAAGGCACTTTTTCTTTTTCTCATTTTTTTGTATTTTTCATTTTTTTCAATTTTTTTGTACTTTTGATCTTTTTTTTTTTTTTTGAATCATCAAGGTGCCTATTGCAAGGTTTTCACCAAGATGATTTTCAAGACTTTTTCTTATTTTTATAATTTTTTAGGACATTTTACCATAGACTAAATGCCTTAGGCGTAGAATTTCTTCAAATGGAGAACATTGATTGGTTCTCAGAGCTGTTCTCCTTTAGTCATTGAGAGTTGATAGGCTCTAGAGCCAAAATTAGTAGTGATTACAAAGGGACCCAACCAGTTGGGTTCAAACTTCCCCTTGCATTCTCTATGTGATTGATATTGCCAACCTAAAATTTCTGTTTCTGACTTTCTTGTTGTAACCTCTAGACATTCTTTTCTAATATACTCTGAGATGATCATATGCTACTTGTCTGCGCTCATCTAGTAGTTCAAGTTCTTTCAACCTAGACACTTTGTAGTCATCATCAGTTACTAGACCATGCATTCTGATTCGTAGTGATGGGATTTCAACCTCAATAGGTAGTACCACTTCAGACCCATAAACTAAAGTGAATGGTGTAGCCCTAGTGGGTGTTCTGATACTTGTTTTGTAGGCCCAAAGAGATGGATTGATCATGAGATGCTAGTCTCTTCCTATTTTATTAACTGTATGGTGTAGAATTTTCAATAAATTATTATTTGAAGCCTCTGCTTATCCATTCCCTTGAGGATAGTAGATAGATGACCAATGTTGTGTTATCTTAAATTTAGAGCATAAATCATCTAAATCTATGTTCTTGAATTGACCACCATTATTTGTTACTATTGAATGTGGAATTCCATACTGACATATGATGTAGTTCAGAATGAACATTGATATTTTCTTGTTGGTTGCTTGAGTCAAAGGGACTGCTTCTACCCATTTTGTGAAATAGTCTGTAGCTGTAATGATATGGGTATGTCCATTAGAAGAATGAGGATGTATGGATCCTATAAGATCAAATGCCCATTGGTGAAAAGACCATTGTGTAGTAAAGGGAATTAGATCTCTCCCTGGTGCATGAATTAAGTTACCATGTACTTGGCACTTTTGATAGTTCTTAGCAAACTTGATAGCCTCTTTTTCCATTTTAGGCCAATAGTACCCAACCCTAATAAGTTTTCGAGCTAGTGTTAAACCATTGGAATGTGATCCACAAATACCATCGTGGACTTCCTCTAATGTACATTGAGACTCTTCACATTCTAAACATCTAAGGAGTGTACCATCTAGACCTTGTTTGTACAGATATTTACCAATGATGACATACCGGGATGCATTTCGGATAAGGTATCATTTCTCATGGCAGTTGAAGGTATCAGTAATGATTTGATCTTGGAGATAGGAGAAAAAAATTTTGTATCAGGATGAATCATGACCAACAATAGTGCAGATCATGAGGGTTTCAGGGGAATCATATGTGGGATAAGATAGTGCTTCCACTAGGAACTCATAGTGTAGCTCATGTTCGGGCTACTGCAATAAAGTAGAGAGCATTGCCATAGCATCAGCAGCCTTGTTCTCCATTCTAGGAATTTGTTCAAAGGTGATAGATATGAAATATTTCTTTGGATCATCTACCATTCTCTTGTATGGGATTAGCTTTCCATCTTTCATTTGATACACATCATTGACTTGGTGTATTACAAGTCATGAGTCTCCATGAATGTGTAGTTCTGTTACTCTCCACTCAATTGCTATCTTCATGCCATTAAGAAGGGCTTCATAGTCAGCAATATTGTTTGTGTAAGGAAACTTGATTCTAAATGCTTTAGAGATTGAGTATTCTTTAGGAGTGATGAACAATATGCCTGCTCCAGATCCATTATGTGTATAGGAGTTGTCAAAGAATAACTTCCATGCTCTAAAAGAAAGATTCATGATAGAGGAATCTGGGAATTCCATTTGCATTGGTGTATCATCAAAAAAAGGTGCATCGGCCAATTGATCTGCAATTACTTGGCCCTTGATAGCTTTTCTTTCAACATATTCGATGTCAAATTCACTTAATAGCATCACCTATTTAGCTAACCTACCTGTGAGGGAAGCTTTTCTTAGGAGGTAATTTAGTGGATCAATCTTAGCTACCAAATGTGTGGTATGAGCTCTAACATGTAGTGTCTTAGTTTCTATGATGCAAAGATCACAGCTAGACAAGCTTTCTCAATCATTGAATAGTTCTTCTCATATGTTACCAATGTTCTACTGATATAGTATATTGCTCTTTCCTTCTTGTTCTCATCATGTTGTGCTAGTAATACCCCTAGTGATGTATCTATGGCAGAGACATATAAGATCAATGGCTTCCCTTGAATAGGAGGATTTGATAGATATTTCTTGATATGATTAAAGTTCTATTCACATTCCTCATTCCATGCAAAGGTCACACCTTTATGTAATGTCTTTGTGAAAGGTTGTGATATGTCTACTAGCTGAGATATGAAGTGTCTAATAGATTGTACTCTCCCTTGTAATGTTCTCATTTGACTAATATTCTTGGGAGGTTTCATCTCCATGATAGCTTTGACCTTAGCTAGATCTACTTCAATTCCTTTCTTTAAAACAATGTAGCCTAAGAGATTTCTAGAAGTGACACCAAAAGCACACTTCTTAGGGTTCAGTCTGAGACTAAACTTCTCCATTCGATCTAGTATTTTGCTCAAATCATTTAGATGTTAAGATCTTATCATAGATTTTTCCAAAGTATCATCAACATAATCCTCCATAGTTTGATGCATCATGTCATGAAAGATAGATGTCATAGCTCTTTGATATGTAGCACCAGCATTCTTAAGCCCAAATGGCATGACATTCCAATAGAAGGTACCCCACACACATGTGAAAGTAGTTTTCTCTTGATCTTCTGCAGCAATTTTTATTTGGTTGTATCTAGAAAAACCATCCATCAAAGAATACATCTCAAAGCCCGCAGTCATGTCCACTATCATATCAATATTAGGTAATGGAAAATCATCCTTAGGGCATGCTTTGTTTACATCTCTAAAATATATGCACACTCTGATTGATTTATCTAGTTTATAAATAGGTACAATATTAGAGATCCATTTAGCATAGTCAATAACACAAATGAATCCATCTTTTAGTAGTTTCTCTAATTCAGCTTTGACCAAGAGTGCAACATGTGGATGCATCTTTCTTAATTTTTGCTTAACAGGTTTGACTCCTGGAGCTATAGATAAATGGTGCATTATAAGATTAGGATCCAACCCTGGCATATCTAAATATTTCCATGCAAAGCTGATCTTCTTTTCTGTTAAGAATGTGGTAAATTTTTGTGTTTCTTCTTCTGATAAGGATTGTGCTACATGGATCAACTGTGGTTCTTCTGTTGTTCCCAAGTTGATGTATTGAGTGGGCTCAATTAGAACTGGAGATATGTCTTGTAAATGACTCGGAAGGACATCAAATATCTTATCCTTAGGCACCTCAGAGAGGTTTTCACCTTCAGATATGTCTTTTATTTCTACTTTTTTAGGTTCTGAGACTGCCACAAAGTGGTTTTCACCCTCAGAACTCCTTTTCTTTTTATTTTTATTTCTATTCTTTTGACTAAGATACTTGATGTCTAACTCCATCATGCTAATGCTCGGTTCACTGATGGAAGTCATCATAGGCTCAACTGCATTGAGGTAGCAAGCAAGGGCATAGTCATTTGGAAAGGTATAGATACCTTGGCTCAAATTCATGGAGGTTTAGTCAAGAAGTTTGGGATGTTGGATAGTCAAAGCGGTGAAAGATTGGGAAATAATGTTTACAAATATGGATTTGTCATCATTGGTCCTAACCCAACTCTCACGTTCAAAGGTGATATTACAACTCAAAATGTTCAATTCATGAATAGGCTTAATGTCATTATGGGAGTCCACTTCAGCCATCGGTGGATCAGACTCATTAAGTTCATTATTTCACTCTAGACTTACGTTTGGTTTAGGTGCATATTGGTGAACAACATCAATATGTTTTTCTGTGATAAGCTCATCTTCCTCTAGAATGGCTCTCCATTCATAGTCATTTGATTCCTCATTTATGCCTCTAGGAAATTTGAGAATGTGTGTAAAGTCAAGATGAATACCCCAAGAAGGGTTACCCTTAGATTCTAATTTGAATTCATACTCATGGGAATCTATTTTAGAATAAATACCACCTTCTTCTTTGTCTATTTGATTGCCTTCGAGATCAGCTGGTTCTTGTGGTGCAACTATCTCTTGTTCTATAGTAGGTTCTTGTGTTTCTACTACATTGATTCTTTTTACTGGATCATCTTCAGTTTCAAGGAGGTATTTTATTTCTTTAGGCAAATGCTCATAAGGAATGAGCTCATCAGTGGTGTCTGAATCATCACTGTCAGATTGTTCAAATGTTTCTTCCTTTAGTTGATTTGTTGTGGATGACTCAATCTATTCTAAGACATGTGGGGAGTTCTTGCTAAGATAGAAAGGTTTCTTCTTATATCCTAGACCTATTATATTCTTTTTGGTTCAACCACGGTGGTCAAGAGGTGATAGAAGACCCTTACCTTGTAGTCCTAGAGGTCCTTTCCCAATATATCCCATTTTTGTGATCAATTTGTCCCCTAGTTCGTATGACTTCTAAAGAATTTTGCTTGAAGTGGAGTCACATTTTTGGATGGAATGGGATTGATACTCATCCTTGTACAACCATGCAAGCATGAATTCTTCTTCCTCAAACTCTTGCTTAGATACTTGTTCTTGGACAAAGCTTCCGTTGAATATAGCCTGGGATTCTTTAGCATTGGGCTTCACTTTGTCTGAAGGTTGTTCATAAGATTTAGGGGACAACGGGAGAGATGTGAGAGATAAAATAGGTTCTATTCTATATTATACCACACCATTATCTTTGATTTTGACTTCTTTAGCAATGTCTTCCATTTTGGATGTTGAAGCAATGTCTATCTGCTTAGTGGAAGATTCTCTGTTATTAGGAACAAGTTTATCAACACTTTCTTTCAATGCATTGCAAGTTGTGTATAGGTCCATTGGAATCATCACCTCTAATCCTTCATAAGGAAATTTCACCCATTAATGGTATGTGGAAGGAATAGCTCTCATTTCACATATCTAGGGTCTTCCTAGAAGGATGTTGTAAGCCAAAGGTAGATCAAGAACTTGACATATGGTGTCTCTGATAATGGGTCCTGTTCTGATAGGTAAGACAATAGTTCCCTTGGAAGATCTTTCTTGCTCATCATATGCTTTGATAGTTATCTTCTTCTTAGGATCAATGGTAGATTCATAGAATCCCAATTGTGTGATCAAGTTGTAAGAACAAATGTTGAGACCAATGCCTCCATCTATCAACACGCGTTTGACACGATGATTTTGGATCAAGACTTCAATGTGAAAGGGCTAGTTATGTGAATGACTCAAGGAATTATCATCTTCCTCTAAAAATGAGATATACTATGGAGATGTGAGATGACCAACCATAGTCTAGAATCTATCTAAATCAAGGTTGTCAGGAACATTGGATCTTAGCAGAGCTTTGTCTAGAATGGCTCTATGAGCTGGAGATATCTGAAGCAACTCAAACATGGAGATTTTAGCATTGGTATACTAGAGTTGTTGGACAATACTATATGATTTTGGTCTCATGTCTTTAGGATTTGAATATTTAGAGGTAGCCTTATGTTTAGAAGCTGATGAAAGATTGAAAGGTGATAGGGAGAGGGGATGAACTAATCACTAGTTCATGCTTCTTGTCTATGATTGAGACTTAAGATGACTTGCAAGTACACCAAATGGATTTATAGGACCTACTTTAATCCTCTATCCCCTAATCCTAGACCCCACTCTTCTATCTTGAACAAAATCTTCCAATTGCCATCTACTAGGCTTGCATGCTAGGTGAGGAACACACAAAGTTCCTAAGCTCTCCTAAAGTCTTTCTTCACAAGTTTTTGCACACATATTTTAGGGTCATGGAGATGCTTCAAGACCTCTTAAAATTCTTATTTCAATGCCTAGGTCAACCCTAAGCATTTAGCTTCTCTACCGATTCTTCACTTTTCTACCAAAACAGGGCTACTAGAAGGGATCCCCAATTAGCCCTCCTGCTCTGAGAAATCAGGCTAGTACTCCAAATTCTTCCACTAACCATCACAAAATTCCTTCAGAGACTTTCATTCATTTGGAAAACCCTTAGATATTTTCAAGGTTTTGGGTCTCATGAAGGTCGTACTGTACCTCTGCACAAAGTGAGGGTTTGGAGAGTTTCTAGGCCTCTTATAGGCCTATCTGTTCTTTGGTTTGGTTTGATACTTTTTGGGATTGCCAAAAACTTATCCTCTTCATCAAGGGACCTTAACTCACTCCCATAACTATCCCATTCCTGCTTCCTTCATCATCTTCACAACCCTACCAATTACAAGCTCTGCAACAACATTCTTCCCTAACCGGGCTTGCTTAGGCTCGCCTAGGGCAAGAGCTTAAAAATGCCTCCATAGGTTTTGAAGGGCCCTCCTCCTGAAAACATATACTACATTGAACCTACTCACTATCCCCAAATAGTCGTAATGAGTCTATGGTGGGATAGTGAGTTACATTGCTCACAAGTCCAACTATCTGGTTCAGGACAGTGGCTAGCTAGAACAGTCTATTTACAAATTTGACAAAAGAAAACTACTAGCACCTAATCTAATGAATTGAAATCTACTCTACACAATACAAAAAATCATGCCAAGGTATTAAAATAACAAATTTAGCACTCCAAAGCTTCCATTCATTCACTAAGACTCTTTTCATGCACAAAACAGTCACAACAGTCTACTGTCCGTACTCTGACATACCTGTACTGGCAATATTAGGGTTTCTTTTGTTCATATATGGTCTCTTAGGTATTTTCCTAGTATGTTTAGGGTTCTAATTTCATTAGAAGAGGATTCCACCATTTTAGGACATAATGCTAAAATGTTGTCAAGCAACATTTTCAAAAGTTGCAAAGTTGCACTTTGCAACTTTTTGCTCAATAGACCAAATCTAAGCCTTCTAAGGCTTGTGACTCCTCTTAGTGGAAATCTAAGTGTAGAACCACTGATTCCAATATAAAATAACTCTAAAAATCCCAAAATGGACTACTGACTCCTTCCAATGACCTTACTCTCAGAGGTGTCTATCAACTTCTAAGGCCATCCTAAGAACTCCTAAGACCTTTTAGACTCTAACTAACTTTGCCATGAATAAAAGAGGTTCTCGGGCCTTTATTTTAATTACAAGGCTCATTAAGAACACCACACAACAAAATTGTATGCAATGGTGAGTGCCTTGTTCTCTAGGTGCCCCTACACCATACTCCCCACCCAAGAAGCTAAGTCCCTGCTGGAGACAAGAGGTGGAGATCTATGCCCTGAAGGTGAAACTGATTCTCAAGGACCCAAGTTGCTTCTACATCTATTTTACCCAACCACTTGATGAGGTGTTCTCTATAGACTCCATGTCTGGTCTTTGTATGCACCTGGGAGTCCAATATCTTCTTTTCTCTTGGCTTGATTGAGGGAGGTAGGGCTGCTACCTGAACTTCCTTTTTAGCTTCCTCCACATTCTAATCTACCTCAGTAAGAGGTCCTCTGTACCTAACAAGGTCTACAATTTTGAAGATGGGGGAGATAGCTAGATCATCTAATAGACCAACTTTGTAGGCATTCTATCCATACTTGGCCAATATGGGACATGGACCAAATCTCTTCATTTGGAGCTTTGTAGGAACTCCTTTTTCCATTCTTGCTTTGTTTAGGTGGACCATGACTAAGTCACCTACACCAAAATGAACCTATCTTCTCTTGAGATCAACCTTGTCTTTGATCTTCTTGGTGTTGTCAATGAGGGACTATTTCACTTGGTCATGTACTTCTTTCATGGATTGACTAAAGTCTTCAGAATAGCCACTATTAGGGACTTGGTTTTCCAAATTTCTTAGTTCACATACACCCCTAGGATGTATCCCATAGACAATCTCAAAGGGACTCTTGCCTGTAGTCCTGTTGATGCTATCATTATAGGCAAACTCTGCTTGGTGAAGGACTAAATCCCATGTCAAACCATATTCTTTGGTTAAGCATCTTAACAAATTTCCAAGTGTCCTATTGATCACCTTAATTTGACCATCAGTTTGAGGATGGTAAGCTGAACTAAATGCTAGATTGGTACCTAGTCTTTGCCATAAGGACCTCCAAAAGTTTCCCATGAATTTTCTATCGCTACCAAATCAATACTACTTAGCAAGCCATGAATTCTTACAACTTTCTTGAAAAACAAATAAGAAATATGACTTTCATCATGAGTGACTTTACATGGGATAAAATGACTCATTTTACTGAATCTATCCACTACAACATAGATACTATCAAAGCCACTCTTTGTCCTAGGTAAGCCAACCACAAAATCCATACTTACACATTCCCAAGGTCTGCTTGGTATTGGGAGAAGCTGATAAAGTCCTATATTTGTAGAAGTACCCTTGGCTCTTTGACATATGATGCATTTCTCAACATATGTCTTGACATCTCTTTGCATTTTAGGCCAATAGTAGTACCTTTGGACCAATTCCAAGGTCTTGTTGAGGCCAAAATGGCCACTCAAACTCCCATTTTGTTTTTCTTGAATGAGGTTCTCCCTCATGGATCCTCTTGGAACACATAATTGCCCTCCATTAAATAAGAGTCCATTCTGCAATGTATACTCTGCAAACTCACCATGGAAGTTATTCAAATGTTCTTAACACACCTTGTATGCTGCTACAAAGTCTTCATCAGTTTGGTACAACTCCTTGAAGTTATCCAATCCTATGCTTTTCATTTTGACTTCTTGAACAGTGAGCAACCTTCTACTTAAGACATCTACTACTTTATTGAGTTGCTCCTTCTTGTGCTTTATGGTGAAGGTATAAGACTTTAAATACTCTACCCACTTGACATGTATATGACTCAACTTGTCTTGGGAGTTAAGAAAGCTCAAAGCTTAATTGTCAGTGAACACTACAAACTCTTTGGGCAAAAGATAATGCCTCCACATCCTAAGGGATTGAACAAGTGCATAAAGTTCTAGATCATAGGAAGAGTACTTTTTCTTTGCTACATTTAGCTTCTCACTAAAGAAAGCCACCATTCTATTTCTTTAACTCAAAACTCCTCCTACTTCTATGTTACTAGCATCACATTCAATGACAAAGGGTTCATCAAAGGTTGGCAACCTTAGAATAGGCTTAGTAGCTATCTCTTTCTTTAATGTCTCAAATCCCTTATCTGCTGCAAGTGTCCACACAAATTTAGTTTTCATTCCACCCTTGATGGTTTCCATCATTGGAGCACATATCCCACTGAAGTTCCTGATGAACTTTCTATAGTACTGAGCTAGGCCATGGAAACTCCTCACTTCACTGGCATTTTTGGGAGTTGGCCAACTTAATATTGTTGCAACTTTAGTGTCATCCATCTTTAGATCTCCTTGAGATAGAACAAAGCCTAAATAGACTAGTTCTTGCTTCATAAAGTCACACTTATCTAGATTGATGGTTAGGTGTTCCTCTTTCAATTTAGACAATACAATCTTGAGATGCTTTAAATGTTCCTCTTTACTCATGCTGAAAATTAATATGTCATCTAAATAGACTACCACAAAATTACCTATGAAGTCTTTCAACTCCTCATTCATGAGCCTCATGAATGTGCTTGGAGCATTGGAGAGGCCAAATGGCATGACTAGCCATTCATAGAGTTCTTCAATGGTTTTGAAAGCTATCTTCCACTCATCTCCCTCTTTTATTCTTATTTGGTGATAACCACTTTTAAGGTCTATCTTTGTGTAATATCTTGCCCCTCCTAGGAAATCCATTAGATCTTCAATCCTAGGTATGGGAAACCTATACCGGATTGTGATCTTGTTAATGGATCTGGAGTCTGTACACAATCTCCATGTTCCTCCTTTCTTGGGTGCCAAAATGGTAGGAACAGAACATGGGCTGATGGTCTTTCTTATTAGCCCTTAATCCATTAGTTCTTGTACTTCCTTTGTAACTTCCCTATTCTATTCAGGAGTTAGCTTGTAAGGTTCCTTGTTTGGCAATGATACCCCTGGAATCAAATCTATTTGATGACTGATTGCTCTCTTAGGTGGCAAGGTTGTAGGTGCTCCATCTAATATAATGTCCTTAAACTCCTTCAAAATCTGCTACACTTCATGAGGTATGCCCTCTTTCTTGGTCTCTATGTCCTCCTTAGGTTTCACTACAATAGCATAACCCACTCCTTCGTCTTTCTCAAGAGTCTTCATGAACTCTTTCCCCTTCAACATTAGTACATTACATCCACTTCCTTGGCTATCTTGTTCAAGTAAAGACTGAATTTTGTAGCTCACACCATCCTTCATAAAAGTGTATGAGTTGAGTTCACCATTGTGCATAGCCTTTCTATCAAACTGTCATGGCCTACCTAGTAATAGGTGACAAGAATCCATTGGCAAAACATCACATGAGAGCGTGTCCTTATATCCACCTATGGTGAACTCAATCCATGCCTGTTCATTAACCAAGACATGCTGCCCTTTATTCAACCATGTGACCTTATAAGGAGTGCTATGAGATATTTTAGGAATCTTGAGCTTGGTAATGGCCTCCTCGGAGATTATGTTATCAGCAGACCCTGAGTGTATGATAACTTTGCAGACTTTTCCCATTATCTTACATCTTACCTTGAAGAGTGACCTTCTTTGTTTGGGCTCCTCCTTGACTGGTTCTCTGATTAGGACCCTCTTTATCATCAAATTTTCACCACTCTTTGAATCCAATTGAATTTTAGGAGACTTCACACTTGAAGTATCTTCATGTACATATGCCACTTTCTTGTCACCTTGTGAAGATGATCCTTTTTCAAGACACCTATAGGCGGGATGCCCCAATTGCTGACAGTGGTAACACTTCATGGTGGCAAAATAAGATGGTCCTCTTCCTCCTGGTGATCTACCTCTTCCTCCAAATCCTATACCTCTACTTGAACCACCCCTTTGGCTGGTCTCTCCACTTTGTTCAGTAATCTTGGACTCACCTTGAGGTCTACTCTCATTGCTTCTACCTCCATAGCTTCCCCTATGTCCTTTTCCATCTCTGCCCCTTCCTCTATTCTTTGAGGACTGGTTCTGCTTCCTTTTGTTGGACTCCAACTAATTTGGAATCTGATTGAAGGATCTATGATTAAAACATCACTGAGAAGTTGTTGATTAGATATGTAATATGATTAAATCAGTATTATGTTGTCATTGATGTCAACTAGTTTGACATCACTTATCTTATAAGTTACTACACTGAGACATCTAAAGAAAAGTGGAAAAGAGATGAAGAATAGAGAAATCTACATGAGGAAAGATGTACATGATAGATGAGGATAAGGAACACATTGAGTAACTTTTTGATGAGTCTATGACTTGATGATATTGAATTCATTACGTTGCATTCATGTATAATGGAGTATAGAGCTGAAAGACACAAAGCAGTGTTGTTGGTAAATGAAGCATTTCTAGTATACACCGATGGAGTGTAGTATACCGACTGTAGTATTAACTGAGCAGTGTTCACTGATGCATTTCTTTGTTAACTGAGTGAAACAAAATGAATTAAATGTTTAGTTTAGCCGATAAGATTGATGAGCTGGCAAGAGTATAACATCGAGGTAATAGATAATGTTTGTTACGAAAATCAATGGCTGACAAAATTCAAAGAAGATCTAACGAAGTAGATTGAAACATGTTATTGACACAAGTATCGAGAAGGTTTAAGCGGCAAAATCTATGAATATGATTAAGCGGCAAAATCTAATGGTGGAGAAGAAAATGATTTACTCATCTATATAAGAGAACATAATCTCTTTATGAAAACATTGGGAAGAAGAAGAAGCTACAGGACTATCGTGTGAATAAGATTTCATGCATTCTGATCATACTGGTTAGTGAGAACCGAGCTGCAGAGCAATTACCAAGCTACAAAGAGCAGTTATCGATGGACAGTAAGTTGATACACTATTGAATCTGAAGTGAATTATTGATCAAAAGGATTTGAATGAACTAAATATTGATCTGTAATCTGCAATTGAAGTTGTATTAAGGCAGGTCATTTTACTGTTACATATTTAACCATTGTATACAATCTAAATCTCTTAACCGAGTGGACTCTGAAAGTCTTATGATGTATCATTCATAGAATGAACATTGTTATCCTGCCAACTCCATAGTGAATGCTAGTTGGATGATAACTTCTAGTCTAAAATCCTCTAACAAGGTCACACCTGACAGTGTGTTTGTAACCTTTAACAGGGTTGGGTCTTAACCGACCTCACTTCAGAAGAGTGAACAATTTTGGGTTGTTGGTCCCAGGTGGTTTTTCCCTTTATAGGGTTTCCATGTTAAATCTCTTATGTTATGTGTTGATTGTGATATTTGTTTGTTATCATACTTTGCATGTTACATATTAGATTTGATCGGTAAATAGTTATAAGTATTAGACTGGTAATCGGTAAAAGCATAGACAATAAGAGTTATTATTGCTTACTGACGAGCAGAAATAGAAGAAATTTGTTTTGGATTATACATTTTGTATTGGGACATTGGATAACTGATTCACCCCCCTCTCAGTTATTCTAACAATTGGTATCAGAGCTCAGTTGCTTGGAATAGAGTTTTAAAGACTTAAGCATAAAGGTCTCAAGATATATAAGAGGGAAGTACCGAAACTGAATAAAGAGAACTTTGCAGTATGGCAAAGTAGAATGAAGCTACACATATCTGGAATTGGGAACTCAGCACTAGATCTAATGCAAAATGGCTACATACAACCACCCACTGGTCCCCTAATTGTTGATCAACTGAAGGATAAGCATGAACATAATGTTACTATGATGGAACTTGCTACTGCCTGTACCAACACTGAATTTGAAGATATCAAGACATGCACAACTGCCAAAGGAATGTGGGATAAGTTAGCACAAATCTACAGTGGAGACCTGAATGTCAAAAGAGCCCGAGATGAAAGTCTGAGAGGCAGATTTGATGAAATGAGAATGAAAGAAGGTGAGAACATTGTCCAATATTCAAATAGACTCAAAGAAGTGGTACATGCTATTAGAGCATCTAATGGAGTAATTGACAATGAAACAGTGATAAGGAAGATTCTCAGAACTTTGCTACCAGTTTATGCAATCAAGATTTCTGCAATTCATGAAACAAGAGCTACATCCAACCTCACTCTTGACACTCTGATTGGTAAACTTACAACCTTTGAATTAAACAATTTTGATAACAGTGTTGTTCCTTCTATTGAATCCGCTTTCATGTCTTCTCTGAAGATTGGAAAGTCTAGCAGGAATAGTAAGAATTGTGATAGTGATGACAATACCGATGATGAACTTGATGAGCTTGAAGCACTTATGGCTAGAAGATTGCCCAAAGGAAAAGGAAGGTATAGAGGTAAGCTACCTTTAGCATTCTTCAATTGTAAGGAAGTCGGTAACATCGCTACTAGATGTCCACAGAAGAAAGATGATGATAGATCCAAAGACCGATCTAAAGGAAGCTATGGAAGAAGAATCAACAGAGGTTACCGACACAACAACAGAGACAACCAAGATGAAAAAGGCAAAAAGGTATGTTACATAGCTGAAGATATTGAAACTGAATCTGATTCTGATGATGATATAGAAGTTGTATTTGTTGCTATGAAAGATGACTCATAAGAGGAAGAGAAACATGAAGAGATAGCACTGATCTCTAAAGTAAGCAGAAATGATACATGGATCATAGACAGTGGCTGCACACATCATATGACCGGTGATGTAGAGAAATTTGATCAGCTTGTTGAATATAATAGAGGATCTGTGAGAATGGAAATGATGCACCTTGTATGGTAAGAGGTAAAGGCTCACTGATGATCAATGATAGATTAAAATGTGAAAATGCATATTGGGTAGATGGACTAAACTATAATCTAATAAGTGTGGCTTAGCTGAACAATTCAGGCCACCGACTGGCTTTTGAGAGCAAAAAGGTGAAGATTTATGATGATGGAGGAAGACTTGTCGAAACTAGTACACAATCTAGAGGTAATCTATTCTATCTTGATATAGATCATTCTTCTTATTTGTTAATAAAGGATGAAGATGCTTGGTTGTGGCACCAAAGCTTATGCCATGTGAACTTTGACAACATGATCAAGATTAGTAGAAAGAAAAGAGTTAGAGGATTGCCTAACTTGACAAAACCTGATCATGCCATGTGCCATGAATGTCAGAAAGGTAAGATGACTAAGTCTACTTTTAAAAGCAAGGACTTTTCAACAAAGAAGATACTTGAGTTGGTTCATACCGACCTGTGTGGTCCTATGAGAACTCAGAGCTATTCTGGTGATAGATATTTTATTCTTTTTGTTGATGATTATACTAGACTGATGACTGTTATGTTCTTGAAAGAGAAATTTGAAGCTTTCAAAATGTTTAAGTGGTATAAAGCTAAGGTAGAAAAAGAAACCAGTAAGGAAATAAAGTGCTTAAGATCTGATAGAGGAGGTGAATTTATCTCTGATGAATTTACTAAATTTTGCAATGAGCATGGAATCAAGAGGTAGGTATCTACACTGAGGACACCTCAGCAAAATGGCATTGCTAAAAGAAGGAATAGGTCTATAATTGACTGTGCTAGAACTTTGATGATACAGAAGAATGTTGCTCAAACATATTGGAGGGAAGCTATCAGCACAGTTCTATATGTTCTTAACCGAGTACAACTGAAGAAGGACTCCAACTGAACACCTTATGAACTATGGTTTGGACACAAACCTACTGTGAGTTATTTTAGAATTTTTGGAAGTAAATGCTTTATCTTGAAAGATGAGAGAAATGGCAAATTTGATTCTAAAGGAGATGAAGGAATATTTCTTGGATATTCCACTACAAGTAAAGTATAAAATGTTTGAATAAGGCTACAAATAAAATTGTTGAGAGTACTAATGTTCGTGTTGATGAGTTTGATGACAAGTACATAGAGGAAAGTACAAAGGAACCAAAAGACTATGGTAGATTCACTTACATTGAACATCCAGAGTATCTACCGACATCGCAAGCTGTATCAACCAGTCAGTAGGGAAATAATGCAGTACAACAGACACCACAAATTGATGAACATGAAGAAGCTACCGAGTAAGGAAATGACCCTGAGTAGGATGAACAAGAAAGGAGAAATCAAGTCTTGGCTAGTTTTGTTAGGAGACATCATTCTGAAACATAAATCATTGGAGACAGACATGCTGGAATGCAAACCAGAAGCAAAACAAGACAAGGTACATGTCTAATTTGTGAATTTGAACCTAAAACTGTGAAAGTTGCATTAGAGAATGAAGAATGGGTTAATGAAATGAAGGAGGAAATAGAGCAAATAGAAAAGAACAAAACCTAGTCCTTAGTACCTTGACCAATAGATAAGAATGTTATCAGTACTAAGTGGATATACAGGAATAAATTGAATGAAAATGGTGATGTCACAAGAAATAAAGCTAGATTAGTATGCAAGGGATATGCACAGGAAGAAGGCATTGACTATGGTGAGACATTTGCACTAGTTTCTAGATTAGAAGGAGTTAGAATGCTACTTGCATATGCTGCACATAAGAAATTCAAAGTCTATCAAATGGATGTGAAGTTAGCATTTTTGAATGGTATACTTGAAGAAGAAGTCTACATTGAACAACCTGAAAGATTTGTTGATCCCGACAATAAAGACATGGTATGTAGATTACATAAAGCCTTAGATGGACTAAAGCAAGCACCAAGAGCATGGTATGAAAGACTACATACTTACTTGTTAAGTATTGGATTTGTTAGAACAAGTGAAAATAGCAATCTGTATGTGAAAGGTGATACTAATGATACTATTATCGCTGCTGAATTTTTTGTTGATGATATTATCTTTGGTGGCTTAGATCTTGTGTGCAAGGCATTTGCTGATGAAATGCAAAAGGAATTTGAAATGTCTATGTTTAGAGAGATTAAATTCTTTCTTGGACTTCAAGTGATTCAACAGAGTGATGGCATATTCATCACACAATCTAAATACATAAAGGAAGTACTGAAGACATTTGGCATGGAAGATGGTAAACTTGTGGGAAAACTGATGGCTACTAGATGCAAATTGACAAAGGAGGATGAAACTACTGAAGTAAATCAGACACTTTACCGATCTATGATTGGCAAGTTAATGTACGTAGTTCACAATAGGCCAGATATAGCACATGTTGTGGGAATTGTTGCAAGATTTTTTGCTAACCCTAGAGAATCACACATGATAGCTACAAAAAGGATCTTAAGATACTTGAAGAAAATAGAAAATTATGGATTATGGTATTCTAAGGAAGGGAAGTTTGAACTGAAAGTTTACACCGATGCTGATTGGGCTGGAAATATGGATGATAGAAAAAGCACCACCGGAGGAGCATTTTTCTTTGGTGAAAGACTTGTAACCTGGACAAGTAAAAAGTAGGCTTGTATTTCTCGGTCTACAGCTGAAGCAGAGTATGTTGCTGCTGCTACCAACTATTCAAACATTTCATATATCAAACAAGTGTTGGAAGGAATGAATGAGGTAATCACTGACCCGGTGATTATATATTGTGACAACACTAGTGCTATTAATATTTCAAAGAATCCTGTGATGCACTCTAAGACAAAGCATATATCTATTAAGTATCATTACTTAAGAGAACAAGTGCAAGAGAAGCAAGTAAAGTTTGCATTTGTCACATCTAAAGAACAACTTGCAGATATTTTTACAAAGCCCCTACCGAAGGACAAATTTGAATACTTGAGGACTAGACTTGGGGTCCGTCCCCTATCTATCAGTTACTAAGGTGATCTGGATGTTGCATTAGCCAATTTTTATCAGAAGATCATTCATGTTGATGCAACATAGTTCACACTTTGAATCATGTTTAAGGTTGTGATTAAGTTTGATAACTTGAACTGATGAGAAATTAGTATATAGAGATACAAAGGAAGTACTGAACACCACAAAGAGTTACTTGGCTACTACAGAGCTGATTGTTTATTTGTTTCTTTGGCATTGCTGTCAAAGGGAGAGATAAACATATGAAATGAAAAGGGGAGAGATATATATGAAATGAAATGGAACAAGCACCGACGATAATTATCTAAGGGAGAGTATTGAAGATCAGTTACAAAGAATAGAAGCAGGAATAGGAGAACTAAAAAGATCACAACTACAGAAAGGTAAAGCTGAGAAAGGTAAAGCTATATTACTTAATGCTGGTTCAATAACGTAGTGATTAAACATATTAAGTCTATTCAACTTACATCATTTGTTTACAAAGTGGTAGAATGTATGTTTGGTATGTGTATGGTACATTTCATATTACTTGAAGTTGCCATCAATGCCAAAGGGAGAGATTGTTGGACTACAACTGATTTGGAATCTGATTGAAGGATCTATGATTATAAGATCACTGAGAAGTTGTTGATTAGATATGTAATATGATTAAATCAGTATTATGTTGTCATTGATGTCAACTAGTTTGACAACACTTATCTTGTAAGTTACTACACCGAGACATCTGAAGAAAAGTGGAAAAGAGATGAAGAACAGAGAAATCTACATGAGGAAAGATGTACATGACAGATGAGGATAAGGAACACATTGAGTAACTTTTTGATGAGTCTATGACTTGATGATACTGACTTCATTATGTTGCATTCATCTATAATGGAGTATAGAGTTGAAAGACACAAAGCAGTGTTGTCAGTAAATGAAGCATTTCTAGTATACACCGACGGAGTGTAGTATACCGACCACAGTATTAACCGAGCAATGTTCACCGACACATTTCTTTGTTAACCGAGTGGAACAAAATGAATTAAATGTTTAGTTTAGCCGATAAGATTGATGAGCTGGCAAGAGTATAACATCGAGGTAACAGATAATGTTTGTTACGCAGATCAACGATTGACAAAATTCAAAGAAGATCTAACGAAGTAGATTGAAACATGTTATTGACACAAGTACTGAGAGAGTTTAAGTAGAAAAATCTATGAATATGATTAAGCGGAAAAATCTGATGGTGGGGAAGAAAATGATTTACTTGTCTATATAAGAGAATAGAATATCTTTATGAAAACGTCGGGAAGAAGAAGAAGCTGCAGGACTATCACGTGAATAAGGTTTCATGCATTCTGATCATACTAGTTAGTGAGAATCAAGCTGTTGAGCAATTACTGAGCTATAGAGAGTAGTTACCAACAGACAGTAAGTTGATACAGTATTGAATTTGAAGTGAATTATTGATCAGAAGGATTTGAATGAACTAAATATTGATCTATAATCTGCAATTGAAGTTGTATTAAGGCAGGTCATTTTACTGTTACATATTTAGCCATTGTATACAGTCTAAATCTCTTAACCGAGTGGACTTTGAAAGTCTTATGATGTATCATTCATAGAATGAACATTGTTATCCTGTCAACCACATAGTAAATGCTAGTTGGATGATAACTTCTAGTCTAAAATCCTCTAACAAGGTCACACTTGACAGTGTGTTTGTAACCTTTAACAGGGTTGGGTCTTAACTGACCTCACTTTAGAAGAGTGAAAAATTTTGGGTTGTCGGTCCCAGGTGGTTTTTCCCTTTATAGGGTTTCCACGTTAAATCTCTTATGTTATGTGTTGATTGTGATATTTGTTTGTTATCATACTTTTCATGTTGCATATTAGATTTGATCGGTAAATAGTTATAAGTATTAGACTAGTAATCGGTAAAAGCACAGATAGTAAGAGTTATTATTGCTTACCGACGAGTAGAAATAGAAGAAATTTGTTTTGGATTATACATTTTGTATTGGGACATTGGATAACTAATTCACCCCCCTCTTAGTTATTCTAACACCTTTTTCCTTTCTCTTCCACCTTTAAAGCAATTTGATAGCATTGATGGACTTTTTTAGGAGTGACAAGGCTCATATCTTCTTGGATGGACCACTTAAGACCATTCAAATATCTTGCCAACCTAATGCTTTCATCTTCCACCACCTTGCATAGTTTTTGAAATTCTTCAGTATAAGAGTGTACATCCATCTCTTTTTGTCTAAGGTTATGCCTTCTCCTATGCAACTATATCTTATAATCATCAGGAATATAAGCCTGCCTGATTTTAGTCACCATTCCTTTCCAAGTAACTATGGGGCTCTTCCCTTCCTTTTCTCTTTCTATTTGGACAAATTTCCACCAGGTTAAAACAGAGCCTCTTTACCTTGACTTTGCTACTTTGACCTTCTGAGCATCAGAGACACCATCACATTCAAAATGGTTCTCCATTCCATCAATCCAATCCATGATCAGATCTAGATCCATCTTGCCACTGAACAAAGGGATGCCTTCCAAAGCTTTTCTATTTATTGCCTTTAATGCCTTTAAGAAAGGATCTTCTAGTATAATAGGGTCTAGTGTTGGGGTTTCCTCCTCCAACTCAAGCTCCTTCTCTTTGGCTTCCTGCTCTTTTTTTTTCTCCATCTTATCCTTAACTCTATCTACCTTGTCTTTGACATCACTTAACAACTGCTCTAGTTGTGCTATAGTCTTTCTCTCAATAACCTGTTATCCTCCTCTTGCTCTTCTACTTTCTTGGCCAATTCTAAATTGGTCACCATCTTTTTGGATCCACTAGATTCAGTAGGTGAAATCATCAACCTTTCTCTATAATTACTTTTCCCACACCTTTATAAGGCTCTGATACCACTTGATAGGGAGAGGGGATGAACTAATCACTAGTTCATGCTTCTTGTCTATGATTTAGACTTGAGGTGACTTGCAAGTACACCAAATGGATTTATAGGACCTACTTAAATCCCTGATCCCCTGATCCTAGACCCCACTATTCTATCTTGAACAAAATCTTCCACTTGCCATCTACTAGGCTTGCATGCTAGGTGAGGAACACACAAAGTTCCTAAGCTCTACTAAAGTCTTTCTTCACAATTCTTTGCACACATCTTGTAGGGTCATAGAGATGCTTCAAGACCTCTTAAAATGCTTGTTTCAATGCCTAGGTCAACCCTAAGCATTTATCTTCTCTACTGATTCTTCACTTTTATACCAAAACAAGGCTACTAGAAGGGAGCCCCAATTAGCCCTCTTGCTCTGAGAAATCAGGCTAGTACTCCAAATTCTTCCGCTAACCATCCCAAAATTCCTTTAGAGACTTTCATTCATTTGGAAAACCCTTAGATATTTTCAAGGTTTTGGGTCTCAAGAAGGTTGTACTGTACCTCTACACAAAGTGAGGGTTTGGAGGGTTTCTAGGCGGCATGTCTGTTCTTTGGTTTGGTTTGATACTTTGTGGGATTTCCACAAAATTCTCCTCTTCATCAAGGGACCTTAACTCACTCCCCTAACTATCCCATGCATGCTTCCTTCATCATCTTCACAACCCTACCAATTACAAACTCTACAACAACATTCTTCCCTAACCGGGCTTGCTTAGGATTGCCTAGGGCAAGAGCTTAAAAATGCCTCCATAGGTTTTGAAGGGCCCTCCTCCTGCAAACATATAGTACATTGAACCTTCTCACTATCCCCAAATGGTTGTACTGAGTCTATGGTGGGATAGTGACTTACATTGCTCACAAGTCCAACTGTCTAGTTCAAGACAGTGGCTGGCTAGAACAGTCTATTTACAAATTTGACAAAAGAAAACTACTAGTACCTAATCTAATGAATTGAAATCTACTCTAAACAATACAAAAAATCATGCCAAGGTATTACAATAACAAATTTAGCACTCCAAAGCTTCCATTCATTCACTGAGATTCTTTTCATGCACAAAACAATCACAACAGTCTACTGTCCATACTCTGACATACCTGTACTGGCAATATTAGGGTTTCTTTTATTCATATATGGTCTCTTAGGTCTTTTCCTAGTATGTTTAGGGCTCTCATCACATTAGAAGAGGAATCCACCATTTTAGGACATAATGCTAAAATGTTGTCAAGCAACATTTTCAAAAGTTGCAAAGTTGCACTTTGCAACTTTTGCAACTTTTTGCTCAATAGACCAAATCTAAGCCTTCTAAGGCTTGTGACTCCTCTTAGTGGAAATCTAAGTGTAGAACCACTGATTCCAATATAAAATAACTCTAAAAATCCAAAATGGACTACTGACTCCTTCCAATGACCTTACTCTCAGAGGCGTCTATCAACTTCTAAGGCCATCCTAAGAACTCCTAAGACCTTTTAGACTCTAACTAACTTTGCCATGTACAAAAGAGGTCCTCAGACCTTTATTTTAATTACAAGGCTCATTAAGAACACCACACAACAAAATTGTATGCAATGGTGAGGGCCATGTTCTCTAGGTGCCCCTACACCAAAAGGTATCTTAGGGACATTGGATGAATTTGGGATTTGTCCTTGCAGATGTGCCTGAGCTTGCGATCGAGTAATTGCATTTGCTGATTGATTTTCTCTATCTTTTCTTACAATTATGATGACATTGCAATGCATAGATAGGCATGGTTCAACCATATTGATGACATCATTATTTCTAGAGTAGGAATAATTGACTTTAGCACCCACATTAGGCTGAGAAGATGAATCTCCTTGACCATGTCTCGGAAATGGCTCTGTGAATGCTGTATGATCATTATTTCTTTTATGATTGTTAATTACAATTTCTCCATTATCAATTTTGTCTTGTATGATGTGTTTCAGGAATATGCATTTATTAGTCTTATGAGCCTTATTACGATGGAAGTCACAGAAATCATTCTCTCTCCACCATTTTGGTTTAGGTTCAAGATCAAATACCTTTATCTCAGGCAAGGAGATGATGTTGTTGGCCAACAGAGTCTTCATGGTGGATTCTAAGGATTCTCCAAGATGAGTAAACTTACATTTAAGATCTGTAGCCCAAGGTTTATAGTTAGATGGCTTCTTGTTAGATTCTGTTGCTTTAGCTTTGGAAGCTTTGATGGCTTGGGTGCCAACAGTGAGATTGAAAGCAGGTGCCTTAGATGGGGCATGAATAGCATCAACAATGCCATCTATGACGATGCCCTTATTCTTGTTCTAGTTTTTTCCTTTGTCTTTAGAATTAGATCTAGATTCATACTTGTCCTTTTGAAGTGATATGTCTCCTTTTTGCACAAGTACTTTCTCAATTTTGATTGCTTTTTCTACCATTTTATCAAAGGATATATGATTTTTCATTTGCAAATGGTTGTTGAGTTCTGGAACAAGATTGTTGATGAAAATTTCCAGCTTCTTGGTTTCTGGAATGGGTCTAGCATATAGAGAAAACTTCTTCCTCCATCGTTTGACAAAAGTCAAGAATGGTTCTCTTGAGTTCTATTTCAGATTGCAGATGTCGATCATAGTGACTGGATGTTGGATGTTGTAGGAGGATTGTTGATAGCACAATTTGATTAACTCCTTGAAAGTTTTAATAGTAGGGGGCATTTTTGAGAACCAATGAATAGCCGACCCTCCCAGAGATCAAGGGAAAAGATGCATTAGGTAGGTTGGTTCATGTATGAACTCCATAGATTGAGTATAGAATTCTCTGACATGATCTTGAGGATCAGAGTTTCCATCATACTTATCATATTTAGGTATTTCCACTCACTTAGGGAATGGTGGCATGTACAAGTCTTTATCAAATGGAAAAGGACATAGAGCTTCCATGGAGAACTCCTTAGGTTCCTTTTCTTTTTCAAGTTTGTTAAGTTTGATTTACATGGCATGCATCTGTTTCATCATAGCGGTGATTGGAGTTTCTTCCTCATGTGTAATGAAATCTTCAACATTAAATTTGGGAGGAAGTTTAGCCCCTTGACAAGCTAACTCTAGGA
The DNA here is from genome assembly GCA_027943335.1 of Chamaecyparis obtusa. NCBI lineage: Eukaryota > Viridiplantae > Streptophyta > Pinopsida > Cupressales > Cupressaceae > Chamaecyparis > Chamaecyparis obtusa. The sequence continues at coordinate 2,832,863 of BSBK01000484.1, forward strand.
AGTATGTTTCTCTATCTTCCTTCAAGAAATGCCTCATCATTTTCTTAAAGTCATCATCATTTTGATATCAAGCAATTTCAAAAGGTCTGGATTCTTGATCGGCACCATGTTGTGATTGATGTCCTTGGGAACTATGGTTTGTCCTTTCTTGAAACATGTTAGGAGTTTTAGGACTCCCCGGGATAGATTGATGTGGAGTTTGTTGATCACCTCCATGGGTTGATAGAAGGGGGGTATGTAACCAATTTTTAATCAAAGATTTCCAAGACCGTCATCTTCGTAAAGACCTGAATTGTAGAGTTGCTCAAAGGTTGGACCCACGTGAGTAGAAAAGGTAAGGTATTGGGTGCTTCTTCGGATTTCTTGTGTGAGGAAGCTCTAGTTTCCACCATTAACCTTGGATGAAGCAAAAGAGAAAGATGAAGACACTAAAGAATGACTTGATCCAAGAAGATCAAATGATGCAACCTTATCAATATTGGATTGATTGAAGATTAGATTGGACGTAAATGAAGGATATTGTGCCCTAGTAGTATGGGTAGATTCCTAAAAGATGGCGGATATGAGCTCACAACACTTAGTCATTTTGTATGAAGATTATTTTGACAAGTTTTTGACACAAGATGAAAAAGACTCAAATTGATAAATCGGAAGGCTAAATCAGACTCAAGAGACCACTTTAAATGATCGAATTCTTTCTAGTTTCTGCTTTATTCCTGATACAATGAATATTTTGATAGAATCTAGAAATAGGCTGCAAAAACTGGATTCCTGACAAATTTTGAAGGCTTTTGACAACTTTGACTTTAGCTTTGATACAAGTTTTGAAATTTCAAGATGACTTTTGACACCAAAAAGGACTTTTGCTTCAAATTTGCAATTTTTCAGTTTCCAGTTTTAGATTATTTGTAAGATATCCTCTATTCAAGTTTGCAGATTTGTGTAATAGTTCGGGATTGTTCATTTCCAAAGGACCAAATAGATAGCAAACATGCAGAACAACAAGCAAAGGGAAGCAAACAATCATCTCAAAACAATGAACAAGGGCAAAAGCAACCTTGTGCATGAACAATCAATAGTGACTTATTGTACTAATCCCCAGGAATGCTAATTGTGTATATTCTCAAAAGTTTTTTAATATTGCACATAGTCCTAGAAAATGAAAAGTTGGCCTCGTTAAGGTTTGTAGCAATGGTCTGACTCTGCAACTTTTATGATCTCAAGAGGGTGAACTCCAATCCAAGTGCACCGAGGTTTTGACATAGTCTGAGAATTTAATCAATCAGGATTTGCTAGGGAGATCTGATAGCCCAACAAGAGACCACACTTGTAAAGATTTCCTCCACAAGGATATTTATATAGCAGTTGTTGCTACCACGGTGAAAATGGCTATTACCGTTTGAGGTCCCATCCACGTAGTTGACCCAGTAAAGGGAATGTCCACTACGGTTAACCCTCTCTAAAGGTGACTCACAAAAGATACCACATGGGGACTTGGTCCAGATCCAAGGATTTGAGTTTCTGATACTACCCAAAAAGGGAGTAGAGTATAATCATCTATCCTTATCACTTTTAACCATTTTTCTATCTGTTTGAGACTAGTAGAGGATGTTTCCCCTGTGAGAGCCCCCTTTAGGTTTGAGAAGATGTGGTTTCATAATGCAGATCTCTTGGATAGAATTAAGGATTGGTGGGTTAATGCTCCAAGATGGTCAGGTAATTGTGCTTTCATTTTTTTTTTTAAACTTCAATTTGTTAAAGAAAATCTAAAAGTCTAGAACAGAGAAGTCTTCAAGAATATCTTTGTGGAAAAAATTTCTTTAGAATCGGAGTTAGCCTCATTAAACGAGATCATTGTTAGGAATGGTACGGATAGTGTTGTTTTTAACAAAGAGAAAGATCTTAAATGTAAATATTCTGATGTGTTGAAAGCGAAAGAAACCTTTTAGAGACAAAAATCTAGGGAATTGTGGTTAAAGGAGGGGGACAGGAATACCAAATTTTTCCATAACTCAGTTAAAGGTAGAAGAGCAGCTAATAAGATATTTGTTATTAAGAATAGCTAGGGTCATCAAATCTCAGATCAAGATCTTATTAACAAGGAGGCGGTAAGATATTTCTCTAGCATTTTTGCTAAAAAGGAGGTGATTGTGCCGGATGATTTTGAACTGTTGGATGTTCTTCCCAAGTTAGTTTCAACTGCTCAGAATCAAAGTTTACTGTGTCCAATCTCAGAACAGGAAGTCAAAACTACTTTATTCAGTATGGGAAGTGATAAGGCACCTGGTCTTGATGGATTTCTTGCTCTTTTTTTTAGAAGTCTTGGTCTTATCTTGGCAGTGATTTGTGTAAGGTGGTAGAGGAATCAAGGAGAGGTGGATTCATCTTTAAGGATTTCAACAACACTTTCCTTGCTTTGATCCCCGAGAAGGGAAAGAAAGAGTCATTTGCTGATTTCAAACCTATTGCTCTTTGTAACACAGTCTACAAGGTGATTACTAAAGTGATAGCTAACAGATTAAAGCAGGTGCTACCCTCTATCATCTCAGAGGAACAAAGTGGCTTTGCACCTGGTAGATCCATTTATGAAGGCATCATTATTGTTCATGAAGTAATCCACTCGGTTAGGATAGGAAAAAAGGCAGGTATGATGATTAAACTTGATATTAAGAAGGCTTATGATAATGTTAACCGATGCTTTTTGATGAAAGTTCTTAGCAGGTTTGGTTTTGACCCCATTTGGTGTCACTAGGTGTCTAGTTGTATTTCCTCTCCTCATCTCTCTGTCTTGGTAAATAGTAGCCCTCAGGGGTTTTTTGAGACTTCCACAGGTATTCGATAGGGAGACCCCCTTTCTCCTTTCCTATTCATTATTCTTGCTGAAGCCCTAGGCAGATCGGTTCAGAGGGTGGCTTCTGTTGGCTTGCGAAAAGGCATCCAAATTGCTTGGGATGTTGATCTGGTCACCCATTTACAATTTGTTGATGACACATACCTGATGGGGGAAGCCTCAACAAGAGAAGCTAGAGTTATCAAATCTACTCTTGATTCCTATAGCTTAGTCTCAGGACAATTTATTAATTGGGAAAAGTCAAAAGTGTTCTTTTTTAACACCCTTCCTCTAACGCAACAACATATTGTTAGGATTTTGGGAATGAAGATTGGCTCTCTCCCTAGCAAATATCTGGCTATCCCTTTATTTGGGGGGGCTTCTAAGTCTAATTTATGGAAGGATCTAGTTGACAGCTACTTGAAGAGAATGGAAAGTTGGAAAGGAAAATGGCTCACTTACGCTAGCCACATTCTTATGTTGCAATCAGTTATTTCAACAATCCCTATATTCTCAATGAGCTGCCTTAAGATTCCTATGAAGGTTCTAAAGTATTTTGAATAGAGGCTGAGAAAGTTCTTTTGGAAAGGCGGTCAAGAGGAGGAGAAAATTATGCTTATTGCCTAGGACATATATGCACATCTCGAAAACATGGTGGGGTAGGTCTCCGAAGATGGAATTTGGTTAATAAAGCCTTGGGGGCGAAATTGGTGTGGGAGATATATATTAAATCAACTCAACTATGGGTTCAAATTCTCAGGGTGAAATATTTAGATTCTATGGAGAAAAACTGTATTCTTACTATTCAAAACCCTCCAAAAGGCTCTGTCATTTGGAATTTTATACTGGAGTGTAGATCTGTGATTTGTGAGCACATGTCTTGGTAGCTTGGGGATGGTCAGGATGCATTGTTCTGGGAGGATTCATGGGATGGGAATCCCATTCTAGAAAATTTAATTGCATCTAGAGATATTATTGATTTCTTCTCAAATCTATGGGGGACTAAGGTGCATGATTATATGGTGCTGAAGGAGGAACTGGTTGGTCTAGTGTGGAAATGGAAAGAGTTACCTTCCATGGGAATTAGTGAGGCAATGTGTCTTACCATGAAGATTATTTTCAAAGAGCAGGCGACTTCTTTGTTGGAGGCTAGTGATATTCTTATTTGGTGTGTTGCAAAGAGTGGTCAATACTCTGCTAGAATGGGGTATAAACTCTTGATGAATGTGAATTGTAATAATGATTGGCCTTACAGGCTCTATTGGGACAAAGATTGTCTTCCAAAAGCTGGGCCTTTTTCATGGCTGGCTATTCATAGAAAGATTCTTATTGGTGAGCGCAGGAAGAAATATGGTTTTGTTGGGCCCTCTATGTGCGCGATGTGCAGGAAGGAACAAGAAGATGTGGATCACCTTCTTGTCCATTGTGACTTTGCTTATAGGTGTTGGGAGATGGTGAGAAAGCGGTTGAATTTTTATGGCCCACTCCCTTTCTTAGTGACAGATGTGTTTAAAGGGTGGAGATCTTATCCTACTAAATCCACTCTATCCAAAATATGGATTATTTGCCCTTCAATTATCATCTGGGAGATCTAGAAGGAATGGAATAGGCACATCTTTCATGACTCTTATGAAAGTGTGGAATGTGTTTGTAACAGGATTAATTTGTCTATTGAAGAAGTGATGAGTTCAGTAGTAAAGACACTTAATACTGACATAGTTTTCTCCTTAGCTGATGGTTTGATTCATAAGCAGTGGTCGGGGATTGTGGTTAGATATAGATCAGATGGGTTGAAGAAAGATGGGGCCAAAGTATTTAGAAAAGATGTGAAATGGAAGCCTCCAGATTTAGGGTGGACTAAGATTAATTTCGATGGCTCATCTAAACAGAACCTAGGAATCTCTGGGATTGGAGTGATTGCTAGGAATGATAGAGGGGATGTGTTAGCTTATGCAGCAGAAAGAATTACGGAGGGGACAAATAATGTGGCAGAGACAAAGGCTGCCCTTCTTGCAGTTAGAGTTAGCCAAATGTTGACGGTGGATAAATTGCACTTAGAAGGGGATTTGCAGATCATTATAGAGGTGTTGAAAAAAGGTCAGTCTCAGACTTGGTTTATCAACAGTGTTATAAGGGAGGTGAATCCTTTTTTACAGAGGTTGAGCGATTTTACATTTAGTCACACTTTGAGAGAGGGGAATGTGGAGTCTGATATTTTGGCTAATTGGGAAACCACATTTGATAAGTCGGGACTTTTGATTTTTGAAGATCTTTCAACGTGGGAGAGGCATTAATCAAGATTTCAAATTAGTAAAGGACACATGTATTAGGATGGTGTTGGATCGTGATTTGAATGCTTGGGTGTGTGGCATTCAGATGTGAAGGATGATGATGTAAGTGAGGATGATGTTGTAATGATGCCCTTTGATGACATTTAGTCCAGCTCATTCATTTTATAACAAGCCTTGGCTTGGTGTTTAGTAATTTGTGATGTGAGTTGATGACTTGCACGATTGGGCTGGAGCATGGAAGACAAGATATATTCAGCCTTCGCTATGTTGAAATTCAGTTTTTTAAGTTGGTTTGTTTGCAAATGGGTTGCGTTAATATATCATGGAGGCGACCTTTAGTGTGGACTTGGAGAAGTAGATGAAGGCTTTCAAGGGACCTGTTAGTGTAGAGAGAATTAGAGGGCTGCTCAAAATCAAGTTTGAGCGAATGGTGACTGCGGTTCTAAAGGTTATTGGCTCCTAGTTTTAGGAATGCTGAATTAAACATAGAACGAATCTTGATGTCATATCTGTCTTTATTGCTTTGGGTTTGGAGATTAGAGAAAGTGAAAATTAAGTTGAGAGAGTTACCAGGGCCTTTTTTGAGGAGGACGTGTTAGGCGGATTGGACTCCATCTTAGAATGGTCGATCCCGGGCATAGGGAAAAATTTCTTTGAATGCTTTGAGGAAGATGCCGACGCGGATAGATATGGGCTTATTCCTTTTCTCATATGGGAAGGGAAAGTAGACAAATCCAAAATGTTCATGGCGGCGGTGGCAGGTCGGGAGGAGCTTAAAGTGGAGCTTGTCGAGTAGGAAAAGATGGCCTTAGCTCGAATGAGGGGGTTTCCTGTTAATGTGCCGAAAAGGAAGAGGAATAACGATGGGTGTGGAGATGGAGGTGCGCAGATGGGATAAGTCTCTGACATGTCTACTATTGGTTCATGATTTTTTGGGGGATTTTTTTATGCTTCTAACAAAATATTAAGTGTTTCAGTCAAATTTTGTGGCTGGTGAATGATACATTTTGCTCATAGATGCTAGCTATAGTATTGGAGTTTTAGTTTTTTTGGGTATTTCTATATGCCTATTGTTCTGGCACGCTGGCTATACGCATGTTATGCAGTTGTTTGTATATAAGCCTGACTGTTGTGATGGCTTTTTAGATGTTGATATTAAGCATTGTAAGACTCTATATGGAACAGATTATATGTAACTACTTTTTATATTAATAAAATACCTATTACCGACCAAATTTTTTTTTATCTCACCAAGATTTGTGATGTCAACAACTATGTCTATCCATCTCTCCAGAGAGAGAACATATCAATCAAAAGCTGAGGACCAAACCCAATAGAATGTGAGACAATCACAGTATCCTCCCTACCTACAAGGGGATCTATCGTCAAGAAGAGATTTGCATGCATGAACAAGTGAATGAAGCCCAATCTCTCAAGATCATCCACAAATAGTGTTCATAGGGCCTATTTACTATGTGTAACAGATATGCAAAAAGCAAATCTATGTTCGTTTTATAGCCCAAAATTGAAGTGTGAATTTTGAAAGCTATAAAGGCACTCAAGCTTGACACAAGAGAGTTCATTTTATATCCAAATCAAAGTGTTATCAAATTCAATAGAATACCTAAGTTCCTCGCAACGCGCTTAGTAGATTTTTACCTATTTTAGCAATTTTTGAGCATTTGTCTTCTATCTTTTGTACCCACGGGATGTACTTGCATTGGCACCTACAAACCACTGTTATGAAAAAATTACCTATTCTTGTACATGAAACCCATTTTTATAAAAATCCATCAAAAAAGAAACACAACTTGTCAACCCCACGTGGTAGAAAATCAGGTTAGTCAAAGATAATATGTCATTTGATAATCGAAAAACTTACTATCATAAAAAATCAGATTCTGACTAGTCTACACTAAATCAATCTTAACTTTTACAAATCAAGACAAAATTAATTAAAACCAATGAAAAATGAAAGCTAACTCAAATACCTTTCCAAAAATATAAATTTAGGATTTGTATCATGTCATATGTGCATGTACCAATAAAAACATCAGTCGGATTTCATAAAATCAGGTTCTGACCAGTCTGCACTAAAATGATCATAACTTTTGTAAATCAAGACAAAATTAATCCAAACTAATAGAAAATGAAATCTAACTCAAATACCTTTCTAGAAATATAAATTTAGGATCTGTATCATATCATATGTGCATGTACCAATAAAAATATCAGTCAGATTTCATAAAATCAGGTTCTGACTAGTTTGCACTAAAATGATCATAACTTTTGCAAATCAAAACAAAATTAATTCAAACCAATGGAAAATGAAAGATAACTCAAATATATTTCTAGAAATATAAATTTCAAATCTATATCATGTCACATGTGCATGTACCAATAAAAATACCAATCAATTTTTGGAAAAACAGCCCATAAATTTATCACAAAATTCATAAAAATTAACCTTGTGGTCATGGGTTTGAGAAAAATGATAGAAATTTGATAGAATAGAATAGAATGGAAACCCATTTCAGGGCCCCATGGTGGGCACTAGAAATATGTGTTTGAAAATTGTACCTAGCTGCGGACACAACACTTCAGTAAAACATTAGAGGTTAGCAAAATTGAAATCTACAAATAAATGAAACTAAGCTAACCAGACGATTTACTACCTTCTAGTAGGTGCGAGTATGGTATTCTCAGATTAGATGAAGATTAGTGACAATGCAACACCTAAAAAAAGGATTTAAAATGATGACAGCAATGAAATATGAATGCAAATTAATCTATTGTTTTTGGATTTTCGATACAATTAGATGAAAAACTTGATATGAAACTAATCTAGAATGAATTGAAATGATATGCAATTAATCTAACAATGCTATGAAGATGAATGCAAAAGCTATGAAATGATCTCACAAAATTTCCTGTTGCAAAAGCTTTGTTCTTCAGTTGTAAATTCACTAGAGTAATTGTGCAAATTCGAGAGATGTCTTTTGTGAAAAGCTGAGCCTTAATTTTATAGAAATCCAAGGCTTGAGGATGCATTGAGAAAAGCCATAAATCACTCTTGATAAACTCAGGTTGATTTTTGAGTCAACAAGAAATTAGAAACAAATTAACTCACAAAATCATGCAAAAATAGCTTTTATCTCAAAATAGAGTTTTAGATCAATTTCCAAGTCACAATCATATGTTGAGTTTAAATTTAAAATTGGTTGTTAATTTCTAGTTGCCTGCTTTTCTGATTGTGCATGATTTATTTTGAATTAATTTAAAAATAAAGTGATTTATTCTCAACTTAACTAATTTTAAATTTTAAATAACTGATTTATGGGTTAATCAATTATTTTAATCAAACCTTTATTCAAAACTATATTATTAAATATTGACAACTTGGATTAATTAATTAAATAAGAATTTAATCAATCAGTCATGAGATTTTTGATTTATTGTCAAAATTAAATAATACAATTTAGGAATAAATAGAATTAAATCTAATTAAATACTTAAGTGGCAAAATTAAATCTGATTAATTAAATATTCAAAATATTCAATTAATCAAACTTTAAGATAAATAAGATTTATCGCCAAATAATTATTAAATTAAAGATAATTATGATAAATTAGGAATATTCAAGGAATATTCTCCGATGCAGAATTAAGATAAAATCAATTAGGATTTCGATGTGCAGATGTGCCTTAGGTTAGGACTTTGATGTCAATTTCGATCGAATTGTTGATGTAAGCGGTTAATGAACCTATAGCCCATTTTGGGGTATTACAATCCCAAGCCACTCTGTGAAACCTGTGTTTTTTTATTCCCAAGGCCTAGAGAAAGTCACACAACAATTTTACAAGTTTTTTGTAGGATGATTTTGAAGGTGCTCAACACAAAATAATAATATACATGAGTAGATGCAAGGACTTTGGAACAAATTTGAAATTTCCCTACCAAGGAGAGAGGCTTTGTGATCCAAGCAAGATTTTTCTCAATATTCATGAGGACGACATTCTAAAGCTCAATTGTAGAGTCATGAAAAGCAAAAGGGATACCTAGAAAGTAGAAAAATTCTCCTTGTTGAATCCATTTCTAGTCAAATTGGAGAATCCCATCTAGCATTGGTAAAAATGATTGCCTATAACAGAGGGTTTTATACCACTAAATAGAAGAGTTGGAGGCCAAATAGAAGGTTTGCAAGCACTGAAGTACATTCTAGACATTGTCTTGATCCTCAATTAAAGTGAGGAAAGAGTCATCTGCAAAATGCCCATTAACTAGATGGGAAGATGATTCAAGGAGAGAGATTCCCCTAACCTGATTCGTTGGAATATAACAGGTAAGCAAATACCCAAATTCTTCTATAGCAAGAACATAGAGGGATGGGGCTAGAGGGAAACCTTGCCAAATAGATCTAAACACGCTGAAGGTTTGAGATTGTCGGCCATTAATGGTGATACAAGCAGAGGCATCTGCAAATAATATTTCAATAGGTTGGACAAAGCAAGGGCCAAATCCTAAAGCTTTAAGCATGGATATAATAAAAGGCCATTCAATGTGACCATATGCTTTTGCAAAATCAATCTTGATGAAAATAACATTCTGTTAGGAATGCTTGCCTAGTCCATGCCCTCCCAAACGACTATAATATTATCTAGGATGAATTTGGATTGGATAAACCCTATCTGTTCTGGATGCATAATCTAGGGCAGAAGGTGGTGAATCTTGAAAGAAAGAGATTTGTCAATTATCTTATAGGATATATTAAGCAAGGTGATGGGACACCAATTGCAGATATCTTAAGGGTCACCAACTTTAGGTATGAACTTAATGTTACCTTTGTTAATTGTTTTCCATAATGAACCATTATGATATGCTTCAAGATATATGTTATGTAAATCAAAATCCACACTTGGCCAAAGTGTTTTATAGAATTCATAAGGAAAGCCATCACATCTTGATGATTTATCATCTGCCATGGAGAAAGTAGCTTCTTTAAGATCTTCAAGGGTCAATAATTGATCACATAAGGCTTTTCATGAATCATTTAGCTGAGAAGGAACAACCGCAAGGCATTCTTCTAAGGCTTCTTGACTAGTTGTTGAAGGTTCTTGTGCTGTGAAGACCTTCTTATAGTGATTAACAAAGACTTGTAAAATATTAGGAAGCTCAGTAAGAATTGAATTTCCTTCTTTGATTTTTTTAATGCATGGGGAAGAATGTTGAGGCTGAAGATAGAAAAAATTCTTAGTAGCTCGATCCCTAACCTTTAACCAATGCATATGTGATTTAATCTGAGCACCTCTGGCATCATAGTTGTCAACAATATGCTTTTGTTGACAGAGAGTAGCTACCTTTAACTGTAATTCTTGGCAGAAAGGATGTGCAACCAAATTCTCCATAGCTTCATGCAAATCCTTGGTAATAAATGCATAAGACTTTCGAAGGAATTTAGCTAGTTGTTTCCCGTAAAAATAGAGGAATTTAGTAGTATGAAGAATGCTACCATAACTAATAGTAATGTTGAAGATTGATTATCTTATGGTGATGATGATGAAGACTGACCAAGATCAAAGGAATACATGATAGTAGAAAGGTTAGATTAGTTATTGTCTTGTCATTGATGTTGAGAAATTGATTTCTGGTTTATATTATGTTGCCATATCATTCGGTAATGATATAAGTTGAATGAGTTAAGAAGATAAAGAAATGAGATGTTGTGAAGTTGAGGAACTTAAATGGGCAATTGATACAAGTTGAACAATGATTAAATTATGTTGATATAATTGTTTTCTACCTAACATATAATTATGTTAAGTCGGTAAAACATGGTGATGAAGATTTGTCAAATCGGTAAGCAAAAGAGTTTTGGCTACCAAGCACGAAATGTCACTCGATAAAGGTAAAAGTAAAAAGGAAGTAATTCGGTAAAGGAAAAGAAATTGAGTGAAGTTAACTGAAACAATGATGGAGGACACCGAGAAAGGAACAAATATTAAATAAGGATTGAATCGACATTTAATGATTAGCTACGATGACTTGGATTATCATGATGACAAGGAAAGTTAGTTACAAAGATCTATGGACAAGAAAATTCAAGGTGAAGATCTACAACTTAGATCTAAACAATTAAAGAAGAAGGAACAAATTTCAAGAAAAGTTCAAGTTCCTAGGTGAAAAGAAAATGTGTTACCGAGATCCAGATTCAAGGTTTAATGAATTGGACAATTAAGATTTATTAAAGGAAAACATAATAGAGGAGATTAAGAGGCAAAAATTATCTATGTAAAGGATGGATTTGTATGAACAAATAATTGACAAATTGAATAGTTGAAGAGTCACCAAGAGATGTAGTGAAGAAGGAACATAGAGATTCTAAGTCTGATAGAAGGATCTAATGAAGTGTTGAGGCCAGTGGAAAGAGAAGAATTGAAGTGCATATTGAAGAGCACACAAAGGATTTGATTAAGCAAAGATAGTTGCAAATCTACAAGTCAAAATATGTATTGTTGCTTACTAGCATGTGTAACAGAGTGGACTTAACAGTCTTATTGTAAAATCTTTGAAAAAGGTAACATTCTAAAGAGTGTTTGAAGCCCTCTAACCATGCCACTCCTAATAGAGTGAAGATCCTAATAGATCTGAGGTAAATCCCTTGACTGGGTCACACCTTTAAACAATGTGTATTATAATCTTTAACATGATTGGCTCTTAACCGAGCGTACTTCAAAATAGTATTTTCTTAATGGGTGACAATTCTCATTGTGGTTTTTCCCAAAGCTAGGTTTCCACGTTAAATACTGGTGTTACATGTGATGCATGATTTACTGATTGCTAAAATTTATTTACTGTTGTTGGTAAATAGTAAAGTGCATTTTACTGAGCTATTACCGAGTTAATCAGAAAAAGTTTTTTAGTTATTTGGAATTAGGGATTACTGACTCACCCTCCCTTTCCATAATCCAATAGAAGAATAATACTATTCCACCAGGAAATCCAACCTGTTGGCTGAGTGGGCCTGGGCTCTAAATTTCAAATTTGTTGGATGTGGGCCAACGTAGGAGGATGTCTCAACAAAGACATGTTAAGAAAAACCGAGTCTGAAAGGAACGTGTCAAAATAGACTGCTAGTCAATTCTAAATTTAATGGGAAAATGGTCTGACAAAGTGACATTAGGCAACAGTAAAACTAGCAAAATTTGGTCCTCTCTAAACGAGAAAACAAATTGAGTGGAGATCATGGCACAATCAAGGTGTTTAAAAACTTTGTCAGAACCAGCCCATAAATTAAATCAAGAATGCCAAACGTGTGATTGATGATAGTTGATATTGGGATTAAAAAATGCCTAATTTATTATGCATGTAGAATCATGCCTCACACTCACTAACTATTCATCAATAAGGTGAAATGTCTTCTTTATTAGAAGCCACCTCAACCATATTAAAATCTCCACACATAGCCCAAGTGGCAAGTGGTAATGAGTCAGTTGTCCATCTCCAAAGATGAGATCTCTCCACAACATCATTGGGAGCATAAACATTAATTATTCCAAAAGAATGATTGTCAATTTGCATGAGGACCCAAATCAATATGTGCATGGGGTCCACACCATGAGAAACAATCACATCTTGCCATCGTGGTGAAAGAAGAGTGACAAGCCCTCCACGTCTAGCTTCATGATCGGAAGCAAAAACTAGATTATTGGGCCAAATAACACAACATACCACAAATAACAAGAAAGCGACAATCTTAGCTTCTTGAAGGCACAAAAATCCAAACTAGGATAATCTTGACAAACATCTCGCACAATATACTTACAGGAGAGGTTTGTTAGACCCCAAACATTCCATGATATGAAATTCATTTTGAAGTATCAATCATGCCATCCTCGTCCCTAAGAGAAGAGAAACTATTATGCAGAAAATCTGAATTTGGATGGAAAATAGGATAAAGATCCCCTAGGATCACCTGTCATTTTCTTGGTCCTTCATCTTCTAAGTCATCCCTCCCTGGAGGGCTGCGAGAATGACACAAGGAAGCCAAAGCACTATAAATCAAGGAAGTTGGTTGAGGAGTACACACCCCCGTTGTACGAGGAACATATTCATTCTGATTCTTTGCCTGAGACACAGGGGCAACCGTGTTATTCCCCCGTGGAACAGGGTTTGAAAAACTCTTGGTGGGAGAGGAATTCTTAGACACCTTAGGTTGCACACTTTTCTTGGTGGGAGAGGAATTCTAGATCATGTTTTCGGCTGAAAGGCCAAAGTGTGCTTTCCTTTATGGACCACAATTGTCCATCCTTCATCTACTTTGGGGGTGTTTGGGTCTGAGCAAAAGCGACCTCCTTAGAAGGAGACTTGGTCCTTGGATTTGCAAGAGGGCAATCCTTAATTTTATGCTTTGTAGATTGGCAACGCAAATATGTATTGTGCAGATCTAACTACATCACATGCTGTGAGAAAAAATGTCCACCAACCTGAATCTCAATTGTCTCTTTGAGGTCTTTTGCTAAGTCAATTTCTATACGAACTCTCTTCTGAGGACAAACATGAAAAAAATGGTCTAGCTCCATGCAAACAACCTTGCCAAGGGTTTGAGCTATATTTTGTAGAAAAGGCCAACAAGGCAAAGAGAGGCTGATAAATTCTACCCAAACCAAAACCTTAAGCTTTTTTTCATCAGAGACGAAAAAGTCTCGTGACCAAGGCTGAAAGACTAACAAAGAGGAACCAACAAATTAGGGACCGTTCTTGAGAACACCCTCCACATGAGATGGGTTTCCAAAACAGAACAAAAAGAAGCCCTTGGTTAAATTTTGAATGCCATCTAGGCAGACCCCACGAGAGGTCTATGCCTTGGCAACCCAATCCTGCAACATACTTTCAGGAGGAACACGATTCATAAAATAACCTATTAAGGTAAATTTTTCTAGCTAGTCATAGGCACTGTCAAAATCTTGAATAGGTAAAACGACATTTGGAGGTAAAGTCTTACCTTGTGGAAAACTTTTGGCACAAATTTGTGGGGACATTTGCTTGGTAGAACCATGATCTCCCAAAGCTACAACTCCAACACTAGCAAAAACTGCTGAACTAAAGTTGGCCGAAACCATAAAAACAACCCTAAAACTTCCTCCATAAATGTAGTTTGAAACAATTGGAAGGTGCATAGAGTACAAAACCCCTAAGAATACAACCTAGAGCGTTCAAATCACTTGACGAAGAGCACAACGAAGAAACCAAATTCCAAGTATAATTTATTATCCTTTCCACATTTGAAAATGTGTGAGGCTGACTTTGCGCGCTTTGTTATAAATCGTTTCTATAAGTAAGAGGTCTCGTGTTCGATTCTCCCGGTTCACCTTGATCCCAAAACATGAGTTTCGATGCGTTTGCACAGCCAAACTCGGAGGTAAAGATATGCAGAGAAGTCAAGTCGCAGGTTGCATCGTCTTTCTCTAAAAGACATAAAACATACAAGAAAAGCGTTGAAAAATCTGTAATTGTTTCAAAAGAGTTAGTGGCGCAAATACACCCAAATGAGATCATTAATGCAAAGCAAATCGCAGTCGAAGGCGAGGTCAGGGGATCGAAACGTAAGGAGAGATCCCAGAAGAGGGCGGATGCCCCCCGGAAATGGAATGACGAAGAAGAGGTGTGCCTCGCCATGGCTATGTTGGAGTCTTGTCCGCTGGGAGGCAAAGTTAACGTAGCGGCCTATTATCAGCGGGCAAAGGATGAGCTTGGCTTTGAGGTAAGTAACGACAGACTTTATTGGAAAATGATGAGGATGAGAAAAAGGTTTAGGGATATACGAAACAAATTAAAAGAGCAGAACATTGAGGAGGATAATTTTACTTTCAGGACCCCTCACGAACCGGCACTGTTTATGATATGGAAACAAATCTGGGGCCAAAACAACGAATTTTTACAAACGGAATGTAGAAAATTATACCTCGGGGATATTGTAGCCGGAAATCCCAACCCTAATGAAGTTGAAATTAGAAACACTAATTCTGGGGAGATTGACCCTGGAAACCCCAACTCTAAGGAAGTTGAAGCTGAAAACCCTGCTCCTATGGAAGTTGCAGTCAGGAACCCTCAGCGTAGGGTAATTGATGCTAAAAAGGCTACCCCTAGGAGAATAGGAAATGAAAGATCTAATTCCAGGATCCTTGAAGCTGGAAATTCTGATTCTAGGATAAATGAAGCTGAAAAGATTAGCTCTGATGAATTTGCGAACCCTAATTCCAACAAAATTGAAGATAGAAATTCTAAAGAAGGTAATGCTGGAACAGAAACTACAGCATGTGGAGATAGAAGAGAAGTCCAGCGCATGTACAAGAAGCAGAAGGATGATGAAGAGAAAAATGGGGCAACAGAATGGCAAATCTTGCAGGGACCTCCATTTAAAGAAACTGAAACAGAGTATGTAAGCGAACGTGGAAGGCACCAACCGCTGCAATGTGAAAGCAGGGATTGGGAGAGTAAAATACAATGCATGATTGATAATACAGAGTCAAGAGTCGAAGAGGTGACGGAGAGCTCTGTTAGCCATGCTATTCATGCTGCCAATTTTCAAACCTTGGGAGGATTTGAGGCAGAGTTGGGAATGGAGACCTGTGGGTTTTCAAGTGTGACCAGAAGAATGAATGAACTGATAGATTTTTCCGAGCAGTTTTATGGTGTGGATGCTGCAGAGGCCCAGGAATTGCAGAAGAAATGGAACGAGATCAATATACAGAAGACGAAGATATTCTCTGAACACGTGGAATTGTTGAACGATCAATGTAAGTTGTTCTTGAAAACTGTGGAACAGCGAAGGCCACAAGAATGTCCGTATCAAGAAATCCTATTGGAAAATCAGAGACAAAATGGGTTGTGGAAATGCAAAAACAGGAGCTTAGAGAACAGCATACAAAGCACGATAAGAAACACACAGTCAAAACGAGAAGCAGCTAGCTGCATTAATGATGCTTTTGCTTGTTCTTTTCAGCCCTCCGGAGGATTTGGGAGTGTGGTGGAAAAGGGGAGCTGTACTGTTTTTAATCTGTCAAGAAGAATGCAAGAGCTGATGGATGATGTGAATTCTGTTGAGGAGTTTCCATGTGGAGATGCTATAGAGTCCTGGGAATTGCAGCAGAAATGGCGCAAGATCAAGATACAGAAGGTGAAGATGTTCTCTGAAAACCTGGAATTGCTGAAAGATGAATGTAAGATATTACTGAAAAGTATGGAAATATCAAATGGCTGTCACAGGTCCTAGAATATCAGGGCTATTTTCTTTTTGCAATTTTTCTTCACGAACTTTATTTTTTGTGCCAGCATTATGAATTTTGCTCTGGGGTTTATATGAATTTGTAATTGCACATATTTACTATGGAAATTGACACAATTTTTTGCCTTGTGCTGGAGCTAGTTTAATCAGTTATTGATATGACTGTACTAGCTAAGGTGGAATACATGTCTTTTCATACAAATTTGTGCAATCTCAATTCATGGCTATTCACACAAATGTGTTTAATCTTAATTCATGACGTTTGATTCAAATGCGTTCAATTTCAATTTTTGGCATTTAATGAAAATTGTACAGTCTCAATTCATGGATTTCCATTTGATGTGTACAATATTAAGTTATCAGGTATGCTCTTAAGGTCTCCTGCACTGGTATGGGATATGTCTGTGTATGGGCTCACCCAGGGTATGTACCAGGGTGTACCTAGGCATGCTGAGTGCAAAAAAGTAACAATTAAAAAAGACATTTTTAATTTTTTTTTTGCACCTAAAAATTTAAAATCCAAGAATGCTCCTAACATCATTTCGCTCAGTACAAAGATCATTTTGCTCTCTTCATTCTCTCTTTTGCTCATTTTGACATTTTGAAGGGCAGGTGATATATAGCATGAGTGCAAAAAAGTAACAATAAAAAAAGACATTTTTAATTTTTTTTTGCATCTAAAAATTTAAAATCCAAGAATGCTCCTAACATCATTTCGCTCAGTACAAAGATCATTTTGCTCTCTTCATTCTCTCCTTGCTCATTTTGACATTTTGAAGGGCAGGTGATATATAGCATGACATAATATTGAAATTCTAAACTATCAATTGACATTTAATATTATCTTTATCACTAATTTAGCATTTGGCATTGATCAATGAAGTGTCATACTACTAAATGTATTTAGTTTTACAATTTTATATATTTCTTTATAAATATATATCAAAGAAACAAGAATCGGAATTGGCAAGGCCGAATCGAATCGTGAATCGGTCATGAATCGGCCATGAATCGGCAAATTTAAAAAACCCTAGATTTTAACAATTTAAAACTTATTTCATGCACCCTTTATTGAATATAACTTAAAAACAGTATAACATCATCAAATAGAAGCTAACATACAGAAACAAGGAACATAAATGATAAATCCATCACATACGCTACACGTAAAATGTAATTTGTAGCTGAACTAAAGTAAATAGAAATCTGAAATCATATTATCATAATGAGTCAAATCATAGAATGTAACATCAAATATGTATGTGAGATGAAGATCCATAAGACATCAAATCATAAATGTATGTAAGATGAAGATCCATGAAACGTATGTCTATTTGAAATTTGTGGACTATAATAGTATCAGTCTGTAAACAAAATGAAAAAACAAGGCTCTAGCTCAAGCCTCATCATCATCCTCAAGCTCGGCCACAGCCTCAGCCTCAGCCTCAGAGTATCCTGTCTACCTTCTACAAAGGCGTCTAAGGTAGGTCCTAGAGGACTATTGAGCCATATCCCCCGCATGTAAGATGGGCTCACGAACAACATCACTAGGGTCTATGTTTGTGCGTGCGCGTGTGAATCTGCCAGTGACTGAACGTGCTCTAGCTGCCTCCTCTGCCATGGCCACAGCCTCAACCTCTCTATCTACCTGGTCAACCCACTCATGGTCTGCCTCAGTGAAGACCGGATCCACAGCCTCAGTGAGCCACTTTGATTCTGGATCAATCTCCTCCAGAATGATCGGAGAGGAGTCAGCGCCCAAAATCTGTCTGATCCTAAGACAAAGGTTGTAATGAACAAAGACAAGATCATTCAACCTCTGCACAGACAACCTATTTCTCCTCTTCGAGTGGATATCCTCGAACATGGACCAACTGCGCTCACATCCAGAAGTGCTGCTTGGTTGACTCAGAATATGCATGACAATTTTTTGAAGTTTTGGAGTTGTGGGCCCAAACATTTGCCACCATCTATCTGAAATAAGGGAAAACAAAATCAATTAGTATCATATACAACTTTAAAATTACAAAATCAAAAATTAAAATGCACAACTTATAAGCCATAAACTTGTTACTTAACATTCAAGAATATATTATTTTTACGATTACTTGGCTGTAGTTTTGTCCAGTATCTATGGCTATCCTGCTAGAGAAAATTGACCCTTCCATATTATTGAATTTGTCTAGCTCAAGGGTTGTAGCTGCGCTATCTTCATCACTACTCAACCTCTGGATCATTGTATATAGGCCGGTGAGAACCTCCTCATCCGCCTTGAAGTCAGGATGAAAACGAAATGCTGGATTCAGATAATAAGCTGCTACATGAATGGGTCGATGGAGCTGATTTTGCCATTTCCTATCAATGATCTCCCAAATAGGGGCGTACTTCTCTTGCACTCTTGCATACTTGGCTCTAATGGCTTACTTGGGCCTATCCATGCCCTCATATATGTAGCCTAGAGAGGGCTTCTCCCCATCAGCAGTTCGTAGGAGAGATATAAGGGGCTCAGCGACCTGCATATAATTTAAAAAAAATATTTGAGTCAAAACTTAAATATAAATAATAAAACTAAAAGTAAAACTAAATCATTAACAATTAAATAATAAATAGTAAAACTAAATACTAAATATTAAATTGTAAGAAATTTACCTCTTTAGCAGGTTTCCAAAAACCATCTTCATCAAAGATGCAATTTGCCACATCTACCATTGCAGTGGTCGTAGCATAGGAAGATATAGTCCACTCCACGCCAACAAACATTCTCCTCAAATCTCCCTTTGATGTCAACAAGGACTGCATTGTGATGAAATTCGAGGCAAACCTCGTGATGCCTGGACGAGCTAACTCCTTGCCTCCTGTGTAGGCCCTCATTGTGCTAAGGATGAATGCATGATTGTAGATAAACTTGCATATATTTTTTGCCCTATCTACGCATGACTTTACCCACTCAAGCTTGCCAATTTCCTCCAACATGAGGTTAAGGCAATGTGCCGCACAAGGAGACCAAAATATGGTGGGGCACCTCTCCATCAAAAGTTTACCTACAACAATTTTAAATTAATTAGAAATTGGAACATGCTAGGAAACTTAGAATTAGAAAGTTCAAATAAATTAATTTTCAAAATTTGAAAAGTTACAAGTTTACCTGCAGCAACATAACTTGTTGCATTATCAGTCACCACCTGCACCACATTTTGTTCCCCCACCTCTGTGATGACTTCCTCAATAATCTCACATAAGTATGTGGCATTTTTTACATGACCGGAAGCATGAATAGACTTGAGGAACAAGGTATATTTTACAAAAGAATGAATTATCATGGATCATCAACAAATTCGCAATCAACAAATCAAAATTTAAATTATTCAATCCTGATTCACAATGCATGTAGGAAAATAGAATGATCAATCACCTCCACAGGTAACAAGAAAATTGATGAGTGTTCTATTCCTCCTATTCATCCAACCATCAGTCATGATGGTGCAACCCTTTACAATCCACTCCCTTCGGTGGTTCTAAAGCTCAACCTTCATATCCTCTACCATTTCATCTAAGAGGTATCCACTCAACTCAGCCTCAGTTGGGGCTTTAAACCCTGGACCACATATAGCAACCACATCTATCATATTTTGCCAATAAGGAGCCCTGTCACAAATAGATTATGATTAGAAATTTAGATGACAAATCATTATGTAAAGTGAATCTATGATTACACAAATAGATATAATTAAAATTTAACTTCAAACTTAAAGAAAACAAATAAAAAAGAATCAATTACTTAGCTGCAAAAAATGAAATGTTGCAAAAGTACCAAAATTTGCAAATTTATTTTCTGGCAGCATCATGAATCTCCTTGTTCAAACCCATGCCGTCAAGCGTGGGTTGTGAGCTAGGAGTAGTGCGGGGCACAAAGTAACTATCTAATCTGTTCTTCCGCACTCTGGGCTGCACTAGGCCATACTCAATATGACTATAAGAATGACTACCACTACCACTACCACTAGCATCAGCACTAGCACGAGCAACAGCACTACGACGAAAAGGAGGCCTGGAAGAACCCTCTC
This sequence comes from Chamaecyparis obtusa, assembly GCA_027943335.1. NCBI lineage: Eukaryota > Viridiplantae > Streptophyta > Pinopsida > Cupressales > Cupressaceae > Chamaecyparis > Chamaecyparis obtusa. The sequence continues at coordinate 2,853,333 of BSBK01000484.1, forward strand.
CAACACAACCTACGGATGCGGTCTTTGATGCAGGTGTAGATGCAGATGCGGCTGTGGGAGCATGGGAGCCAATAGCCCTTATCTTTTCTAATTGCCCTTTCTTATTTATTTTCTCTTGTTCAAATTTTTCTAATGCCACTAAACAAATGCGTTTTGCCTCCAGCTGTTTGTTTAGTGCAAATTGCAATATCATGTCCAGGTATGCCAGCAATGTGGAATTTGAATCTATAAATGCCACCAGAATTTATTTATTTACAAAATATACATTTTGTTTGAAATTTTGTTCTTCCAGGAAAGTCTTCGGTATATTTCCAACACTCATTTTTTTTACCCATTGTGGAAAATGAAAATTAAGACTACTGCAATAAAAAATTTCAAGTAAAACCTCTATGTTTCAAAATTCAAACTAATAAACAAAACAACAAAGCCTACTTTGCAATTTAGTAAAACTAAAAAACATTCAAGATTTGCAAATGAAAACTAAAAAAAATTAACAAAAAATGAACAATACACTAACATACCAAAAAAAATTCAACACTTACCTTTTGCAAATGAGTTGAGGAGTGTTGCTATTGACTCCTTAATGCTCCCAATGCAATCTTATGGCCTCCCCAAATGGATTTTTGTTCTCTTTGATGCTCTTCCTTCTTGCTGTTTGCAAACTTGTCGTTTTTCTTTTCTCTTCTTCTCTCTCACTTTTCCTCTCTTCTACTCATGCTAAGCAAATAGAAGACCCTTTAGGGTTAAAAGTTACTTAAAACAAAAATAAAATGTCAAACTAAACCTAAAAAAAAAAGTCAATTTTTATGTTTTTTAACTTTATTAATCTGCCTGACACGCGGCCGATTCATATCGGTTTCGCGACCCGGTTGAGGCAATTTTTTTCCATGAATTGCCGATTTGGCGATTCATGACAAAAAATCGTCTGAAACGTTTCATGATTCCAAAAAAATTGTGAGCCATGAACCGAATCGCCAAACCGGCGATTCCGGCTGTTCATTGGCGATTCTCGTTTCTTTGATATATATATATATATATATATATAGATATATATATATATATCAATTGTACTGTGAGGAAAAAATTGCCATACGGGCTTACCTGTATCCCATGCCTGTACCAGCAACTTGGTACGATATCTTTAGCCAAACTTTGTATTCATTTACTGTAAAGAACTTCTGGTTCCAGATGACATTGATATATATTTGGAGATTCAAAGTCTTTTTCTTTTTTTGTCTCAGAATGAAGTCCATTGGTTGCCAGCTAATAAGCAATCCATGGCGTTTTATTCAGACATTTTCAATGTCTAACATTGTTACACCTTCATAACTGAAAATAACAACAGATGCTAAACACCTGGTATGGTATAATAGTAACAACAAATTTCGTGAAAAGGAGGAGTGGGAGTGGGTATAGGGTTTCAAGTGGGGAGGGAGTTGCAGGGGAGGATGCGGATGGGGATGAAGATGATCCAGACCAAGATGGCTGGCGTTTTTCTCCTTTTCCGAACGTCCGTATGGCTGATGCACTTGGTGTGTGTCTGTTTGGGGAGCCGTTGAGTGTTTGGTGGCTTCTATATTTGTCCGTTCAGGGGCAGGGGCTTTTGGGGCTGAAGGTAGTCTTCTTGTGGCTGCTACACGTGCTGGTATAAAGGCAAATGGTGGAGTTTCTGTTTGTTGTCTGTTTCTTCTTAGGCCGGATTGCCTTAGGTGTGATTGGTGGAAGGCGGCGTCTCTACCCTTGGATTTGCCTTTGGTTTGTGGTGCACTTAGTGGGAGTAGTAGGGGCATGTATTGGACTGCTGCTAGGGTTCTTTTTGGTGGGTCGAGTTTCTCTTCTGATGTGGCTACTGTTGACTGGGTTGCTACCTGGTTCCTTTTTTGTGTGGCTTGCTGTTTACACTCTTTGGAGGGTGCTTTCAGTTCCCTTTGCTTCTATTGTCTCTGCGGTGAGGTGTTCTAGGGGCCATGAGACACGAGGTGTATCCTGCTGTGGTCCCCTCTGTCTTCTGTCCATGTTGATTGGTGATGGTGGTCGTGGTGTGTTTGCTCAAGAGGAAGGCGGCTATGGTAATATTTCGATTGTTATGAAGTGGATCTCGGCTTCTCCTTGGCATGTTGTGCAAGGAGTTTCTTTGCTTCCTGCTGAAGGATTTGCTGGGCTGATTCACTTTGACTCTTTTTTCCTTGGTAAGGGGATTTTGTTCCCAGCTTTAGATGCTGGGGTTTTTTCCACTATTTGCTCTGTGGATTCCTCGGCGGGGGCTCTCTTCTTGATGCTCTTCCTTTGGGTTCACACTGGCCTTGTTTGGATCTGGTTTCTTTTATTGGTGGTGGGTTCTGGGTGTGTTGTTGCTGATAGAAGATCTTTTTCAAGTTTGATGGATGCCACTTTTGAGAGGAGCTTTGTCTGTGGGTTCTCTTGGGTGCCAAGTTGGTTTGTGGGGAAGGAGATTTGGATTTGTGCCACTATTTTTTGACCCTGGTCCTTTTGGTTGTTGTTGATTTTGTGCTCTTTGGTGACTAGATAGATGCTGACAGTTTTCAAGGGCCCGGTTTGGTCGTGCTTTGTTTTTGGTTAGGTGTTTGCCTTGTTGGGATTGTGTTAGTTCCTTTTGCTGCTTGGAGATCCCGGTTTTTTCCTAGTTGGGCTTCTGATGCTTTTGGCTGGCTCCTTCCTGTATGGCTTCTATGGAGGTGAGGTTTGCCCCTATGGAGGTGAGGTCTGCCCTTATGGAGGTGGGGTTTCCGATTGCAGTTTTGTTGTGGGAATGGTGCATTTTGCTCCTGTTCTCTTTCCTCTTCCTTATTGAGATGGGGACTTCTCCAATTGAGGTGGGGACTTGTTTGTGGAGGGAGGATGATGGACACACTATGTGGTATTCTTTCGACTGTTGCTGCTCAAATACAGGGATGATGCCTGTTTGGTTCACCCCTCTGCATGTTTTCTTCTCTTCTGCCGCTATTGAGGTGGATTCCTCTTCTATTGAGGTGGAGAGTAGTTATGTAGTCGAGGAGTTACTTCGCTTTTGGGTGTTCCTTTCTAGATGGTGCTGGTTGGTTTAGGGTGCCAATTCTAAACCCTTATTTAAGGTTAGGGGAACTTTGGTAAAACCCCTCCTCTTTCTGCATCTGGTTGCCTGGGAGATTCTGTGGTAGGATGGGTTGGTTGCCATCCTAGTTCTGTTATTCTAGATAGTTAGTTTCTGGAAGTGAAGGTTTAGGGAGCCTCATTAAAACCCTTGAAGGTTTTGGGTGCCTTTATAAAACCCAATTTAGTGTTCTTGCTTGGGCAGTGTGGTCTTTTTGATTTGCTTTTCTGAGTGCTGTTTGTTCTGCTGCGCTGAATGCTAATCTTTCTTTGTAAAAGGGATCAGGGCCCTTTCAAAACCCTGCTTGCCTAATCAAAAACATTGTTACACCTATTTATTTGTAGCACAGAATTTTTTAGTGCTTGGAGTTTTTGCATCACTTTCTGCATGTGTTGCAGTTATTATAAATTGCATCAGTGTGCGCTTCCACATATTTATACCAAAGATGCAAAAATTACAATTATACATGATGAATTTTGGAACATTATATTTGGTGATTTTTTCTGTTAAAATTGCAACTTCTAAATGAATCATTGATTGGCGATTGTGCTTGATCATAACCCAATGTTTTTGCAAACACAATTGGAACGTTCTTTTTCTACACTGTAAAGTTTATGCATGGTTTCAACTTTTTTTTTATGGATTTCACTGGGGTTTTTTGGAATATTTTATCCGTGCATGGCAGGATTATGCCTATGTTACTACTAACTGTTTGGTTCCGTCATGTTTTTGAATGAAGAATATGTTGAGTTTTTACAGGAAGTAGGTCTGAGGAAATTAATTAAAAGAAGATTGTTTATTTGAACTGGATAATCTGTTCAATATTTTTTTTAAGGGGATCACTTATTTACAGGGGCTATGAACTTATTTTAAAAAATTGAATACAAAATATTTTGCATTTGTGTGATAAATTAAAAAGTTATTTGAGATACCAGGTATGATATGTTCTTCAGGCATATGAGATTTTTATACTGAAATAATCCACTGGCTCTCCTCTCAAGGTAGCTTTAAGCCTCTAAGTGGTCTTTTGATTTATTTTTGCCTTGGATATTTAATGTAGCCTTTAGACAGTCGATTCTACTAACATCAGCTATTGAGAAGATCAAGTTGTGATTCTTATTGTGACTAAGATGACTGAATGAATATTCAAAAATGGAGTGACATTTGAAGAACATACTTCATAGCGATCTGCCAAATTGATCTAAAATATGGGACAGAATTTGTCATAACATTTAGTGACCTTCATGACACTTCTTTTAACAGGGGCTATGAACTTATTTTTAAAAATTGGATACAAAATATTTTACATTCCTGATGGAAGTTCAAAAGTCATCGTGAAATACCAAGTATGATATGTTCCTCAGGCATATGGGATTTTTATACTGAAAAAATCTCCTGGCTATCCTCTCTAGGTAGCTTTTAAGCCTCCAAGTGGTCTTTTAATTTATATTTGCTTTGGATATTCAATGTTGTCTTTAGACAGTCAGTTCTACTAACATTGGCTATTGAGAAGATCAAGTGGTGATCCTTGTTGTGACTAAGATGACTGAATGAATTTGTCATATTAACAGGCTCCACGAACTTATTTTTAAAAAATGAATACAAGATATTTTGCATTAGTGAGGTAAGTTGAAAAGTTATTGTGAGAAATGAAGTATGATATGTTGGTCAGACATGAGATTTTTTTCTGAAAAAATCTCCTGGCTCTTCTCTCTATGTGGCTTTTAAGCCTCTAAATGGTCTTTTAATTTGTTCATGCTTTGGATATTTAATGTTGTCTTCAGACAGTCAATTCTACTAACATCAGCCATTGAGAAGACCAAGTTGTGATCCTTATTGTGACTAAGATGACTGAATGAATATTCAAAAGAGGAGCTACAATTGAAGCACGTACTTCATAACATTTAGTGACCTTATATGTCACTTCTTAAATTGTTCAGCTTATTTTCAACTCCACTAAGAAATGCTTGATTAAATATCATTGTTTTAAAGAAGGTTTTAGAGATCAAGCATACTAAATTTGCCAACAACCAAAGAATTTCTCTTTGCTTGATCAATGAGGGTCTTTTCTATGGATCCCACAACCTTAAAACGTAAATGAGTGTCCATGCACTTTGGGACCCACATCATGATGGGCTATGGGAGTGTGCCCAGTGGCTCCCTTGGTTATTTGAACACTAGTTTTGATGCAAGAGTATCCAGTGGTGTAAGAGCAATCTTACATCCATAAAAAATATTTATTTAATTTGGTCGAGTTTGGTATTTTCAGTAAGGGCTAAATGCAAGCTATCATATGTCTCCATGCACCTAGAAAAGCGGCCAAAGGGACATAGGGGTTAAAATTATTTAATATTTGTGGCCTATGCCTAAAGGCAATTGTAATTATTGATAGTGGACACATTTTTCTACCATTCTAAAGTAAAATCAAGAAAATCCCCATCTTGGCGTGGAAATGAGGAAGGGGAAGAGTCATGCCTTCACTCATCTTGGTGGGTGTAAAGAAGATTGGGAAAAGACACCTCTTTAGGTGCTTACTTTGGAAAATTGAGAAGACAACGTGTAATGTCCCTTTCCTAGTTTGCCTTGTAATCTGCCCTAAATTCACGAATACAAGGAACATAATATAGTTAGAGATATAACCCAAACCTAGGTATAAGATGAGATAAGCTTGTCTTGGAACTTGCAACCAAGTTAGATAATAATATAATCATAATACATGTCATACATCTATTTTTAGGGTCAAGAGAGAAATGCACTTATAGCACATAATCTCATGGGCTCAACCACAATGAGGGTTGAGATAGGAAGGACATGTGAGATGCCCTAATCATCCCCGGTCCTAGGCACAAGAGCGAAAACTCTGTCCCACTTGGTCTCACGTGGTCTTAACCATACTCATGATGTGGCGCACCTAGCGGGGCTTTTACACTGTTCCCCTTCATCACACTATCCTTCTCTCCTCTTATGATTGATGACCCCTTTCTTAGTTACCTCAATAACTAATCCATATAGGCTTGGAGGGAAGATTGCAATAGGGAGATGGGAAGGACGTAATGAGGTGCCCTTATTATTCCTGGCCCTAGGTCCGAGAGTGGAATCTCTGACCCCCTTAGCCTCATGCGGTCCTTAACTGATCTCATGAGGTGGTGTACCTAGTGTGGCCTCACAGTTCCCCCTCCTTGCTCTTCCTTTCCTCCTCTAATATGGTTGGTTGTTGTAGGTGTATGATTAATAGCTTAATTTGCACCCTTTGAGGATTGGATGACATCTTTAACTGAGCACCGCCTTTAACAGGTATAATCATTGTTCTTGCAATGAATTTCAACCTCTACTGTTTACAATAAACAGTTAAAATCTCTTTTTGAAATCTGCCGTAGTTATTAATGGAGATCACTTTCTCGTATATTATGATGATCACTGCTTCTTGCCTTGGTCACTATTTCTGATTTGGTTTATCTCTGTTAAGTCTGTTGTCACCCTTAGAAGATTTTCTTCAATTTGTCCCCCATACAAAATCTGTTCTAGACTGCTGTAGATCTGCTTTTATTCGTCATATAGGTCCACTATCATCTTTTATATCTGCTTATATTTCTGCTAATGAATAGATAGATATTCCTTGTGCCCTTCAAATGAGTTGACCTCTCCTTTATATCTCCGATGGTGGGGAGTCACACCTCTTCATCATGTCTGCTCTAGCTGAAGAGGTTCAGTCTAAGACTCGTGCTCCTGTATCAGATAGCTAATATGGCTTTGTAGATGAAAATCTCTCCATAAAAAAAATGCAAGAACATCAGAAACATGATGCCAACCTTGAGTAGTAGTGGAATAACTTGAAAAGAAATGTAAATATTACAAAAACATGCTTGCAATAAGAGAAACATTCTCAACAACATAGGTTGGATTAGAATCCGTAAAATCATTTTCTGTACCACCGTCCTCGTCTCTCCAACCACTATCTATTGTTGTTTCATTCCAGCATATTGAGCAGGAGAAATGTCCTATTTATGCCACATGAAGTTGCCATAGTCTAACAAAATATAGATGCCATGTCCCCTTCTTCCCGCCTATGATCTTGTTTTATTTAATATTATTTTAAATAGTGTTTTTAAACACTAATGTAAATATTATGATATAATTATCTAAATAAATATAATAATGAAATAAAATTAAATGAAAATTTTTAGAACATAAAAAATGGTGCTCAAATTGGGCTATGTGACCAAATTCAAAGTCAGGTGTAAAGGCAGGCCTTTGGATCAATTGGAGGCACACAATTTTGAATTTTGGAGTTTTCAAACTTAGGCCTGCAAGAATGAAGCCCCCTGAAGGCTGACTTAGAGGTCAGGAAGGAACCTCTTGCCCTTTAGTTGAGCATTTTCATACTTACACTACACTGTGGAATTGATTCAAAATATTGTTTGTATTCTAGGTGATGGAACTCCACCATATTCTACAGATTAAGAATTATTGAATGTTTTATGTTGGCAACGATCTGAGGAGGTGACAAATTAGAATATTGGAAGCATAGTGCTGCAAGTGCTAATCATCCCTCTCCAAAAATATTGAGATTTGGATCCCATTATTTCATCACACATTCAATGAGTTTGCACGTTGAGGGTTATTTGTTATGCAAATCTCAGAGCACGTTGATATCTAGAGTGAATCGCCATGCGAGATACAATAGTTTGTGCTTTAACATGAGCATACATGCCTGTAGGAGAATTTGGGTGAACTGACACTAAATTACTGAAATATAGGTGTGGGAAGGTCATGCAACCAACTAGAGGGCATCAACTTGGCCAATAAATATCTTAGTAGTAAAATATTTGAATCGAATCCTGTGTTGGTGTGTCAATTGTTCCTTTTTAATGCATTGTGAGGCAACTGCTATTTGAATGTGCTATGCATTGAGACTGTTTTTTTAACCACAAGGACAAATCAAGTGCCATGAAAAAATAAGATTGCTGAGAATAATTCCATATCAATGCATATTAGCGTGCAATATAAGCTTGTGATAATTTTCTTTATTTTCTAAATCTGAGTGAATATTATTTTTTAAGGTTTCAATACAACAGTGGTCGGGCTTGTACGTGATTGAATTTTAGATTGATCCAGAACACAAGTAGTATTTTATTTGTCAATAACTAACTATATATGCACCTATTAACTTAAGAATAATTACGATCAACAACCAAGGATATATTAGTGATATCAAAGCCACTTTTTATTGTTAGTTTGTGGGAATGTGGGATGTACAAAATGAGTAATAGGGAAATCAAGGAGTGAAGGGAGATGAAGAAAGATCAAGCTATGGGTGATAGGAATGGAGAAGTTAACTTGTAGGAGATCATTGAGAATGAAAATATGGAGTGGGAAAAGGAATATCTGTCTACCATGAGAGTTTATGGAAATTTTTTCCAGACTTTGAGGCATGAATAAAAGATAAGAGTGTTAGTAGACCTAATTTGAATGTTGTAGAAAGAATTCATTAAGTTAATGATGGATTCTCAATCAATCATCCAACCAAGACATTCCAAGCCAAACTTTTGCAAAGAGAGGAAGGGGCTCCATTTGAAGACAAACAATTACCACCACGATATGAGGATGAGACAACAAGGTATCATGTAGAGTATTAAGTCTTGTAATTTACTATGCCATGCCCTTCATGTAGTACAATTGGACTAAAGCAAGCATATGCATATAAGGGGAAGGAGATATCCAAAAGATTATATGTAGAAGGATATATAACAATAGTCGAGGAAGATCATTGTGCCTAGTTATGATGAGTTAAATAGTTGTATGATTAGGGTATGGTTGCAAAAGCCTAATTCTCATTGAATCCCATGTATGAGGAGGAAGCAATCAAGTTCACAATCTTGGTGAGAAAAATGGTATTTGTATATCTTATGGATTGTACATATACAAATATCTTACGGATTGCGAAAATCAACTTGCTCTTATTGAGAAAAATGGTGTTTTAACTTTTGCAATTACATATGATAACTATTTATAGTAAGTTTAGATTTGAGCATGTATTGGTCCAAACTTAAAATGAACCATTAGATCTTTTTAAATCCTATTATCTTCTTTCTTTTTTCCGCTTCTCTTGTCTATGTTTTTGAGGTGTAAGTTGAAGGTTTAAACTTGCTCTTTGTTCTTTTGTGGTTGTAAGTTGAAGGTTATCTTGGTTTTTTAGGTGCTTCCATCAATAAAATTATTTTGGTTTTTTAATTTCTTTGTCATTTTGTAATTTTATGTCAAATGTTTGAGGATTTTTGTTTCTTTAACTTTCTATAGAAAAAATATCAAAAAATTGTACACTTCAAAATAAGTGTTTGAGAGTGTTTTATGAACATGTGCACATTTTGTGTTTGGCAACAATTTTTTTCATTAAGGGAATTCTAATATTCTATTCAAGCATCATTGTGACTTACCAAGGTTAAGTTATCAATATATGTTTTCAATTCTTTCAATTGGTTATTTTAAACTAACTATTTTTCGTTTTGCAAATGGGTTATCAATAGTGTTTTTGGTTGCCAATAGCATTGTGCTTAATAAGTTGGGTTCACTACACATTGCAGTGTCTACATATATTGTGCTTAATAATGTTTAAAATTATTGAAAAACATGTACCATCCTAGAATTGCATCACTATGTAATTCCCATTTAGCCTAGCCCCCATTTCAACATGTATGGGCTCTCACATTAATTTTTGGTACTCCAGCCCCAATTCCATTTATCATTTCGACATTCCCACTCCATTTGGGATCTCTACACCAAATTTGGAGGCTTTTTGGTGGGACCAAGTCACCCTAGCCAACTTGGTCCCCCATATTTTCCTCAAAATTTAAATCGGGGGTAGATCTTGACGGTTAAGCCGAAAATCCAAATCCCCATTGGCCCCCTTCTAGTTTTGAGCCCCCAAAATGCTTGAGAGTTATATAAGTGACCTACCTCTCAACATACCTTTCCACATTTGAGGAGGCTATCATAGGTGTTCAAGCTTTCTTGTACAATTTCACATCTCAAGCATTCTAAGGCAGTTTTCAAGCATCGAAGGCAGTTTTCAAGCATCGAGGCATTTTCAAGTCAATCTTCTCCATGGAAGCGAAATTCTCTCTCATTGAGGGCCAAGTAGAGGAGACCACCATCAAGGAAGAAGATCGAGGTACAATCATTCATTCACAAGCATTTCAAGCATCCAAACATTCAAGTCCTCAAGTCTCCAAGACATTCTCCTCTCCATCAAGCATTGTGGAAAACTACAACATTCATTGTGCAAGACATGTCTTCATAATTTCCTTTTGGTTTTTTGTGTGGAGTCAGGCTATTGCATAAACACTTGTGATCACATTCAAAGAGACATTGCACTATCAAGGTATGAGATACCGTATGTTTTAGATCTAGCTTCTAACATCATCACGCTTTTCTTTCAAGCATATTTCATTTCAATTTCAAGGTTGATTCCTCAATCAAGGTTTGATTGAGGCAAACCCCTCTCTACACAATAATTTGTCTCTTTTCTCTGTGCAGGAATTGGTGGTGCCAATTTCGTGACCAAATTTGGACAGTTTAGGATCCTAGCTACAATCCGAGTTTGAAAATGAGCAAAAACACTAGGACAAAGTCGCCACTTACGACTTGGTCCTTGGACCAAGTTGCCCAAGTTGATTGGTCCCTCCAACTTTGCTCCAAATTGAAATTGTAGGTCAGTAACTATCTCTGGGTTCCATTTCTGATAGTAGAATTTGTTAGATCTTTGTCAGCCTGTGTATGTTGAAAGTCAACTTTCTTGCTTGCTTTGCCCTAGATCTTGCATCCATCACTCCATTTTCCATTTTCCATATCCATCATCCCCTACATAAGTGAATGATCATTGCACCCGTTTAGCACTTGGGCCTCCTTGAGCCTAGCGGGTCATCTTCCTTAAAAAATAATTATCCTCCCAATATTGATCATATGGGGAGGGAGGTTGGGAGCCTAGTGGTAGAGCCACTACAATAGCGCTAGGTGCCCCACAAACAACCAAATCCAAGGATGAAGCTGCTTTAGTGTCCTCATTCAAGAGCTCAATCGAGGCGAGTGAGAGAGACTTGTTAGAAATAGGGAATACTGAGAGGGGGGGGTGGGGGGGTGAATCAGTATTCTACAAACTTTAACTTTTGCCCAATTATGGATATAACAGATTATCTTAACACATGCATAACATAAGAAGCTAAACAACATGCATAGCAATAACACTAAAGAACTCATAACACATTATTTGTTCTTGAGGAAACCCTGGCCAAGAGAAAACCCCGGTGGGGATAGTACCCACAAAGATCCACTAATCAAAAGTATCCTATTAAGGATGTTGACCCTGTTAGTAGTCTATTACATGCATATAGTGTCTCAGTCCTGATTAAGGGACTATAGGCCTTGTTAGAAGCCTCAACCCTGTTAGGAGTTGACAGTTCAAAATGTGATTACCAGATGAGCCCACTGCCCAAACAAGTAATATACAATATTTACTGATTACAAAAGTACGTCAAGGTACATAACCTTATACTACTTGCATCAATGTCTCTTCGCTGCTCTTCCACTATCGCTATTACATACATTCGTTACATCCTTTTTACAATTACATCTTTACATATCTTTATATAAGTTATTAAGATTAATAACTTTCCAGTTGGCTATCATATTACAATATATCTTTATCCAAGGGTTAACATCTAGGATGTCGTCCCTTTATATTGTTAAGTCATTATTTTGATAAACAAAATAATCCCTTAACTCTTTATCAATTCTGTCTTCATATTCTGTCCTGTCGGCTTAACACTGTCTTTAGTAAAACTGTCATAACTTCTTCCGTACATGCCGTACTGACTTGCGCTCTAAGGTGAGTCTTCAATAGTCACCATAGAGTCTATGTTCAAATGTGCAAGCACTAAACTTACTCCAATCAACATCGCAAACCAAAACTGTCATCAGGTTCACTGGTAAAAACACACTGTCTCATACTTAGACAATTTGCATTGCGCTCTGACATACCAACTCTCTGACCTGTGTGATCTTCATGTAGATCATATGCTGCCATAATGACAACATCTATGTAACCAACTTAGCCAAATTGTCAACAAGACCATGTGAAGAATCTTATCAACGCTAAAATATCCTCAAGAGTGTCAAACATATAAGCTTCATAGATTGTAGGTGACCAATTTTGAGAGAAAGATGAAGAAGGAACCCTGCTGACCTCTAGAAAAGGGGTGGTGGAAAACTTAGGAGAAGCTACATCTTGCTTCACTACAAGAATTTAAACTAAAAGTGAATTTTTCAGAGCGGACTTATGGTAGTTAAACTCAAGTAGATGTCCTTGCTTGAAATTTTGTTTAAAGGATGGAGGGGAGACCCTTCAATCTACTATAGATGGCCTTAAGACCCTAGGAAAGATAGGATGACAATTCTGGGATGGAGCTTCTAGAAGATGGGTGGACATAACTACACTAGACACTACTTGTATGTGCAACATGTTCACAAATGCAAAGAAAGGATGGGGATTGAGAGAGGAAGTGATCAGTGGGGTCTCTTACATTGGAGTGATAAAAACTTGGATCCACTTAGTGTGGGGCCTAAGAGTCACTCTTGGGGCAGGGGGAAGCAAAATAGAAGATGTAGCTAGGAAAAATAATGGAGCAATAAGAATAAAAGGAACACGAGTAGAAAAATATACATAGGAATTGAAGACTCCTTTTTTGCCTTTTCAATACCTCATATGCCAAAGCCCTATCCTACTGCTGATACTTATGCTTGTGCACAAGTTGCTTTTGATGTAGGTTTGGGCTAATCTACAAGGTCTGTAAACGCCAAGTGGAATTATTCTCCATAAGTGTAGTTGTTAATGTCATGGCTGACAAAGAAGAGGGATCAACAAATGCAGTAGGAGGTGACATTGATAAATTAGTTGTCAGCTCAGTCATGGGGATCTTACTCTTTTTACCTTATAGGGGATAAGAGGAACAAAGGATGACTTTGAAGGCTAAGTAGTAGGCTAGAGTAAGAGACCTCTCACCCTTACCATAAATAGTAGGGTGAGGTATGTGTGCAAGAATTGAGATGGGAAAAGGTGGGCGTACCTTAGGCTTGGGAAACAAGGGTGCCTTTTCTTTGTCTTTTCTAGGTGTAGATGCTATAATCAAAGACACCTCTAGAGGTTATGAAATTCATGATAGGAAATGCGGCTTCCCATGAGGCGCATACTTTCCTTGATCCCCCAATGAAGAAGTGACAAAATATGAAGCACACTGAACCATAGGAGAGGGATAGACATGTCAAGTGATCTGAGTCAAGGGGGTGCATGTTATAGATTTGAAAATTAATTCCCTAGCCTTGTGCTTCTGATATGCAATAAATAAAGTATCTGGTCTTGTCACAAGGCCCTACCAGAGTAGGTATAAAATGATCCAAGAGAAAGATACCACAAGATGTTAGGGGAAGATAGCCAAAGTATTGAATCATGTGTATGGTATCCTCATGGGGAAACTTAAGGAAATAGTGCATAATAGGAGGGATGAATCCAATGGAGACTAGCTAGGAAATGCCTAATTTAACTCTAAAGAGATCTAATTTTGGAATGAAAACTAGTACAAGTATCAAGGGATGAGCTACCCCTTATGCCACCTCAATTCAACTAGTTCTCTAGTGAGGTAGGGGATCAAGACAACTAAATAATAGAAGACTTTAATCAACCAAGGCAAGGAAATGCAAGAAGCTGCAATATCTACTAATTGCTAATATATAAATTTATTTTGACAATAAAAAATACAAATGCAAGCTATAAAGATTAAAAACTGAGACCATTGAGCACATTTCCTTAGACACCAATGCACATTTAGAGGGACAGTGTGGGTGCAGGATATCAACATAGTGCACATTTGTCCAGTATGGATAGGGTAGAGGAATTGAGGCATAAATCCTAAAAACTAAGATACAAGAAATAAAGTGTGCTAATAACATAAAGTACAAAAAACATATTTAAGCTATGTAGGTAAATAAAAAATAAAGTAAAAAAGGGTAATAGAAGGACTTACAACCAAATAATATTGGATAGTCCTAGAATAACTCCACTCCTTACAATGAAACCTACACACATAGAAACAAGGAAAAATGGTTGTGGGTTGTATTAAAAATTTTCCGTAGGCAAACAACCATTTTTTTGCTTCCACCCCATGCATAACTAGATAGATGACCAGTGATAGATAACCAAGAAGATGATGAAACTGTAATATAGATAATAAAATAAAAATCTAATGATACGAAATAATATGATATTCTCAATGAAATATGAAATGGGATGATTGGAAAATCCCCTCCAATACCACAAAGCCATAGCTCAATGGAGTGAATTCAAGTTTATGATGGTGGAGAAGACAATGCACCGTGAAGACTACAAGACTATGCATAGACTTGTCCTAATACAATAAGACTATGGTAAAGAAGTTGGCGAATCATAATCAAAGTGTAATGGTGTAGTGAAGCAAGTATCAAGAAGAGCAAATGAATGGAGCTAAAAAGTGGAATTTTATGCAATTGGCTTTAATCTTGGCATTAATGGGTAGTGGTAACATGCATTACACTACAAGGGTAACACTTGTAACATATCAATGGTTCAATGTCTGTCTATAGAGTCATAGGATTATTTCGTGTTGTGCAGACATCTCCATGGAACACACTGATACCCCTAAGAGTATTTTTGTTGTCATTAGTTATATGGAAGTCATTATGTTTGTCAAAGTCATTTGGTAAGGCAGATAAGATGAGTTGGTAAGGAAGAGAAAGCATTTGGTAAAAGGAATAAGTTAACAAGGAATTTTGGTAAAATGAAATAAGTATAGACATCGAGCGAGGCAGAACCAAGCACTGAGAACCGTGTTCTATCAAGAACCTAACTGAGAAGAGAACTCAGTTATTGAGTTAAAGAAAATGTATTACTGAGCAAAGAAGGCCGACACCATATGAGATCTAAGTACATTAAACCTGGACACCGATTAGAAAACGATCTACAAATCTCAAGGAGATCGGATAACAAAACATTAGAGATTGAAATCAAATAATTTCACATGATTACAAGGTGAGTTCAACCAATGATAATCAAGGATGAAATATGCATTGGAAGTGTACCTAATGCTAGCACTACTTGAAGATGAAGATTCTAGAAGTTCTAGCACTGCTTCAAGAGTTGTATAAATAGACCGGAGAAGTATAGATCAGAATGATGGAGAATGTGGCTATGATGATATGAATACACGAGAAGATTGCATGTGTGAAGCAGATCAAAGCAGAAGGTGAATAAGCAGAGAAAGACATCGAGCAACAATGTATTGAAGAACAGATTTACGGAGTACTGAATTGTTTGAGTGAAGGTTACACAATATGAGATAATGTGATATTAAGCACGAGTCTGATAAGAATTTGTTGATGCACATTTGACAAACATTTTTTTGTTAATGATTAAAAAGTTAATCAGAATTGTACAAGTCTCTTAACCAAGTGAGTCTTAACAGATCTTATGTATACATCCTTTAACTTGGTACAATTCTTAGATTAGAGTTATGAAATCTCTTAACAGGGTAGACTTAGCAGTCTTAGAACTCTTAATAGGATTAATACCTTTAACAGGGTAAGCTATCAGAAATAGCTAAGCATTGTAGTTCTAAACGAGCAACTTTATTCCTGCAGTAGTGAAGTGTTGTGGGTTTCATCCCCACCACAATTTTTATCCTCTATCAAGGATTTTTGTGATACCAAAATCATTGTGTTATGTGATGTTTATTATATGTTTTATTTCATTCATATGATGCATGGAAATGTTAAGTAATCAATTAATGAATGTGATGAAAGTTCAAAAAATTTTAAAAGTGATTTGAAGTACGGATTCACCCCTCCCCTCTCAGTATTTACCTTTCCACACCCGAATCCAACAATTGGTATCAAAGCTCAGTCTCTTATTAAGGATTTTAGTCACTTGAGAGGAAAGATTTGGAAGGATGGAAAGCTACAAGTACAAAATAATAATTGACAGTATGGAAACAGAGTTGAAGATGGCTAATGAGAGAATTAGAGAACTAAGCAAAAAACTGAAACACTCAATCAACAAAAGGAAAGAGCTTACATTACAATTAAAGGATACTCAAGATCATGTTGAGGAAGTTGAAGAAAAATCTGATGGAAGCATGTCTGATGAATTTGATGCACTTATATCAGAACTATCTGAAAAGAATAAGAATCTAGCTGATCAAGTCAAAACACTGAAAAGAGAACAAGAAGCACAGTTGGTAAGGATGTGTGAGATCATGGAACAAAAGGGAAAATTTGAGGATGACAAAAGAACTGCAGAAGAAGAAAGAAGAAAAATGAATACTAGACTTGATGAGAAAGACTGAGAAATCATGAGATTGACACAAACACACTACAACTTGATAGATCAACTTGTTATGGAAAATCAGGATGTTGCTAGGAAAGTTGGTGAGATTGCAAAATTGAGATCTGAGAATGAACATTTGAAGAATAATATGAAAGCTGAGAAAGATGCTAATTAAATCTTGAAAAGAAATGAAGAAGCATGAAAGATTCTGGATGAACAACTGAGAAGTCAAAGACAACCAAATGACACCTTTAGACTCGGTTATAATGCAAACAGTACTATCGAGAAGGGTGAGTCCTCCAAACAAGAAACCAACCGAGAGAAAGTTTCTACCACACTAAAGCCTAATAAGTCTACATGTTATCATTGTGAGAAACCATGACATACAACTAACATTTGCAAAAGTAAGAGAGGCGATCCACCAAATTCTCCTAAATTCAAAGGTCATTGTTACAATTGTAATAAGTATGGACATAAGGCATTTGAGTGTAGGTCAAGAGTTGTGAACACTCCAAGGAAACCAAGGCTTGATGGTTACTGTAACAATTGCAAGAAATATGGTCACAAACCTGGAGAATGTAGGTTACAAAGGAAAAATGAGAAATGGGTCCCTAACCAACATAATTTTGACAACAACCGACAATGACCTACAATACCATGAGATTATAATACAAGGATTACTTGTACTACATGTGGAAGATTCAAACAAATTGCTACAAATTGCTTTAGGATGCATGGAATGGATAATAGGAAGTCAAGGAGAAACATTG
This sequence comes from Chamaecyparis obtusa, assembly GCA_027943335.1. Lineage (NCBI taxonomy): Eukaryota > Viridiplantae > Streptophyta > Pinopsida > Cupressales > Cupressaceae > Chamaecyparis > Chamaecyparis obtusa. The sequence continues at coordinate 2,870,599 of BSBK01000484.1, forward strand.
GGTTGACTTGTTTTCATTGCCATAGAGTTAGTCACCTTGCCAAGGACTGCAAGTACCGAAATAAGGATTCAACCGAGGAGAAATCGAGTGAAAAGACTCCAGTAAATATTGATGAAATTTGAGAACATATGAATAAGACTTGGAGAAGAAAGTCACAAGATGATGGAACAGAATTGGGAACTAGTCATGGCACCACATCCTCTGTATCGGGTGCACCTATCTTCACTTAATCGGTCAAGGTATGAATAGGAGATGATAACTTAAAGATTATCATAAATCAGTTCCTAGATTTAGTACAAAGATCCATATCAGCATATCTAGATGCATTTGGATAAGTATTATAAAGTTGTGATTTCATATGGTGATCAGTGAAGAGTTAGAGTTATTCTGTTACATTCGGTAAAGTAAAATATAGTTCAGTATAACAGTTATATAAAGTTAGTTAAGGAAGCTTTTAATGCATTTATAGCCGTATGAAGCCCAAACCTACAAGGAAATCTATAAATAGAGGGAAAGATACATCATTTCTACTTTATATTCTTGCGATGCGAGCACATTTGAGTAGAGAAAGATACGAGATCAAAGAGCTAATTCTAAGCACTCAATCGAGCATCCCAAGCACATTCAAGATCATTTGAGATATTTACAGTGCTCACCGATTTGAATTAAAAGATTATACTTGCTATTTCATTTGAACTTAGTATATGTTGAGATATTTGCGAGATCAATGGCACCCAAGATACAAAAGCCAGTAGTTATTGAGAAGATTAACCCAGTTAATTTGAAATACAAACTTCCACTCACCGTTGCTACTGAAATTGACAAAATCGGAGCCCTTTCCTTGATCCCTCCTAGAGTCATTTTGATTGAATACGTTCACGCCTTCATTCATTGCAAAATAGAGGATATTTGTCAAACTGATATTGATGCATCGTACTAGAAGTTGTGTGCAAAAGATAAATTAAAGAATGATTACATTCACCTATAGACCAAGGGTTTGGTTCATGCAATGCATGTACCGATAATTTTCAAGCATGAATGGATTAAATTGTCTTGAGTAGAGTTCATGATAGGTTTATGTGGCTTGATGGACCAGTCTGTTAGGATTAACAAGGCAGAAATAACAATTACATACAAATATAACCAATATCAGAAAATAATAAACCACATAGAAGAGAACACAATACACAAAGATTTAACATGGTTCACCCAATCCCTGGGCTACGTCCACCAACAACAAGTCCAATATTATTATTATCCAGTGATTACAACCTGATTACAATCTGTAATCCCTTATAGCTCAATTCTGTCGTAAGTGCTAAAATCATACCTTAATGAAATCCCTAACCCTAAGCCATATTATACAATATTTTGCCACTTTAGGGTTAGAATGAGTTACAACATGGTGAGGTCGGGAGGAAAAGTGTATAGTACTTTCCTAAATAGTACTTTCCTGATCAGTCACCACAAGCTAACAATCTCCCACTTGGTGACTAATCAGTATCCACACTAAAAAACCTCCCACTTGGAGATTGATCCTGTAGCAATACTGCTACCATATGAGGCTCCCACTAGATCGAACCACCTTGGACTCAACTATTCATTTATTATGTTCAGTCTAGAAGCCCAACTGAAGCTGAACATGAGTTCAACTTCTCCCTTGTTACTACCTTTGTAAACATATTTGCTGGATTATCATCTATATGAATCTTTTCCAGCTTTAACTTCCCATCATCCAAAATTGACCGAATGAAATGGTACCGCACCTGTATGTGTTTTGTCTTTGAGTGCAAAGCAGAATTCTTTGCAAGATGAATGGCACTTTGGCTATCTGTATGCAAAAAATTATCCATCTGTGGATGTCCCAATTCTTCCATAAAGAATTGAAGCCATATCATCTCCTTGGCTGCCTCTGTAGCAACAACATACTCTACTTTTGTAGTGGATAAAGAAACCACCTTTTGTAGTCAAGAAATCCAACTCACTGTTGTCCTACCAACAGTAAATACATAACCTGTAGTACTCTGCCTACTATCTATATCTCCTGCCAAATCTGAGTCAACATAGCCTTGTACAGTAGTAGTAGAGCCCCCAAGGTGTAAACACTTACTGGAGGTACCTCTCAAAAATCTAAGAATCCATTTGACTGCATTCCAATGCTCAATACCAAGGTTACTCATATATTGGCTAACGACTCCCACTGCGTGTGCAATGTCTGGCCTAGTACATACCATAGCATACATTAAGCTCCCTACAGCTGAAGCATAAGGTACCTTGGATATTTTAGCCTCTTCTTCTGATGTCTTAGGACACATCTCCTTAGTTAATTTCAAATGACCAGGCAAAGGTGTGCTGACAGCTTTGGTATTCTCCATAGAGAAATGTTGCAACACCTTCACAATATAATCAGCCTGAGATAGAGACAACTTCCTATTTTTCCTATCTCTATAAATTTTCATACCAAAGATTTGTTTTTCTGCCCCCAAATCCTTCATAGCAAATGAATGTGCTAACTGTTGTTTCAACCCCTTAATGTGATCCATGTTAGACCTAGCTACAAGCATATCATCAACATATAAACATAAAATAATGTAGTTGTCATCATCCAACCTCTTAAAATAAACACAATGGTCAGAATGACATCAACTGTATCCATGCTCATTCATAAAAGTGTCAAATTTAATATACCATTGTCGAGGTGCTTGCTTCAAGCCATATAAACTCTTCTACAATCTGCACACCAAATTCTCCTTACCCTTGACCTCAAATCCTTATGGCTGGACCATATATATTTCTTCATCCAAATCACCATGAAGAAAAGTTGTTTTAACATCAAACTGTTCTAAATGAAAATCTTCAATAGCCACAATACTTAAAACAGTATGGATAGAAGTCATTTTAACAACTGGAGAAAATATCTCATCAAAATCAATACCTTTTTTCTGTGCAAATCCTTTTACAACTAACCTGGGTTTAAATCTTTTCTTACCTCCATCCTCTTCTTTTATCCTGTAAACCCATTTATTCTATAAAGCCCTTTTACCTGCAGGTAACTTACATAAATCCCATGTTTGATATTGCAGCAAAGAGTCCATTTCATCTTTCATTGCAGACTCCCACTGAAGCTTTGTATCCACCTACACAGCTTCATTATAATATTCAGGTTCACCAACATCTGTTAATAAAATAGAATACAAAGAGGGAGAGAATCTCTCTGGAGGTCTACTTAGCCTTGTTGACCATCTAACATTCACTGGGGTGTGTGGTATTTGTTGTTTCTATTGTTGCAAAGCATAAGGAACTACTGGAACATCATCTTTTGGAGTATCGTCCAGTACTACATAGTCATTTTCTTTCTTCTCATGCTGCTGCAACAGATCTTTGTACAATACTTTCTCATTGAATATGACATCCCTGCTTCTTACAATTTTATGATTTTCAAAATCCCAAAGCCTATAATCAAATTCATCAATGCCATATCCAACAAATACATATTTCTTTGACTTAGCTTCCAGCTTGGTTCTATTTTCAGAATCTATAAGTGCAAAAGCTTCACAACCAAAGGTTTTGAGAAAAGAATAACTCACCTTCTTACCACTCCATGCTTCCTCTGGAATACCACAGTCCAAAGGAGTAGAGGGGCCTCTATTGATTAAATAAATAGCAGTGTTCATATATAGCCTCTACCCACATGTTTTTGGGTAGCCTAGCATGCAACCTCATACTCCTTGCACGCTCCATTATTTTCCTATTCATGTGTTCAGCCACTCCATTTTCTTGTGGAGTCCTTGGTACAGTTTTTTGCCTACAAATACCATTAGAGGAACAATAATCTTCAAATTTTGTGCTGCAATACTCACCACCATTATCAGATCCGAGACATTTTAACCTTTTACCAGTCTCATTCTCAACAAAGCATTTCCATTTCTTAAAAATTTGAAATACATCAGATTTTTGTCTAATGAAATATATCCATACTTTCCTAGTTGCATCATCAATGAATGTAACATAATACTGAGAGCCACCAAGGGAAGATACTTGAGTTGGACCCCATACATCTGTATGCACAAGCTCTAATTTTTCATCTTTCTTTTCCTTCCCACTCTTTACAAAACTAACTCTCTTTTGCTTTTCATACACACAACTTTCACAGAAATCCATATTAACACATTTCAAACCTGGTAGAGCTTTCTTTGAATGAAGTAATTTCATACCTTTTTTCACTCATGTGCCCAAGTCTATTGTTCCACAACACTGTTTCAGAATCTTCGGCTACTGTCTCTTGTTCTACCTACTCAACTGCAGCAACTGTTCCTGAACATTCATTTTTCTCTGAAACAATTAAAGTAGAGGGAATAGTATGACCTGTACAAAGATATAAGGTGCCCACTTTCACACCTTTTGCTACTACTAAGGAACCTTTTGAAACCTTCCAATTTTTATCATTAAAAGTAATTGTGCAACCCTCATCAACGAGTTGCCCTGCTGAAATTAAATTTCTACTCAGCCTTGGAACATGTCTTACCTCTTCTAGTAGCCAATGATTCCCATTGTCCAACTTAATTTTGATTTTCCCTTTTCCAACAATTTGACAGGGCTCATTGTCTCCCAAATAAACTAGCCCAAAATCCCCTTGGACATAATCAACAAAATAACCTCTATGGGGTGTAGCATGAAATGAAGCCCTTGAATCTAACACCCATGAATCATCAACATTTTCTAAAGACAAGAGAAAAGCATCCTCTTTGGATTTGTTACTTACCACATTTGCCTCCTTGTTTCCATCATGTTTGTCTCCTTGATCTTTCTTCCGAGACCAGAAATCTTTCTTCTTATGTCCTGGTTTTCCACAGTACCAGTAGTCGCTAGGTCCTCTTGACTGAGACCTCTTTCCCTTTGACTTTCTTCTTGATTTCTCATGATTTCCAGAGTTATTTCCTCTCTCATTGGTTCTACCCCTGCGTTGTGCGTTTAAAACACTACCTGATGTGGATCCACCTGAGCTTTTCCTATGAATTTCATCATTCAGAATAACACCAATAACATCATCATATTTTAGAGTATTAGAATTAGAAACAGAATTACTAACAGCCATTACCAAGCCATTCCAGCTTTCAAGCAAAGAACAGAAAATCAAGAGAGCCCTAACTTCTTCATCAAAAATAATATTGACAAAAGTTAATTGACTGGTAATTGTATTAAACTCATTTAAATGATCAACAAATGAACCACCTTCCACCATTTTCATATTAAACAAATGCTTCATGAGAAATACCTTATTTGAAGCGGAGGATTTTTCATACAACTTCACTAGGGTTTTCATCAAATCTTTAGTCATCGTTGCTGAGGTAATATTGAATGCCACCGGTTATGTCAGGCATAATCGAATACTACCAAGACCCTTTCTATCAAGAATTACCCAGTCCTCATCAGAAATGCTTGCAGGTTTGTTGGCTTTACCTTCCAACGACCGCCATAGATCCTTTTGATAGAGATAGTCTTCCATTTGCATTTTCCATAATTGAAAGTTCTACCCATTAAACTTGTCAACCTTCAGCCTACCCTCATCTGCCATTGCTCTCACTCAACCGTGAGACTCCCACTAAACTGTGAGCTCTTCCTATAGAGGATAACTAAAAAACAACCTCACTTTGATACCACTTGTTAGGAATAACAAGGTAGAAATAAAAATTACATGCAAATATAACCAATATCAGAAAATAATAAACCACACAGAAGAGAACACAATACACAAAGATTTAACGTGGTTCACCCAATCCCTGGGCTATGTCCACCAACAGTGAGTCCAATATTATTATTATCCAGTGATTACAACCTAATTACAATCCGTAATCCCTTACATCTCAATTCCGCCGCAAGTGCTAAAATCATACCTTAATGAAATCCCTAACCCTAAGCCATATTAGACAATATTTTGTTGCTTTAGGGTTAGAATGAGTTACAACATGTCGGCCCAAAAATTACCAAAAATATGTCGAGAGGAAAAGTGTATAGTACTTTCCTAAATAATACTTTCCTGATCAGTCACCACAAGCTAACACAGTCAAGATAACAAAGGATGTATTGCACATCATAACTAGATTTTCAGTCAGTGATAGACCAAGGGCCTACAAACAAAAGAAGGATATGAAGATTGACCTGTGTGAAATCTTATAGAAACAACTTGATGATATTATGAACACAATTTAAAAGGCAAAATCTAACACACTAAAGTTTGGATTGTTGTTGGTATGTATCTTTTTCTACTTCCAAAATTCATTTCCAACAATCGGTCAAGTAAAATGGAATGCAGATAAACCCATAATTTATCAAATCAATGATTTTATTTAGAGTATGGGTGACAATTTTAATGTTTTAATGGATGATTACTTTAATAAATTTTGGTCTAGAATACATAAAATATATAGGATTCCACCATAGTTAGTGGAAGATTTCAAAGATGAGTTATCTTTTGAGGTGGACACCGATGTGTGCATCATAAGGGCAGTTGAACCAAGAACAAAATGGCTACCCACTATGGGTTATGAAATGAACATAGATGCAACCACTATACAAATAAAAGGACTTTTGGAGAAGCCTAAAGATAGAACTACAACTCGGTATGACACCTATGAAGAGGTGAAAGAGAAATTAGAATCGATATACTGATACCGAAGGCCATAAGGAAGACAAGTAAGATGATCACTGATTTAACTGAAAAACTAGGTATTATTGATATTGATGAAGCTAAGGAAGATATTGTTGAGCCTTTAGCAATAAAGGGGAAGAAAATAAGAATCAAGAAGGAAACCCCTAGTCCGATCGGTGTAAGATCATCTACTCATTCTACCTCCACACCAAGAGGAAAGAAGAAAGTTGAAGCAGAGCCTGAAAAGACAAAGACATATGTTAGAGAAAGAAAGGCTATTGAAATGCCTAGAAGAAAATTGAAACTACAAAAGGAGAGTGACACTGAGTCAGATGACTTGTCACAATTCAAAGTAGCACCGAGGAAAAAGAATAGGAGCCTCGATGAACTACTTAAAACATTAGAGAAATATGGAGCATACTTTGTCATGAAACAATTGAAGTTTGATACAAGGACAGATGATGAGAAAGATAAAATAGAAGAAAAAATAATCATCATTTTGCATAAATTCAGAATTCTACCAGTTGAGGTAGTTTAACATCTTGACAAGGAGCTATACAAGAGAATTAATGCAAGATGGAAATATTCCATTGCTACAGAAAAAGAGATGAGAGAGAGATCCCTTGCAATAACAATCCTAGACTTAATGAAGAGAGGGATAAGAGATACTCTAAATGAGTAAGTTCCAATAGATTCACAGTGAAGGGAAAAGCAATGATTATAATGGTCGGTTAATTGCAAGAAGTACAAAAGGATACCGATGATCTATGGAGAAAGACCTTTTTCATTGACCAACCAACAAATGAAGATGTACAAGTTGAAGAAGATAAATCCAAGCCAGTTGGATTAATAACTAACCAGGAAGAAGTAACCATAGAAGATATTACTAAGAGAGACCTTGATGAATCAGTGAAAGAAGATGAGGATATTATGGCTACCGAGGCCATATAGTTAGAAGCTATTGACATTGATGACTCAGCTACAACAAGATTGCTAACAAAAGAGCTAGTAATTTTACAAGTTATGGACTTTCCTAAGATAGAAGTGGTTACCTCAGATATTACAAGTGGAGAGACTACTATTGTTGAGACTCCTACCGAGATGGAAAAAGAGAATGAACCTCAAGAGACCAAAGAGAAGACCACAAAGATAGAGACAAATCAAGGTCTGAATACAGAGTCGGTGAACCCCACTGAGACTACAGGTCAAAAGGAACCTGAACAAGCACATGAAAAGGTGGTAGATGAGAAAAAGGAAACACAATAAGAGAAGGAAAAAGAAAAGGTAATTGGGATAGAAAAGGTAGAGGAGAAGAAAGAGGAAAAACAAGAAGAGAAGAAACAAGAGGAAAAGAAGAAGGAAAAAGGAAGACAAGACATATTCTACTTTGACACAATCAGATGCAAAAATGGCATCAAGTTCCAAAAGTAAGTTTAAAAAGAGGAAAATGGAAAAAGAGGTAGATATCAATGAAGTTATAGTCATACCAAAGGTTGAATATACTACTATGAGCCCTAAAAAACTTTCTGAGTTTGGTGATTTGTTGAAAAGGAAAGCTGCACAAGATAAGCTTATAGCTAAAAAGTAGAAGACTAATGTATTGGAACAAATCAAAAGCATTTTGAATGAGATTGTTCCCGAGGCTACAATAAATGAAAAGACATATTTATAGTCAGTTAAAGGAACCGATCAGTCAAATCAATCAGCTGAGAACTGACACAACTGAATATATCATGAAGGTACACAAGAAAGACATGGAGACTAAGGTGCTTGAAGAAGTTCTTCAATCGGTAGCATTGGACAAGGTAACTCTCTCCGAGTTAGTCAATGCATTAGAATAAGAATTGAAACATATTCTTTCTATATTCTAAAATATTTTTTTATTTTCAAACTTAACAAAGGAGATAAAGGATAAATATGAAAATGTATAAAAAGAGCTAACTGAGCTACTCTCAAAGATTTCCACTGAGCCAAAAACAATAACTGAATATTATGATAAGCTCAAGAACTTCATGGGAGTGCAATTTGAACTAAGGAAGGAGGAGAACCAAATAAGAATGGAACTTTTAGAACTCCAAACAATGTTTCTCCCAAATATTGAATCACTGCATAGGAAGATATATAAAGAAAAAGATCTAGTGAGCACACCAGATGTCAGTGCCATGGACAACATGGTGAGTCTAACTAAAAATATCAATGAACACATAATAGTGTTGCAGACACTACATGACACCTGTAAGTGACACAAGGCAAGGGCCAAGAGGGGCCAAACAATGACACACCCTAATGATCCAAGCTTGCTCAACACATGTGAAAAAAAAAAACAATAGTGATAGAGAGAATGCTAGATCTTTCATATATTTAATCAAATGGAACCATACATGCTAGGTTGTAAGGCCTTCCTAGTTAGGGACAACTATTACAATGAATTACAGAAGTCCTCAAACATGCGAGGATCTGTCACAATCTCTAATTCTATCTTCGACCAAAACTCTATCCAAAAACTACCTCCTAAACTACAACCAAACAACTATATTTATACAAGAGTCTATCGAATTGAGTTGGCCTTTAGATCCACAATCAATGGAAGGAACAATCAGATCTAGGACCACACCTCTCCCAATGATGGATTCCAACATTAAATCTGTGACCTAAAATAAATGCACAAGTCTGCCACAACAGAAACTAAAACTAAACATGTCGATGAGAAAGATAATCGAGCAACAGACAAACAACACTGAGCGCCAGAGAAAATAATTGACCACCCAGGAGAAAACCGACCACACTCGATAACCAAAGGAAACTGACTGACTCAGTCAAATCAGGAACCGAGCAACACATAAAAACTCCAAATTGTTTTTGGTGACAAAGGATTGAGAAGGACCCAAGATGCTCCTGCATCAGACACCTGGGGCTATTTTGAAATGATTCTCTGAATCATTTGGTAGGTCTAGTCTGAGCTGCATCCAACTTAGACTGTGAAATCTATGAACTATCTTCCATTGATCTATTCTTCCACTTTACCAGATATTCCATATATTGTTTTCCCCTTGTACTCTTGCCAACTCTTTCCTTCAAAATCTGTTCAATTTCTTCACTCTGCTTCTTAGGATATTCTATCGGTACTGTCACTTCTTCATCAGGTTCATGATACTCATACAAATTAGCAATGTTGAAAATCAGTGATATGTCCATGTCATCAGGTAACTCAATCTCATATGCATTTCCACTATCAAATTTCTTCAGAATCTTGCAAGGTCCAAACTTTTTCATTTTCAGCTTCCCATATGTTCCAACAGGAAATTGACCTTTCTTCAAATGAACCATCACTTCATCACCAACATCAAAAGTTTTATGTCTCCTTGATCTATCAGCTCTATCTTTGTATTTCTAGTTACTGTCTTCCAGCTTCAGCTTCACATCTTCATGATATGTCTTCATTTACTCAACAAATTCTACTCCTTAAGCACTTTTCTTATTCTCATTAGCAATGTCTCTCAAATCAGATATACCTCTCGGTTGTGTGCCATTCACAATCTCAAATGGTTTCTTTCTAGTACTCCTATTTACTGAATTATTGTATGCAAACTCTGCTTGTGCCAATATAGAATCCCAATTACTCGGTGTGTCTCCAACTAAACATCTCAAAAGATTATCCAAACTTATGTTCACAACTTCAGTCTGTCCATCGATTTGTGGATGAAATGTAGAACTATATTTCAATTCAGTGCCAAATTTCTTTCAAAGGGTCTTCCAAAAGTATCCAAAAAATTTATTGTCTCGGTCAGAAATAATACTCCTCGGTAATCCATGCAATTTGACAATTTCCTTAAAGAAAAGATCTGCTATATGTACTGCATCTGATGTCTTTCTACAAGGTATAAAATGTGTAATCTTAGAAAATCTATCCACAACAACAACTACAGAATCATTACCTCGTACTATCTTCGGTAAGCGAAGAATAAAATCCATATTGATGTCAATCCAAGGTTTCTTAGGAACAAAAATCAGTACATACAATCCAGTATTCTAACTTACTCCTTTTGCAACTTGACAAATACCACAAATTTTCATGAATTTATGAACATCTTTATACAACTTTTCATGAATTTATGAACATCTTTATACAACTCTGGCCAATAGTACTTCTCCTTAAGAAAATTCCAATTTTTATCAATACCAAAATGTCCAGCCAAACCACTACTATGTTTCTCCTTTATCAAGTTAGTTCTCATTATTCCTCTCGGTATACACAACTGAATACCTTTAAACAACATACCTTCCTGAATAAAATATTCATCCCATTTAGTATCTTGTTGATCTTGAATAGGTGCTCTGCACTTTCTCCATGGCTCAAAAAAATTAGGGTCAAACTCATAAGAATCTCTCATCTCATCAAAACCAAGAACTTCAATTTTCATCTCGATCATCAAAGATCTTATTTTACTCAATGCATCAGCAACTCGGTTAGTGACTCCACTCTTATGCTTTATCACAAATGTGTAACTCTACAAATACTCAACCCATTTCATATGTCTTTGATTCAGCTTATTCTGACTACCCAAATATTGTAAAGCCTTATGATCAGTATACAACACAAATTCACTCGGTATCAAATAATGTGTCCATTTATTCAGTGCTTGAACAATAGCATAGAATTCTTGATCATACATAGAATATTTCCTTCTAGCATCATTCAAATTTTCACTAAAGAAAGCAATGGGTTTACCTTCTTGACTCAACACAGCTCCAATTGCACTTCCACTTGCATCACATTCCACTTGAAATACTTTACTGAAATCAGGTAATGCCAAAACAGGTAATTCAAAAACCTTCTGCTTCAGAGTCTCAAAAATTTTATCAGCTCCATGTGTCCACTTGAATTCTTTTTGTCTCCTCTCATAGTCTCAGTCATAGCATTACAAATTGAACTGATATTCCTTATGAACTTTTGGTAAAAACTTTCCAAACCATGAAATGATCTTACCTCACTAGCATTTACAGGTGTAGGCCAATTCAAAATAGCTTCAACCTTTTCAATATCCATCTTCAAACCATCAGTTGAAATAATAAATCCCAAATACACAATCTCCTCTTTCATGAATGAACACTTTTTCAGATTTATCAGCAACTTTTCTTCTTTCAATCTTTGCAAAACTTGTCTAATATGAAACAAATGTTCTTCTCTAGTCTTACTAAATATCAAAATGTCATCAAGATATACAATCACAAACTTACCCAAGAATTTCTTCAAAACTTCATTCATCAACCTCATAAAGGTACTCGGTGCATTAGCTAAACCAAAAGGCATAACCAACCACTCATACAAACCTTCTTTTGTCTTGAAAGCAGTCTTCCATTCATCACCTTCTCTGATTCTGATATGATGATACCCACTTTTCAAATCAATCTTTGTGAAATACTTTGCTCCACTCAAACTATCCATTATGTCATCCATTCTCGGTATAGGAAACCTATACTTCACTATTATCTTATTGATTGCTCTGGAATCAGTACACATTCTCCATTCTCCATTTTTTTTTGTGCCAATACAACAAGTACTGCACAAGAGCTCAAACTTTCTCTAATCAAACCTTTCTCCAGCAACTCTAGAATCTATCAATTCAATTCCTGATTCTCGGTAGGTGTCAATCGATGAGGTGCCTTATTCGGTAAACTAGCTCCAAGGATTAGATCCATACAATGATCAATACTTCTTTTCAGTGGCAAACCATCAGATACATTATCAGAAATTATATCACTATACTTGTTGAGTAACTTATCAATATCCTCAGGGACATTATCCTCTATTTTCTTACTCGGTTTGTTAGGGATCACAACAAAACATACATCATTCTTTTTCAAAGAGTTAACAAAATTTCTTCCCTCCATCAAATAGACTTTTACAGATGTGCAAACATTACTAACAGGTTCTTCCATCAATGGTAACAAGATTTATTTCTTTCCATCAGCCACAATATTATATTTATGCAATGTCCCATCATATATAGCATGTCTATCATATTGCGAAGGTTTACCTAACAAAATATGATAATAATCCATAGGTATGATATCACATAACACCTTATCATAGTACTTTCCAATTTTCAAATTCACATAACATTGTTCACTTACCAAGAGTGTATGCTCATCTTTGATCCATGAAATCTGATAGGTTTTCAGATGTACCAACCTTTCCAACTGCAATTTTGTGACCATCTCTTCAGATGCTAGATTCTCCGAGCTACCACTGTCAATGATTACCTTCCAAACTTTGTCAGAAACTCTACATCTGGTCTTGAAAAAACTTTTTCTTACTGGATCTTCCTTCCTACTTTCATTCCACAGTGCTCTCCTTACCATCAAGTTATTTTCTTTCTCAAGTTCATTCGGTGACTCTTCTTGCACCAAAGCATTTCTACTGTTACTAGCCTTCTTACTAGCATGTGTACATTCAAAATATCTATGTCCTTCTTCTCCATAATTGTAACAAGTTCCTCAGAAACTTCCTTTTCTATAACCACCTCGGTAGTTACTACCTCTACCTCTAGATGAACTTTCAACTTTCCACTCAGTCTTGCCTTTGTCCAGATTTATCTTTTTTGGTTCAGATCTACCATTTTCACCTTTAGATCTATGTCTTCCTATATGGAATCTACCACCTTGACCTCTTTGTCTTTGCTCATGTCTTTTGTTCAATTTATCCTCGACCTTCAAATAAAATTGATAAGCCTCTTCAATGTTCTCCAACTTGACCATACTAATTTCCTCTTGGATGAAAATTCTCAAACCATTCAGGTATCTATCGATTCTTTCCACATCATCTTCATCATGTCCAGATCTGATATCTAATCTATAGAATTCCTTAGTATATTCCTTTACCGAGCTATCTTTCTATCTTAAACTTTGCATTCTTCAAACTAGGTTAATATGATAATCACAAGGTAAGAACTTTCCTTTCAATTTGTTTACCATTTTATTCCATGCCTTGATTTTGTCTTTGCCTTTCCTCTTCCTATCCAGCTACAGATGTTCCCACCATAAGGATGCATGACTTTTCAATTTTGTGCTTGCAATCTTCACCTTCTTGTCTTCAGGAATGTTTTCATATTCAAAATACTTTTCCATCTTGGTGATCCAGTCCACCAATTCATTAGAATCTAAATTTTCACCATACTCAGGAGGATTGAAGTGTGGTGTAGACTTCAGGCTTGTCAAAGCCTTCAAAAATATTTCTTCACCTTGATCCATAATAGGTGCAAGTTTTGCATTCGCCTGTTCTTCCTCAACTTCATCATCACTAACATCTTCAAGATGTCTGCCTCTTCTCTAGGCTATTTCAATAGCTTCTAACCTAGTAGTAATCCACCTTAGCATATCTACCAATCCTGGATCCGCATCTCACCTCCCACGAACCATCTTGACAACCCTCTACAATTGCAGGTCAGATCACAATCTGCTACCCCAAAACAATCAACTAGGGCTTCAAGAGGAACCTACAAACCTAGATTCGCAGACTTAGATCAAGATGTCACCTCACTCTGATACCACCTAACGCAAGGCGAGGGGCCAAACAATGGCACACCCAAATGATCCAAGGCTGCTCAACACATGCGGAAGCAAACAAACAACAGTAGTGAGAGAGAGAATGCCAGATCTTTCATATATTTCATCAAATAGAACCATACATGTCGGGTTGTAAGGCCTTCTCAGTTAGGGCCATATATTACAATGAATTAAAAAAGTCCTCAAACATGCGAGGATCTGTCAAAATCTCTAATTCTATCTTCGACCAAAAATCTATCGAAAAATTGCCTCCTAAGCTACAACCAAAAACTATATTTATACAAGAGTCTACCGAACTGAGTCAGCTTTCAGATCCACAATCAATGGAAGGAATGGTTAGATCTAGGACCACACATCTCCCAATGATGGATTCCAACATTAAATCCATGACCCAAAATAAATGCACAAGTCGGCCACAACAGAAACTAAAACTAAACCCGTCGGTGAGCAAGATAACCGAGCAGCAGATAAGCAACGCCAAGTGCTAGAAAAAATAATTGACCACACAGAAGAAAACTGACCACACTCGGTAACCAAAGGAAATTGACCAACTACCAACCAACTCGATCAAAGTAGGAACTGAGCAACACAGACAAACTCCAAATTGTTTTTGGTGACACAGGATTGCCAAGGACCCAAGATGCTCCTGCATAAGTAAGGCATCATTGAAGGATGCACATGAGAAATATAAAGGTATTTTTGACAAGATCCCCAAACCGAATACACAGTAAGCATTTTAGGCATTTTTGTTAAAAAAGGGAAAATATATAAATAAGGGGGAATGGGAATGTATAATAATTTTTGCTAAGTAAAAGAAGGAATATACATCTAAGTTGAAAGGGGGAAACTACATATACAAGGGAGAATAAATAGAAGATTATGTATACAGTATGGAGCTGTACGAGAATTATTACTTCAGGGGGAGTAATAAGTTTTACCGAGGAAGAGAAATAGACAAGGAAAAAATTTTGAGAAGACTTTGAAGATTTTGAAGGTTTTTAACAAACATGCCAAACTAATGCCAAAGGGGGAGATTGATACTCCTAAGAATAATTTTGTTGTCATTAGTTATATGGAAGTCATTATGTTTGTCAAAGTCATTCAACAAGGCATATAAGATGAGTTGGTAAGGAAGAGAAAGTATTCGGTAAAAGGAATAAGTTAACAAGGAATTTTGGAAAAATGAAAGCAAGTATAGACACCGAGCAAGGAAGAAATGATCACTGAGAACTATGTTCTACCATGCACCTAACCGAGAAGAGAACTTAGTTTCTGAGTTAAAAAAAATGTATTACCAAGCAAAGAAAGTTGACACTAGATGAGATCTAAGTACATTGAACTTGGACACCGATTAGAAAATAGTTTACAAATCTTGAGGAGATAGAATAACATAATATTGGAGATTGAAATCAAATGATTACACATGATTGAAAAGTGAGTTTAGCCAATGATAATTAAGGATGAAATATGCA
This sequence comes from Chamaecyparis obtusa, assembly GCA_027943335.1. Taxonomy (NCBI): domain Eukaryota; kingdom Viridiplantae; phylum Streptophyta; class Pinopsida; order Cupressales; family Cupressaceae; genus Chamaecyparis; species Chamaecyparis obtusa. Next base: position 2,886,286 of record BSBK01000484.1, read on the forward strand.
TTGGAAGTGTACCCAATGCTAGCACCGCTTGAAGATGAAGATTCTAGAAATTATAGCACCACTTCAAGAGTTGTATAAATAGACTATAGAAGTAAAGATTAGAATGATGGATAATGTGGCCATGATAATATGAATACATGAGAAGATTTCATGTATGAAGAAAAATAGAGTAGAAGGTGAATAAGCAGAGAAAGCCACTAAACAACAATGTATTGCAGAATAGATTTATCGAGTACTGAATTGTTTGAGTGAAGGTTACATAGTATGAGGTAACGTGATATTGAGCACATAGAGTCTAATAAACATTTTTTGATGTACATTTGACACACATTTTTTTGTTACTGGTTAAAAGTTAATCAAAACTATATATGCCTCTTAACCGAGCATATCTTAACATATCTTATGTATAAATCTTTTAATCGGGTACAATTATTAGATTAGAGTTGTGAAATACCTTAACAGAGTAGACTTATCAGTCTTAGAACTCTTAACATGGTTAATACCTTTAACATGGTAAGCTATCAAAAATAGCTAAGCATTGTAGCTCTAATCGAGCAACCTTATCCCTGGAGTAGTGAAGTGTTGTGGGTGTCATCTCCACCACAGTTTTTATCCTCTAACAAGGATTTCCGTGATACCAAAATCATTGTGTTATGTGATGTTTATTATATGTTTTATTTCATTAATATGATGCATGAAAAGGTTAAGTAATCAGTTAATGAATGAGATGAAAGTTCAAAAAAGTTTAAAAGTGACTTGAAGTACTAATTCACCCCTCCCCTCTCAGTACTTACCTTTCCACGCTTGAATCCAACACACACATATCCTAGAACAACCATTCCACATGGCCAAGAATTTTAACAAATGATCACAAGCTAGAATGAAGGATTGAGGGAATTTATTATTTTGGATAAGGTAGGTACATCACTTAATGGTAAATTACACAAGGGTGCAAATTTATGACATTACATTTTTCCCCCACTTCAGCGCACATATCATAACAGATAATGAAAGTTGAAGTTAAAAATATATCACCAATCTCTTTCCTTATTTAATCTAGTATTTTAATACAATATTGTTACATTTGTTCATGTCTTGTTCACATTTTCTTACATCATGCCACAAAAATGTAACAAAATCCCAAACCCAACCCTATTCAATTCCACAATGTTCACTCTAGTATGAGATTGAGAGATGGATTTGGAGGACTTTTCTTCTACTTACGTATAACAATCTATTGGATATGATCATCCAAGTCATCATAGCAATGAGAAGCTTTCCTCCATTGACTCATCTATATGTAGAAAAGAACAACTGAGAAGTGCGAGTAATTTAATAACTCTAATTATTGCTTGTCCTAATTAATAATTTCCACTACAAAATTGTAAATCCATATCAATGGGCTTTATGGTTTTTTCATGAAATCTTGGGCTGAGCCAAAGGCCTTAATTTAATTTTGTGAAGAAATCTCCACACCAAATTCAGGTGTGAATCCACCATTAGCATCAGAACTACTTTTTGGTACCCATTTCTTATTATTTTCTTCCTAACCCCTTCCACATCAACCTTTTGTTTTTCCTTGTCATTTTATTTCATATCATTGTAGTCACAAGACCTATTTTGTTCATATTCATACTTCCAAGTCTTCAAAATTTTGCAGTATGACTAGGATTGTTGCATTTGTAACATGTCACATTAGATTGACCATATCTATAGTTCACTTGATTTCCTCTAGATGAGTAATTATTAGCAATATTGCCAAAATTGTTGCATGTATAACATCTAACATTCCTATTTTAAGATTATTTTTCATCTTGCATTCACTTGATTTATGACTGTAGTTATTGTATTTAAAGCATTGACCATAAAAAATGTAGGATTCACTCTATTTCTGCATTGTGTAGCCCTATGACCAAATTTATTGCATACAAAGAATTGACCATTGAAATTTTGAGCATTGGTTTGTCTTACCGGGGACCTCTTAGGATTTCTATTCTAATTTTCTAGTAAGGGATTGCTTTGACTAGATCCAAAACTTTCCCCTTTCTCTAAACCAAGACCATGTGTATCACCTTTCATTCCCTGACTCTCATTTTGTTCATCAAGCTTCTCTAAGATGGCTTTGAATTTCTCCTTGAACTCATTTGCAGTAACTGTAGACACCTAAAAATCCACTTGTCAATTAAAAATATTTTAGTTGATAAAAGTCCTAATGACATCATCATTAATTAATTAATTAATTAATTCATTCATTTTTATTGTCATTATCCCTTATCCTATTTTAATTAAAGATATTTAATTAAGAAACCCCTCCCAAAAATATTTAAATCTAATTTACATGTTTATCCCTCCAATTTATTAATAGTTTAATAAATTATGTCTCAAACCCTTTAAAAAAAATATTATATTTAATTCCCCAAAACCCTAGATATCTTCTAGAAAACCCTAAACCTATCCTCACTTTCCTAATCACTCCCTAAACCTACTTAAAAGGTGTTTCCTAACCCTCTTAGCCTAAACCCTCATCCTTTGAATTTTGGTCAACACCCCTCATTAATGAGCCTTACATGCTCATTAATGAATCCTTAAACCTTCATTAATGGCTCTTACAACCTTTTAATGAAAACCTATGTATCTTCTTCCACATTGGTCCCCTTGCACACTTCCCTAATTTTTCTCACACATGTGTGAGCAACACTTAACCCTTATCCCTCTAACCATACCCCTAACCATACCTCTAACCTTACTCCTAACCTTGACTCTGACCCTAACTACCCCTTTCTAACCCAAACCCTTCCTCAAATCCTATAAATACTCCTCCTTCCAAGATAAATTTACCAATTCACATATCATTTTCATAGCATTGTTATTATGCTCATTTTCATCTAGACTTAACATAATTTCTAGTATTGTTAGATTTACCTCATATTTATGCTTTTTAGCTCATCTTAGCATAGCCTAATGGATTAACATAGTTCATTTTAAAGAAATAGTAACCATTTTCATTCATATCATATCCATCTTTTGGTTAAAATCAACCTTGCACAACATTCAATAGCTTAGAATCTGCATCTTGCTTCATTTGGACCCTCGGAATCCTAGGGGCAAACCAGGTTCACCATACTTGGTTTTGTGCCATTATGGGGTCTTCATGGATTCAAAATGATCCTAATATTTCCTAAAAAACATTAGGGACATGCTCTTTGTGTTTTGAGAGCACACTCGGCACACTTGCATCCCTCCTAAAAGAGCAAGTCAAACTGTGACAAGGTGCTCTCGTTTAAGCTCAATTTGAGGTGTCTTGCGAATAGGTTTTCTATATGTTTGGTATATGATGTTTTTGACTAATTTTTGACTATATACACATGTTCCAAATAGGTTAGGTTCACATTGATCACATTTTGGCATGCTCAGTGGGACCCCACCATGCTCTTTAAACTGCTTTTTTAGTGTTTTTTTTTTAAATTAAAAAACTCACTTTTTATGAACATCCCGGGCATCCTTGGACAAAGATTCATACGAAAAAGTTTCCTTGGCATGGATTTCCATTTGGGAACCCCTATATTGTCATACTATGGTATGTATATTGTTGTTTGAGCTTTGGCAAGTGTTTTTGACCCCTTTTCCCACCTTCTGTCATTGATTGCCATATGGGAACCCCTGTAATGTCATATGGGAGATTTTAGTAACACGTAAGACACTGAGCCAAAAAAAACCCTATCCTGCATTATCGTATGGGAAATAGAACTCATGTGTGATGCCTTAAACTTGGTTTTTGTTGGTTTTTAGGGTTCATTTGGGCCTCCTAGTGCCTCTTGGCTTCAAATTTGCAGTTTCTAACTTGTTTTTTTGAAGGTACTCCTTGGAAGGCAAGTTGATCACCAATACATCAAGGTCCTAAGACCTATTAACTCATTTGTGTTAGGAATGGGAACACTGAGATGGGGGGGGGGGTGAATTAGTGTTCATTGTATTTTATCTTTTATCTTAATCTTTAAACTGAACTTAAATACTTAAGTACTAAAATGAACATCCACATAAATATGAAACATGAAATCAACACATAACACCAATGTGGTTATGGGGAAACTCAAATAGGTAAAAAATTTAGTGGGAATTGACACCCACTAATATTATGTACTACTATTTTATGATCCTTGTTAGAAGATCCTTAACCCTGTTAAGAGTTGCTTTACAATATGTTTAGTACAGTATACCTTGTCAAGGGTTGGACCCTATTAGGAGTCTTTTACAATAAATCCTGTTAGGGGTGTGGACTCACTTTCCAAGAGCTCACTGCTCAAGTGGTGAAGGCTACAACCTTCTGATCTCAAATAAACACTTTATCTTTTGGATCAACTGTCACTATGACACTTCTTGTCAGATCAGTTCCTTTAATGTGTTGATTCTTTGACCTCTTGCAAAGCTCTAATACATCTTATAGACTCTTCACACACTTCTTCTCTTCTTATCTCAACTCTATTACTGCTTACATGCTAGTTACAATGGGAGCATCTCATATTTATATTCGCATACAAAACAAATAACTAGGTCGGTCCTTTAACCGATTACATACAATGCTTCTAATTGAATTGGCTCAAGCGTGTTTACAAAAAAAAATATTTATATGTTTGCAACCTAATTACAATAGGCGCATAGCTTTTACAACAATAGAATATAACCACAAATCAAAATTCTAACAATCGGTTGCTTACTTTGTTCTTCTCTAGAACACACTGGCTGTGTAACTTCAACTGTCTGTAACTTTGTCATACTTGCATATTTGATCAAGCGCTCATAGACTAAGCATGAATATAGTCTAACCGACTTATCTCCTAGGGTGCATACCATAAATTGGTCGTATGCATGTGTGCTGATGCTCTGAGCTTCAGGTACTCTATATATTGTCCAGTCTTCAACACAATCGATTTCTGATCTTCTCATTAAGTGCGCTAACTCCAAACTACTATATGACTTTGTTGTCATAATGAAAACACTATACTAAGTCATATACACTAGTACAACCAACTTTCCAAAAATCTCCCCCTTTTTCATTGGTGGCAACAAAAGAATATGGCCAAGTTGCTAACTATTCCTTAATACAAAAAACTTTTGTCTTATATCTCCCTATACATATATTTCTATCTTATATCTCCTTATATATATCTATAACCATATTCTGTACATACTCCCCCTTTGACATTAATGACAAAGGTGATTCAAAACTATATACATAAATATTTATTGTGATAGAACATCTGGATATGCTATCTGCACGTTTTGGATCTCCTTCTTCCAAAATGTGATCATTGAATTTACAATTGTATGGTGAAAATGTGACCACACTTCTATGAATTTTTACATGCAAGAAAACTCAACAATGAGCCCTCACAAATCGATCTATAGCTCTTTATGCATGGAGTTGCAAGATTTGTAAAATTTCTCTTAGCTAGAGCTATAAACTCATGACCTTGCTAGTCAACCACACAATGAGAGATTCACAATGAAAACAAGGGCAAGAATGCCAATATATCTAATGAAATCAATATGGATGCAATGCAATGCAAATCTATATGACAATGCAAGTTAATCTATTGTATAAAAAAAAATCTAAGCTAATATGCCATGATAATGCAACTAAAAAATGAAATATGCAACTACAATGAAATGCAATAACAAGTCTTCAAAGCTTGGATGTAGAATGTCTTCAAAGAGCTCCAAATGACCTAGAAAATTTACAGCATAATATTAGCATAAAAACTTAAGATATGAAAATGAAGAAGAGAGCTCTTCTTTTATAAAGAATGAGATGAAAATGGACCATTGAGATTAAGAGACAAAAGACTTAATCAACGGTGGAGAAAAATAGAAGCTTGATCCTTGTGCACAAATATCCTCCAATGAGAAAATAAGAGTTGACTTTATGTCCATATGAGACAAAAAGTGTTTTTTTCCTTTTTATAAAATAAGAATAATGCTTTATTTGTGCAACTTAGGATAAGAATAAAAGTGAGAATTTTTTATTTAAATAAAAGAGGAGGAAATTCCTTTTAATTAAATAAAGGCTTACGATAAAGTGATTTTATTATTTAATTAAAAGAGATTTTTAATTAATTAAAAGGAGCATGTTCTCTTAATTAAATAAGATTTTTATTTTTATTTTTTCTCTTTTAAATTAAATAAGGCTCAAACCTTAAGAAATATTGAATTGATTATGATTTGATCAAGGAAATTTATATAATTGATATTGTTGATTTTTGAAAATATTGATTCAGGGATTTGACAAATTGCAATAATGGGGGCCCAAAGTCTAGGCGACCATTTTAGGGTGCATAAATTTGCCCCTCTTTGACTAATGTGTGATCATTTCAGGAACACATGCAGTCAAAGAAGAATTGAAATGTGAGATCGATTTGGGATCACAAAACAACCCAGATGTGTGTTTGACGGATGAGAAGACATCGGGACAAGCATAAACAACAGTTGAAAGACAAGACCAACACCGTCACTGCTAGGTGCAAATCAAGCCTTAGACAAAACTATCACCGTCGCTGCTAGGCAATAATCAAGTCTGAAAAATAGGAGATAAAAATTGAAAGACAAAATCACGATCGTCGCTGCTAGGTGATAATCAAGTCTAAAAATAAGAATCGGAAGCTGAGCTGAATGATAAAGCTGAATCAAAGATTAAAGCTGATAGGTACTGCCCCCTTGAAATTGAAATTGAAATTAGATAGAGGAGAACAACAAACTAATAAACCTGATCAAGTCACAATAAATCATAATCGAAGGATGGAGCATGATAGGATAACCATCAAACAGTGAAGATATGCCCCAAGTTGATGAGGTTTGACTAAAAAGATATAGGATAAAGATTAAGTCAAACTTTAGAGAGAGGAAGCGAAAGGGGTGAATGAAAGACTAGAAGTTTGGAAGATACGAAAAAGAAGAAATTCCATCAAAGATCGAAGAGTTATGCCTCAAAAGGTCAGTCAACTACGTAGAAGAATAAGAAAACTTGGAAATGCGACTCAGATTTTGATTTCAAGTCCAAAAATAGATAGAAAATGATGTGATATGAAAGACTAGAAATGAAAGATATGATCAAGAAGAATCAAAAAATGAGCACAGTTGACCAACTAGTCTGGAGATGATAAAAAGGAGAGCTCTCTCTAGATGCAAGATGTAAAAACTAAACTATGATGAACCTAAGAATGCAAGCTACTATGAAAGTGGTTGACTTGCAAGGTCACAACGCCTATAGACATCTAATTATCATCATCGAGCGTTATTGGTAGTGTCATCAGATCATACAATGCACACTAGCATAACTATGTGGATATGAATATGATCTTTATTAGATAGAAATGTGGAAATCTCACCTAGGCATCAAAGACATGTAGGTTCAGATGACTAATGCAGTGAGATCACCTAATTTTGATATGGAAAGATTATGCTTGTATCAAGACACGTGAAAGTCAGGATAACTAGAAGCATGCACTCGCAAAACAGTCAAGGATAATACCTTGTCAATTTATAGTGTCAAGTAAGACTAGCATAAATGCTCATGATAGTTAGGATCAACAAAATATACCCACAAGTAGATAAAAAATGAAAATATATTCTCATACCCTTAGTCTTCTAGCTATGCATCATCAAAAACTTCTTAGGGAGAGACCACTCATCAAAGAAATCCTCATAGACAACACACAAAGAAAAATAAAGTCAATGTATCTCAAGCGAGTTGATTGTTTAAGTGCGTGTGTGTTGGTCATAGAGTCAAACTTTGAGTATCACATTGCAAATGAGCAACGTCGCATCATACTAGACTGTTGGGTAAGACATCTGATAAGTGTTGAGAAACACTCGACGCAAGGGTAGTGTTGAGAAACACTATTTGGGGTGGTGTTGAAAAACACTTGATTGTGAAATTCTTCAAGAGACAAACACACCTAAAGGACCTATGCTAACAGTTATGCCCCCTAGACAAAGGTAAAGACCAAGTCCAGACTACGCCAAATAAGGTCAAGACATGATGAAGAATGGCTAAGTGTCGAGGATGCATGCTAACAAATAGGAGTGCAAAGGCCTCAAGTAGTGCCTGTTTCCAAGTTTTCACCACTTGGAATCTTTTTTCATTTTTTTATTTTTTTTTTTAATATATTTTTGCTACCAAGGCGCTTGTTTCTAGGTTTTCACCAAGGCACTTTTTCTATATTTTCTTATTTTTTTGCATTTTTTGATTTTTTTGTATTTTTTCAGAACTTTATATGCTTTTAAAGATTTTTTCAGCATCATATATGAATTTTTTTGGTATTTTTTTAGGATCAATAAGTATGTACAAAGGATGCCCCCAGACAGAATAGACATCAAACTTCCAAGCAAGATCATATCGTGTAGTCCCAATATCTAGCAAGGTGGGGAACAAGAGGGATTAGCAAGCTGGTGATTGAGATGGAGGAAAGGAGAATGAAGGCAAATGGAGGAAAGAAATCCTCAAGGTCAAACTCCTCAAGAGTACCCAAGCTAGGGAAAAATTATCATGTAAAGCACATTTGGACAAACAATGAAAGACCGGCATGAGATAAGCCACAAAAGCGCAATGCAAAAGAAGGAAATGATGTATTCTAAAGGAGTGGACATGTCAAGAGGCTTCATAGCATCGTGTTTTACTCTTTTTTTATATTAGATCAAGACCAAAGGGAAAATGATAGCGAAAGGCTAGAATGAATGGAGGAAAATGAAAGTGAAGGCTAAACATGAAAGGAATGAAAGCAAGATCATCATAAGATAGCTCACAAGATAGCCAAATATTCATGTATAGTTCAACATTGTCAAGATCAAAGATGAAATGGAATGGATGAAACATATAGAAGAACTACGCATGATGCCTGATTATCAAGTTTTCATCACGGTACTTATCCAAGGTGCCACAAGGGAGTGGTTTTCACCATAAGACGAATTTATTTCTCTTTACTTTTGCTACCAAGGTGCCTGTTTCTAGGTTTTCACCATGGTACATTTTCAATTTTTTCTTTTTTCATTTTTTTTTAATTTATATATTTTTTTTAATTTTTTAGAAAAAGGAAAGCTTTTTAGATAATGCTCCTTGAAAGGATAAACCATGATATGCAAAGGATTCAAAATTATATGCTCAAAGATGCTGATAGGGAAAGGAAGATAGACGAGAAAAATGGAAGATAAAGTTTTATGTAAAGCGAGTGAGGTTGGAAGATAGGAGGAATAAGAAAATGGGGAAAAAAGATAGAAGGTAGAAGGATAATGAATGGAAGGATTGTGAAAGGGTAGATGGGAAGGAAGGTAAGATCAACATCAATACACACCTTGAAGGGTGGTGGAAAAAATGGAGGAAACATAAACCATATTCTAGTTCAAATGCGATTCATTATTGCTATCTGACTCCTCGAAGAGAGGATTGGTGTGCTTGTTATAATTCTCAAATGTGAATAGAGAAATATGAGAAAGAATATGGCAAATGTGTAATAGAGGTTGTGGTTTAGGTGCATAGAATGGAAGAATATTTTTAGAAAAAGATGAAGTGGAAGCCTTTGGAAGCTTGAATGTCAACTTCACTTTTTGCTCAACATGAGACTTTTTCAAGAGAGACTTTGGAATCCATATAGCTTTAAGCTTTTTATTTTCTTTTGATGTGTTAGAGAGAATATCTTCAATGATGGATTTTTGAAACCCATACTTGTCTTGTAGTTTTCTTCTTAGATATCTCTTTTGACTTTATGCCTCCATGTTGATTAGAGGAGACATGGTGATCTTTTTTTTTTTGATGGATTCTTGTATTGCTTCTTTTTCTTGTATTGAACATTCAAGTTACTTCCAAAAGACTTAGGACTTGTGGAAGAAGGAGGATATTACTGGTTTCGATGGGTGGGTGGATGAAAAGGATTCAAGGGTATGCATCTATGTTGATCTTGAGGGAAGATAGGAGATGGAGGGACGTAAGGACCCAAGATGGATGATGAATTAGGAGAATTAGGAGGGGAAAGTGAAGGGACATAAGGGCCCAAGATGGAAGGAAGATATGAAGCCCTTAGTATTGGTGGAGGAGGTCCAAGGATGGACGTGGAAGATGCAAAAAGATAATCAGTAAGTTCATCAACATTTATATGACAAGCAAGGACATCAGCATCTTTAGAGTGAGCATTAGAATTTTCAACAGGATCTTGTACATCTTGAATAGGAGCAGTTTCTTTGATAGGATTGTTCAAAGCTTGCAAAGACTTAGGAAGAGTAGAAAGCAAAAGTGAACATGGAATGGTAGAACAAGAAGATGGAAGACTTTGATTTTGACAAGGATTTTTGGATAGCGTAAGCATATCATTTTGCTTTGGATTTTCAATAGGCTTAACATTGGAAGTAATGACACCATTTTTAATAACTTTAATGGAAGTATCATATTTGGAAAGTGCAAGTGTAGTAAGATTATTTTGACTGTCAATAAGCTCAACGGTGTAAGTAATAGCTTGATCTTGCTTAGGAGATGGTGGAATGAATGCGGAAGAGTGTAGAGGATCAAAAGAACTATGAAATAGAAGAGAGATGTCATGAAAAGAATTGGATGACATGGAGGGTTCTTGATCTTGATCCCTTTTTATGTTCTTTTCTTTATCATTTTTAGAGTCCTCTTGACATGGAGCCACTTCTAAGGACAAGGAAGCATGTTGGAATTGTATGGAAGACTTTGGAAGAGATGGTGAAGGACTAACTGAAGCAGACATTATAACACATGAAGACTTAAGCTCTCTAGGTGTAGCATTATTGGAAGTATTTGCAGCCAAGTGAAGGTTAGCTTGAGTTTCTTTAAGAGGTAGCCTTTGAGGATAACTATAGGGAACCGCATGAAAAGCCTTAGGATATTTGTTGGATGAAAGATTTATGAAAGATTTGGAAGACTCAGAAGCTTTAGGAAGTGTGTGGGTATTGGAGGAAGTAGAGGATGGAAGGGAACCATCACAAGACAAAGGTTCACCATTAATATGATCTTGCTTGAGAGTGCAACATTTATTTTCAGCATGAGAACTTTTAGAGGAGAGATTCTTTTGATGTTTGAAATCAATGCAGTAGATTTTCTCTTCCTCAGTAGGAATATTGTATTGTTCACAAAAATTATCAAAGAATTTTTCAAATTTAAAGTTATATGGATCACCATCACAGTCTACCCAATACGACTCCCCCTTAGAAATCACAAGTGTACCATGAGGATGATGCTTAGGAATAGAAGTTTCATGGGCATCACTACATTGTCCATCATCATAGTCATCATAGTCATCATAGGTGGGTGTGTCACTCTTTATGGAAGAGACATCATAAGGACTATCACGTTTCTCTTTATGGTATGTCTTCTGAAGAGAAGTAAGACTCTTGAGAAAAGTAGAAGAAGAATGAGAACATGAAGAAGAGGAAATTGAAGATTTAGTGGAAGAAGAAGACTTGGATAATGAAGAATGCAAATAATGTTTAGAAGAGTCATGGTAAGATTTGGAAGATGAAAAATGTGAATAGTGTTTAGAAGAATTGTGATAAGATTTAGAAGATGAAGAATGTGAATAGTGTTTAGAAGAATCGTGATAAGATTTAGAATGTGAGGAATGATGAGAAGATTTAGAAGATGAATATTTGGATGAGATCATGAGAATGATATTAGCAAAGGTGTTTGATTTAATCAATTTTTTATTTTTTTTTGTCATAAATTCGTCAGTCATGAGAATTTTGGAGGAACAACACTTTTCGAATACATCAATGAGCTCAAAATCATCTATTCTTAATAAAGGTTCCAAAACTAGATAGTGAAGATTTATGGTTATAGAAGAGGAGGAATCAAGCATGGAAGAAATGAATAGATGAATAGAAGAAGGTAGACTAGATAGTAAGAGGAAAAGAATCAAGAAGAAGAAGAAGAATTTTCCATGGGAATAGAAGACTTTAGAAGAACATGGGAAATGGAGAAGAAAGAAGAAGACTAAGATTCATCTTATGCAATTGATACCATAACGTTCATTGAGATGTTGAGCAACATGACAACACCTAAGATCTGACCTGGACTGACCAAGGAAGACCAAGCTTCTAAGGAGAACTCACTACAGTAGGATGAAACTTAGTTTCAATATTCCAATTAGATCTTTCAAAAGATTTCGCAATGATGATCAAGCACATAAAACAACAACCAGGAAGTTCAAGAAAACAATCTTCAAGCAATGGGTAAGGGACAAAGAAACCTTGCACATGAACATAGATAGTGACTTAGTATTCTTTTCCTTAAAGACTCTACTTGTGTATGTTCTTGAAAATGTTTTAGCAGGCACTTAAAACACAACAACATCCTAACAAGTTGTCTACAAGGATATACATGGCTTTCTAAGAGGAGTCCTTGATATACGCAAGATACGTGAGGCCCAAATCTATAGATGAGAAGAATCCAAAATCACACAGTCGGGGGGAGACGGTAACCCAAATCTCCTCCTTCACTTCTCAAAGGTATAAAGTTCTTTGAGGCTTAGCCAAGAGTGATATCAAACTCAATTCCCAAGAGAGGTGTCTTTCGATTCACCACCCGCTATTTATACTCCGTCGGAACATGGGAGTTAAGGTCATCCCTTGAGGTGGTGTGTCCTCAAGCAGGCCTTCTAAAAAATAAAATTAAATAATTCACTATCAAAAGTATTTAAAGCACTAAAGGTGGAACACTTAACTCTTTAAGTAAATGTGAAGTGAGTCCAAAAGTGGAACATTTAACTCTTTAAGTGAATGTGAAGCGAGTCTAAAAGTGGAATATTTAACTCTTCAAGTGAATGTGAAGTGAGTCCACAAGGTGGAACATTTAACTCTTCACACAAACTCAAAGTGAGTCCAAAAGTGAAACATTTAACTCCTCACACAAACTCAAAGTGAGTCCAAAAGTGAAACATTTAACTCCTCACACAAACTCAAAGTGAGTCTAAAAGTAGAACATTTAACTTCTCACTCAAACTCAAAGTGAGTCCACACCTTAGAAAATTAATGAGATCAAAAAAATATAAAAAGGGGGAAACTTTGTGAAATATTTAACACTCTTTTTAAGTAGACCCCTCCCCTATGTATGAATGCTGAGCTTGCATCCAAAGGGCGGTAATGAGGGGCGATTAGAAATAAGCAAGTCCAACACCCAAATTAGCTAACAAGATCAATCAAAAGTAATCTAAAGTTGCTTATCAATACTACTCACAAATGACAAAGGGTTGAATCAATGGAATATTTAACTTTCCAAGCAAACATAGAGTGAGTCCACAAAGTGGTGCATTTAACTCCTTATGTAAACAAGGAATGAATCTATGCCCTCAATCACTCAATGAGATATTTGATATTGGAACCAAGAATTACTTAAGGTTTAAACACAAGCATTCACTTACACAAACTTGTATGAAAACAAATCTATGTTCATTCATTTTCTATTAAGAGTATCAATTGAAATGTGTTCTATGAAAGCATGTAAACACTCAAGCCAAACATATGAGAGATTTAATTTTAATTCCAAAATTTAAATGTTATAGAGATGGAACAAAGTACCTTAAGTCCAACTCTTTATTTTAAGCATTTTTCATGAAAGCAAGAGCACCTTCAAATGAACAAGACAAGAAAACAAGCAAACAAGATATGTAATGTATATCCAACTTATGCAAACCCTAGGGTTAGATCTGAAAATCAATTGTTAGGAGAAATGATAACCAGCAAATAATCCAAATGATAACTCATATCATGCATTGAATAATGAAAAATAAGTGCATACCCATCACAAAATTTTATTTTTTTTGCATTTGACCTAGTCAACAAAATTTGATTTTTACCACATGAATTCGGACCCTAAACCCAAAATGCAAAAAAGAGACCTCTATCAAAAAATAAAGAGCTTTCCAAAAATGTAAAAATTTTAGAAAAATCTCTTCATTTGTGCCCTAGAGACCTATTTTACTAAAATAGACCAATTTTTATAAATTGACCAAATGAGTTATGATATGGTTTCTAAATTAAAAAAACAATGAATGGACCCCCTGTAGAATTTCAAGACCTTTCCAGAAATGTAAAATTTTTTAAAAAATATGCTGATTTGCACCAAAAATTGATTTTTTATGAAAAATCAAGAAAAAATCATAAAAAAAATATAAATTACCTCTGAAAATTTTAAATTTTTTTTAGAGCTTCTCTAATATGTCGCCAACCTACAAAAAAATTTTTAGACCAAAACACCAAGCCGTTTGGGAGATATGATCAAATCTTTCAAATCTAAGATTTTTTTTTTGTCTCCAAACAAATCTGCACAAGGGTTAGCTCCAAAAATAATCAAAACCAACATGCAAGAGGTGGGTTGCCCCACGGTGGGTGCCAAAAATGTATGGTGAAAATGTGACCACACTTTTATGAATCTTTACATGCAAGAAAATTCAACAATGAGCCCTCACAAATCGATCCATAGCTTTTTATGCATGGAGTTGCAAGATTTGTAAAATTGCTCTCAGCTAGAGCTATAAACTTATGACCTTGTTAGTCAACCACACAATGAGAGATTCACAATGAAAACAAGGGCAAGAATGTCAATATCTCCAATGAAATCAATATAGATGCAATGCAATGCAAATTTATATGACAATGCAAGTTAATCTATTGTATAAAAGGAAATCTAAGCTAATATGCCATGATAATGCAACTAAGAAAGGAAATATGCAACTACAATGAAATGCAATAACAAGTCTTCAAAGCTTGGATTTAGAATGTCTTCAAAAAGCTCCAAATGACTTAGAAAACTTGTAGCATAATATTAGCATAAAAACTTAAGATATGAAAATGAGGAAGAGAGCTCTTCTTTTATAAAGAATGAGATGAAAATGGACCATTGAGATTAAGAGGCAAAAGACTTAATCAACGGTGGAGAAAAATAGAAGCTTGATCCTTGTGCACAAATATCCTCCAATGAGAAAATAAAAGTTGACTTTATGTCCATATGAGACAAAAAATATTTTTTTCTTTTTTATAAAATAAGAATAATGTTTTATTTGTGCAACTTAGGATAAGAAGAAAAGTGGGGATTTTTTATTTAAATAAAAGAGGAGGAAATTTCTTTTAATTAAATAAAGGCTTAGGATAAAGTGATTTTATTATTTAATTAAAAGAGATTTTTAATTAATTAAAAGGAGCATGTTCTCTTAATTAAATAAGATTTTTTTTTTCTTTTTTCTTTTAAATTAAATAAGGCTCAAACTTTAAGAAATATTGAATTGATTATAATTTGATCAAGGAAATTGATATAATTGATATTGTTGATTTTTGAAAATATTGATTCAGGGATTTGACAAATTGCAAGAATGGGGGCCCAAAGTCTAGGCGACCATTTTAGGGTGCATACAAAAATATGTAGATGGATGCATAATGCATACTGTAGCTTCTCCATCTTCTCCAAATATGTGCTAGGACCTTGATCATATGTCACCATGGTGGCATCGATCTCCTTGATATTCTGATTAAGTATGTCTAATGAGGGCCCAAGAGCATTCCTTAACTGAGTCTATCTAGCCCTTATCTTGGACATCTCCTTTTCTACCTTCTCAATCTTATCTATCTGTCCTTGGTAGACATTATTGCACATGTTCTGATGCAGGAGCATCTTGGGTCCTTGGCAATCCTGTGTCACCAAAAACAATTTAGATTTTATCTGTATTGTTCGGTTTCTGCTTTGATCAAGTTGGTCAGTAGTTGATCAATTTGCTTTGGTTACCAAGTGTGGTCAGTTTTCTCCTGGGTGGTCGATTATTTTCATTGGCCCTCGGCGTTGCTTGTCTGCTGCTTGGTTATCTTGCTCATTGACGGGTTTAGTTTTAGTTTCTATTGTGGCTGACTTGTGCATTTATTTTGGGTTGTGGATTTAATGTTGGAATCCATCATTGGGAGACATGTGGTCCTAGATCTTACCATTCCTTCCATTGATTGTGGATCTGAAGGCCGACTCAGTTCGATAGACTCTTGTATAAATGTAGTTGTTTGGTTGTAGTTTAGGAGACATTTTTTGGATAGAGTTTTGGTTGAAGATAGAATTAGAGATTTTGTTAGATCCTCACATGTTTGAGGACTTCTATAATTCATTGTAATATATGGCCCTCACCGGGAAGGCGTTACAGCCCGGCATGTATGGTTCTATTTTGATGAAATATATGAAAGATCCAAAATTCTCTCTCTCACTACTATTGTTTTTTTTGCTTCCACATGTGTTGAGCAGGCTTGGATCATTAGGGTTTGCCATTGTTTGGCCACTCTTGGCCCCTGCCTTTCGCTAGGTGGTATCAGAGCGAGGTGAGATCTTGATCTGGGTCTATGGATCTAGGTTTGTAGGTTCCTCTTGAAGCCCTAGTTGATTGTTGTGGGGTAGAAAACTATGATCTGACCTGCAATTGTAGAGGGTTGTCAAGATGGTTTTTGTTAGGCGAGATGCAGATCTAGGATTAGTAGATATGCTAAGGCAGATTGCTACTAGGTTAGAAGCTGTTGAAATAGCCCAGAGAAGAGGTAGACATCTTGAAGATGTTAGTGATGATGAAGTTGAGGAAGAATAGGTGAATGTAGAACTTGCACCTATTATGGATCAAGGTTAAGAAATATTTTTGAAGGCTTTGACAAGTCTGAAGTCTACACCACACTTCAATCCTCCTGAGTATGGTGGAAATTTAGATTTTGATGAATTGGTGTACTGGATCACCGAGATGGAAAAATATTTTGAATATGAAAACATTCCTGAAGACAAGAAGGTGAAGATTGCAAGCACAAAATTGAAAAGTCATGCATCCTTATGGTGGGAACATCTGCAAATGGATAGGAAGAGGAAATGCAAAGAAAAAATCAAGGTATGGAATAAAATGGTAAACAAATTGAAAAGAAAATTCTTACCTTGTGATTATTAGATTAACCTAGTTCGGTGAATGCAAATTTTGAGATAGAAAGATAGCTCGATAAAGGAATATATTGAGGAATTATATAGATTAGATATCAGATCTGGACATGATGAAGATGATGTGGAAAGAATCGGTAGATACCTGAATGCTTTGAGAGTTTCCATCCAAGAGGAAATTAGTATGGTCAAGTTGGAGAACATTGAAGAGGCTTATCAATTGCTTTGAAGGCCGAGGAGAAATTGAACAAAAGATATGAGCAAAGACAAAGAGTTCGAGGTGGTAGATTCCCTAGAGGAAGAGGTAGATCTAATGGTGAAAATGGTAGATCTGAACTAGAAAAGACAAATCTAAATAAAGGCAAGACCGAGTGGAAAGGTGAAAGTTCATTTAGAGGTAGAGGTAGTAACTACCGAGGTGGTTATAGCAGAGAAATTTTTTGAGGAACTTGTTACAATTGTGGAGAAGGACATAGATCTTTTAAATGTACACATGCTAGTAAGAAGGCTGGTAACATTAGAATGCTTTGGTGCAAGAAGAGTCACCGAATGAACCTGAGAAAAAAAATAACTTGATGGTAAGGAGAGCATTGTGGAATGAAAGTGGGAAGGAAGATTTGGTAAGAAAAAGTTTGTTCAAGCCAGATGTAGAGTTTCTGATAAAGTTTGGAAGGTAATCATTGATAGTGGTAGCTTAGAGAATCTAGCATTTGAAGAGATGGTCAAAAAATTGCGGTTAGAAAGGTTGGCACATCCGAAGCCCTATCAGATTTCATGGATCAAAGATGAGCATACACTCTTGGTAAGTGAACAATGTTATGTGAATTTGAAAATTGGAAAGTACTATGATAAGGTGTTATGTGATATCATGCCTATGGATTGTTGTCATATTTTGTTGGGTAGACCTTAGCAATATGATAGACATCCTATATATGATGGGAGATTGCATAAATATACTATTGTGGCTGATGGAAAGAAACAAATCTTGTTACCATTGATGGAAGAACCTGTTAGTAATGTTTGCACATCTATAAAAGTTTGTTTGATGGAGGGAAGAAAGTTTGTTAACTCTTTGAAAAAGAATGATGTATGTTATGCTATGATCCCTAACAAACCGAGTAAGAAAACATAGGATAATGTCCGTGAGGAGATTGATAAGTTACTCATCGAGTACAATGATATCATTTTTGATAATGTACTTGATGGTTTGCCACCGAAAAGAAGCATTGTTCATTGTATGGATCTAATCCATGGAGCTAGTTTACCGAATAAGGCACCTCATCGGTTAACACCTATCGAGAATTAGGAATTGAACCGACAAATTCAAGAGTTGTTGGAGAAAGATTTGATCAGAGAAAGTTTGAGCCCTGGTGCAGTACATGTTGTATTGGCACCGAAAAATAATGGAGAATGGAGAATGTGTATTGATTCCAAAGAAATCAATAAGATAATAGTGAAGTATAGGTTTCCTATACCAAGAATGGATGACATAATGGATAGTTTCATTGGAGCAAAGTATTTCACAAAGATTGATTTGAAAAGTGGAATCATCAGATCAGAATCAGAGAAGGTGATGAATGGAAGACTGCTTTCAAGATAAAAGAAGGTTTGTATGAGTGGTTGGTTATGCCTTTTGGTTTAACTAATACAGTGAGTACTTTTATGAGTTTGATGAATGAAGTTTTGAAGAAATTCTTGGGTGAGTTTGTGATTGTATATCTTGATGAGATTCTAATATTCAGTAAGACCAAAGAAGAACATTTGTTGCATGTTAGACAAGTTTTGTGGAGATTGAAAGAAGAAAAGTTGCTGATAAATTTGAAAAAGTGTTCATTGATGAAAGAGGAGATTGTGTATTTGGGATTTGTTATTTTAGTTGATGGTTTGAAGATGGATCCTGAAAAGATTGAAGCTATTTTGAATTGGCCTACACCTGTGAATGCTAGTGAGATAAGATCATTTCATGGTTTGACAAGTTTTTACTGAAAGTTCATAAGGAATATCAATTCAATTTGTAATGTTATGACTGAGACTATGAGAGGAGACAAAAGAGAATTCAAGTGGACACATGGAGCTGATAAAAGTTTTGAGACTCTGAAGTAGAAGGTCACTGAATTACCTATTTTGGCATTAACTGATTTCAGTAAAGTATTCCAAGTGGAATGTGATGCAAGTGGAAGTGCAATTTGAGATGTGTTGAGTCAAGAAGGTAAACCCATTGCTTTCTTTAGTGAAAATTTGAATGATGCTAGAAGGAAATATTCTATGTATGATCAAGAATTCTATGCTATTGTTCAAGCACTGAAGAAATGGAGACATTATTTGATACCGAGTGAATTTGTGTTGTATACTGATCATAAGGCTTTACAGATTTGGGTAGTCAGAATAAGCTGAATCAGAGACATATGAAATGGGTTGAGTATTTGCAGAGTTACACATTTGTGATAAAGCATAAAAGTGGAGTCACTAACCAAGTTGCTGATGCATTGAGTAGAAGAAGATCTTTGATGACTAAGATGAAAATTGAAGTTCTTGGTTTTGATGAGATGAGAGATTCTTATGAGTTTGACCCTAATTTTTCTGAGCCATGGAGAAAGTGCAGACACCTATTCAAGATCAACAAGATACTAAATGGGATGAATATTTTATTCATGAAGGTATGTTGTTTAAAGGTATTCAGTTGTGTATACCGAGAGGAATAATGAGATTTAACCTGATAAAGGAGAAACATAGTAATGGTTTGGCTAAGTTGCAAAAGGAGTAAGTTAGAATACTAGATTGTATGTACCCATTGTTGTTCCTGAGAAACCTTGGATTGACATCAGTATGGATTTTGTTCTTGGCTTACCAAAGATAGTAAGAGGTAATGATTCTATATTTGTTGTTGAGGATAGATTTTCTTAGATGACACATTTTATACCTTGTAGAAAGACATCAGATGCAGTACATATAGCAAATCTTTTCTTTAAGGAAATTGTTAGATTGCATGGATTACCGAGGAGTATTATCTCTGACTGAGACAATAAATTTTTTGGATACTTTTCACTAGTACATTTGAGGTCAATTTCTGATGGCCATTTGTCAGATTTGTAACGGTCATTTGTTGACATTTGGACACATTTTTCTGTTGGCATTTCGACCCAGCTAAAGTATCCACAACCATTATTCCCCTGTGATGCCCAATCTACATTAGTTCTTTTATTATAATGAATAGTATTTACATTATAAACATTAAATATATACACATTAGCAACCATTTTTCTATTTGGGTAGCAACAAAATTGTCATCCAGGGTTGTTTGTTGTCCATGAAGTCTTCAACACACACTTCCCACCACCACATCGACAGTTTGGCACATTGACAAGAGTCATCGAGCCTATATATCAATAATGCACCGCACCATCGTTACTACATTTATTATTTTTATATGAATTACACCAAGGAGTACCATCAGAAATATTAACCATTTACAATAATGAAAAGTAAACCTAAATCAAATAGTTCATTTTTTAATCAGCATGTGTAGTCTCTGTGTATATGAAAAATGAATGAAATATACTATCAAAAGAAGGTGACAAAATCCTGTCATGAAGCACAGACATAGGAAATAAAAAAGGGACAAAAGACAAGAAATAAGAAAAATCATTACGACTATAGAAAAATCATTTATACTATAATAAAAAAAGAAACACTCTTTGTCAACAATTTTCAAAATCATTAGGACTATAAAAAAATAATTAAGACTATACAAAATCAAATTTTAGAAATGGACAGTTCTAATGCTTTGCCATTACAACAATTGAGCATTCATCATTTGGTATTGTGTATTCCATTTAAGTATGTCAACAATGTTCAAAATCCTGTCACCAAGCACAGATAAGAAATAAGAAAAATCATTAGGACTATAGAAAAATTAAGTTCTAGAAATGGACGGTTCTGATATTGCTTTTCCATTACAACAATTAAGCATTCATCATTTGGTACATCTTGGTGTATTCCATTTAATTTTTTCAATTGTGTTTATGTGCATGTTCTTTATGTGTTTGGCTTCTCTCCCTCGCAAGGGATGCATCGATAGGTAATTGATTAGAAAGCATAATGATTTGACAGTCTTTTTTTAGGATAGGCGTAATCATCCCGCCAACCTTAATTAGCAACATTTGTGATGTATGTCAAGTAATTATAATTAGTATGCCCAAAAAATAGAGACTTAGTAGTAAAAGTATGTCCTTTGGTTTACTAGTTTACTTATAATCAGTATGTCCTTTGGTTTACTAGTTTAATCTGGTTTAAGAATGGTTTGTTTCATGTTTGAATGTACCATTGAATGAAGCTTGGTTATATTAAGTACAATCTTAAGACTCGTGACTCTTTAAATTCTCTTATTTCCTTCAGACCTCCAAACATGTGTACTTTGAGTAGCCCTCCAACAAATGCACTTGTGATGATTTTCATAATAGTACATGTGTAGGAGGACTACTCAAAGTACTACTTAGGCAAATTTGAATGTTCATCACTTGTGCATATAAGAGTTGATCATAGAAGGTATATGCTAGACCCAACATCAAATAGATTTGTGGTGATTTTCACAATAGTACATGTGTTGTTGGGTAAGCTCCCAATAGCGCTCAGGCAAATATGCATGTGCGTCACATGTGCATATGAAGTGCCTCTAATGGAAGATACAATCACTAAATTTTGCATACTCATTTTTTTTTGTGTTGATATTGTCAGACATGGTCTTTTTTGAATGGAATGACTCATTACTTGTACATTGACTAGAATGTTGGTGGAAGAAGGATGATTTGTTTGCAACCATTTTTTCAACTCTAATTTTCTCAACACAAAGGGACATTTATCATAGCCATAGAAACATGATTATTTTAAAATGAAATACACCAAAGAGTACCATCAAAAATATTGACTATTTACAATCATGAATAGTTAACCTTAATCAAATAGCTCATTTTTTTATCAGCATGTGTAGTCTCTGTGTATATGAAAAATGAATGAAATATCAAGCTGAAATAAAACAGTGAACAAAAATTCAAATTCAAGGCCTAATTTATCAAGAGCAACAAACATTAGGACGAAAGAAAAATCATTAAGAGTATAGAAAAATCATTAGGACTATAGAAAAATCATCAAGACTAGAAAATCAAGTTCTAGAAAAATCATTAAGAGCACTATAGAAAAATCATCAGGACTATAAAAAATCATTAAGACTACAAAATCAAGTTCTAGAAAAATCATTACGACTATAGAAAAATCATTTAGACTATAAAATCAAGTTCTAGAAATGGATGGTTTTGATGCTTTGCCATTACAACAATTGAGCATTCATCATTTGGTACTTCTTGGTGTATTCCATTAAAGTTTTTCAGTTGTCGTGTTTATGTGCATGTTCTTTATGTGTTTGGCTTCTCTCCCTCACAAGGGATATGTCGATAGGTAATTGATTTGAAAGCATAATGATTTGACTGTTCCAAGTAATGTTTTTAATCCTTTGAAGTTTCTCATGATCCTGATGTAAGTTGATTAGATTAAGCAATTTGGGGATCCAATAGGACTTTAGAGGAGTTAAATAAATGTTTTGGAAGACTTAGAGGAACTATTAGCATGACTGTTCCTTCATCTACAATGAGTTAGACTGAATTTGCTAAGTTTTTCCTTTGTTTTGAAGTGTATTTTGTAATCTATTTCCTTTCCATGGACCCAAAGACCTAGGACCCATGGAAAAAAGATACTAACAATGTATTATACAACTCTAATGTTCTTGACTTGCAGAGATTTGAGAAAGTAAAGAGAACACTGGCTATGTTTAATGTTAACTGTTCCTGCACAATCCACTCATACAACAGTGAAATGCTATGTGATTGACAATTTCATACAACTGGTCCTTTGGCATGTATTAAATAGAATATAATTTTCAGCATATTATTATCATTCTATTTCTTTGTTGTAAACATGTCATTGGTTCAGTTTTAATCTACTGGTGTCGTGCCCTAGCCCATGCTTTCTCTCCATTATTTGATGTTATTCACAGTTTTGAAATGTTGACTGTGGTTATCAAATGGAAAAAATAGAAAAAAAAAATTGTACATGAATTTTTTTTTTCACGAAATGGATAGTACTATGCTTCAACTTTCAAGAAAAATTGTACACGAAAAAACTTTTAAGAAACATAGTACTATCCAAAATATGTCTTTAAAGTTTATTTCTAATGATTATGATGATGTTGATGTTGATGTGTACAATTTATTTCACTTACTGATGCTTGCCTAGATTGAATTTTGAATTGTCAGGCTGGAGAATGCTTTCAAAGTTTAGGGTCTGTTCCACATGATACTCTTAGTTATAGCTCAAATGCAACTCAACATATTTTTTATGCTAGGAAACCCAGTGTAGAAACTCATCTGTAGGTGAAATTTAATGCTGTGAATCTTGGCATTGTTAATGTTATTACTTTTCCTCACGTTTCATATTTGTGAAAATGTTTCTTGGCACTATCTTCTTTTTCAATTCCTATATTTGCAACTTTTTAGATCATTAACTTAAGCATTAGATGCCTTTGTTCAAATTTTATTCTAACACTATATTATATCTTATTCTTATTACAATGTTCTTTGTTGTGGGGCAGGAGGTCAATCTTCATTGTCTTCATTGTGGGGGACACTGAAGATTTCTCTAACAAATAGCAAGTCTTCTTTAGTATCTTATAATAACATGCTAAACTAATAAAGGTCTTATGGGCATTTAATCTACAATTGCTAATAGATTAAGAATATTATTACTATGCTTAATGTTCCATTTAAATACATTTTAACACAAAAAACAAATTTACAAAACTGAACCAATGGCATGTTTACAACAAAGATGTGTTGAGGAGTTTGCTCCTTATTTAATGTTAATTGTTCCTGCACAATCCACTCATACAATAGTGAAATTTTATGTGGAAGGGATGGTTGATAGTGTCCCTTGAGGGAAGGGGGATTGTGAAAGACTTGTTATTGTGTGCTATAAATGTGTCACACTTCTATGAATCATTGCATGCAAGGAAACTCAAGAATGAGCCCTCACAAATCGATCCATAGTTCCCTAGGCATGGAGTGCAAGGGTTTTTAAGAATGCTCTCAGCTAGAGCTATTAAGCCAATAACCTTGCTAGTAAACCATGCAATGGGAGATTCAATGAAGACAAGGGAAAGAATGCCAATATCCTCAAGAATCAAGAATGAAATGCAATGCAAGCTAGATTAAGAATGGAAATGCAAGCTAAACTATGGAAATGAAAGATGCAAGTATTACAAAGCCTCCTAGTTAAACTAGATGAATTAATCTAAAGCATAAAGGAAATCTAAGCTAAGAATGCCATGAAAATGAAGCTACTATGCAAGAAATGAAATCTAACTATGAAGCAAGAAAGCCATGATGATGCAAGAATGAAGACAAGAAGATAGAGTGTTGATGAAGATCCAAGATGAATGCCAACAATGCTCCAAATCTTCAAACCCTAGATGCAAGAATGTCTCCAAAAGCTCCAAGATGACCTAGAAAACCTATAGCATAACAATAGCATAAAAATTTGGGGATCTAGAATGAAGAAGAGAGCTCTTCTTTTATAGGAAATGAGGAGAAATGGACCATGGAGATTAAGAGGCAAAAGATTTAATCAACGGTGGAGCTTGAAAGAGGAGCAATCCATGTGCACAAGTATCCTCCAATAGGAAAATAAGAGTTGACTTTTGTGTCCATATGAGACAAAAAGTACTTTTTCCCTTTTTATAAAATAAGAATAATGCTTTATTTGTGCAACTTAAGATAAGAGGAAAAGTGAGGGTTTTTTATTTATTAAAAGGGGAGGAAATATTACTTTTAATAAATTAAGACTTAGGATAAGATGGTTAGCCCATAGAAAATAATCGAATAAATGATAGCACAAAGATTTGAGCAATTTATGATTTAGCAAAAGGGGCTAATAGTCTAGATGACCATTTTTAGGTGTATACATTTGCCCCTCTTTGACTAATGTGTGATCGATCTGGGAACACATGTAGTCAAAGAATAGATCAGCCAAGAAGGCAAGCAGACAACCAAGAAAGCAAGCAATAGCGATTTTGAAAGATGTGAGATCGATTTGGGATCACATGCAGTCAAAGAATAAAATAGCCAAGAAGGCAAGCAAGATAGTGATCTGACTCCAAAGAATGAAGTACAGTGAGATAGAAAATCCTGCATGGTCAGCTTGGTAGCGACAGTACTGAACACTTAGGAAAGAGATAGCTAATAAGATATGATGTGTCTGCCCCCTTGGGATCGAAAGTGAAATCAAGTAGAGGGAATGCAGAAGCAAGAGCAACATGATCAAATCACTAGAAATCATAATCGAAGATGAAAGATAATAGAATAACCATCAACCAATGAAGGGATGCCCCACACATGGGACCCGGGGCACGAACCAAGCGGTCCCTCAACCTGGAAACACCACGGAGGGGGATTTGAACTTGGGATTTGAAAGTGAATGAAAGACTAGAAGTTTGAAAGAGATGGGGATGAAGAGGTTATGATGCCCCAGCGAAGATCAAAGGATCAGGCCTCAAAAGGTTAGCCAACTATGCAGAAAAAAGAGAAAGGGTCAAGGTGAATGTGGATGATCAAGGTGAACTTGGATTTCGGTTTCGATCCCGAAATGAAAGGAAAATGATGTAATATGAAAGACAAGAAGTGAAAGACATGATCAAGAAGAAGTGAAAGGTGAGTGCAGTTGATTAACAAGTCCACGAAAGATAAAGGAGAGCTCTCTCCATATGCAAGATGCAAAACTAAACTAACATGAACTTAAGAATGCAAGCTACATGAAAAGTGGTTTACTTGCAAGGTCACAAAGCCAATAGACATCTAATATTCATCATTGAGCGTTATTGGTAGCATCGCAAGATCATACAATACACACTAGCATAACTATGTGGATCTGAATATGATCTATATCAAATAGAAATGTGGGAGTCCCACTTAGGCATCAAAGACATGTAGGTCAAGATGACTAGTGCAGTGAGATTACCTAAGTTTGATATAGCAAGATTATGCTCCCATCGAGACACAAGAAAGTCAAGATGACTATAAGCATGCACTTGCAAAACAGTCAAGGATAATACCTTGTAGGTCCATAGTGTCAAGTAAGACCAGCATAAATGCTCATGACAGTGAGGACCAACAAAATATATCCACAAGCAGAAAAAGCAATAAAACATGTTCTCATTCCCTCAGTCTTCTAGCTATGCATCATCGAAAATGATCATAGGGGGAGAACACTCAGCAAAGAAAGCATCATAGACAGCACACAAATAAAATAAATCCAAGCAAGTCTCAGTGAGTCAAGTGCGTGTGTGTAGGTCATAGAGTCAAACTTTGAGTATTGCATCTGCAAATGAGAAATATCGCATCATACTAGACTGCAGGTAGGACATCTGATAAGTGTTGAGAAACACTCGACGCAAGGGTAGTGTTGAAAAACACCATTGGGGTGGTGTTGAAAAACACCATTGGAACCAAGTTGCCCAAGAAACCCAGATGCACAAAGAGACCCAATATAAGCTTAAAGCAACATATGCCCCCTAGACTAAGACAAGAATCAATTCCAGGCTAGGAGAGGCAAAGTGAGAAGTGGAGCGAAAGAGCGCCACGCAAGACTGATAGACATAGGTGCAGAGGGTCTCAAGCAGTGCCTGTTTCTAGGTTTTCACCACTTGATAGATTTTTTTCAGGACTTTTTTATAATTTTTTTGTATTTTTGCTACCAAGGCGCCTGTTTCCAGGTTTTCACCAAGGCACTTTTTCAGTTTTTTTTTTTTTGAATTTTTTGAATTTTTTGATTTTTTTTGGTGAGACATCAAAGCGCCTATTGCTAGGTTTTCACTAGGATGCTCATTTTTTCAGTACTTTATATGCTTTTTAGGTTTTTTTTTTCAGCATCATATATGATTTTTTTTTTTTTGGAATTTTTTCAAGATCATAAAGTATGTACAAAGAATGCCCTAGATAGAAACGGGCATCAAACTCATGAGCAAGATCACATCGTGTAGTCCCAAAGTCTAGCAAGGTGGAGGACAAGAGGGAGGGAAAGCTCATGAATGAGATGGAGGAAAGGAGAATGAAGGCGAATAAATCCTCAAGGTCAAACTCCTCAAGAGTACCCAAGCTAGGGAAAAATTATCATGTAAAGCGCATTGGACAAGCAATGAAAGGCCAGCATAGGATAAGTCATGAAAGCGCACTGCAAAAGAAGAAAAGGATGCATTCCAAAGGAGTAGACATGTCAAGAGGCTTCATAGCATCATTTTTTTACTCTTTTTTATTAGATCAAGACCAAAGGGGAAAAGGATAAAGAAAGGCTAGAATGAATGGAGAAAAATGAAGGAATGAATATGAATGGAATGAAAGCAAGATCATCGTAAGATAGCTCACAAGATAGCCAAATATTCGTGTATAGCTGAACATTGCCAAGATCAACGAGAGAAGATGGAATGGATGAAACATGTAGAAGAACTACGCATGATGCCTGATTGCCAAGTTTTCATCATGGTACTTATCCAAGGTGCCACAAGGGAGTGTTGTCACCATAGGATGAATTTATTTCTCTTTACTTTTGCTACCAAGGCGCTTGTTTCCAGGTTTTCACCATGGCACATTTTCAATTTTTTTCATTCTTTTTTTTTTTTTTTTTTAGGAAGAAGGCAAGCTTTTTAGATAGTACTCCTTGAAAGGATAAACCCTGACATGCCAAGGATTCAAAATGATATGCTCAAAGATGCTGATAGGGAAAGGAAGATGGAAGAGAAAAATGGAGGATAAGGCTTTATGTAAAGCGAGTGAGGTTGGAAGATATGAGGAATAGGCAAATGAGGAAAAAGGATAGAAGGTAGAAGGATAATGAATGGAAAGATTGTGAAAGGGTAGATGGGAAGGAAGGCAAGATCAACATCGACACACACCTTGAAGGGTGGCAAGAAGATGGAGGAAATATGAATAAAGGAATACGTGAAGGAATATGATGAATGTTTAGCAGAAGTTGCGGTTCAGGCACATGGAATGAAAGATCATTTTTGGAAGAAGATGAAGTGGAAGCCTTTGGAAGCTTGAATGTCAACTTCACTTTTTGTTCAACATAAGACTCTTTCAAGAGAGATTTTGGAATCCATATAGCCTTAGGCTTTTTATTTCTTTTTGATGATTTAGAGAGAATATCTGTAATGATGGATTTTGGAACCCATACTTGTCTTGTAGTTTTCTTCTTAGATATCTCTTTTGACTTTATGTGCCCATGTCGATTAGAGGAGACATGGTGATCTTTTTTTGATGGATTCTTGTATTGCTTCTTTTTCTGGTATTGAACATTCAAGTTACTTCCAAAAGACTTGGGACTTGTGGAAGAAGGAGGAAGATATGACTGGTTTAGATGGGTGAGTGGATGAAAAGGATTCAAGGGTATGCATCTATGTTGATCTTGAGGAAAGATAGGAGATGGAGGGACGTAAGGACCCAAAATGGATGATGAATTAGGAGAGTTAGGAGGGGAAAGTGAAGGGACATAAGGACCCAAGATGGAAGGAAGGCGTGAAGCCTTTAGCAGTGGAAGAGGTCCAAGGATGGAAGTGGAAGATGCAAAAGGATAATCAATAATTTCATCAGCATCTATATGACAACCAAGGACATCAGCATCTTTAGAGTGAGCATTAGGATTTGCAATAGGATCATGAACATCTTTAATAGGAGCAAATTCATTGATAGAATCGTTCAAAGCTTGCAAAGACTTAGGAAGAGTAGAAAATGGAAGCGAACATGGAGTGGTAGAACAAGATGGAAGACTTTGATCTTGACAAGGATCTTTGGATAGCATAAGCGTAGAATTTTTCTCTTGATTTTCAATAAGCTTAACATCAGAAGTAACGGCACCATTTTTAATAACCTTAATGGAAGTATCATCTTTGGAAAGTGCAAGCGTAGTAAGGTTATTTTGATTATCAACAAGCTCAATAGTGCAAGTGGTAGCTTGATCTTGCGTAGGAGAAGACTTAAGACATGGTGGAATGAATGTAGAAGAGCATAGAGGATCAAAAGAACCATGAAATGGATCAGAGACATCATGAAAATAATTGGATGACATGGATGGTTCTTGATCTTGATCTTTCTTTATATTCTTTTCTGTATCATTTTTAGAGTCCTCTTGACATGAAGCCACTTCTAAGGACAAGGAAGCATTTTGAAATTGTATGGAAGACTTTGGAATAGATAGTGAAGGACTAGCTGAAGTAGGCATTGTAGTGCATAAAGGCTTAGGCTCTTTAGGTTTAGCATTATTGAAATTATTTTCAGCCAAGTGAAGGTTAGCTTGAGTTTCTTGAAGAGGTAGCTCTTGAGGATAACTATAGGGAACTGCATGAAAAGCATTAGGATCTTTGTTGGGTAAAGGATTTGTGAAAGATTTGGAAGACTCAGAAGCTTTAGGAGATGTATGAGTATTGGAGGAAGTAGGGGATGGAAGGGGACCATCACAAGATAAAGGTTCAACATTAATATGATCTTGCTCAGAAGTACAATTTTGATTTTTAGCAGTGGAATTCTTAGAGAAGAAATGCTCATAGTAGTAACGTTTATAATCAGCGCGTTGTATTTTATAGTCCTCAGCAGTAGTAGATGGATTATCATCGAGGTATTGTCTACAAACATCACTAAACTCTCTTTCAAAATCAGAATCATATGGATCACCATCACAATCTATCCAATAGGATGACCCATTTTTAGTAAGCATGAGTCTGCGAGGACTCTGAGGAGTAGAGGTGTCATAAGTATCACTACATTGTCCATCATCATAGTCATCAAAGGTATTACAAGGATTGTCATGTTGCTCATTATGGTATGGCTCATGAAGAAAAGCAAGACTCTTGGGGGAAGTAGAAGAAGAACAAGATCTTAAAGAAGGAGAAAATGAAGACATAGTGGAAGAAGAAAACTTAGCTAAGGAAGAATTTGAATGATGTTGAGAAGAGTCATGGTAAGATGAAGAAGGATAATGATGTTTGGAAAAGGCATGGTAGGATGTGGAAGATGAAGAATGATGAGAAGACCTAGAAGAAAAAGAGTGTTTGGAAGAAGGAGATTGTGAGAGAATCATGTCTATAATCCTAGCAAAGGCGTCAGACTCAAACATCTTTTTGTTTACTCTTGTCTTAAGTTGATGACTTGCTGGATGCTTGGAAAAATAATACTGTTCGAATTGAGCAATGAGTTCGAGATCATCCCTTCTCAAGAGAGGTTCTATAGCAAGATAGTTGAAATTCATGATTCTAGAAGAGGAGGAATCAAGCATGAAAGAAATGAATAGAAAAGATGAAATAGAAGAAGGCAGACTAGATAATAAGAGGAAAAGGATCAAGAAGACATGAAGAGGATAGGAAGAAGAGAAAGAAGCATGAAGGAAGAAGAGAAATGGAAGACTAGGAAGATATGGGAGATGTGGAAAAAAGAAGACCAAGAGTCATTTTGTGCAAATTGATACCATTGAAGTCCATTTGAATATTGAGAAACATGTAATAACCTCTAAGATCTAATCTGGACTGACCAAGGATGACTGGAAGTGACACAAATCAACTTCAGATTGCAAGCAGTAGTGAGATAGAAAAATAACTTTGTGTGATAGTTCCCAGGCAAACAGTGTGACTTTTTGACCAATGAACATAAAAATCTCAGTTTTGAAGTGTTTTGATCAAGTTCAAAGATTGGATAGTGCAATTTTTCAGTTTGACAAGTTTGCAAACAGTAGGTGATCAAACATGTCATAGAACACTTGAAACAAGGGCAAAAGCAACCTTGCCAAGACAAGCACTTGTGATATCAAAATAGAGAACCTTATGAATGCTACCATTTGTTTGAATGTTGAGAACGTTTACACGGGCATAGCACAATCGAAGACAATTCAAGCAATTACTACCTAGAAGGACAAGGCTCATTACTTAACAACTTGGCCCACAACTTGATGTTCCCTTGCCTCACACCAAGTGGTTTCCCACAAGAGATATTGGCGTTGTCATGGAAGTGTCAAAAACACAACCAAAGGAACACATATGGTGAGTGTCTTGGGGTGATCCGGGTAAGTCCACTTGGATCAATCCTTGCACCAAGAAGCTAAGCGGCTAAAAGAAGGTGGCCTCTATCTAATGGTTCATAGTAAGGATTTCCGTTCATAGCACCCCTCTTGCTCCTCATAAAGGACTAGGACCTCGCGGCCTCAAGAGTACCTTAAGCATTCTTGCTTAATGCTTTCCTCATGGTCACAATCCCACAAGTTACTCACATCAAGCGAAGATAAGTACTATGTCTACCAAGGTTTTGTGTCCTTGATAGCCTTGAGATTATAGTGAGTTGGAATCACTTGCCACCAAGGAAAATGATGACAAGGTTGTCCCCACTTGGGTCGTTCCTCTTGATTTCTCAAGAGCAGGCCCGCTAAAGGATCCTAAGCTAAACAAAGAATGGATGATTTTTGAGGTTCAAGGTTTTTGATTCACCACAAGGGTGAAGAGCATACTCCCCTATCTCAAAAACTTCTCCCAAACACACCAAGCAAGATCCAATTACCCCTTTGCTTCCAAAACCTCAAGATGGGTCAAGATTTTTTGATTCACCTAAAGGTGAAGAGCATACTTCTCCTACCACCCCAAGATTCCTTTCACAAAGTATTAAGTGCCTATGAAATGAAACAACTAGTATATGCCGCACTTAATAAAAAAAAGCAATTAAACAAGCACTTGATTTAGTTTTTATGCTTAGGGCAGCCCTACAAAAACCATTAGTAGCCCTCTTTGACATGCGTTCTTTTAGAAAAATACCTGAAGCAAGTGCACCTACAACCACAACTTGTTAGACCCACAATGGTTAGCACATGAAAAATCTGATAATCTGCAAAAATACTTGATCAAATGATAAAATCTGAAAATGAAACCATCATGGTTGGATTGGGCTCGGAAAGACCTTTCCAACGATATATCACACTTAAACTTTTGATACCTGAAACTTGCAAGATAGATAAAATAGCCTAAAAATAGCTCACTGCCAGGTTCAGACACAGTATCGCGCGATACTTCGCCCGACACCAGGCGATACTTTTCAGTCCGTGCGATATTTCACCCAACACCAGGCGATACTTCACCCGAGACCAGGCGATATACCTCAATACTACCGTGCGATTCTTCTCAGGTGCGAAGTATCACACGCGTATAGTAAGGTATATCGCGTGATATACCTGAGAAGTATCGCGCGATATTCTGAGACAAAAACCAGAGAATAAAAATTGCGCTAAAAACTTGCCGAAAAATTGATGAAAATTGACGAAAATGCAGAATTTAAAGGACAAAGTCTATCTACTCTGCCCCACGGTGGGCGCCAAAAATGTGTGCTATAAATGTGTCACACTTCTATGAATCATTGCATGCAAAGAAACTCAAGAATGAGCCCTCACAAATCGATCCATAGTTCCCTAGGCATGGAGTGCAAGGGTTTTTAAGAATGCTCTCAGCTAGAGCTATTAAGCCAATAACCTTGCTAGTAAACCATGCAATGGGAGATTCAATGAAGACAAGGGCAAGAATGCCAATATCCTCAAGAATCAAGAATGAAATGCAATGCAAGCTAGATTAAGAATGGAAATGCAAGCTAAACTATGGAAATGAAAGATGCAAGTATTACAAAGCCTCCTAGTTAAACTAGATGAATTAATCTAAAGCATAAAGGAAATCTAAGCTAAGAATGCCATGAAAATGAAGCTACTATGCAAGAAATGAAATCTAACTATGAAACAAGAAAGCCATGATGATGCAAGAATGAAGACAAGAAGATAGAGTGTTGATGAAGATCCAAGATGAATTCCAACAATGCTCCAAATCTTCAAACCCTAGATGCAAGAATGTCTCCAAAAGCTCCAAGATGACCTAGAAAACCTGTAGCATAACAATAGCATAAAAATTTGGGGATCTAGAATGAAGAAGAGAGCTCTTCTTTTATAGGAAATGAGGAGAAATGGACCATGGAGATTAAGAGGCAAAAGATTTAATCAACGGTGGAGCTTGAAAGAGGAGCAATCCATGTGCACAAGTATCCTCCAATAGGAAAATAAGAGTTGACTTTTGTGTCCATATGAGACAAAAAGTACTTTTTCCCTTTTTATAAAATAAGAATAATGCTTTATTTGTGCAACTTAGGATAAGAGGAAAAGTGAGGGCTTTTTATTTATTAAAAGGGGAGGAAATATTCTTTTTAATAAATAAAGACTTAGGATAAGATGGTTAGCCCATAGAAAATAATCGAATAAATGATAGCACAAGGATTTGAGCAATTTATGATTTAGCAAAAGGGGCTAATAGTCTAGATGACCATTTTTAGGTGTATACAGTTATCATTGTATTGTGTATTTCCAATATGTTTGGATGCAGGGCAGACCAGGAGAATGAAGGATCACTCACTGATTGCATGATAACTCAATTTTGAAGGGTCACTAGTTGAGGGGAAAGTCAAGGTTTAGATGATTGGGCCATTGGAGGACCCTATTTCTTTGTATTAACTGATATTCAAATTGGATGCATAGATTTCTTGTGAATTATTGGTTGCTATGTATCCTGCAACTGCATCTGTAAATCTGCATATACTTCTCTAGGGTTGTAAGCCACTTAGAGATCAAAATAGAGAAACTAAATCAAAATTGTTCTTTGTCCTATTTCCTTTTAAAAAAGTCTCAAATATCAATTATACAATACATTTGATGCCCTAAGCTATCAATACAAATGATGCCTAGCTAGAAGCTCACGGGCTGTCTATTTGATAACCATAGTCAACACTTCAAAAAAATGGATATCCTTGAGTACAAGCACCAATAACATCAAATAATGGAGTTAAAGCATGGGCTAGGGCACGACACCAGTAGAATGTGATCATTACAGTGACAATAATATACAATGGCGTCATTAAACGTGCCAGTAATATCAACAAACGTGAATCCAAACAGTTGAAAACCAATGGCATGTTTACAACAAAGGTCTAATAGAAATCCCAAAAATTCTTAAACATACTTTATCTGATATGATGAATTCTTAAACAATTAAGGTTGGAGTAGACATAGTTATCACACATTTTTTTTGTGGTACAAGGAAGATTTGGCTAGGTCAAATCTTCCTTCGTGCTAGCAATCTATAGAATTCAACCTTTATTAACAATTGATCATATCAGATAACTAGTATGTTTAAGAATTGTTGGGACTGGTCCTTTGGCATGTATTAAATAGAATATATAAAATTTTTAACATATTATTATCATTCTATTTCTTTGTTGTAAACATGCCATTGGTTCAGTTTTGTAACTTCACTGTTGTATGAGTGGATTGTGCATGAACAATTAACATTAAACAAGGATAAAACTCCTCAACACATCTTGGAAACTCCATTCACTTCTACCAAGAATAAAATATTTAATCCATTCAACATTACATATAATCATTAGACAGTTACATTTTCTGACTGTGTAGAGGAACAATCATGACCAAAATGATCAAAACTACTTTCACCCTTGCACAAGCTATTCCAAACTTCAAGTAAAATGAGAAATATGCTATATCAAATCATTCATATTTATAGTAACCATTCAAAGGATATTTTTTCAATGAACCCTCTGACTCTACCCTTGTGGTAGAGAAAGGAACCTCAATACAGAGAAAGGAAACTTAGTAAAACCAGTCTATGCCACTGTTTGTGAGGGTACAGTCATGATAAGTGCCTCTCAAACATCTCCAAACATGTAAGATTGTCTTTAAATAATTTATTGATCTCTTCTAAATATTAACCAAATCAAACCTACATTTGAATCCACACACAATAACCCCAAAATGAAGGGTTTTGTATCCTTTAATGAATCTCAAACATTGGTAATGCATGGATAGTCAAACCAGTAGTCTCTAAAGCATTCAATAAGTGACTGGATTGTATTTAATACACACCAAAGGACCAGTTGTATGAAATTGTCAATCACAGCATTTCACTATTGTATGAGTGGATTGTGCAGGAATAGTTAACATTAAACAAGGAGAAAACTCCTCAACACATCTTGGAAACCATTGAATTCAACAATAAATGAAACCTAACACCAACACTATTCCTTCCATTCACTTCTACCTAGAATAAAGTATTTAATCCATTCAACATTACATATAATCATTAGATAGTTACATTTTCTGACTGTGTAGAGAAATAATCACGACCAAAATGATCAAAACTACTTTCACCCTTGCACAAGCTATTCCAAACTTTAAGTAAAATGAGCAATATGCTATATCAAATCATTCATATTCATAGTAACCATTCAAAGGATCATTTTGTCAATGAACCCTCTGACTGTACCCCTGTGATAGAGAAAGGAAACCTCAAAATAAAGAAAGGAAACTTAGTAAAACCAGTCTATGTCATTGTTTGTGAAGGTACAATCATGATAAGTGCCTCTTAAACCTCTCCAAACATGTAAGAATATCTTTAAATACTTTATTGATCTCTTCTAAACATTAACGCATGGACAGTCAAACCAGTAGTCTCCAAAGCATTCAATAAGTGAATATGAATGTTTGAAAACTTTCCTCTCAACTTTCCCAACCACTCCTAATTGGTTAGAGGGATTAGTTGAGTGTTTAGACACTAAAACTTCTTAAACATACTTTATCTGATATGATGAATTGTAATATCAACAAACATGAATCCAAACATTTGAAAATAGTGAATCGATATCCTTGAGTACAAGCACCAATAACATCAAATAATGAAGATAAAGCATGGGCTAGGGCACAACACCAGTAGAATGCAGTCATTTCAATGAGCATTCATGATCAAATAAAATGCAATGGATTTGAAATTTGTGGTTGAATATGATGCCAGAGGCTCGAAATACGTTGCCTGTCAAAGATACCAATCAAAGATGAAGAAATCACATACCTTCTCTCATGCTCAGCTTGCACGAACGAAGATTTGATAGCCAAAGATTCCTTGTATCACACAAAGAATATGCCATTGGTTCAGTTTAGCATGTTATTATCATATCAGATAAAGTATGTTTAAGAATTGTTGGTAAGGATAGGAATAGTGGAGATTCTAGAAATATCCCTCTAACTGATTAGGAGTGGCTGGGAAGTTGAGAGGAAATTTTTCAAACATTCATATTCACTTATTGAATGCTTTGGAGACTACTAGTTTGATTGTCCATGCATTACCAGTGACTGAGATTCATTAAAGGATACAAAACCCTTCATTTTGGGTTATTGTGTGTGGATTCATCTGCTTTAGCCAGGAAGATCAAGAAGATGGGGAAGGAGGACATTGTGGTAGAAGAAGTATTTAAAGAAGCAAAAAGAAGCAATAGAAAAGTTTTCAGGAGTTTGGAACAACATTTCAAAATCCATGAATGGTATGGGTAAGGTGACCTTCATTCTTGGCTGTGACTTCAATGAAACATTGGATATGGCTGATAAGAAGAAGGGTCACTTGTTGATAGTGTTCCTTGAGGGAAGGGGGATTTTGAAAGACTTTTTATCATTGTATTGTATATTTCCAATATGTTTGGATGCAAGGCAGACCAGGAGAATGAAGGATCACTCACTAATTGCATGATAACCCAGTTTTGAAGGGTCACTAGTTGAGGGGATAGTCAAGGTCCAGGTGTTGATAGTAATTCGTTGAGGGAAGGGGGATTGTAAAAGACTTGTTATCATTATATTGTGTGTTTCCAATATGTTTGGATGCAAGGCAGACCAGGAGAATGAAAGATCACTCACTGATTGCATGATAACCCAATTTTGAAGGGTCACTAGTTGAGGGGATAGTCAAGGTTTGGATGTTGATAGTGTTCCTTGAGGGAAGGGGGATTGTGAAAGGCTTGTTATCATTGTATTGTGTATTTCCAATATGTTTGGATGCAGGGTAGACCAGGAGAATGAAGGATCACTCACTGATTGCATGATAACCCCACCAAGCATTCTTTCCTTTAAGTTTCCACAATATCTCAAAATATGATCATTATTGTTTACTTTCTTCTATATGCTGTTCTTTCTATGGTTTTGTTATCTCAGAAATATATCAAAAACATTGCAGATGTGCATATAAAAGTAAAATATTGTCCTTCAATTGTTCCACATTGAAGCATTTCCTCTTGGGAGTATTCTCTTCGTTTGTACAATATCTGTCAAAAATGGTTCCCATATTTCTTCAAGATCTATTTTAATCTTTATACTACAATTTTGATTAGATTTGACCAATAGTTGATTTCATTGGTATTTTATAGAATATAATCCTAATGTGAAATGTGGAGAGAAAGAAAGAGACACACTAGGTATGAATTACACGATATACCCATCATCACTTAGCACTTAAATAATAAATTATGGACAGGGAACAACCCCCTAACTTCTAGATTTTTGTTTCATGTTGGCTTCTTATTATATGCAAAGGTAGGCCTGTCTTAAGCTAACAACCACAGTGTAGGGGCCATAAATTATGGATCCCAAAATAGTGTACACTTGTATTAAATTAGGTTCACTATACTACAAGGGAATGGAAACCATGCAATAGTGCCTCATGGGGATGGAAGCAACCCTTCACCAAGAAGATGATTGTGTCTGCAATATTTACTAGAGGCAAAGAACATAATTTGGTTCCAGCAATTACTCCTAGAAGATAATGGCACCCACAAAACACTTGGAAAAGATAGCACTCACTATATCTTTTATCACTCTTTTAAAGCTGGGACAATAAATCTCAAAGATTGATCAATGAATTCTTGAACACAAAGAACCATTGACAGTTATGATTCATGTGTACAATAGCCAACAACCAGTTGTTCCAATCATGGTGTCCAATAATCATGTTAGAAAAAGCATCTACAAATCTCTTACACAACCATAATAGATTCAAACCATGAACCATAAGAACCTAACAATGGGACTAACAAAGATACAGCCTAAACAAATCTTGATCATATTCCACCCTATTGTAAGGCCCAAGAAGTAACTCTATCTTAAAGCTACACATTCCTCTAGATGAAGCTCAAAGGTCAGGTAGCTGAAGCATAGCAATACTTGAATTCATATATGAATAATTTGATGTACAATCATTTGCGAGCTTGGCTTGTGGGTTTTCCACATAATATTTTCCCTTTAACCACATTTATAGTTTGAGAAAATCAAAACTAATTATTTCAGATTTATATTATCCTTTTGAACTAGCACACTGCCATCAAAATGCATAATCATTGGTCATATCAAGAAAATTCCTATTGATTAGTAGGATATCCTTATAAAAATTTGATGCATGGATTTCTTGTGAATTATCGACTGCTATGTATCTTGCAACTATGAAAGGAATAGTGTTGGTGTTAGGTTTCATTTATTATTGAATTCAATGGTTTCCAAGATGTGTTGAGGAGTTTGTTCCTTGTTTAATGTTAATTGTTCCTGCACAATGCACTCATAAAATAGTGAAATGCTATGTGGAAGGGATGGTTGATAGTGTTCCTTGGGGGAAGGGGGATTGTGAAAGACTTGTTATCATTGTATTGTGTATTTCCAATATGTTTGGATGCAGGGAAGACCAGGAGAATGAAGGATCACTCACTGATTGCATGATAACCCAGTTTTGAAGGGTCATTGGTTGAGTCACTGGTTGAGGGGACAGTCAAGGTCCGGATGATTGGGCCATTGGAGGACCCTAGTTCTTTGTATTAATTTTTATTCAAATTGGATGCATGGATTTCTTGTGAATTATTGACTGCTATGTATCCTGCAACTAGATCCGTAAATCTGCATATACTTCTCTAGGGTTGTAAGCCACTTAGGGATCAAAATATAGAAACTAAATCAAAATTGTTCTTTGTCCTATTTCCTTTTAACAAAGTCTCAACTATCAATGATAAAATACATTTGATGCCCTAAGCTATCAATACAAATGGTGCCTAGCTAGAAGCTCATGGGCTGTCCATTTGATAACCACAGTCAACATTTCAAAAAAATAGATATCCTTGAGCACAAGCACCAATAACATCAAATAATGGAGTTAAAGCATGGGCTAGGGCATGACACCAGTAGAATGTAGTCATTTCAATGACAACAATAGACAATGGCATCATTAAACATATATGCCATTAATATCAACAAACGTGAATCCAAACATTTGAATACAGTGAATCGATATCCTTGAGAACAAGCACCAATAACATCAAATAATAGAGATAAAGCACTGGCTAGGGCATGACACCAGTAGAATGCGGTCATTTCAGAGAGCATTCATGATAAAATAAAATGAAATGCATTCGAATATGATGCCAGAGGCTCAAAAGATGAAGAAATCACATACCTTCTCCCGTGCTCAGCTTTCACTCCTTTTCTCCCGCTCCTTCTCTATCCAATCAAAATAAAAATGATGAGGTTGTTTCACTTTTTTTTTATGTATACCCTAAATCTGTCAGAATTCTGATGGTCAATTAAACACCCATCAGAATAATGACATCATCGGGGCCTATTACAAAAAAAAAAACACCAAATTTGCAATAAAAAGTTACCCGTCGAAAACTTCTGTCAAAATTTGGCCCCAAATGTAGTAGTGTTTGGATGACCCTTTGGAAGAAATTTGGCATTGAGTTGAAATATAGTTCTACATTTCACCCACAAACCGATGGACACATTGAAGTTGTGAACATAAATTTGGGTAATCTTTTGAGATGTTTAGTTGGAGACACACCGAGTAATTGGGATTCTGTATTGGCACAAGCAGAATTTGCATATAATAATTTAGTAAATAGGAGTACTGGAAAGACACCAATTGAGATTGTGAATGGCACACAACTGAGATGTATATCTGATTCGAGAGACATTGCTAATGAGAATAAGAAAAGTTTTGAAGGAGTAGAATTTGTTGAGTACATGAAGACATTGCATGAAGATGTGAAGTTGAAGCTGGAAGACAGTAATTAGAAATACAAAGATAGAGTTATTAGATCAAGGAGACATAAATTTTTTTATTTTGGTGATGAAGTGATGGTTCATTTGAAGAAAGGCTGATTTCCTATTGGAACATATGAGAAGCTAAAAATGAAGAAGTTTGGACCTTGCAAGATTCTGAAGAAATTTGATAGTGGAAATGCATATGAGATTGAGTTACATGATGACATGGACATATCACTGATTTTCAACATTTATGATTTGTATGAGTATCATGAACCTGATGAAGAAGTGACAGTACCGATAGAATATCCTAAGAAGCAGAATGAAGAAATTGAACAGATTTTGAAGGAAAGAGTTGGCAAGAGTACAAGGGGAAAACAATATATGAAATATCTGGTAAAGTGGAAGAATAGACCAATGGAAGATAGTTCATGGATTTCATAGTCTGAGTTGGATACAACTTAGACCAGACCTACCAAATGATTCAGAGAATCATTTCAAAATAACCCCAGGTGTCTGATGTAGGAGCATCTTGGGTCCTTGGCAATCCTGTGCCACCAAAAACAATTTGGAGTTTGTCTGTGTTTCTCGGTTCCTACTTTGATCAAGTTGGTTAGTAGTTAGTTAGTTAGTTTTCTTTGGTTATCGAGAGTGGTTAGTTTTCTCCTGGGCAGTTGGTTATTTTCACTGGCGCTCAGCGTTGCTTGTTTGCTACTCAGTTATCTTGCTCACCAACGGGTTTAGTTTTAGTTTCTGTTGTGACTGGCTTGTGCATTTATTTTGGGTCATAGATTTAATGTTGGAATCCATCATTGGAAGACATGTGGTCCTAGATCTGACCGTTCCTTTCATTGATTATGGATTTGAAGGCCGACTCAGTTCAGTAGACTCTTGTATAAATGTAGTTGTTTGGTTGTAGTTTAGGAGGTAGTTTTTGGATAGAGTTTTGGTCGAAGATAGAATTAGAGATTTTGATAGATCCTCGCATGTTTGAGGACTCCTATAATTCATCGTAATATCTAGCGCTAACCAGGAAGGCCTTACATCCCGGCATGTATGGTTCTATTTGATGAAATATATGAAAGATCTGACATTCTCTCTCTCACTATTGTTGTTTGTTTGCTTCCACATGTGTTGAGCAGGCTTGGATCATTAGGGTGTGCCATTGTTTGGCCCCTCTTGGCCCTTGCCTTGTGTCATGTTCACATCAACTAATGGATCTTCCACTTATTTCCTTAGGCTGTCTATCATAGCTTCAGCCTCTTGTATCTTTTTGTACAGATCACTAGTCAGCTTGTCTTGGTTCATACAATCAACAATAATCTTTCTTCCCTTTTCTGCAAACTCCTTCAAGGATGCTTGACCAATCTTTAGTGAGCTCAGGTCAAGTGCATAGTTTCTAACCAATTCACTGAGCCTCTTCTTCAAATATTTCTCTTCTGCAACTAGGGATGCAGATTCTTCCAGGCTAGAGAAGTTACTCTTGAACTTTGAAATGATTGTACTCACATCATCAACATAGTGTACCTTAGAAACTTTCTTTTCTACTGGTAACAAGTTGTTCAAGATGTTTACTGATTTTACAAGGAGGGGATTTCTCATCACCTTTTTCTCCTTGGATTTCTCCATAGCTAAGATGTTGAACTTGATCAGGTCTTCTTCTCCCCAAGAGTCCAAACTCGTTGTGTCAGGTGTTAAACTTGACAACAATGCTGTTGAGGGAGTGATAGGAGTGCTATCCATCACTTCTTGTTTTACCTTGATTATTTCAACTGATGGTTCATCTTTTTGCTCACTTCCTTTTAACTCTTCTTCTCCCTTTTGTTTTTCAGTTTTTTTTTTCCCTTCTTCTTTCTTTTCTTCCATCTTTTCTTCTTCTTTCTCATCTATTATATCCTTAATCAATACTTCTTGTTGATTGGGAGGAGTGTTACTGCATAAGTTTTCAGCCTCTTGAGTGCTTACAAATTCCTCTTCAAACTTGTCCAAATCCATATCTATGGCCACCATAGTAACTTTTACATTGTCAATGAAGATTGAATCATCCTTAGGTGTCCCTGTCAAGGGTACAGTCTTCTCTACCTCCGTGGATGTGTCAACTAGATGCACTGAATCCTATGGACCTGTAGATTGTACATTGATAGTCTCAAACTCTTTGAAAATCATAGTGGGTACTTGGGCTTTGCACGCAATAGCTAGATACATGTGCATGTTCATGAAGACCTTCTCAAATGCCTTCTCTATTTCCTTAGCCACTAGTTCATAGTTTTTGTCCATTATATGCAAGGTCCTTGACTTTGTTCTTAGATGAGGCTTTACCATATCTAACAATAGTGACTTTTCTTCTAAGGAACATACTGGGATGGTTTCATATAAGGTATTTTCCCTTATCCTTAGATCCTCTTCAATAGCTTGTCTCTTTAGGAACTCTAAGATGTTCCACACATTATCAGGAATCATAGTCTTTAGTTCTAGGACTATTTTCTTAAACTTCAACGTATGTTTGACAATCATTCCATGTATCTCTGATTTGTCAATCTCACTTTATTTTTCATAGAACTTTCCTACTTGATCAATCTCACCTTCATCAATGATTCTTGTACTTAGCACACTAAGACTAGGTTTGAAACTTACTTCAAGAGGTGCTTGAGTGTTCCTTATGTTCCTTGTTACTCTCGAGGATGGATGACCAATGCTGATTTCTTTCTTCCTCTTAGGAATTTCCTTATACTTGGGAGGAGTAGTAAGGTCAATGGTTTCTTTTGGTGCAGAAGGAGTAACATCAATATTACCCTTTTGAATATCAGACTTTTCTATCTTCACCTTCTTTAGCTTAGGATCTTCTGATTCAGCCTTTGTTGTTGTTGCGCTCTCAATTTCCAAAGAAATCTCTTGTTCCCTTGCTTTGTCTAGGTCTTCTTGAGACATTCCATGAATTCTCAAGATATCTGAGGTAACCTTAGCAACCTTCCTTTTTTTTGTTGTACTGTTTAACATTGCATCAACTTCTCTTGTTTTATCTGCATAGGTTCCCCATCTTGGCTCATTGGTGTCTTTAGGGGTTGAAAGAAATACTTGTGCATATGCTTCTAGGACTTGTTCCTCAACCTCATATCCAAGTGAATGAGTCCACTTTGTCCTTGGTTCAACTGCCTCCATGCATGTTGTGTCTGTCTCAACCATGAAGCAAATAGTATCTTTGTATTTTTCAACTATTTTCTCTAGAATTATGTATCTCATCTGCATCTTGACTCGAAATGTCTTCAACTCCAGTGTCATGTAGTCTCTTAGAGTGCTCTCAGTAGATTCCTTGAAGGATATATGTGGCATGGTAGGAATAGTCTTGTCTAGGTATGAATCTGAT
The DNA here is from genome assembly GCA_027943335.1 of Chamaecyparis obtusa. Classification (NCBI taxonomy): domain Eukaryota; kingdom Viridiplantae; phylum Streptophyta; class Pinopsida; order Cupressales; family Cupressaceae; genus Chamaecyparis; species Chamaecyparis obtusa. The sequence goes on from BSBK01000484.1 coordinate 2,929,605, forward strand.
ACCTTTCCAACAATATGGAAGTACATATAGATAATTAGGGACCCAAACCTAAATATCTTGGTCTTGTCATGCTTGATTGCCTTAATGTTATCTATTAATTGTGCGTGCAAGATCTCACATAGATTAAACTCTCCATTTTCCTTCACAAGTCTGATAGCTGCAAGAAGTGTGGCTGCAGACACACTGTTCACCCTACTGGTGTGTTGGAACCTATAACCTAGTATCATGGACATCAATTTGATGTCATCTTTCTCAATAGGCTCTATGTTCATTCCGTGCCTATCACTTCTTGACTTGTAGGTTTTCTCAACAAGTTTTCTCACATCTTTTCTGCCTGGAAGAATGATGCCTGTTTTAGAGAGGCATGTCATCTCATGAATTAGGTCACTAGTAATTCTGACCGACAGTTCACCTATCTGAAATAGGTCATCATGAATCCTGCTTAGTAGAATCTTGATCCATTCTGATTCGTAGAACTCATATGTCATAGCATACTTCACTATAGGGTGATTATTCCACCGCACATACTCATCCATGAAGGTTTTGTCTAGTTTCATCATTATTTCCATGTGTGCCCTTAATCTATCTAATCCTACTAGCTCTTTCTTACAGTATATGTATGCCCTAATGTCCTCGACATGCATAACACCCATAGGCATGCGGGAGGTTGCCCCTTCTAGGTCATCTAAGGTGGATTTAAATGGGTGCCTCTTGAATACATATATTTTCTTCTCTACAACATCAAATACTATAGGAGTATCCATCACTTACTTGGATATCGCTTTCCAAATGACCTTGAAGACTTCTTGAATCGGCACAATGAACTAGGGTTTCCATAACCAATCAAATGCACAGCTAATCACTTGATGAATCAAACTGCAATCCTTCTCAATCATATGCTAGGGCTCTTCTGGTCTCCAATCGCTCTGAATTCAAATGCAATGAGAGATTTTCAAACTTCTGTGTACTTTATAGTAGAAAATCTTCCATTAGTACTTGTCACATAAACCAAGTTGTCACTTGAAAATTTCTAACTTCCATTCTACAAACAATCAGCTAGTGCACTCTTGCACATAGGTTCTACTAGCCTCCAAAAGCTTAAGCCCAAAGGTGCATACTCTGAAAGTGAGTATACTAGCCGCGTAAGGGTCTAGAGCTAAATTAGCTCCCCCTATGACCCTGAGGACCATTCATCTAGATGTAGAGGGTCCGTCCACTGTGGATGCATCTAATACATACTCATCAACCTTGTCCTTCTTTTCTTCTAACCAAATCAAGCTCGCATCCTCTGAAGCTTTCACAAAATTAACTTCTCCTTCGGGATCTAGAACTAGTTCTTCGGGCTTTCTTGACCTTGTGTCCTTGATCTGTAAAACTTTGAGATATGTCCAGCCTTGTTACAAGAGTGACAAATGACTGGAGGCCTTATATTCTTTGGCGCATTGACATGAGTCACCATTTTACATTTTCTAGCCGAGTGACCATTATAGTTACATATTTGACATGTGACATTCTAAGAACTTCTTACATTTGACTAATTTTGATTTCTTTGATTATACTAAGTCCTATTCTTCTGACTTGTCTTGCAATTCATAGCTCTATGACCAAATTTATTACATGAATAATAGTAACCATTGAAAGGTCTTACCTTTGTACAGTTCCTTGCTGTGTCCATGCTTGTTACATGCATAACAAGTGCGGTCTACTAGCTTGTGCTCATTATTAGGTGGTTCAATATGATCCTTAGTCTAACTTCTGGTCTCATTAGCATCTAAGGTGCCTTTTGGTGCTTTCATTCTTGCTCGCATGTTGTCAATCTGATTTTGTGCTTCATTGTATCCAATGCAGCTAGTGTCTCCTTTAGCTCTTCTTGCATACAACTGAGATTCTATCAAATCAGAACTGGTGTGTAATATATCAATGTGATTCTTAGCCTCTTTTAATTTAGATTATAATCTTTCTTTGTTGTTCCTTAGCTCCAAGATTTCCATGTTTTCTTGCCTTAATTCTTCATTGAGTTGAAGGTTCTCTTTGATCTATTCTTCATAGACTTCCTGATTGTTAATCAGCTTATCATCAAATTCTTCAAGTTGTTCTTTCAAGGATGAATTTTCTTCATTCAACTTCTTGACCATTATCCCTAGATCACTAGTAGAGCATTCTTTCAAATCCTTTCTTAGCCTTTTGATGACTAATTGAGCATCACTGAGTTTTTCCTTTAGTTCTTCAATATCTTTTTCAAATTTGTCCAGGTCTTCAAGAGCAACTTCAAGATTTCTTTTCAGATGTTTCATTTCTTCTTTGTCGATGATCTCCTCAAGTGGTTAAAATTATTTTTTGAGGACCAGAGCTCTGATACCAATTGTTAGGAATGGGAATAGTGAGAGGGGGGGGTGAATCAGTTTTCATTGTATTTTATCTTTTATCTTAATCTTTAAACTAAACTTAAATACTTAAGTACTGAAATGAACATCCACATAAACATGAAATATAAAATCAACACATAACACCAATATGGTTATGAGGAAACCCAAATAGGTAAAAACCCTGGTGGGAATTGACACCCACTAATATTTTGTACTAGTGTTTTATGATCCTTGTTAGAAGATCCTTAACCCTGTTAGGAGTTTCTTTACAATATATATAGTACAATAGACCTTGTCAAGGGTCAGACCCTGTTAGGAGTCTTTTACAATAAAACTTGTTAGGGGTGTGGAATCACTGTCCTATAGCTCATTGCTCAAGTGGTGAAGGCTACAACCTTCTGATCTCAGATAAACACTTTATCTGCTGGATGAACTGTCACTGTGACATTGCCTGTTAGATCAGTTCCTTTGATGTGCTAATGCTTTGACCTCTTAAAAAGCTCTAATAAATCTTATAGACTCTTCACACACTTCTTCTCTACTTATCTCAACTCTATTACTTCTTACATGCTAATTACAATGGGTGCATCTCATATTTATATGCGCATACAAAACAAATAACTAGGTCAGCCCTTTAATTGATTACATACAACGCTTCTAACTGAATTGGCTCAAGCGTGTTTACAAAAAAAAATATGTATATGTCAAAAACCTAATTACAATAGGCACATAGCCTTTACAACAATATAATATAACCGCAAATCAAAATGCTAATAGTCGGTTGCTTACTCTGTTCTTCTCTGGCACACACTGGCTATGTAAATTCAACTATCTGCAACTTTGTCATACTTGCATATTTGATCATGCACTCATAGAATAAGCATGAATATAGTCTAACCAACTTATCTCCTAGGGCACATACCATAACTCTTTCATACGCACATGCGTTGATGCTCTGAGCTTCAGGTACTCTGTATACTGTCCAGTCTTCAACACTTAGTTGATTTCTGATCTTCTCATTAAGTGCGCTAACTCCAAACTACTATATGACTTTGTTGCCATAATGAAAACATTGTAATAAGTCATATACACCTGTATAGCCAACTTTCCAACAATTTGTGTGTTTATGAACATAATCAACTTCCATTCAAAGCTTAAAAAGAACCCTTCACTCAATCTTGAATGCCTAAAAAGAAAGAATCTGCATATCTTTCCTTAATGGATCAAATCAATCCTAAGGTAATAAAAATCACTCATCACACTTTTTTTTTTGCTAAAAATAACTTCAATCAAAACAAACTTGAGTTTTTAAGGTTTTACGCAATCTAGGAACAAAAAACAAACCTCATTTGGGCTTAAAATGGACTTTCACTTAATCTTGACTGCCTAAAAAGCAAGAATTTGGATATCTTTCCTAAATGGTCAAAAACCAATCCTAATCAACCCTAAAGTGAACAAAGTCAAACGTCACACTTTGATTTGGGTTTTAAATGAACCTTAGCTAAGAAATTTCAATGTTTAAAGGAATTTTTGCAAGTCTCAAAATGCAAATCTAGGAAAAGTTTCAAACTTTTTGAAACCCTAAACACCAAATCTTGAATGACCCTAAAAGATGAACCAAATCAATGTCAATATTTTTTATTTGAGTCCTTAAAAATTCAATCTTGAGTGTACAAGGAGAAAAACAAAGCACTTTCATTTCAAAATCAAAGTTCAATTGGGATATTAAAGAAAAATTCAATCTTGAAATGCTAAGAATAAAACACTTGCAAATCTTATCAAAAGGGATTTTCTATTTTCAAGAAATGAACAAATCAAATCCTAAACATATGTGCTTGGAGGTCTTGGCATGAAACACACTTAATCAATCTGGAAATAAACTCTTTTTTGATGTGCTTCTAGGATTTTTTCCAAATTCTGCAAATCCTTGTTAATCTAAGTGACATAAAACAACTGAACTAGGACAATTTCATTTGTTTTACTTCTAGCAAGGCCTGTTGAGAGAGAACAACACTTCCTCTTAGAGAATGACCTCAAACCGGTACTTCCCTGACTGGTATAGAAATAAATCACTGAGAAAACTCTCACCTCATCCCCTCTAGCTCAGGCAATGCATGTTGATGGTAGCCCAAGGTAGGTGAATATCCCTACTATTTCGGTATGGTCAACTAGGCTCTTAAGTGATTCACACGTGTACAAACTGATTGGGAGGACACCACCGACCAAATTAAAAACTGATTAATCAGAGGCCATCTGATCTACCCCCGAAGGTATCAAAATCTTTGTGCAAGGATTGATCCAAGTGGTTGCCCAGATCACCTTAAGATTACTCACCATCTATATTCCTTTTGGGATACCAAGCTATCAACAAAGATTTTGATACTATCATGTCATTAGGTAGTTCTTGTTTGATGTTTTTTCTAAGTTTCAGACTCAGTGCAAAACATCTACTGAACATACACAAGCGAAGAGTCATACACAATATTTTGTCATGTCAATCCAATCCTCTAAGTCCAAAAATCATCCAAACCTCCTGAATCTTGTCAACCTAGGTTCATAATCATGGTCTTCCTCTCATTCCGCATCTTTTCCATCCAATATTGTCCTCCTTTCCTCCCTCTTACCTAGGTTATGTAGAGTCATCCTAGTCATCCCTCATCCCTTTTCCAACTTCTTCTAGAGTCAGTCTTTCCTCCATCCTGAGCTTAATCCAAATCCAATTTTGAGCTTATCAATCATCCCGATCTGAGCCTTAGCCTTCCAAATCCATCCTCATCCTTCAATCCTATCCAACTCATTCACAAGTCAACATGTCTCAAATATACTATGATGAGTTTGGTCATCACATCTTTTCTCCCACTCCATCCTATCCCAATGATGATGATAGTCTTGTTGATCATGATGAGTACTTTGAAAACCTTAGCAAGCTTTCTCCAAACATCTCTCATCATCCAATCATTCATCCAAACTACCCCATAATTTCTCCATACATATCTGCTAGTACTCCTTATCATGCCTTTGACAAGGGAAATCCATTATCCACACCTCCTTCATATCCCATGCATACATCCCTCCCGCGTCCATCTTCTCCCATAATCATGTCCCAATATCCAACTTTGTACAAAAACACTCCTAGCTACATCCCTAATCCAAATCTGCCATCTCCTTATCCTCCAACCCACTTTCAAATCCAAGATCCTAGTCTTCCAATCCATCACCACAATCCTTCATCCTATCTCAATCCACCATCCACTATATCCTATCTCTCTTCTTCATCCCCTCCATCCTATCTCAATCCAACATCTTCTATTACTACCTACATTGCCACAAATCCCCTTTCATAAGAAGAATGAATCCTACAATCCACTTCTTCTCTCATACCTTAATCCATCACCCCTATCCCATCAGTTAGTCAATCTAGTTCATAAGCTTCCTCTATGCCTACTTATGTGAACTATCTAGTCATGCCATCCTCTAGTTCCTCTTCTACACTGGCATCCCCTCAACCAAGCTCACAATCCACTATCCCACCTTCATATATGGACTATCCTAGCTCCCCATCTTCTACACATTCTAATCCTTCACCCCAACCTCCATCATGAAAGTCTCCAAGGAGTTTCACAAGGAAACCAATGAAAATTCCCTCTCCTAAAGTTGATGAGTCATGTCACCTCACTTCCTCATGCAAAGCCTCTAGTGATGGTCTGAATCCACATCCTACATCACCCATTCCTCCTATATCACCCCCATCTATTATCATTCTTCCATATATCCCACTTATTGACCCTCTTCCATCTCCTAGCATCATTGAGCCAGTTCCACCATGAACTCCATCCAATCCCCATCCACATCTCCTCCTCCTAGCACTATCCAAACTACACCCAATGAGCATCATGAGTTCACCCTTCTTCCCTCCATCACAATTACAGAATCTTCCATCCTTTCATCCATACCGTCTGAAGAATTGACCCATACATTCCCCATCAAACAATCCACACCAATCCTATCAAGTCGAGATCTTGTCCAAAAACATGTTGAAATATCCATCGAACTAAATCAATATCCTATCCCTTCACTTCCTTTGTTGCATGATCCATTGCTTCCATCACCTCCAACTCAAGATCCTACCATCCCAATTCCTCCAATGCAAGATCCTACCATCCCAATTTCTCCACCTCGAGATCCATTACTATCTCCAAATCCTAGTCAAGATCCCATCATCCCATCCTCTCCACTTTGTGATCCTCTGGCACCTATCCCATTTCCATCACTCTATTCCCTTGGTCTGCTTACATTTGTCAAGGAAAGCCCACTCGAAGTAGAAGAAATCAGTTTCATATCTTCCACCACGACACCTAAACCTGGATGTTTATCTTATTCCCCAAGTCAGAAATATCCTTGCTTGGATAAAATGCTCAAGAAATGGAATTATCAAGGAAAAGTCTTAGGCGCCCATGAACAAGGAAATATGGAGCCCATACAAGACAAAAAAAATCCAAAATCATGTGGTATTGGTCACACATCTGAAGAAACTTCCTCTAGAAATGTTGGTACAACTAAAGCTAAATTCAAACATCCTTCCTGTTGAATTTATTAGGATCACTGCAAATGTATTAACATTGTCTCTACGTTATATGTTTTCCAAGAGTAGTGATCTCTCTTTTATAATGAGAAAGAGGCTAGGAGATACATGTCCCTTCACGAGACATGTCTATTCATTATAATGTTTCATTAATCAATCATATATATTAGTATAAGTTTGTATAATATATATAATATAACACACACACACACACACACACACACACACATATATATATATATATATATATATATATATATATATATATCATATATATATATATACCAGTACAATATATTATTATTAATCAATATCTAAACTTATTATATGTATTCTAAATGATTATATGAATGAAGCTACAAACATTAACACTCCGTCTTAGCTAGGGAGGATGATCAAACATAATGTGTAGGGGTATTCCTTATCAACACTTATGATCCTCACCATAGCTACACAAAACTACTATAATCATTAACATTCCCTTTTAGCTAGGGAGGATAAATATATTACCTCAATGTAATATGTGAGTATAGATAATCATTTAAAAGTTATACCTTTTTATTGATATTATGAGAAATGGTCTTCAAGTATCAAATCCATTATACTTACAAAGTACTTAGAGCAATGGTCTCCAAATATCAAATCACAAGATATTCACCAAGTGCTCAATAATGATTATCAGAGTAATGGTCTCCAAGTATCAAATCCATGATACTCACCAAGTACTCAAAGTAATATGTGAGTATAGATAATCATTTAAAATTTATATCATTTTACTAATATCACAAGAAATGGTCTTCAAGTATAAAATCCATGATACTCACCAAGTACTCAAAACAATGGTATCCAAATATCAACTCATAAGATATTCACCAAGTCCTCAAAAATGATTATCATGTGTAATGGTCTCCAAGTATCAAATCCATGATACTCACCAATCATTGTGATGCGTCCTTCCCAAATCCGTGTCATTTCAGGACACATCATCCTCATCATCCTATCCACCATTAGTTCGTCTTGCCTCTCCAGCCCAACTGGGGCATCATCTTGCATATCTTTTCAGTGTCAGCTTCATCCCCAGATCCCTTATACATCCTATCCCGAGTCTTGTACCCTAGCATCAGTTGTGTCTCCACCTAAGCTCATTTGTACATATGTGTCTTTAGGTTTCATCCTCTATGTCAATTAGCCTTTGTATATATCAAAGTTGTCCTATCCCCAATCCTGAGCTTCCTATATATATCTTGTATAGCGGGATCCTCCTATTCCAATCCTTGAGATTTTGTACATAATCATTGTAAATCTCCCATCTCCTCCCTTGTACATGCCATCCCGAGTCTTGTGCCCTAACATCAGTCATGTCTCCACCTAATCTCATTTGTACATATGTGTCTTTAGGACTCATCCTCTACGTCAGTCAACCCTTGTGTCGTCATGACTTATCCAGCCAAGCGCTTCAACAATCATCCCTTGGTCCCTTTGAGGTTCGAGTGTCTTACCTATCTCTTGTCATATGAATCCCAGTTCAACAATCCATCATCGATCTTCGCAGGATGTATCCTTCCTCAAATTAGACCAATCCAATCAATCAATCATCATCCATCATCCTACCTATGACAAAAGGTGTGTGACATACTTGTTATTTCATTTTGTTCCTTTGGATCTTTTGTTTATCTTTTGGGCTTCCTTTGTACTATATCATTGCATCTTGTTGTACATATCCTCATTAGTCCTGTAGTAGTTATGATCAGATAACTTGTCCCACCCAGCCTTGTACTTCAGCAACATCTTTTGTCAACTATCCTTATCACATGACTATCCTTGATTCATCATTTTCCAACAAACAACACAACATTCTCCTCATCAAACAGGTCCTTGCAGGATATATACTTCCTTATGTCTGACCTAATCTTCCATCAATCAACTTGGTTCTGTGTAGGATGAATCCTTCCTCACATTCTGACCTAATCTTCCCCCCATCAATCACACCAATCCTTCTCCTTGGAAAAGGACTTTTTGTGGATTTTTCACTTTGGTCTTGGATTTTGTCCTTTGGATCTTGTTCATCTTTTGCGGCTTCTCGTTGTTCCTCTCCTTAAAGTCGCCATGATCCTTTATATCATGGTGCACTATGAATGAGACAAATCTGGGGCAAGGTATTTTGATCATCTTTCTATTTGCACGTCAGTTGTTTGTTTGTGGTTTCTCCAGCATCATTTCCACCATATATCCTCTAGGTTTTATGTGTGATGTTAGGGCAACCCTTTGCGTGCTTGTTTTTTGTGTTAGTCCTATGAAATGCTGGTGACAAGGCCTTGTGTTTCCAATAACCTTGGTAGGTCTCTCACATTATTATATCAAACTAGGTTGTGCTCTCCACATTTACACAACGAGCTCCCCAAATCCCCCTCCTCTTGCATCATATAGATTAGTTTTGCATCCTACATCCTACATCTCACCTTTGCATTCACACATCTTTTCTCTTGGAAGGTCATCTGTTTATCCTCTTCCATTTTCTTTTCCTCTTTAAATTATTTTATGAAGGGGGCACAATCCCTTACCATCTAATTCTAGCCTAGGGCATCTTATTTTCTTTTCTTTGACGCCACGTCACTTGCAACATCACATAAAAAAGGGACAAAATGTAGACACTGAAAAATCTACTTGCCAATTAAAAATATTTTAGTTGATAAAAGTCTTGATGACATCATCATTTATTAATTAATTAATTAATTTTTATTGTCATTATCCCTTCTCCTATTTTAATTAAAGACATTTAATTAAGAAACCCCTCCCAAAAACATTTAAATCTAATTTACATGTTTATTCCTCCAATTTGTTAATTGTTTAATAAATTGTGTCTCAAACCCTTTAAATAAACTTAATATTTATTTAATTCCCAAAAACCTTAGATATCTTCTAGAAAACCCTAAACCTATCCTCACTTTCCAAATCACTCCCTAAACTTACTTAAGAGGTGTTTCCTAACCTTGTTAGCCTAAATCCTCATCATTTGACTTTTGGTCAACACCCCTCATTAATGAGCCTTACATGCTCATTATTAATGAATGCTTACACCTTCATTAATGGCTCTTACAACCTCTTAATGAAGACCTGTGTCTCTTCTTCCACATTGGTCCCCTTGCACACTTCCCTAGTGTTGCTCACATATGTGTGAGCAACCCTTAAACCTTATCCCTCTAACCATACCCCTAACCATACCTCTAACCTTACCCCTAATCTTGACTCTAACCCTAACTACCCATTTCTAACCCAAGCCCTTCCTCAAATCCTATAAATACTCCTTCCAAGAGAAATTTACCAATTCACATATCATTTTCATAGCATTGTTATTATGCTCATTTTCATGTAGACTTAGCATAATTTATACTATTGTTAGATTTACCTCATATTTATACTTTTTAGCTCATCTTAGCATAGCCTAATGGATTAACATAGTTCATGTTCATTAACATTATGACTTCACTAACTTCTGCTTCTGTTTTTGCGATGACTTCCGCCTCTGCTCCCGCTTTAGCTGCCCATTTGAATCACACACATGCCCAACCGTTTGGGTTTGTGGCTCCTGCTACGTCTGTTCTTGTAGGTGATGTGTCTGCCCTATTGTCTGGGTCTGATGCCCTTGCTGTTGCGATTGTGCTAGGGCCTTCTCTGGTGGGTGGACATGTTTCTTCGAGGGTATTGGGGTCTGCTATATCTGCCTCTGGTGGTTTTGCGTTCTCCTATGCGGATGTGACTGCCTTTGAAGTTGGCATTCATGGTCCTGCCCATGCTAGTAGGGGGGATCTTGGTCTTCTCCTCTTGTGCAGTCTGTTTCTATAAGAAAACCCCTTGTGATTAGTCTTGATGTTGATAAAATTGATGACATTTCAAAAACTGTGGATAACTTCTCCTCTAATGCTACTATTTTCTATTTTAGGGGTTTCTAGCCCTCTCTTTCTGATTTACATGCTAGGATTTCTAAGCATTGGGAACCCATTTTAATCGATGTTGTTCAAATATACCCTGTGGCAAGGAGTTCCTTTATTGTAAAGTTTGAAAATGCTGAAGATAGGAAAACTCTTTTGTGCAATAGTTGTTTCACTTGGGAGGAGCGTTTTCCCCCGATGGCCAAACCCTGGTATCAGGGGTTTGACCCTCTTTCTGAATCTTTTAATAAAATACCCTTATGGGTAAGATTTTCAAATCTCCCTCTTCATTTTTGGTTGGATTCAGTTTTGGAATCTGTGGGTGAGGCTATTGGGGATTTCCAAATGGTGGATTTAGACTCCTCTAAAATTTTTAAGACAACATATGCTCATATTCTTGTGGAGGTTGATGTTTCCAAGGGTCTTCCTAAGAAGATAACTTTGGCTTCTCCTTTGGGCTCTTGGACTCAGAATTTAGATTATGAGGGAATCCTGTTCAGGTATAGGAAGTGCCACATGAGTAGCCATCTTGTTGCATGGTGTTTATATGAAAAGGTTAAATCAAAGAAATTGACTACTTGGTGGTTGGGGGCTTCTAATCACCATTATATGGTTTTCAAAGTTTCTAAGGAAGGGGGTTTGGTTGCTTTCTCTCCTCAGATTGATCATGCTTTGGCTTGTGTTTCTGTGGTTGCCACTGTTGATTCTGATGTTGTCTTGGAAGCTACAGATGATGTCTTTGATGCGGCTTTAGTTTAGACTATTTTTGTTGCCCCTTCTGGTGTTGCTACTATTATCCCTAACCAGATTGTTGATGTTGTCTCTAGTCATGATACTACTCTTGTCCCTCCCATAGTTTCTGATTTGACTTGCCCTTTAGTGGGCTCTTCTTACTCTTCTTTGGCTTGGTAGAAGGCTGTTGAAAAGGTGGAGGATGGATGGACAACAATTAAGGGAAAGAAATTTAAATCTTCCACTCCTTTTGATATGAGTTTATGTTCCCATAAGGATGGGAAAAAATGTAAATCTTGATTTTCCTTTGTTGCGATTTTTTGTTTCACTTGGTAGGAACTACGGTTGGTTCCTTTGGTTTGATTGGTGGGGCACCACAGTTGTATTGGTCTCTCATTGCCATATCTTTTTATGCTCTTGTATAAGGTTTTGGGACCTTTCAAATCTTATTTTTACTTAATCAAAACATAGTTCATGTTCAAGAAATTCTAACTTTTCATTAATATCATATCCATCTTTTGGTTAAAATCAACCTTCCATAGCATTCAATAGCTTAGAATATGCATCTTGCTTCATTTAGACCCCTAGAATCCTAGGGGCAAACCAGGTTCACCATAGGTAGTTTTGTGCCACCATGGGGTCTTCATGGCTTCCAAATGATCCTAATCCTTCCTAAAAAACATTGGGGACATGCTCATTGTGTTTTGAGAGCACACCCACATCCCTCCTATAAGAGAAAATCAAACGGTGACAGGGTGCTCCCGTTTAAGCTCAATCTGAGGTGGCTTGCAAATAGGTTTTCTATATGTTTGGTATATGATGTTTCTGCTTAATATTTGACTATCTATGCATGTTCCAAATAGGTTGGGTTCACATCAATCACAATAACAAGTTCACTCCTAAGAATATTATTTACCTTTTCAAGTTCTTTCTCATTATGTTTGGATTCACCTAGATCAAGTTGTAGCTGCCCAACTTCACAATTTAGTTTGTGAGATTCATCAAATTTATCCTTCAATGATTTCTCAAGAATCTCTTCATTCTTCTTTCTTGTTTCAATTTCCTTAGTCAACTTCATCACCATAGTGTCCATCTCATATTTCAGGTTTTCTATCTTCTATAAGCTTCTCACATCTTGAGGCTTGAGTATCATCATTTGAGTTACCTTTTGATTTCAGTTGTTCAACAAGTTCTTTCCTCTTATCTTGAATTTTTTCAATTGTCTTTCAATGTCTCAATAAAACTTTTTTCTTCTTTAAGCCTCTTCTTCAATTCCATGACTTGAACATTAGATTGATCAAGATCTTTAAGTGCAACTAGGAGCTACTTATGAACATTGCTTAAACCTACTAAGTTACCCATCATGATCTTCCTCAAGCTGCTAGACTTACTATGAGGCACAAAGCTCTAATACCAATTGTTGGTATTAAGGAACACTCATAGGGGGGATGAATTAGTGTTCTACAATTTTTAACTTTGTTATGAAGATTCTTAAATCATAAACCATATACAATGTAGAGTAAAGTGCAGAAGCAAATAGAAACAATCCACAACATGATAACACAAGGATTTTTGTGTGGAAACTTGATTAAGAGAAAAACCATGGTGGGGGTGGAACCCACAAGATATACTCTGCAAAAAATATATATAACCCTATTAAAGGTTTACAAGGTGTTGATATTTGTAGCATCAGTCAAATAAATAATATTGACTATATGATTATTATGAGAAATTATTTATTATATATATTCATATATATCAATTTATATAATAATTTATATTACTATATACATTGATAGATATATAAAGTTAGATTATAATTATTCCCATAATAACTAAATAGTTAAATTGATAAAATAATAAAAATTATTATTATGTAAATATTAGATAAATTAATATAATACTCAAGAGATATTATATGTGTGTGTGTGTAATCATAATTGTCGTTATATTAATTACATAATAATGAATAGACATTTCCCATGAAGGGACATGTCTCTTCTTGGCTCATTCTCAATATAAATGCAAGAGATTGTTGCATTTGGAAAACACATACAATGAGATAGTGCTATTAAATTTGCAATGATCCTAAAACCTTAACATGGTATCAGAGCCGAGTTGCAAATATAAGAGAGTAGTTTGTTGATGGTGAATGTGTGACTGTCCCAGAAAATATAGTCTTAGTACGAGGACCATATCTCACAAATGCACTATTGGATTTTACTAAATTTTGGATATGTTGGTGATAAATAAATTTAGAAGAATCTCACTGGAGCGATTAGAGTGAAAATGTCAAGTTAAAAAGTTATGACCGACTGTGTACAGGCCTATGCAAAAATCTGTAAAAGAGTGAGGTTCCTTCTTTAAAAGCCTAATCACTTGAAGGGAGATCCGATCATATTGAAGGTGGTCATAGTGTATAGAACCTTTGGATATTCATGATGGGTCATGTGAAGAATTATGGTAATGTTCAAGAATTGCGACATCATTTTGTGAATTTGAATGACATTTTCTATATGGGCTCACCTTACAAAATGAAATACTTAAAATTTATAAAAGATAAGTATTTCATGTTTTATTAGTGCACAAATTTTTTTTGAGTTTTTTTATTCATGCTATACTATTGGTTATTAAAATCTTGTATGCTTCTATCATTGGTATTTCTGGTCGAGATAGTTTAGTGAGCTATTTTTTCTCTCTCTGACATACCTTCAGGACATAAGCATGAGATAATTGCATTCAAGGGAGAAAGAACATGATGCTTGCAAAAGAATTCATAATTGAGACTAGATGCAAAGGGATTCTGACCTTTCAAAAGAGGTCAAGAATTTGATAAACTTGAGCTTCAGAGGGAGCAAATGGTTCATTCAACATGTGACAATCTTGATTGAGAGGGAGTTCACTATTGAAGGTGAAACACTTCTGAGGTAAACTTGATATAATTTATTATTATACTAATGAATCATGAATGTTTTTAATGGGCCTCCCCCTATGTAAATCATGAGGAAGTGACGACTTCCAAATGATTATCACTTGTATTTGTAGAAGTTATTGGAAGGTGACGATCTTACAATAACTTAAATCATGATATACATTATTTATAATGTTCAAATAGATCATGATGGATTAAATCAACAACTAAGTGTTAGATGTCATTAAATTGATAGTCTATGAGTTGTTTGTGTAGATATATCTTGTAAATCAACAACTAAGTGTTAGATGTCATTAAATTGACGGTCTATAAGTTGTTTGTATAGATATATGATAGGTATTTGGTGAATATTATGTGTTGATATTCTGCAAGCCATTACCTTTATTGAGTATTTGGTGAATATCATATGTTGATGTTTTGATAGGCCAATACTCAGAGTATTTGGTGATTGTCATGTGTTGACATTCTGATAGGCCAATACTCAAGATATTAAATATGATATCAAATGATGGAAACCTTCTATTGTGATAGACATCATGTGATGGCTGAAACATATCACAATATATGTTTTTTTGCAAGGGATTCAGTTCCTTAAATAGACCATTGACCTTCTATTGTGATAGACATCTTGTGATCGCTGAAACAGATCATAATATATAGAACTTGTGGATAGAATCGCTGATTGAGGCAATCCACCTCGAAACTTGTGGATAGAATCTCTGATAGAGGCAATCCACACTAAAGCTCGTGAGTTTGTGGATACAATCACTAATGGAGGCAATCCACACTAAAGCTCATGAGTTTGTGGATACAATCGCTGATGGAGGCAATCCACCTGAGAACTTGTGGATAGAATCACCAATGGAGGCAATCCACATATTGAGACTATGTTTCTATTAATTACATCATGAGGATGATGCATTTATTGCTTACATCATATGATTGATATTGCCAAGTGTCATAAGTGCTGACATTGGATTGATTTATCCTCCCTAGCTAAGAGGGAGTGTTGATATTTGTAGCATTGGTCAGATAAATAATATTGACTATATGATTATTATGAGAAATGATTTATTATATATATTCATATCTATCAATATATATAATAATTTATATTACTATATACATTGATATATATGTATATATAAAGTTAGATTATAATTATTCTCATAATAACTAAATAGTTAAATTGATAAAATAATAAAAATTATTATTACGTAACTATTAGATAAATTAATATAATACTCAACAGATATTATATATCTATGTGTGTGTGTAATCATAATTGTCATTATATTAATTACATAATAATGAATAGACATGTCCCATGAAGGGACATGTCTCTTCTTGGCTCATTCTCAATATAAATGCAAAATATTGTTGCATTTGGAAAACACATACAATGAGATAGTGCTATTAAATTTGCAATGATCATAAACACAAGGAATGCACATGCATCTAACATTATAGCCTAGATTTCATTGCTCAATTACAATAAAGGCTACTGTTAGCTCTTTTTCATGTAGAATCACCAATATAGCTATTAAACTTGACTCTCAGGTTCCCAATTATGGATTCTTACAGGGAAAAGGCTAATTGATAAGGACCAAGTCTTTCTTCTACTTTGGGCTCCACAAACCCAGGTGGGTGTACCTATGTTCAAACTCACTGCTTCACAATGAAATCCTTGCAGTGGATTAGGGGTTCTCACAATGATTTGCTAATGTCTTTTGCTGCAATTGATGCAGAGCTTAGAAAGCCAATCCATGATATTAACAAAAGAAACCAATCATTACAGAAAAATGACAAATGTGACAAGGGTATTCACCCTTCTTCTCTTCGAGTTTAAAACTCAGGCAGGTTAACCTATCTGATTCACTTCTACAAGGAATCACCAAAAGCACTTGCATTATTCAATGCGATTGACAAACATTTATGCTCTTGAACTAGAAATGGAAAAGTGATTTGAATTTAAGATTTGGATGCAAGTCTGGTGTAAAACCAGTGCCTTATCCTAGGGTGCGGAGTCAAATTGAGAAAACATCCACAAAACTTCATCAATTCAAAAACACCTGAAATCAATACCCTGCCTTACAGACTATCATTTTCACTGCAAACACATGATCATCAAATCTATACATTCTTGAAATTCTCAGAGATTATCTAGCCAGATTTACTCCTTCCTTGAAGGAAACTTATGGAAAAACTCATAGTCTACCTTGTAAACGACAAATTGGACATTGCCTTACAAATCCAATTCATAAAAATTCCCAAAACATACAGAGACATCAGAATACTTGCAATGAGATTCCAGTTATATTTCATTGATAAAACTTATTTCAGTACACTCAAATTGACACTACATCTAGACTAAAACATCAATTTCAGAACCAAGCTTGCATTAATGGAACTTGCATTGGATTTCTCCTTAGGAGAACCAAAAATTCAAAACCCTCTACAACACTCAGAAATCAGAATAAGAAGGAGAAGAGAAAACTCCAGATTCATCCACAAACTGACACTTGTCATCCTCTAAACCTCCTGCTGATGAATCATTACTCAGAACTGAAAATATGATCTGCATCATTCCCTCCTGAAAGCACTTGTCCTCTGCTCAAACAAACTATGAATCACCGGATTGAACAAAATAGATATTTTTAAAATATCTTCTCAGCCCCCTATTTTGTTCAACTGCAAATATCACGAGCAAATGACCACCTGTGCAAAATCTGATTCCAAAATTGGAATCCTCGCATCCAGATCTTTCTGGCGGTATATGATACTTGCTATTTGGGCGAAAAATGAAGTCACCAGCCATTAATTTGATCTCTCAGCTCTGCCATTTTGATATTTGAATTTTATCATATAGTCAGAACTATACAATTTTATCATTTATAACTTTGATTTTGAACTCTTTGAATGTGCGGAAGAAAAGAATAAAATACTATTTTTGAATGCCCCTGCCAGGGCCCACATGCCATGTGTCAGCACCTAATTCTCCCGCATCGCTGACCTGGGTGCCACCTCACTGGCTAGCTGCCACGTGTCAGCCTGACACATGATCGCATGGGCTAGAAATGGCCCATGAGATCATGCGACCACCATTACCAACTCATCAAGCGCTAAATGAATTTTTACCTTACCTTTCTATTTGGCGAATACGCGGGTGCGCTGAATCGCTGGTTATTTTTGCACTCACCTTATCCATTTAGCGAATATGCGGATTGAGCGCTGAGTCACTTAATCACTTTGCCTTAACCGTGAAACTTCTGGCGAACACGCGACTGGGCGACAATTTGACTACAAATGGCGTCAAAATATATGGCGGGGGAGGGGCCCACCTGCCATGCAACCGCCAACTCATCACCTAAGTAGATGCCACATGTCAGCCTGTCGCATGTTCGCAAGGGCCAAAAATGGCCCATGTGATCATGTGACCACCTGTGGATGAGCACATATCTCGAGGTCAGATTTCCTGCAGTCACACACTTAGTCAAAAATAACCTTACCAGCGCATAGGGCCCACCTGACATGTGGTAAGCTCAGATTGGCCGCATTGTCCACCAGGGACCACCTCAACGGACTGACACGTGTCGGCCTAACGCATGATCGCAAGGGCTAGAAATGGCCCATGCGATCATGCGACCACTCTGCAAAATTTGATTTAATCGGGCCCGCATCCAGCTGGCGCGCACCTCTAGGCAGACTCATCCACCACCTCATTAGGCTGCCACATGTCAACCTGTCGCATGTTCGCAAGGGCTGAAGTTGGCCTTTGCGATCATGTGACCACTTGACATGTGTCCACTTCTGACTAGTCATCACCACCTCTATCCACTCTGCATCACACTGCCATGTCACTGAACTGACCGCCACCTCATCACTAGCTGCCATGTGTCACCTTGTCGCATGTTCGCAAGGGATAAATTTCCTCCTTGTGATCATGCGACCACTTGACACATGTCAGTCTTGACTAGTCAGCATGCGCATCACTACAAAATTATCTTTTCCTTGGGCGCGGGCATAGAAATCAAGACAGGTGCATGAGCACACACAGGCAGAGTCTTTGTTGCTTCAATTTACATTCATACTATGTGAATTTGGTTATATCCATTAAATTCTCTCCATTCCGGATGAATGTGGGATATATAGTTTGACTGTTTTTAAAACCTCCTGTAAGTTTTTTGGTCAAAATATGGGGCCCACCAACAGATCGCAGCTGCGCAGATAGGAAACGCTGATAAAGAGGAAAAAGTGCGAGGTCGAAAACACACAAGGTTTTCGGTGAGAGATCGAAAACATCCAGGGTTTTCATGCAGACCAAAAGGTAGTAGGGAGACTGAAAACATCATGGGTTTTCAAAAACATTGTGGGTTTTTGACACTAAGGCATATTCTGAGATTATTTCCTGCAAACCTTGGAACTTGAATATCTCCCTGGGTTTTGCGATTTAGGAGATGCGATCTGAACTAGAGCAAGGTGATACATTAAAGAGCACGGGGCTAAGAGCACAAACCATGAAACATTATGGATTTTCTTCACACATTAAAACAAGCTTGCAGCAGGGCGGGACAACTTCAAAATTAGCAGGGAAGAGGCCATTTTCATAAGATTTTGCATTGACTAGAAAATGGACTAACAGCTACAACCCTGAGAAAGGTTTACTGCCTTACAAAAGTATGGACTATAATCCATTGATAAAATGAATTGATTCACTGCATCTAAAAATGCAAAAGAAGTTCAAATTAAACATAATAAGCTAAATCAATTTATGCAGTCAAGGATGGTGGATCCAATGAAAGATAGTCCAAACCTTGCAGCCAAAAGAATTACACAGCAGATTACTCAACAATGCAACACAAGGTAATTGTTTAACATTGATTTTCATTAACATGCCTGGCTGTAAGGCCTTCTGGGTTAGGGCCAATTACAATCAGAAAATAATTCTGCAAGATCCACAACTAGATCCAATACAATCTCAACTAGTTCAGCTCTGAAGACAATCAGAAGCTGATGGAAACCCTAAGGCAGATCTAAACTTGAGCTCGCAAGCCTCCAAGCAATCTTCTTGTTCCCAAGTATGCAAACCCCTAGCTTTGCTACAAAGACTATCAGATTACAATCTGGTCTGCAAGAACATCAAGAACTTTTCCACAACTTTTCCAACTTCAACTTCGCATCTGAATTCCAGATCTGCTAAGTCTCCAAATCTCCCAAATCTTTTGTCCCTACCAATCTCCCCCTAAACATCTACCCAAGCCCTCCTTAAATACTAATCATCAGCCACAAGTCGACTGGATGAAACCCTTAACTCCCCAAACAAATAATTAAATGCCATACAAGTCGCCTTACAAATGTATACAAACATTTAATTTTACATGTCGGCCCAAGACAATGGTTACCAACAATTAATTCACCAAGTCGGCCCAACAAACCACACAGAACTCCAGTCGGTAAGTTAGATCTACCGAGCGACAGTAAAATTACCAAGCACATCAGGCATTGCCGAGCACCAGTGTTGATCAAGCACTGTAGGAATGACCGAGAAACCATTTCACCGAGCACCAGAGACTACCGAGTTCCTTCAGTGACCGAGCTTCCTTCAATGACCGAGGTCATCGGTCAAGGCTGCAACCGAGTAAAACCGGCCAAAACACAAACACTCCATGCAGTTTACCGAGGACACAGAATGTCCCTGCCTTAACCTTGGATGCCCCTGCATCAGACACCCCAAGTTCAAAAAGATGTTCATATGTGAGAAGAACATCTTTCAGGATTCAACACATAAATCTCGAACTGGTTCTTCACATACAAGTCCTCCACCTTTTTTTCTTGCAAAGTCTTCCACTTCAGTTTCCTCTATCTCTTCAAGTCTTTTCTTAACAATGTACAGGTCAGTTCTTCATACTGATCATTCATTTTCTCTAGATCCACAACCTCAACTCGGCTACCAATACTCAGGTTTCTCCTACCGAGTGTTGCATCCATCAAAGGCATCAGTGAAAACTTCTTGTCATTCTTCTCAACAGTAAACACATTTCTTACACAGTCATAAATAGCTCTGCAATCATATTGCCAAGGTCTACCGAGCAATATATCACAACTATTCATCTTCACAATGTCACAAAGCACAAGATCCTTGTACTGGCCAATCTGAACATCAATGAAGAATTATTCTCTAACTTCCAAAGCATGAACATCTTGCAACCAGCCAAGCCTATAAGGACAAGGATGTTTCATTCTATTCAAACCAAGTTTCTGAACCAGGTCCTCAGCAACAAGGTTATCAGTGCTACCACTATCAACAATAACATCACAGAGTTTACCTTCAGTCTTGCATCAGGTCCTAAACAAGTTACTCCTCTGACAAGGTTCATCCTTTGTACTGAGCAATGTTTGCTGAAGCAACAAGTTCTCTGATTCAGGTTCATTCTGAATGTTCTCATTCATCACAACAGTTCATCGGTCAACCTTCTTCTGTGTACACTCAAAAGAACGGTGTCCTTCCTCTCCACAGTTATAGCAAGTACCCTTAAAGATAACTCTACTTGTCTTCTTCTTTGGTTCCACAGGTTTCTATTCATCTTCTGCATCAGTCGGTTTATCCTTCACCGAGTGATCAATCTTTTCTTTCCCTCAGGAGTTACTAGGTTGTTTCCTCTTCAACTTATCTTCTGCCTTCAAAGCATATTGATAAGCATCTTCAACATAATCAATCTTCAGCATACCAAGCTCATCCTAGATATTGAATCTCAAACCATTCACATATCGAGCTACCTTTTCCTTACCAAGCTCTCAGTGTCTAGACCGAATAGTAAGTTTGTAGAATTCCTCTGTATAATCTTCAACAGACAATTCCTTCTACTTCAGATTCTGCAACTTCTTAAACAAGTCAAGGTCATAGTCAACCGGTATGAACTTAGCTTTCAACTTAGTCACCATCAACCTCCACCGATTGATCTTAGTTTCACATTCATCCTCTCGGTCTCTCTGTAGTTCTTTCAACCAAAGAGCAGCATGTCCTTTCAACTTTGTCTGTGCTAATCTCACCCGAAGAGGATCTTCAATTTCTTCCAGCTCAAAGAAATCTTCAAGTTCACCAATCCAATCAATCAGATTGTCAGGTTTCAAAGTACCAGAGAAAGTAGAAACTTCCATTCGGTAATTACTAAACCGAGTAGCGGGTCTAGGCAATCGAGTAGTTTTGTCTTCACCAGATCTGTTCCTCTGGTCATCATCACTAGATCCAATAGTTTCAAATTCTTCAACAACTTCTTCATAGCCATCCTCAGTACCAACATTCCGAGGTATACCAGCAATAGTTCTCATGATCTCGGTGACCATATCATTCTTCATCAATTCCAACTCAGATTTGAAATCTGATTTCACCTTCTCTGTGATTCGAGATTCAACAGTATCACAAAGATCAGAAATAACTCTAGGGTCCAATCTTCTCAGAGGCATCCTTAAAGATAAAAGAAACCCTCTGCAACAAACCCTCACTGACCACCTTGTGACAATTTCCAAGTTGCAACAAGTCAGATCTCAACCTGCAACCTTGTAAACAACTAGGGCACAATTTCACAAGTTCAGTGCTTTGGGTCTGCAATCCAGATTGCGCACAATCTCTGCTCCAACAAGATCAACTTTCACTCCAACGGGAACAAAATTTTTCTCTGATACCACCTTATGCAGTCAAGGATGGTGGATCCAATGAAGGACAATCCAAACCTTGCAGCCAAAAGAATTACACATCGGATTACTCAACAATGCAACACAAGGTAATTGTTTAATACTGATTTTCATTAACATGCCCGACTGTAAGGCCTTCCGGGTTAGGGCCAATTACAATCAGAAAATAATTATGCAAGATCCACAACTAGATCCAATACAGTTTCAGCTAGTTCAGCTCTGAAGACAATTAGAAGTTGATGGAAACCCTAAGGCAGATTTAAACTTAAGCTCACAAGCCTCCAAGAAATCTCCTTGTTCCCAAATATGCAAACCCCTAGCTCTGCTACAAAGACTATCAGATTACAATCTGATTTGCAAGAACATCAAGAACTTTTCCACAACTTCGCCAACTTCAGCGTCACATCTGAATTTCAGATCTGCTAAGTCTCCAAGTTCTGATCTCCCAAATCTTCCGTCCCTACCAATCTCCCCTTAAACATCTACCCAAGCCCTCCTTAAATACTAATCATCAGCCACAAGTCAGCTGGATGAAACCCTTAACTCCAAAAAAAATAATTAAATGCCATACAAGTCGACTTACAAATGTATACAAACATTTAATTCTGCATGTCAGCCCAAGACAATGGTTACCAACAATTAATTCACCAAGTCGGCCCAACAAACCATAAAGAACTCCAGTCGGTAAGTCAGATTTACCGAGCGACAGTAAAATTACCGAGCACACCATGCATTACCGAGCACCAGTGTCGACTGAGCATCATAGGCATGACCGAGAAATCATTTCATCGAGTGCCAGAGACTACCAAGTTCCTTCATTGATCGAGCTTCCTTCAATGACCGAGGTCGTCGGTTAAGGCTACAACCGAGTAAAACTGGCCAAAACACAAACACTCCATGCAGTTTACCGAGGACACAGAATGTCCCTACCTTAACCTTGGATGCCCTTGCATCATCAATACACTTCATACTCTATCTATTCTCTACTCCAAATGGAACCTATGATCAGATATCCTTCGCACACAGCATTCATATCATGCACAAAAATAATCAAATATACCGATCTTATATATCTGCTTCCAAAATTAAATCACCACTGGGTCGGCCTCAAGAATATAATGTAATGTGTATAATTGTTGGTTGGATCTATAAGAAAAACATAATGTGGACCAAAAATAATTTCCCATACGCTATCAACCCAGTCATCCAATCATCATAGAACTCAAAAGAACTTACCAAAATTGATTTGATAGGATCACATAAAGATCTATAACACTTTAACATTATTCTTGTTAGAAATTAATCTTTCCTTGGTGAAAATATATAATTAAAAGATAAACCAAGGTAACCTATATTGTATTTGTCCTCTAGTCCAAGTAGGAGGACATGTCACATTTTTGTAATTCCTTTAATAAGAAAATTATATATTCCTCCTTAAGAAGAATCTCACATTTGTCACACACACAATATGAATGTGACATTCATAGGAGATGAGAGTTACATGCAAACTCTTTCACTCATCTTTACTTAAGAGATGTCTCTCACACAGTTGCTCAATAATCTTTTCTTTTCTCTCACTTCTCATTCATCTCTCATTCTTGCTCTCTATATTGTAATGAGCTTTGTGCTCTATTTATTTCTTCTTCCTTAGGCTTTGAGTCTCTTTCATATAATTCACAAGAGGTTTTTATTTGCTTTTCCCCTTTCAAAATCTTTGAGTTCTTGTTGTTCTTGGAGCACTTTGGTGATCTTTTGGCTTGATACTTTGAAGAAATTTCTCTCTCTCTCTCTCTCTCTCTCTCTCTCTCGGTGAACTTGGTAAATTCCTTTCATGCACTCACATTTGGGTTCTTTCCTTTGCTCTACTACTTTTTTATTATTTCTAACAATTCTTCGCTGAATTACTAGGAAACTGCTAAACAGATCTTCATATCTCGATAAAATCAAAGCATTAAGTGTTGTGAATCTGGAATAAGGTAGAGTATATCTTCATGATTCTGCCCCTAGGTTCGCACTTCAAAATCCAAAACTGTGTGATTGTACCAAACCATTTCCTAAAGATTGTATACTACTTTATTTATGCCATACTTAGCCAATTTTGCCTTCAATCTATTGGTATGATAAAAATAAGTGTAGCAAACATATGGAATCCACATATTTGCCATCAATGAAAACATCTATTCCCTCAAGAGAAGTGTCTCTTGCCATCACATTTATATATTAGTATGTTTATTTTTTTCCCCTATTGCCTGTCTAATAATGTTGTTCCCCTTTGGAGTATACCTAGAAATAGATTGTTATATATTGTACACCTATTTCTCGTACATTGAGTTTAGACATTTGGGGATGATGCCAAGTGTTGAAGGCATTTAGGCCTCCCTTCCACGTTGAGCCAAGTTTTTATTTTTCTTTGTCTTCAAGTGCTTTTCTTCAAGTTTGAGTCAATTCATCCTTCATGAAATAATCCTACGAGGTTTTATATCATATATCTTTGTCCCTCTTCTAGGTTTTGATGCCAACTCATTGGATCTCCTATCCTTGTTTGGATATTGGGGATATCATGTGTCACATATTGTAGGATGACATTCTATAGAAATCTCTCAAATTTTGAAATGCCTCAATGTCTTTATCTCTTCTTAGAATGTCTTATGTTCCCCTTTCAGTAACACGGTCCTAGCCGAGGGGGGTGGGGAACTATTATATCTATTATAATATATTGTCAAATTGTCTTACCAAATAATTGTCTCTAATTATGAGTTTTTCTTGCAATTTTGATTTTTTTTTATATATTTGTTTGCCTTTGTGGGGGCTAATTCACTATCTTATCAAACCACTCACCCTATTGTATGACTATTTGGCATTCGCTACTTGGACCAACATGATCAAAGTTGCCATATCACATGACTATCTAGCTTTTTCTACTTGCATTAGCGCACATCTAAAGTTGCCCCTATCATGAAATTATCTAGTGTTTTCTACTTGTGTCAGTGCACTATTGAAATTGCCCTATCATATGGATATCTAGCATAACACAACTTGCTACCCATACTAGCGTACCATCAATGGTCTTCATCATCTAGTATGCTCGTTTACAACTTGAATGTTGGATTTATTTCTATAAAAATTCAAGGCTTTCTCACTAGGGGCAGCCTTATGTAGACAAAATACCCTCAATTAAGTTAGGTAAGTTCAAGCAAATATATTAAAAAAATCAAAATTTCAAGAAAAACTCATAATGTAGAGACAATTATATGGTAAGACAATTAGATAATAGATATAATAGACCCCCTTAGGACCATGTTACTAAAAGGGGAACATGAGACATTCTAAGAAGAGATAAAGACATGAGGCATTTCAACATTTGAGAGATTTCTATAGAATGTCATTCTACAATATGTGACACATGATATCCCCAATATCCAAACAAAGATAGGGGGATCCAATGAGTTGGCATTAAAACTTAGAAGGGGGACAAAGATATATGATATAAAACCTCTCGAGATTATTTCATGAAGGATGAATTGACTCAAATTTGAAGAAAAGCACTTGAAGACAAAGAAAAATAAAAACTTGGCTTAACATGGAAGGGAAGCCTAAATGCCCCCAACACTTTGCATCATCCCCAATTGTCTAAACTCAATGTACAAGAAATAGAAGGTGTACAATAGATAACAACCTATTGTACATATATACATACCTACATACATATACTTTTTTACATTTCTATATTTACATCTTTGTAAATCCAATCTTTAATAAAAGAATCTTTTTTATCTAATTTTCTCATCATGCACAAATATATCATATCTCTTTCCTTATTTTATCTAATATTTTAATACATTGTTGTTATATTTGTTCATGTCTTGTTCACATTTTCTTACATCATGCCAAAAAAATTAACAAAATCTCAAACCCAACCCTACTCATTCCACACCCTTCAATCTAGTATGAGATTGAAAGATGGAATTGGAGGACTTTTCTTCTACTTACGTATAACAATCTATTGAATATGATCATCCAAGTCGTCATAGCAAGGAGAAGCTTTCCTCCATTGACTCATCTATATGTAGAAAAGAACAAACAAGAAGCGCAATTAACAATTAACTTAGATCAATTAATAAAATAATAGATGAGAACTAACATTTTAATAACTGAACTTGAATCAATTAATAAAATAATAGAGGAGAACTAATATTTTAATAATTTAGAACAATTATATAAATGAAAAATAATAATAATACTTAATTTATAAATGAATAGGGCACATTCCAAATGAATACTTTGAGAGGTATGACGTCTTAGGATCAAGAACAAGAGATTGATATTTGACTCAAATTAGAAATTTATATTTAACTTTTAAGAAGACATGTATATTCATTGATGGGTTAACAAAAGATTAGAACAATTATATAAATGGAAAATAATAATAATACTTAATTTATAAATGAATAGGGTACATTCCAAATGAATACTTTGAGAGGTATGACATCTCAGGATCAAGAACAAGAGATTGATATTTGACTCAAATTATAAATTTATATTTAACTTTTAAGAAGGCATGTATATTCATTGATGGGTTAATGAAAGATTAGTATATGCCTCAAAATCAAGTATTTGTATTAATTCTAAATAGATATACATAATCATTAATGTGTTAACTTGTAAATATATTGGAAAGGATAATACTTGTAAACATATTGGAATGATCTACATAATCATTAATGTGTTAACTTGTAAACATATTGGAATGGATTAGGAAGGTATGTATATTCATTGATGGGTTAACAAATGATTAGTATATATGCCTCAAAATCAAATATTTATATTAGTTCTAAATAGATATGGTTAACTTGTAAACATATTGGAATGGATAGTTTGGTGGGATTAGAGAAGAGAGACCCAACCTTACCCAAAATTAAATTTCACCATCTCGAGGCAGAAAGAGGGTATGATCTAAATGAATACTTTGAGATTTACAATGTCTTCGGACTAGGAATGAAAGAATCAGAAATTTATGTTAAATAAAAATATATAATTATTGACAGCTTAACTCCTACGGATGGTGACATAGATACGTAAATTTCACCATTTCAAGGAACCCTCCTCAAAATAAATACAGAACTACATAGTAGTGACATACATATGGATATGTAAATTTCACCATTACACATAGTAACACCTAGAAACCAACAGCACCCTAAAAGCACACACAAGTCCCTAATTTGTGTTGTTCACGCACCCACGCACAGTCATCCTTCGAGGTTGGCAAAACTTATAACTCATGGAATAATTACATCCTTGTTAGTGGGGTTGAAATGTCATATGTAACATGTTTAGTTGAATTCGTGAGATTTGTGCCTTGCATCAATGACAACTGTTACAATTGCTTATGCTTAAGGGCATTTACCAATAGCATGTGGTGTTATGACCATACACATAAGCTAGAGGCGTAGAAGAGTCCTAAGAAGATAATAACTTTGTTACAAATCATAAGCACATAAAGGCTATAGTGAGGCTTGGAAGAGTGCGATGGGGTGATTACTCTGTTACAAGCTTCAATCCAAAATATTACTGTATAAAACCAAAAACATCTGCTTGAAGGTATTTGATTAAGAAACCATTATATATACTTTTGCTGGGAGTTTAATTATCGAAAACATGTTAAATTGGCATTCTAAAACCTAAGGAAAGGAGCTTAAGGCACATTAAGAAAATGACACATTTTGAATCTCTTTGAAGTACAAAATAATAGAGTTTGGATCTCCTAGATTTGTAACCCTGTAACAGTCTAAGACAAAAAGCAAGGAGCTGCGAACCAAAATTAAAATAAGGCATCTTGAAAATAATAGAGATTGGATCTCCTAGGTCTATATCACATAGAATCAAAACTCGTGTGCTATAAACCAATCCAAGTACTTTAAAATTAACAGAGCCCTAATTAATCTGGCAGACCAATTATTACAACAAGAATTAATCTTTAATCATCATTTCTCTTCATGCTGATGTTGGATCATGGGTTGTGATGTCTATCTTATCCTAATAGACCGAAAACCACATGTCCGTCACCAAAAAAAATGATTTAAATCTTCCAAAGTAAGCATGTAAGTTAGAAATTCATATACGGAACAAAGCTCCAATACTTTGATGAAGATATACTCGCAAGAAAATTTGTTAGAGTTTCATAGAAAATCAAAAAAATCATCTGACTGTATTTCCAATTTTACGCACCTTTGGTCAATTATTACTTATTGGCTAACCCAGAA
This sequence comes from Chamaecyparis obtusa, assembly GCA_027943335.1. Lineage (NCBI taxonomy): Eukaryota > Viridiplantae > Streptophyta > Pinopsida > Cupressales > Cupressaceae > Chamaecyparis > Chamaecyparis obtusa. The sequence goes on from BSBK01000484.1 coordinate 2,958,101, forward strand.
AACTCAATTAACATTTACACGTTCAATCTCATTTGGTGTTTAACCCTTTACTGGTCAGACACCTCTCAACTTTCTATGAGAGATATAGCATAAAAGATCTATTTTTCATCTTTACGAAGTAAGCTATAAACGTTACTGTATTTTTCTATGCTTTACCATTCAGAATACTGAAGCCCTGTTCGATTTCAAGTCAAGTTATACATTTCTATGTTGAACTCTCCATTGCATACATTTTTCAGATTTCTAGTATTTCCAGATCACTTAAGTCCAATTAGATTCCAAATATGGCTCTAAACTTGAGTGTTTAAACTTTCAGTCACATACATTTTTCTAGTATTTCCAGACCACTGAAGTCCAATTAGATTCCAAATACGGCTCTAAACTTGAGTGTTTAAACTTTCAGTCACATACATTTTTCTAGTATTTCCAGACCACTGAAGTCCAATTAGATTCCAAATACAGCTCTAAACTTGAGTGTTTAAACTTTCAGTCACATACATTTTTCTAGTGCTTTCAGACTACTGAAGTCCTATAAGAGCTAGCAACCCCATATTCTGCAAAAAAAATTAACCCAACTTCATTCTGATAAAAAAAAATGAGTCTTCACAAGTGAAGTTACTAAACTGTAAAAGCTATTTTGTCAGTTTTGATTGAGGAATTGGTTTTGGCAATTTGCTGATTTTTCTTTCCCAGGCTTGTCCAGCTGGGTTCAACTGTACAAGCTATTTTGTCAGTTTGGATTGAGGATTTGGTTCCGCAATTTGCTGATTCTTCTTTCCCAGGTTAGTCCAGCTGGGTTCAGCAGTACAATGTATGTATAAAATATTAAAAATATATAAAAATAGCCAAAATTTGCACCAAACTAAATACAGAACACAAATGATAATTGATAATTCAATGTTATGGAAAATCAATACAATTTATCATATTGCCTTCATCAAGAGCATCAACGTCATCAGTTGGTCTATTTGAAGCATGACCTGCATCAGTGCCACTCCCACCTGCTGCCTTTCATTGACAGAATGACTTTTATGTTTTATTCGGCAGGTTCTGCTGGGGCTCACCAAGGATTCCACCCCGGGCCTGTGCGTTCAGCTGAGCAGAAGATTGTACAATTTATACAGCAAATGGAATAGAATTCTTTTATATGCTTCCAGAAATGGGATCTCGTTAACCAAAATTGTGTCTAGTTAAGCAGTGGCCCCAACTACTTTACTTTTGCCCTTTGTTACTAGATTTGGCCAGAACCACAGCCAAGCCCAGGCCACTTATGGATCCTGATCCACGTCCAGCCTCAGTCCAACCAGAGTTTTGCCCTGGGCCTGTACATCCAACCCAGGTACACTCCGATAGCTGAACCCAAGCTGGAGCCAGATGGGGACCATACCTGACCTGAACTAGTTGACAGGGCAAAAGTAAAGGTAGTTTAGATCAGGGTTGAAAAACTTGTACTTGGCAACTTCTCGCCAAGGGCAAAAAAAAATAACTGGCAAAAAGTCGGTGATTACTCGGTAACTTTAAATTACAAATGTTTTTTTTGTTGCAAAATTCAATGAGATGCATTTAATGAGTCGGTAAATGAGTAAAACAAAAGAAACAAGCCGAGTCTAGTTATATTTAAATGCAAATGGGGTACAAAATGGCATCCTCGTGTGGAATGCTGATGAGGAGATGCATTTAATGAGTCGGTAAATGAGTAAAACAAAAGAAACAAGCCGAGTCTAGTTATATTTAAATGCAAATGGGGTACAAAATGGCATCCTCGTGTGGAACACTGATGGCTAGTAGCCTAATAGTTAGAAGCAAAATTAAAATAACAAATTGTTTTTGTAAAACTACAAGTAAATACAAGTACAATATCAAAATAGTCTACATCTTCCTCTTCCCCTTCCCAGCAGCTCTAGTAAAAACTACGGGAGGGATAAGGTGTCTAGTCCTAGAATTCCACTGTGGTTGTGCCTCCTCCCTTTGCACAACTGGCTGTGACTCAATTTCCATCGTGGACCTAGATGGTGTTGGCTCTCGCAATGACAATTCCTCATTGTGTCCTCAACCTCCTCAATGTCATACAATCTCACTGCGAATCCACCCTCCTCTAGAGCCTACCTCTCCAAATCATAGATCTCATCCTCTGTAAACAATGGAGGCTGCTCTTGTGATGTCCAATCATCATAGTAAGGATATATGTCATTCAAATCAAGTGGACTGGCTGGTAATTCCTCTACCTTCCTTGTGTGCAACCACAGGTTATATTGCACAAACACAAGGTCATTGACGTGTTTCTATGCCAACCTGTGAATTGGACTTTGTTTTGAAAACCTCTTCAAATCTGCTAAAAATTGATCTAAATCCTTGCAAATCGCCTTGCAAAACCTTGGAAGGTTTTTTTTTTGCCCAAACAACAAAATAGTAAAATACAAGTCACAAAATGCAAAATGGGCTTTTGTTTTGACGTCAAATCTAATTATGCAGCCGTGCATGACTTTTAATCGACTTGTGATAAAGTGTCACAATTTATTGCCGGGAAAACCATATCGCCGATAAGTCTGTGATATTTGCAACTTTAGATCACCACCTAGTGAGACACCAATTTGTTGTATAAAAAACCCTTGTTGTAAGCCCAAAATTTTACTCCATTTACTCGATAAATTGTGGTCATTTTGTCTTGTCAAGGTTTAACGTCATGACAAAGCTCAGTAGTAAACTTGAACTTGCCAACCCACCTACAGCCGCAGTACATTAGAAACGCATCCAAGAAATAGCAAAGCAAAGATACATCAAACACATTAGAAAAGAAACCCATACATTGCACATTAGCTATGAGTCAGATCCTCACAAATATGTCAAATCAAGCTACTCCTATGATAAAACAAATGATTTTCCCAAACGCACTTAATAACAGTATTATATCAATTGTGCCTCGGGGCTGTGGTTCAATATTAGGCAGCTGGTTTGCAAATCATTGGTCCTGAGCTGAAGTCACACAGGTGAGTAACTATAGCACCCATGAGACAGCCACAAGTACAAGCCTCTCCATTTACCCACCAAACAGGAATATAAAACATCATGATACCAGCAAGATTGATACTATAATTATATCACCGATTCTTAACACTGTCTCATTGAAGTAATAACCATGCCCTACAAATAGAAACCCATACATTGCATATTAGCTATGAGTCAGATCCTCACGTACACGTCAAATCAAACTACTCATATGACAAAACAAAAGGTTTTCCCAAACTCGCTTAATAACAGTAATATATCAATTGTGCCTCAGGGCTGTAATGTAATAGTAGGCAGTTGGTTGCAAATCATTGGCCCTGAGCTCAAGTAACACTGGAGGATAACTATAGCACCCAGGTGATGGCCACAGGTACAATCCTCCATTTACAAACCAAATAGTAATATAAAACATTATGATACCAGCAATATTGATACTATAATCATATCACCAATTCTTAACACTGTCTCATAGAAGTTATGTCCATGTCATACAAATAGCCAAAAATAACATGTGAAGATGTTGAATATGTTTGATAAGAAGCCATGAATTGCACGTTAGATTGGATTCTAAACGCAAAGAACAAGAAACTTCTAAAGAGATTGAACATTTTTTAGAAGTCATGAATTGCACATTATTAGATTGGATTCCCATCAGTGTAGATAAGATTAATTTGAGTACATTCATCTACATGTTTCTACAAAAATAGCTTGAATCTTCTGAATCTCCTTAAGTATACAAGATAATATTATATAGAATCGCACCCCTGTACTACCGATGAATTCAAAGTCTGGCATGAACAAATTAGTTGGACTTATAAATCATAAAAATAAACAGTTTCACCAAAGACCAAGAAGGGTTTGGATCTCCGAGACAAAGCATGTGAATTACGATTGCCTGCTCTTAACGACCATCTGCTACTTACAATAAGGACCTCTGAGATCACCAGCCATTTATTGACATACACCACGGGAAAAAAATAAGATATGTCCCTGTAGCTTCCTCTCAGTAACAAGCATCTAATAATTAAAATAAGAACCTACAAAGATAAACTACAAGGCAAACTGTCCTTGATACTCCAGATAAACAACAATTTATGACCATGCCCAGAAGAATTAAAACAAGAAAGTAACGTGACCCCAAAATTCTAACCTCCGTGACTACCATTTGAAGCTTCCAAACTTTCCAACATCAGCTTACATTGCTCATTCAACAATCCCAATCCTTCAGAAAACAACCTTACCTCCTGAATCCTGATCCTGCGCCATTTCTGCTGCAATTCACGGGCTTCAGCAGCATCGAGGTACGGAAATTCCTCCACAGAGTTTACAGCATCCACAAGCTCCTTCATTTTATTCAACACAACAGGAATCACACAGACCCCCTTTTGCATCCTTTCCGAGGATTGTGAATTCTCTACAGCGGCAGGGGCAGGGGCAGAGGCAGGGGCAGGGGCAGGAGCAGCAGGAACATTTACTGTTTGGTATCTTCTCTGTGCACTTACAATGTCATTATCCAAACCACGCCCTCCATTTTCTCTTGTACTGTGCGTTAGGCTTTGAAGCCACGTGTCTTCCTCTTCCTCCACCTTAACAGGTCCACTAGGGTTCTTAGTGTTTTTGGGGTTTCTAGGGTTTTCAGCTTCTACTTCTCTACAAGCGTTGTTATTCCCCCACAGCCGCTTCCAGATAGCGAAAACTGCTGGCTCATGGGGAGCCTTGTAAGAAAAATTCTCTTCAGAAATGTTCTGATTCTTCAGCTTGGACTTTATAGACAAAAACCTAGTCTTCATTCCTCTCATCTTATCATAGAGCTGCTTGGTACTTACCACACAATTCAGCGCTTCCTTCGCTCGCTGGTAAAACGCCGCTATGTTGACATCGCCTTCCGGCGAAGTACATTCCAACAGAACCCTCGCAAGGCAAATCTCTTCCTCGCCAGACCATTTCTTCGTGGAATCAGCTCCTTTCTCAGGCGCATTGTCCTGCGTGTTCGTCTTTGCGCGTTTCGATCTGCGAACCGAACTTTGGGTAGCAATTTCGCTTGACATATTAATGGGCGTGGAAGCTTCCTTTGGGTACGTTTGCGCCAGCAGCTCTTCTAAGTCAATGGCAGCAGAGCTGTCAACACTTTTCTCCTCCATTACGAGCTCTCTTTTCGCAGGAAGAACTCGTAGCGGAGTTCTCTGGCCAATTTCATCAGTTTTGAACTCAGACGAATCTGAATTGTTGGTCTTTACGTTTTCATCCTCCTCAGAAGCCGCAGGAGGCGTTTTTGAAAGGGTTTCAAGGCTCATCTTTCAGAATTCCAAGAAAATTAAAATCCCAATCAGGGATCGATCACCGCGACTCCCCCTTTCAGAAAGACTGGATTGGCAATCCTGCAGTTCAGAAAACAGAATACAGAAGGGAAAAGTGATGAGAATCGAACCCGACACCTTTCCTTCCAAAATTGCGATCACCTTACTGCCTTATATAAACCCTGCGACTTATTTTACCCAACGAAGTATTGATGACAGCGAGGGTACGGACATAGATAGGCGCACCTCGTGCGGTCCGTACAAGGCTTTATTTTATTAGTTACGCGTGTTGATCATGCAGGCCAAAAGGTTTCGTTTACCCGGTAGCATAGGGTACGGATGCACTAAAAGGCTGCAATATTTTTAGATAAAAAGCCTAGTCTGATGTTGGCCCGCTAGGTAAGGGCGGGGAGAGGGTACATGAAGTTAACCTAACCTAGGAAGAGTTAAGTCTCTAGGAGGGACCACCTTCCCCTTCTCCCTCATGTTAATGCCTTACCTAATACTCATGGTGTTGATGGCCTAGTTAAAGTAATCTACATTTCTCAATCTACTCTCTTTATGGGAGGGTGCTCTCCTTATGGAGATGATGTTGACAATGATTATGATGTTAGTGGGTGATGATAATGATGTTTATTATGATAAATGCTGATAATTCTAATATTTTTGTTATGATGGCAAAAAAAAAAATGGTGTTGATGATGATCATATTTTGTTTGGAATAATGTTGGGTCATGTTTGTTAATGATAATAATGATATTAATTTGGATAGAATTAGTGTAATTGTGATGGTATTAATGTGGTTGTAATAGATTGGGGTGGATGATAAAAAGTCATTTAATATAAACTTGATATTTATTTATATGTATAATATTTTTTACATCTAATAGTATATACATTGTATAAAAACTTAATAAATTAGTTTAGATATACATCTAAAAGTATATACATTGTATAAAAACTTAATACTTAGTTTAGCTATCTTAAATGCATTGATATAAAAGAAATCAAGAGATAGCATTTTTGAGATGGATATCTAAGTTATATCACAAATTTAATTTAAATGCTTCAAGATGGATATATATTGTCATATTTCATATAGAAGCATATAAGATATCTATACTAGCAATGATGAGGTTTGTTCAGATTTAGATTTTTCATCTCAAACCTTTGCATAATATGTGTTTATGTGAATGAGGTTATTTCTTATCTAATTATTAGTGGGAACCCATTCACATGTTATGATTACTTAGGTCCTAAATTAGGTGTCATTGTCCTAAGTTAGTTGTCCTTATATTCTAGGTGTCGTCTGAGGAAAATCATATACAGAATGATGAAATGTCAAAACAAAAAGAGCAAAATAGTCAGTTGCATATATTCTTTGTAGTATGCCAAAAGAAAACAATTGTTTCAAATCAAAGACATCAGTTTTTGATATCTCATGTAGCACAATCATTTGTGTTATTCATTTGATCAATCATTTGGTAGGTGTGATTTAGTTAAACATGTTCCTAATTGGAGTGTAGAGAATATGAGTTTTAGCTTAGAGATGTAAATAGAATGAATTAGAAGACTTGTTTCATTAAGGAGGGATAATCAATAAGATCCAACTTTAGCAATTAAAGGAGATTTTCTTGTTTATGATGGATATTGTTAGTTTCCTAGCATTTTACCTATTCTTGCATCATTTCTTATATTTATCATATCTAATCATATCAATCAAAAAGTGAAGAACCAACCACACTTCCCAACTTTCTAAGAGGATTGAAGTTGGACCTATTTAGTTGCTCTCCAATGAATGTAAGGATTGAAAGTGATTCCTAGTTTGCATGTTTAAGCTAGTGAGCACCATTACCACATTTTCACCATTTCATATCTTGGTCCACACTACAACATCCATTTCGTAATCACATTTTTAAATTATCTAACAAATAGAGATCATAATCTTTTGCAAGAGACAACTAGAATGACACACCTTGCTAGACCTATTTGAATCTCCTTTCTCTAACATGAATCCTAGCAAATAGTCCTTACTAAACGTAGATGTCATACTCTTCTTTGTTCTTGCATGCTCCATGTGTATGTGTAACCTATGTTGATCATGTTGCTCCTTTCTTCTTGATATTTTAGATCAATAATATCCTTCTAGTCATATGGGCTTAATGCTATCTTGTATCTTTGCTTTCTCATTGAAATTATTTGATGTTATCTTATACTTTGCCAAGAGTGTGAGTGTAAGATCACACTCCTACTAAGTGGGTCTAAATATTGTGTTGTAAATTGTATCCTTGACCAATTTCACACTTATTTTGGACTTACTTTGGGTTTTTCTTCATGCCTTCAATTTTTTTCTAATTGTCCTCATCTCATAGTCAAATTTGGATGCCTAGCATAGTCATGAGCTCATTAACCTCAAGTTTGGCTCAAAATACCAAGGTTATATACCTAGTGTCCTACTCCTCTTGTACTATGGAGCCCAATGCCCTAGTCCTACCTTTTTGGGCTCAATTTTGAAACACTAATGGTTAGGAAGTTGTAGAGTAGTAAAATGCTCCTCAGTGCTAGATTTTTTGTAAGAAATAAAATTAAAAAAATGAATTATGCTCACACATGTGAGAACTCAAATAAGACAAAAGACTTGTATGGACTCTTTAGGAATATTCCTACATGTAACAAAGTAAAATTAAATAAAGTTTACCAAGTAAATATTAATTTCGAACATGCGTGCTAAACCTTTTCTTGGGGAGTTTACATCAAACCGTTCAATGGGTTGTAATCCAAGATTGTTACAATGATAGAAACATTTATATTTACAAAGTAGGGTATGTGTAGGATCATGGGGGCCAAAAGGCGACAATGGAAAAAAAAAAAGTGTTTTCTATCTTGCCAAACATGCCAAAATCTGCTTTGACTTTTTGTATGGGTCAGACAAAATTTGAAATTTACCAAACCAAATCAGATATCCGTTAATATCAAATATTCAATCCAAATTGAATAACTAATTCAAATTAGATATTGGTTTTGAAAACCATAAAAAAACACATTTTAGTAAAACGAGCATAACTTTTGCATTTCTTATCAAAATTTTAATTTTTTATAGGCGTTGGAAAGGTGATTTAGAGAACTACAATATGTATAAGGTAATTTTATTATATTATAGAATTAAATTTAATTATAATCATTTGAATTCAATCCTTAATTTTGAAACTTGTAATAATCATAACTTTTGCATACAAAATCATTATTTTATAGTTCAATTTTGCTCCCATAATAATTGACATGGTTAAGAGTAGTTAATAATGAAAAAACTTATATTTTATGTACTAATGAGATTAAACTTTTCATAAATCATCATAGGTGATGCAGCCAAAATTCCTTTAACAATTAACAAAAATACAAGAGAGAAAAAAAAACACATGAGATTTTCAGAATTACAATCCTTCTTTATTATTCTTCTAAATACTCTTCTACTACAATGAGAGAAAACACTAATTTAAGTACAAATCCGAAATTACCCTTTTTGGTAGTTTTTTTCATAAAACTATTTTTTGCCATTTTTGGTAATTTTTAAAACAGTTCGAAAAAAGTTAATTTTTTTTCCGTGAAGCTTCCTAAAACTAAGATAAGATGAACTACCAACTAACCTTTGAAATTGGAAACAATATTTCGAAGCTATTATAAAAAAGCAACTTTCTAAAAAAAAAACTAAATAAAACACTAAAATCTTAAAAAGCCATTAAAAGCTCCTTGTTGTCTTTGGTCCTTTGTACACAATTGCCCAAGATGACCTAACCCATCTCTCTCTCTCTCTCTCTCACACACACACACACACCTCCTTTATATCTCACTCTTTCCCCCTTTATCTCTATCTCCTTATCTATATATATATATATATATATATATATATATATATATATATATATATATATATATATATATGTATGTATGTATGTATGTATGTATGTATGTATGTATGTATGTATGTATGTATGTACATACATACATACATACATACATACATACATACATATATATATATATATATCTGTGTGTGTGTGTGTACATGTACATGTATATATATGTATGTGTATATATATACAGAAATATATATGTATACACACACACACACACATACATACATACATATACATGTAGATATACATACATACATATATATGTATGTACACATATCTATATGTATTTGTGTGTGTATATATGTATATATATATATTATATGTGTGTGTGTGTGTGTGTGTGTATATCTAGCTCTCTCTTATTTTCTTCATCTCTCCCTCCACCTATCATAATCAAGTAATTAGTTAGAGGGAATAAGGGATGGGATGGGATGGTGGGGGGAAGAGGTGGGATGATGAGATGAGGGAGAGAGATGAGAGTAAGGGAGAAGGGGAATGTGGGATATATGAGGTAGAGAGAGAGAAGGTGGAGGGGGAGATATATGAGGTAAAGAGAGAAAGAGGATAATTAGGGGTGAAAGATGAAGATGTGAGTGTGTGTGTGTGTGTGTGTGTGTGTGTGAGAGAGAGAGAGAGAGAGAGAGAGAGAGAGTCCTAGGATGTCTTAAGGGGTCCTAGGTGCCTTGATTAGTCCTAAGGGGTCATCATATGTATTAATGGGTCAAGGGATATATTAATGGATCTTAGGATATATTGATAGGGTCCTAGGGTATACTAAGATAGATTAATGGATGTGAGTGAATCCTAGGATACATTGATGATGTAGGGGCATTCTTGGTCCTTGGTGAATCTGCATGGTGGTTTTTTATTTGGCCGATGTTACTTGGTTGCAGCCTTAACCAATGGTCTCGGTTATTGTAGGAAGCTCGATCACTGAAGGAACTCAGTGGAACCTCTGGTGCTCGGTAATGCCTGCATTGCTCGGTGTTGCTTAGCGTGGTCGGTTATTTCACTATTGCTCAGTCGTTTCTCTAGCGCTTGGTAGTTGGTCTTACCGACTACAGTTCTGTGTGATTTGTTGGGCTGACTTGGTGGATTTATTGTTGGTAGCTATTGTTACAGGCTGACATGTTGAATTAAATCTTTGTAAGGCTATTTGAGAGCTGACTTGTTTGGCATTTAATATTTGTTTGTAGGAGTTAAGGGTTTCATCTAGCCAACTTGTGGCTGATGATTAATATTTAAGGGGTGTTTGGGGTAGTTGTTTAGGTAGCAGATCTGGGGCATCAGATAGGAAGTTCTGAGAGATGATTTAGGAGAACTAAATAAGTGAAGTTGTGGAAAAGATCTTGCGAGATCTTGCAGATCAAATTGTTATATGATAGTTTTTAATAGCAAAGCTAGTGGTTTGCATACTTGGAGACAAGGAGATTGCTTGGAGGCTTGCGAGCTCAATTTTATATCTGCCCTAGATTTTCCATCACTTGCTGATAGTTTTCAAGACTGAGCTAGCTAAGAGTTGTATTGGATCCTGTTGATCTTGCAGAATTATTTCTGATTGTAATTGGCCCTAACCCGGAAGGCCTTACAATCGGGCATGTTAATGGAAGATTTGATTTGAAACAATTATTGTGTTGTGTTATTCCGCTGTGTTGTTCTGAAGCTACAAGGTTAGATTGTCCTTAATTTGATCCTCTACACCTTGATTTGCGTTAGGTGGTATCATAGCTAAGTTGATCTTGTGAAGTGAAGGTTGATCTTGCGAGGGTTGATCTTACAAAATTGATCTTGTTGGTGAAGAGATCATATGATCTGAGTTGCAGATCAGTGGCACTGAACTTGTGAAATCTTGCCCTAGTTGTTTGTGCGAGGTGGTAGGTTGCGATCTGACTTGTAGGCAACTTGGAGATTGTCACAAGGTGGTCGGTGTAGGGTTTGTTGTAGAGGGTTTCTCTTAATCTTTAAGGATGCCTCCAAGAAGATTGGACCCTAGAGTAATTGATGATCTCTGTGATACTATGGAATCTAGGATTACAGAGAAGGTGAAATCATATTTTAGATCTAAGATGGAACTGATGAAGAATGACATGGTCACTGATATCATGAGAGTTGTTACTAGTGTACCTTAGAATGTTGGTACTGAGGATGGTTATGAAGAAGCTACTAAAGAATTTGAGGCTGCTGGATCTAGTGGTGATGATTGGAGAGACAGATCTGGTGAAGACAAAACTGGTCGTTGCATATATTTGGAGCTCAGTTAAGTAATAGTTACTAAATGGAAGTTTCTACTTTCTTTGGTACCTTGAAACCCGAGAACTTGATTGATTGGATTGGTGAACTTGAAGATTTCTTTGAGTTGAAAGAAATTGAAGATCCTCTTCAGGACAGATTGGCATAGACTAAGTTGAAAGGACATGTTGCTTTTTGGTGGAAAGAATTACAAAGAGATAGAGAAGATGAAGGTGAAATGAAGATTAATTGAAAGCTAAGTTCATACCTATTGACTATGAGCTTGACTTGTTTAAGAAATTGTAGAATCTGAAGCAGAAGGATTTGTCTGTTGAAGATTATATCGAGGAGTTCTACAAACTTACTATTCAGTCTGGACACAAAGAACTTGGTAAGGAAAAGGTAGCTCGGTATGTGAATGGTTTGAGATTCAATATTCAGGATGAGCTTGGTATGCTGAAGATTGATTTTTTTGAAGATGCTTATCAGTATGCTCTAAAGGAAGAAGATAAGTTGAAGAGGAAACAACATAGTAACTCCTGAGGGAAGGAGAAGATTGATCACTCAGTGAAGGATAAACCAACTATTGTAGAAGATGAACAAAAACCTGTAGAATCGAAGAAGAAGAAAGGTAGAGTTATCTTTAAGGGTACTTGTTATAACTGTGGAGAGGAAGGACACCGTTCTTTTGAGTGTACATAGAAGAAGCTTGGTGACCGATGAACTACTATGGTAAATGAGAATGTGGAGAATGAGCCTAAATCTAAGAACTTGCTAGCTCAGTGAACATTGCTTGGTACAAAGGAGGAACCTTGTTAGAGGAGAAATTTGTTTAGGACTCAGTGCAAGTCTGGAGGTAAACTCTATGATGTAATTGTTGATAGTGGTAGTACTGATAACCTTGTTGCTGAGGACATGGTTTAGAAACTTGGATTGAATAGAATGAAGCATCCTTGTCCTTATAGGATAGGCTAGTTGCAAGATGATCATGCTCTGGAAGTTAGAGAACAATGCTTTGTTGATATTTAGATTGGCCAGTATAAGGATCTTGTGCTATGTGATATTATGAAGATGAATAGTTGTCATATATTGCTCGGTAGACCTTGGCAATATGATTGCAGAGCTATGTATGATTGTGTGAAGAATGTGTTTACTATTGAGAAGGATGACATGAAGTTTTCCTTGATGCCTTTGCTAGATATAATGCTCGGTAGGAGAAGCCTAAGTATTGGTAGCCGAGTTGAGTTAGTGGATCCTGAAGGTATGGATGATTAGTGTGAAGAACAAGCATGTGTGTTGTCAAGAAAAGACTTGAAGAGATAGAGGAAGCTGAAGTGGAAGAGTATGCAAAGTGAGAAGATGGAGGACTTGTATGTGAAGAACCAGTTTGGGATTTATGTGTTGAATCTTGAAAGATGTTCTTCTTACATATGAACATCTTTTCAAACTTGGGGTGTCTGATGCAGGGGCATTCTTGGTCCTCAGTGAATCTACATGGTAGTTTGTTATTTGGCCGATATTACTTGATTGTAGCCTTAACCAATGGTCTCAATTATTATAGGAATCTCAGTCAGTGAAGGAACTCAGTGGAACCTCTGGTGCTCGGTAATGCCTGTGTTGCTTGGTGTTGCTTAGCGTGGTTGGTTGTTTCACTGTCACTCGGTTGTTTCTCTAGCACTCAATAGTTGGTCTTACCAACTGGAGTTCTATGTGATTTGTTAGGCCGACTTGGTACATTTATTATTGGTAGCTGTTGTTATAGGCTGACATGTTGAATTAAATGTTTGTAAGGCTATTTGAGAGATGACTTGTTTGGCATTTAATATTTATTTGTAGGAGTTAAGGGTTTCATCCAGTTGACTTGTGGCTGATGATTAGTATTTAAGGGGTGTTTGGGGTAGTTGTTTAGGTAGCAAATCTAGGGTATCATATAGGAAGTTCTGAGAGTTGATTTGGGAGAACTGAATAAGTGAAGTTGTGGAAAAGATCCTACAAGATCTTACAAATCAGATTGTTATCTGATAGTTTGTAATAGCAGAGCTAGTGGTTTGCATACTTGGAGACAAGGAGATTTCTTGGAGGCTTGCGAGCTCAAGTTTAGATCTGCCTTAGGGTTTCCATCAGTTGCTAATAGTTTTCAGGATTGAGCTAGCTAAGAGTTGTATTGGATCCTGTTGATCTTGTAGAATTATTTCTGATTGTAATTGGCCCTAACCTGGAAAGCCTTATAGCTGAGCATGTTAATGGAAGATTTGATTTGAAATAATTATTGTGTTGTGTTATTCTGATGTGTTGTTATGAAGCTACAAGGTTAGATTGTCCTTAATTAGATCCTCTACATCTTGATCTACGTCAATTGATGGGTCAAAAGGCATCCTAGGATACATTAAGGGGTCCTAGGATGTCTTAAGGGGTCGTAGGTGTCTTAAGGAGTCATAAGGAGTTATATGATACATTTGTTGATGTAATTAAATATTTACTAATTACACTTTACTTAAGATTAGTTAGGATAGTGTATTGCATAGTAGTATACATATGAGACACCTTGAAGTTTGCACCTATATTTTCACATGGTGTAGGAGAAATTCTACTTTAGGTGGTGATAGTTGTTATCACATTCCACTTTATGTGTGAGTGCTACCTTTAGTGCACTTATGACAGTATCATTCTCCACATGTTGCACATACTTATTTGCACAATGGAGGATGATCCACCTTTGGTGGACATGTGATTATACCTTGTATGAGTCATAACTTATCTTCTCATTATCATGGTCACTTATTGAATTGTATATATAAGAATTCACATATACATTGTGATTCTACCTTGTATGGGTAATAACGTATCTTCTCATCATCATAGTCACTTATGTCTATATAAGCATTCACATATACATTGTAAATCATTCTAATTGAATTAATTTAAAATTCATCATTTATGATATTGTAATCCAATTGATGTCTATTAAAAATAATATCATTATTGCATCTTATTGTGATTGTCTTGTCATTCTCTTGTGGAAGTTATATCAGTCTTTCATTTGATCCCAGGGGTGTTGTAGAGTCCCCTAAAACTCTAACATAGTATCAGAGCTCTCAAGGTGCGAAGAATCTTTCTTAAGAGTAGTAAATTTGGCTTGATTCGATTGTGGGTGCAGAATTAGACTATTTGGGCATCACCATCAAGTGTAGCCTATTTGGAGATAATTTTGGTGCAATTTGGGGGTTTTTTTGTGACTTTCTATTACAGGTCAAAATTAGAGCTTGCTAGTGCAAATTAGAGGTTGAAATCACATTGAGGAGGTCTAAAAGCCCAAGATTGACTTTTGTTTCATCCAAATCAGCCATCTAAGAACAAAAATAGAGTCATTTCAAGTTTGGAGGTGTAGTAGTGAAGATTCAAAAATAATAATTACATAGGTGATTTTCGAACAATGATATCTCAATCATCCAGATTACTTTTTTCAATGAATTTTTTTGGGGGTAGAATTTTTGCCTTACACAATGGTATAGGTGGCTTCCAATCTTTGTGCCTGAATTTTTCTAAAAATCACTAATCCCATTTTTGTGACTTCGAAGGCCTCATTTGGGTTCATACAAACTCCTTTTCGATGCAATATTTTGGAAAGTGCATATATTTTCTATATTTTATAGTGGTGTTATGAGATTATAGTGATGATGATAATAAATTTCATAATTTGGCTTAGTTTTACAATTGTAATACATGTAGACCTTAGTTTGGTCTACTACATAGTGATCTAAGTCTATTATAGCCTAATTATGAGGTGTAATAATTTATTGATCTCAATTTGTAATGTGAGAAGTATATCATTGACACATTCATGGGCTTTTTAATCACTTCAAAGAAAGGGAACTATAAGAAATAGAGTGATCTCATTCTAACTCATCTTAGTGAGTATAATCTATTTCCCTATTTGTATAATGAATTTCCTTGTCCTGATAATGATTGGGATTATGAGCGCTCTCTTGCCTATTCAAATGTCACTTTTCTCTTGTGTTCTCCAATTGGGGGTTGTAAGGAAACTCAGGTGCAGAAACAGCTTCCTACGCTAATCTCTATAGGAGAGTATTATGCAAATTCTTATAAATCCTTACAATTTCAGATTCGTTAACTACTTTAACAAAGATATTGCAACCACATACCATGCATACAAAAAAATAGAGAATGACACAATGATATACCCTGGGGAAACCTTTCGGTAAAAACTCCAGCACTCCAAAACCTGCACAATGTATTGATCAAAACTATTACAGCTTACAATACACTTGCAATGCAAGTTCTTTCAGAAGATTTCCAAAACCTTGAAGACAAATCACGACAGCATAAAAATGTTCCAACCATACACTCGCATCACTTCTATTCACAACCCTAAAAAAGATTATATCATGCCTTCACTTTTTAGGGCTACTCCCAAAGATAACCGTATTAGGGTTTTACCATTCTCTGAGAAAATAGGAACCCCAAATTTTTTTTTGGGGTGATGCCTCGAACCCCACGATTGGGGAAGAGTGTACAGTCCTCAAATTTATCAATTGCCATATGTCTTCACCTATCATTGAATCTTCCTGACATAGCTCTTACGTGTCATAGGAATCTGTCATAACCATTTTAGCCATGATCTCCTTACACACAATTCAAGATGATGACACATCAACATTATTTGCAAGAAATACATTTTACAAAACAAATAATAAGAATAGGAATTATCCAAGGTTGAGACACCTTATTCCTAACAGGGGTGAATGATTTGTTAATCTGGAGTGAGGATTATTTTGGACATTATTATGTGGCTTATGTTGTCTCTTTGTTGACTTCTTCCCCTCTACATCCTCCTTTTTGTGCCAAGGTGTGGATTAAACTTCTTATTCCAAAATTTAATATTTTCTTGTGTCTCCTTTTGCAAGATAAGGTTTTAACCATTTATAATCTTTGTAAAAGAGGGTTTAAGATTCCTAATAGGTGCTCTTTCTACTTAATGGATGTTGAATCTGTGTCACATATTTTTCTTCATGGTTCTTTTACTTCTATTTGGGATAGGGTGTTGAAGAGATGGAATTTAAGATGGGTTTTCCCTACTTTTGTTCAAGATTTCTACTATCAATCGAAAGTTCTTTTAGATAACCAGATGATTAGAATGTCGTAGTCCTATATTTTTCCTCACTTAGCATGGGGTGTATGAAAATCAAGAAATAATAGATTTTTTCTGGAGAAGGCTCTTCCCCTAGAGGTGGTCTTTGAAAAAATATTTATTCATTAAGGAATTTACTATTTGAAAATATCCCCTCTAAGGGGCATAAGATATTTTATTCTAAGTATGATCTAATTATTTCTAAGGAGTGGAATATCAATTTTGACATTTCAAATTCCATTGGTCCTATTAATAAATCTAGGGATGGGTTGGCTTGGTATTTTCATCCTTGGGTTAAAATCAATTTTGATTGGATGACCAAAGGGAATTTGAGGTCGGATGAGTGCATGGGAGTGGTTAGAGATGAGGATGGAAAAGGTATGGTGGTGGTGACACTCCCTTTGGGGAATCAAACAAACCACCTTGCATAAGCCATAGGGGCTTATCAAGTCCTGGATCTTGCTAGGAGGCTCAACTACAAAAAGGTGTAGCTAGAATGTGACTCTAATAATATTATTAGGTTTCTCAAAGGGGAGAGAAAATATTTGTGGACCATTGATGGTATAAATAATACATATTTGTATATAATTAAATAATTTTATATATTTTATATCTCGCATGCTTTTAGAGAAACTAATATTATTGTCGATTGTCTTGTTAACTTGGGGGTTAATGCCAATTCTAAGATGATGTGGCAAGGTGAAGGGTGTTTTTGAAATGATGTCAAAGCTCTTATAAGATATGATAGAACTCATGGTAAAGAGTGAAATGTTTCACCTCTTTTTGTAGTGATTACAAGGAATGATTGTGTTATTATGGTTATTTATTTCAAGTGTTTGATTTCCCGAGTGGAACATCACTCTATCAATGACTCACATGCTTTCTGGGTGCTTTGGAGCATTATTTGGACCATTGGGCTTTGAATTTTTGTCATTTCTCATCTTATATGGAAGGATTTCATAGAAGGAAGAATGAGAAAAGATAGAAGAAGGATGGAGCCAGTTAAATATGAAGCATGTAAGGCTAATGCTACTGCCTGGAACATTTTGTAGAAGGGGGAGGTTATGCAATACTTGGAAAAATTAGATGGGTGGGATTGAAGTGTTACTAAAATATTTATGATGGAGTGGAAGGAGGGTAAAATCAATCTCTATGATAGGAATGTTAGGGTGGATAAGAGTTTGATTGCTAAGATTAAGGGCCTTTTTGTGGAAGGTATAAATTATATAGGGATAGGAATCTCTCTGAGGTGGAAATTAATAAATTCCCTAAGGATTCCAATGAGAAGAAGAATCTTGTCAAAGTGAATAAGTGTTTCTGCGAGCCAAAGATACTCTAATTGGTTTTGAGGGAGGTTCTTAGAGCGGTTATGGAATAATTTTCTTTGGATGGATGCTTCACCAAGGTGTACGACTACCATTTTGTGTTGTCAAACCACTTTAGGTATGATGTGAAGGTCTCGTTTCCATTATATTTACTATCTTCTTTGAATGCAAGTATTTTGGATCAAAAAGCTAGCCCTAGCAAAAATTTGGTCCTCCATGAGAGCCTAATCTTGCTTATTTTTTAATATTTCAAAGCCAATGCTATAGGACCCAACCCCTTTCTATCTCTAAATCTAAGGAATAAAAGGAGGGTAGTGATGATTTTGATGAAGAAGACTAGCATATGGATGTTGAGGATAATGTTAGGGCTACCTCTCCCCTAAAGAAACCTAAGTTGGTTCATCGGACTCCTGCTATGTTTAATGAAAAAGGTATGAGGTAGGTTTCACCTCTCTCCTCGGCCTCTAGAAGGACAAACATGGGGAAAGATATGGATAGAGGATGAAAATAAATCCCTTACTAACTACCTTTCTACTACTATTCAAGATATGGTCAAATTGAAGAAATATTATGACTACAAAGTTGGTGGTGTGGAAGGAAAAATGCAAAAGTTGGAGTTTATGCTACATAATATCATGGAACAAATCCATAAAGTGCTTAAGAACTTGGATGAGAGCATGAATATCATGGTGACTAAGTTGGAGTAGATGCACAAGGATAAGGCCACTATTGATCTTGATTAAGAGAAGGAGATGGGACACGATGCTTCTATTGTTCCTAGAAGACAGACTTGTACTAATACTAAGAAGAAGGTGGTGAATATTCTTCAAGACATCATTGAACTTAAGAAGGCTTCTAAAAACATGAGCCAAATGGAGTTGGAGGTAGAAAACTTGTTGAAGAATCTAGTATAGGTCTATTTTTTTTGTTGGTCCTATTTTGTCTTTTTGTTGCTATTTTGTTGGCTTCTTATTTTGTAATGGCTTTGCTCTTTTCTTTTGGCCAACTTCCTATTCTGTATACTTTTGGTCTTGTCCTTTATTTTCTATTCTTTAAAGCTTTATCTTATGTAAATTCTTTGTAAATGGTTTTGGTCCCTTTAAAACCTATTATTGCCTTAATAAGAAATTATTAGGATTATGGTATTTGGAGAGCATTTTAGGATACATATTTTTATGTCATTTTTTAACAAGTTAATAATAAATTTATGGAGGCACTTGTTGACTTTTGGGATCCTCATTCTTGCTAGAATTACATTCAAGAGGTATATGAAGACCATGACTCTTCAACATCTCTCAATCCTCCTCTTTCAACTCCATGTTGAATAGGTTGAATAATTAAGAGGGGTGTGAATCAATTATTCCCACACAACTTATAAAACTTTTCTTCTTTCAGTTAACTTATAAGCAATTGCAATTGTTTGACTTCCCCATTAGATTAATAACTAGGTTATAAAACATAACTTAGGGATTGGAAATCTAGGTTGAGTAGCTATCTTCCTCATAGATAAGGTTCATTTTCTTTGTCAAACTAGGGTAGGAGAACTTGAAATGGGTGAGCACTATATATGCACTAAGTTCCTACCAAGGCCTACTATCCTACAACTTAAGGAAAACAATGCTTGAAGGTAAATGTTTGAAATTAAAATAATTCAAATGCTTGACAAAATCCAAATGCTAGAATGAAAATTATACAAACAACTACAACAAATTTTAGGATATGTAGAAAACAAACTACTTTGTCTTCTTTGGTTGTAGGAATAGTCACATGTCTACTTCCAGTGGCTATAAGAATAGACAAACTCTAAAGATGTAGATGAAAGTGAAGGAAAATAATGCTAAAATTAAAAGGGATTATTCACTAGGTGGGCCTCCTTGGATGAGTATATCCATAAATCATTTACAAACTATGAACTCAAAAATTCATTGATTTATTCATGTTTGCAAAAAGTACTTGATTACAAAGCATAGTTAAAACTTAATTGTATTGATAACTGAAATGCTACATTAAATAAAATCTTATATCTAACTAGCCAACCTATGAAGAAGTACAAATCCTTATTTATAACAAAACCTACTTACAAATCAATGCCCAAAGGAATAAATGGATTAGAATTATTACATCACTAGAAAGAAGGAGGAAAACCATCCACCAACTGAGGAACAACTAACTATTCAATTACACTAGGATAAAATTTAGCTTCCACAACTTCCTAGATTGATTCTACATTAATAGTGACCATTTGACTTGCTCCACATGAGGTGTAAATAGTTTTCCATTGGACTACTTGAAATGTTGAACCTTGTTGAACTATTTTGACTTAGTCTCCAAAGACATGACCTGCTTTGAGCATCATTTTCTAATTGATGCTTCATTTATTATCATGCATCATAACATTAATAGGCACAAATGATATGCAACACACACATATTCATTCATTGTTAGAGTAACCATTTATTAAGCCAAAATTAGGATTAACATATATAGATTTCCTATATAAATATATAAAAGTATTTATCATCCATCAAAGGTATTTAGAGTATACGTTTAAGTTCACGATGCCAAGTTCATAAAGTTGACCCAAGGCAATTTGAAACTATGTCCATGACACTAACTATAACATAACCCTATGACCAAGACAAAGAAAGGACATCAGACATTGATAAATACTCAACCATTATTTAGGCTTATCATTTGCCCCCACTAATCCCTTATTGGTCCTCCAACAATAGGAAAGTTCCTAATTCTGGCATGTATCCTAAAATCATTGACACTACTCTATCCTTCTTCCCTTGATTGCAGATTCTGATAGAAGCCTTTCATGTTTTCCAATCTGGTCCATCTGAAGTGTTCTTCTTGTTCATCATAAGCCCCTTCATTGTAAATTAATGGCCACAAAAGTAGAGGTGAATGGAAAATCAAGGGTAGCCAATTATTTTTATTTGTTCTACCAAAGTTTATATATTTTGGCACCCTTTAAATTATTGTATGGTAATTGACTAAGAAATGAGATTCTACTCATTTAAGTTCATAACATAAACTGTTCCACCTTTGCACTAAGTGTCTAATCAAATTTTGCCCCTCTGACCTGTCCATCCTCTCATACTCCCTATAGGATCTTTCCCTCAAAGAGATAATTCTATTCATGAGGCTCTCATCTAGTAAGGGATATAGCATCCTTTTACAATTATAGTACAATATCCTAGACTTTCAATCTTCTAGTCTTAATAGAAATGGTGTATTTAGCTCTCTTTCCCTATAAGATCTATACTTCTCACCCATACTAATCTCATTGTTTATCCAGGACATAAGAGCCATGAGGTGAGTATCCTCAATGTAGAGCAAAGGGTTCTATTTTGTATCTAATGGGACATCATAATTGTGCAGGTATAGCTCACAAAGTGAATTCTGTATGGTTGTAGGAGATGATTGGTATACTTGGTAAAATTATTGTGGGGTATTTAATGAGGGAATCAAATATTTTATAATCATCATTAAATAGAATAAAAAATGTTGTTATTTTAAGCATAAGGCATACAATCTAGGTGGTTCCCTGCATTCAATCAGGTGAGGTACCATGTTGCTTCAATGATCAAAAGGTGACACACTTCTATAAACCATTGTTCTTGAGAGAATTCATGAAGAGGAGATCCCAAGAGGCAGCTTATAGCTTCCTATCTATGATGTGTAAGAATGTAAGCATTGATGAGTCAAGTTTATGGGATGTTATGTTTATGATTTTCTAAAGTTCAGACTTAAATATCTTATGGTTTTTATGAACATTATACAGTCTTTTATGTTTATAAGCTTTAGTCATATGTATATTTGATACTTATGAAACTTAAGGACAAGATTGAATATATATATATATATATATAGATATATATGTATATGTATATACATATATACATATGTATATGTATATACATATATACATATGTATATGTATATACATATATACATATGTATATGTATATATGTATATACATATACATATACATATACATATACATATACATATACATATACATATACATATACATATATATATATATATATATATATATATATATATATATATATATGTATGTATGTATGTATGTATGTATGTATATATCTATGTGTATATATATATGTATATATATATACATATATGTATATATATATACATATATACATATATATATGTATATATATATATACACATAGATATATACATATACATATATATATATATATATATATATATATATATATATATATATATATATATATATATATATATATATATATATATATATATATATATATATATATATATATATATATATATATATATATATATATATATGTATGTATATCTATATATATGTATATATATATTAATGAATGTTATGATAAAATTTGGTATTTTTCTTCTCTAGCTTTAATGGGTAGACCTCCTACAGCCGTATGACAAGGCTACATTAAAATAGGAAAACTTATTATATTCTCTGCCTTGGATTTGTGTTGTGGATTCTGTTATGTTAACTTTTTGCAAGAGAAGAACAAGTTAGCAAGGAGTGCGGACTCAAGGATGAGTGGGTCTTTTAAGGCAGATAATTGTTTCAGAGTTCATTATAGCTCCACTCCTTCCATAACTTTGCGGTTGCTGATTCAATCCAAGTCAATCTAGTTGCCAAGCATTCCTATATTTTTGAAGCACTAAATATGGCTTATCTTCTTGCATAAATGATGTTGTCATTCCTGTAACTGAAGTTGTTATGCTATGTAATGAAGGACCTAGTTTGTAGGAGTTCTATTTTTCTTAGTTTCTTTTAAATAAGCTGGAACTTATGATTCCAGGCTAGTTAGATGTTTTGAGGAATTCATACTGTAATCCAGCAATAGAGTAAAATACTTTGATATCCTATATTGTATCTATTTTTTGTTGAATTAATATATGACAGTTCTTCATTTCAATCTCTGAGTTATAATTCATTCATACTTCCATGGGGGTCCACACGGGAGGTGAATTCCCTGTTCATGCTTAAGTAGGATTCAGTTAAGTTTCTTTAAAGATTGTTAAGTACTGTTGCTCCTGCAGCCACTGGTAGCAGAACCACCGATTGTTTCCTGTAGCATAGGTTTACTTCTAAAGCATTATCTATTTACTGCTAAGTTGTAGCAATAGATTTTACTTTGATAGTGATGACTATTGAGAAGAACTAAATCATAAACTTTGAAGCCATCATCTCAAGTTCACGTTCCCGGATTGATACATTTAAATGAAGTCTAGTGTGATGTTCTAAGTAGATACATGATGATTTTCAGCAATGAATCACTATTTAAGGATGTCCAATCCTTGAGTTACTAGGATATTATTCTAACCAGTCATTTTTGGCACCGTTGCTAGGGATGGTGTCAATTTAGTTCGACCCAGAGTCATTCAGTTAGTTTTCATTCTGCATAGTTTTGCATGCATAGACGTAGGGATCATCTTGGGTAATTCCTACCTAACCTTAATTAGGAAGAACCATTTGAGGCTTTTGACCTAACATTTGAGGAACCCCAATTAGAAAATCCACCAGAAGAAGAACCATTTGAGAATGTGTTTGCTGATGCCTTTGATCACTTGCCTTCACCGCCATCATTTGAAGAGTCTTACCATTTAAATTCTCTCTTTTCTTTCCTAGAATACCTAGATAATGTAATGGCTCATCCAACTTTCCCTTTTCCTATTCCTACTCAGCAAGGTAACCAAAATCTAAAGAACATTCCTGTAGCTGCGCTTCCTAAATTCTATGGACTCATCACAGAGGATCCAAAGACTTTCCTCTTTGAATTTGATGTCCTCTGCAGAAGTTATGACTACACCACTAATGGCCACAAGCTCAAACTATTTCCTTCCACTCTAAAGGAGGCTGCTCTATAGTGGTTTATGACTTTGGGAGCTGATGCTGTAGCAGACTGGAATGCAATGTGCACCATGTTTCTTGAGAAGTATAAAGATTATTGTAGAGGAGGAGACCTAAAAGGAGATGACATATTTAAAATGCCATAGAAGGAAGATGAAACTTTGGAAGACTATGTCTCCAGGTTTATGTTCAGCCTACAGCATAACACACAACATGAGCTGAATGAAGAATCTCAAAAGCATTTGTTTTTGAGAGGTGTGAATGATGGGAGCATAGAGGCCCTTGACCTTATGGCAAGGGGAGACATTACTCAAAAGACATGGGATGACATCAAGAGCATATGTCTAAATTATTCTAGAGCTACTATCAAGAAAGGAAGAGGCTTGAGAGCCTTGCCTCACAAGTCCAATGGGGTAGGGGTGTCCAAAATGGAGCTATCCAATCTATTGTTAGATTTCAAGCAAGACATCATTAATGATGTTGCTACTCAGCTAGACACAATGCAGGCAAGGAGAAAGAAAGATGAAGCTGATGCAATGTTAGCAGAGTATTCTCCACACTGTAGGGAGAAGAAAAAGAATTATCGATGTAAGTCTGTTGCAAGCTTGGAGTCCCAACCTATGCCTACTGAGTTCAAAGCCATTGATGAGAATGGAGAGGTTCTCCATGTTGCCCAACGAAGGCCATGGGCTCAGAGACCGAGAATTCCCCAAGATCCTCTTCAAAATTTTAATAATACTAATTCATGGAAAAATCAACAGCATAGTGGATTTAATGGGTATAATAGTTGGCAGTAGCCTTAGCAAGGCTAGCAGTAGCCTCAGCAAGGTTGGCAACAACCTCAGTAAGGTTGGCAGCATCATCAGCCAGGATGGTAGCAATCTCAACAAGGTTGGTCACAACCTCAGCAACCTTGGCAATAGCCCCAGTACGGGTGGCAACAACTGCACAACTGGTCAAAATAGCAAGCTTTGATGCTAGCACCTCAACAACAGGCTTTGATGCCTCCTCCTGCAACCAATACTACTTTCCCAAATAGACTCAATTGCCTGCTTAGCCTACTCCTAATCCCAACAATGCTAAGCCAACAATGCAGCAACAGAGCTATGCAATTTTCCTAAATAATATCCATTTAAGATCTGGCATAACTCTTCCTCCTCCATAACAGCCTATCATTACCGAAGTTGAGGATGCCTCGGTAGAACCAACTAAAGTACCAACCCAACCTATTGTTCCTGCTACTCCTACAACATAAGAACCACCATTTCCTCATAGGTTGGAGGAACAAGTTAAGCCAATGGAAAATCAAGCAGTGTTGGATTTGCTTGCCCAACTAAAGCAAATGATAGTAAAGATTCCCTTGTTAGATGCCATAAAGGAAGTACCTGCATATACTAAAGCCATCAAGGAAGCTTGTATCAAGTAGCTAGGGAGGAAGAAAAAGGATCCCAAAACCATACATGTCCTAGGTCAATTATCTGATCCAATGTTGGAGAAATTGACAGTTCCCAAGTATTATGATCTTGGTAGCCCTGTGGTTACAATTACTATTCAAGGAATGCAAGTCCAAAATGCTCTAGTTGACTTAGGTGCATCCATAAATGTCATGACCAAGGAAGTAATGTCCCAGTTGCATATCATCGGTCTTAGGGAAACCTCAACCATCCTTTAGCTTGTTGATAGTTCCACCATTACACCTGATAGGATGGTAGAGGATGTAATAGTCACCTTGAATTTTTAGGAGTATCCAGTTGACTTTGTTGTCCTTTCTCCAAAGGCTAACATGGGAGGATATCCAATAATTCTAGGCAGGCCTTGGCTGGCTACCGCAGATGCCTATATAGCTTGTTAGTCAGGAAAAATGACTATATCCAATGGAGTCAACACTAAAAATATGACTTTGTATTCCCCAGCTCAACCACTGTTGCAAGATGACCAGATAATCTAGCCAGATTTGGATGATACTAAACCTAAGGTCAATTCCATTTGTTAGTTAACGATGATATCCAGGGAACCTTTTGTAGCTTCTCAGGGAGAAGATGAAATCATTTCCTCCATTATTAAGAATGAGTACAAAGTGCAATCCCAAGTGTGTTCCCAGAGGACTGTGTTCTTGACACTTTGTTACCACCTATTGATGCTCTGCAGTATTCAGAAACTTCCAAATTTCTTCATACATTACTGCCTCATGAAATGGAGTGTTCCCTAATTGCTCAACTTTCCATGGCAGAAAAGGTCACTAAGTTAGAAGTCAGCTCAGGAAGGGAGTTAAATGTAAGCATTGCTTTGACTCTCTCTCAATAGATAGATGTCCTGTAGCTTCTAAAAGAACATCAATCAGCCTTTGCTTGGGATTATATTGACATGAAAGGCCCAGACCCTAACCTTTGCACTCACAAAATTTATATCAGTTCTGAATTTAGACCTGTTCGCCAACCTCAGAGAAGGGTTAACCTAGCTCTATAGGATATAGTTAAGAATGAGTTGCAGAAGTTGTTAAATGATGGCTTCATCTATCCCATTTTTGATAGTTAGTGGGCATCCCCTCTTGTTATAGTACCTAAGAAAGGAGGGAAGTGGAGAGTTTGTGTCGATTATAGGGAGCTTAACACTACCACTAAGAAGGACCACTTTCCCTTACCATTCATAGATCAAGTCCTTGATAACCTAGCTGGAAAGAAATACTTCTCTTTTCTGGATGGATTCAATGGTTATAATCAAATTCAAATAGCCTTTGAAGACCAGGAGAAGACAACATTCACCTAGCCATGGGGCACATTTTCCTATTCAGTGCTGCCTTTTGGGTTGTGTAATGCCCCTACTACCTTCCCGCGAGCTGTGATCAACATATTTTTAGATATCTTTGCTGATTGCATAGAGATTTACATGGACGACTTTACCACCTCTGGACATACTTTTGATGAGGCCAAGGAAAATTTGGAGAAAGTTCTTCAGAGATGTCGTGATTATAACTTCTCTCTCAATAGTGAAAAGTGCTTCATGATGATGGAAGAAGGGGTTGTCTTAGGACATTTTATATCTTCCAAAGGTATTCAAGTAGACCCCGCTAAGATTGAGGTGATTAGAACATTACCTACTCTAGAAAAACAAAAAAGATGTGCAAAGTTTTCTTGGACATGCCAGGTATTATAGAAGGTTTATAAAGGATTTCAATCAGCTTGCAGCACCACTATATAACTTGCTTGAGAAGGATGCTGAATTTGTTTGGGATTCTGCGTGTGCAAAGTCTTTCCTGCAGCTTAAAGAAGTTCTCACTACATCACTAGTTTTGAGAGGACCTAATTGGGGCTTTCCTTTTCACATCCATACTGATGCCTTAGATTATGCTATTGGAGCTGTGCTTGGTTAGAAGGTGGACTCAGTTGAGCATTCCATTTACTTTATCAGTAAAAATTTGCAGGGCGCTGAGTTTAATTACACTATCACTGAAAAAGAACTTATTGTAGTCATTTATACCCTTAATAAATTCAGACACTACATCACTGGATATGAGATCTATGTGCATACTGACCATTCTTCTATTAAGTATCTCATGAACAAGTCTACAATCTCTAGAAGATTAGCTCGCTGGCTGCTGCTAATGCAGGAGTTTGACATTACCATAATAGATAAACCTGGTAAAACCAATGTGGTGGCTGATTTTCTTTCTAGGTTGCATGTACCTAATGATCCTATAGCCATTGATGATAGTTTTCCTGATGAACATCTTTTCTTGTTGACTACACACAATCCTTGGTATGCCGATATTGCAAATTATCTCACAACTGGTAAGACTCCAACTCATTTCTCTGCTAAAGAAAGAAGGTTGTTAGCTGAAAAGAGCTTTAATCATTCATGGATTTTTGGATTCATGTTTTATACTGGTCCTGACCAACTAACTAGAAGATTCATTAGAGAGGATGAAACCTATGATATCCTCAAAGCATGTCATGATGAACCTTGCGGTGGACATTTTGCTGCCAAAAGAATAGCATTGAAAATTTTGACTATAGGTTATTATTGGCCCAATCTGCACAAAGATGTTTCTTAGTACACCAAAAAGTGTGACAAATGTCAATGCATGGGATGACCTAGAAAGACAGATGAAATGCCCCTACAGCCATAGGTAGTTGTCACACCTTTTGACAAGTAGGGAATTGATTTTATTGGTCCTATTGAGCCCTCTTCCCAAGGTAAATCCTATATCCTTGTTTGCACTGACTATGTTACAAAATGGGCTGAGGCTAAACCTATGAAGCATCCTTGGGATAAAAATGTTGCAAAGTTCCTTTATGAATTCATCTTTACTAGATTTGGAGTACCAAGGGAGATTCAATTTGATCAAGGTCATCAGTTTACTTCCAATTTGATTTCTACTCTGATGGAGGAATATAACATCAGGCATGGTAAATCTTCACCCTATCAGCCCCAGGCTAATGGGTAGGTGGAAGTTACCAATCGGGAGTTGGAATCTATTCTCACCAAAATGGTAGCCATCCATAAGAAAGATTGGGCTATCCGACTTCCTGAAGCACTTTGGGCATACCGAACTACATGGAAGTCTAAAACTAGTTTCACACCATTCGAGCTTGTCTAGGGTCACTCTGTAGTCATACCTATTGAATTTGAACATAAGACACCTCAGACAACTCTTGATCTTGGAATGGATCTCACTGCCGCATAGCAAGATAGGATTTTGAGTTTGAATGGTCTTGATGAGTGGCAAAAATCTGTCCTACATAACACCAAATTGATCCAACACCAACGCAAGCAATGACATGGCAAGTTTGTTAAGGAAAAAGTTTTTTTAGTTGGAGACTAGGCCCTCCTATATGACTCTCAATACCAGCACACCCCAGGGAAATTCCAAACAAGATGGCTTGGACCATATGAGATACTTGCAGTCTTTCCAAATGGTGCGGTTCAGCTCTCCACAGTTGATCCAGTGCATTTCAAACTCCTGGTCAATGGTCATAGATTGAAGTTGTATCACAAACCCTAAAGAAAGGATGAGTTACTACAACAATTCATTTCTGCTATTGGCGACACACTTCCTGCAGCAACTCATAATGAGTTCTTTGCTCATTTGCCTTCCTCACTCTAAAAAGATCTATTCACTTTCATAATAAACACTTTCTTAATGAAAGTTACTTCTCCATAATAAAAATCCACTTCATTTCTAATCCATCACCCATCCACCTCATATCTTCTTTCATTCATGGATAGCAATTGCCACCTTAGTAGCACTTTAGGTTAGCACACATTTCAGGGTATGCAACTTTAATTTGTTTTCATCTTGATTTTCTTGTATGCCTTGTCATCACTGCAAGTGAGGGCCCACTTGCCACATTTTAGCTGGGGGGGAAGTTATATTAGTTTTTTTTTGTCATTATGTTTATGCAATCTTTATATTTATTCCTTTCTCTTGTCATACTTGTATTTTTCTGCCATGATTGGACATTTTTGAAAATCATTAGGCTGTGTGTTATTTTTCGCACATATAAAACTAAGGTGGCAAGATATGTTGAGTACAAGTTCTGAGGAGAGTACTTATGGGTAATTATGAAATGATAATACAGTGATTTGCATTTATGTTACTCATAAGCTCATTTCTTGAGCTACATTGCTAAAATTTCCAAATTTGATCTCATCCCGCAACCTACCTTTTCAAGCTTTCTTGTCCAAAATCTTGGTTGTCTATTGTTTTTCTCTTGCAACTCTATGTTGGGTTTCTCATAAACTAGAAAATGGGTGGAGACTTCATTCGAAGAGAGCCAACTATGCATAATGTTTTGATGGAAGACCAGAATTGTAGGCCATAGTTTCAGGCAAGGGGATGGATGGATTATTTCCAGAAGCCAACAAGTTGGGATGGCAAGGTTGCACTTTAGTTTCTTAACTCCTTAAAAGATGGAGTGGTCACAGTTAAAGGACTGAAGGTGCCATTTTCTTAGTTAGTTTTGGCAGAGGTCATGGGATTACCACTAGAGGATGAGGAATTTGCAAAGAATCTTAACCTAATTACTTCCAAAGCTTAGTTCACTCTACATGCAGACCCGCCACTTGAAGTTGATAGGAAACAAGGTACATTTCAACTATCTCTTCCTAAGCCATTTATTTAATGTGTGGTTTATATCATTAGGTATTTCACTTGCGAAGGTTAGCACTCATTCCTGCATGCTATTCACTTTAAATTCTTGAGTTGTTTACGGCATGATAACATGCCTATCAATGTCCCTAGTTTTGTGTTTGGCATTTTGTCAAAATAGGCCAATCTAGTTCAAGAAGGTAAACAAAATTCTATCTCTCACCACTGTTTAATCAAGTTGATAGTGGAAAAAGCCTTAAGGGAGTAGTCAGATATTTCCTGGGAGGAATTTTTGCTACAAGGGTTTAAGGAGCCTACCCCAGAACCAATTGGGCATAGAGTAGGATAGAGGGTTAAAACTACTATGGGGGTTAGGAAAATTTTTATTGAAATAGGACAATGTTCTTTGTCCAAAAATAAATCTAGGGTTAGGACCCCTAATTCCCCTAATTCCACTAATTCCTCTACTTCAAGATCAACTCATGAAGAGGAATCAGAGATTCCTACAGAAAAGGCTGAAGTTGCTCCTACAGTAGAAACGATTTCCCCAAAAGATAAGAAAAAGAAAATTAACCCTAGTACTAGTTGGAAGGCTAAGGCATCTCCTGCAGCCACGAGCACTTCTAGAAAAAGGAAAGCTCCAGAAAAGGAGGAAAATCCATTAAGGAGAAGTGCTAGGAGAAGGTAAAAAACAACTAAAGAGATTCCAGTTAATGAGCCAAATGTAACACAAGATTCTGGGTAGAAGGAAGAAGAAAATGAAAACATTCAGCAAGAAGCTGAATTACAGCCTAAAACTTCTCAGTAGGAAGAACAATGGACTGAGATTATGGAACAGGAAACATTTGAGGAATTTCTTAATGTTAAAATAGAGCAGGTTCGTAGTAAGCTAGTAAATGCAGAAGTCATTATAATTGGAGATGATTCTAGCTCAGAGGAGCAAGCTTATGTGTTTCGAAGGAGAGGATCAACCTCTAGGAATCTTCAGGAAGATGATTCAGAAAGTGATGACTCTGATAGTTACATAAGAGAAGTAGATGAACCAACATTCTCTCCTATAGTAGAATCTCCTGCAGTAGAAGGGGACCCTTATGAAGAAAATCTAGATATTGATATAGACCTTTTTAATAAGGTGGTAGAGCAAATTCTGAATGAAACATTAGATACATTAGCTTTAGTGGCTCAACAATGCTCTAACACCAAGAGGGCTATGATTATCTGGATAGATCCTTTGGAGAGGACAAGTGCTAACAATGGTAAGTCATCTATCCCTCAAACAATAGACAATTCTTGCCCTAGTTCAAATACAGATCAATCTAGTTCAACAACTTTGTTATCTGTTATCTTCCAATTGTCTAAGCAATTAAATTCTGAAAAAGAGTAGTGGAAAAGCAATGGAAAGAACTAAGTAAGGTAGTAGACCATCATTATCAGGAAACACTTGTTCAGGAGGAAAATATAGAACAATTAAGTGTGAAACTTGACAAAATTACATCTTTAATTCTTGACCTGATGGGTTGTAGATCCCCATCACCTATCTATGCCTTGTTTCTTAAAGAACAACTGTTAAACTATCAAATGAACTGTATTATGCAAGATAGGTCTTCCTCATTACAAGAGCCTACCCAATTTTTCCAAGCCTTCCATAACTCTCCTACAGCCATCCAAAATCTACTATGTGAATTTTATCTCCACGACCTTGCAGTCCCTAATGACTGAGTTTGGAATCCCTTTCTTTATGTTGGGGATATTCAACTCAGAGCCCTCATGTCATGGATACAAAATGAAATTAGTTGGGACACTCAAGCTAGGGTGTATAGGGATTTGGAGTAAAAAATTCCCCTGTTTCTAAGGCCTGAAGCCAAAGATCCTCAAACTTACAATTATAATTGGTTAAGGATAGCCCCCTCCGACTCAAGTAGTGAGATCATCCATTCAATGAGAAATAAAGCCTTTGATGCATATGACCAGATGGTGGATTCTGAATTGCCTGCGGCTAGAAGTGCCATTCAGTGGCACTGGAACAGTTTATCCAGGGAGATGAGAAATAGAGAACCACATTCACCTCTGAATTTTGCTATGGCAACCCAGCGTGCTCCTTGGTACATTTCCTTGGGAAGGGAGAGAGAAAGTTTTTGGATTCCACTAACCTTTTAGCCTCCATTACTGATGTCTCCTTTACTTGCAAACTCAGAAAATTTGGAAAGTTTTGATATGCAAAAGGAAAAGGATAGGTGGAAGAAACATAGGGAAACAAAAGGGTTCTATTGGAGTCATGTAGAGGGAAGTACTGGGCAGAGAACAACTGCTGACTATAGATTGACAGCCAGGTTGAAGAATTTATTTGTTGCGGGACCATAAAATAGTTAAGCTATGGGGAATGATGACTCAAGTTTATGGGATGTTATGTTTATGATTTTCTAAAGTTCAGACTTAAATATCTTATGGTTTTTATGAACATTATATAGTCTTTTATGTTTATAAGCTTTAGTCATATGTATATTTGATACTTATGAAACTTAAGGACAAGACTGAATATATATATATAGATTAATGAATGTTATGATAACATCTGGTATTTTTCTTCTCTAGCTTTAGTGGGTAGACCTCCTGCAGCCGTATGACAAGGCTACGTTAAAATAGGAAAACTTATTATATTCTCTGCCTTGGATTCATGTTGTGGATTTTGTTATGTTAACTTTTTGCAGGAGAAGAACAAGTCAGCAAGGAGCGCAGACTCAAGGATGAGTGGGTCTTTTAAGGTAGATAACTATTTCAGAGTTCATTATAGCTCCACTCCTTCCATAACTTTGCGATTGCTAATTCAGTCCAAGTCAATCTAGTTGCTAAGCATTCCTATATTTCTGAAGCACTAAATATGGCTTATCTTCTTGCATAAATGATGCTGTCATTCCTGTAACTGAAGTTGTTATCCTATGTAATGAAGGACCTAGTTTGTAGGAGTTTTGTTTTTCTTAGTTGCTTTTAAATAAGCCGGAACTTATGATTCTAGGCTAGTTAGATGTTTTGAGGAATTCATACTGTAATCTAGCAATAGAGTAAAATACTTTGATATCCTATATTGTATCTGTGTTTTGTTGAATGCATATATGACAGTTCTTCATTTCAATCTCTGAGTTATAATTCATTCATACTTTTGTGGGGGCCCACACAGGAGGTGAATTCCCTGTTCATGCTTAAGTAGGATTCAATTAAGTTTCTTTGAAGGTTGTTAAGTACTGTTGCTCCTGTAGCCACTAGTAGTAGAATCACTGACTATTTCCTGCAGCATAGGTTTACTTCTGAAGAATTATCTATTTACTATTAATTTTTCCCTTCAAGATGAGAGTTAATTTGTAGTTTCAGTTTCTAGTATAAATCTCCTGTAGCAATAGCTTTTACTGTGGTAGTGATGACTATTGAGCAAAATTAAAGCATAAACTTTGCAACCATCATCTCAAGTTCACATTCTCAGATTGATACATTTAAATGAAGTCTAGTGTGATGTTATAAGTAGATACATGATGATTTTCAACAATGAATCACTATTTAAGGATGTCCAATCCTTGAGTTACTAGGATATTATTCTAACCAGTCAAGCATCATGGATAGTGGCTCTCAAATGAACCTCAATAAGGAACCCTTGCAAGGTGCACCATAAAATGGAAATCCAAAATGAAGATGCAAGATCTAAACTAGAATGCAAGTGCAAGAACAAGAAAGAAAATCTAACCTAGCAAGATTACAATACCTCCTAGTTAAACTATGTGATTTAATCTAAAATACAATAAGGAAATGCTAAGCTAATAATGCAAGTAAACTAGACTGGTCTTAAGAATGGAAGAATAAAGTTGAGATTATATGATCATGACTAACTAGCTATCTAGCCAAGAATGAGGAGAGAGTCTCCTTTTAAAGAGCAATGAATAGTGTAGATTAATAGGCAAAATCCAAGGGTTGATAATAATCCCCATTTTGACTTTAGGGCTCAAGATTCTCAAGAGGAAAAATCAAGTGGATGAGAATGGTTAGGTAGAAATGAGTGGTGAGGATTAAGACGCAAAAGAGATTCCACTTTTGTCTTTTTCTCTTTTTCAAATTAAGAAATTCCTTTTTCATGTGTATATATAAGATAAAGTGGGTTTATTTTAATTAAAAGGGGGCATGTTCTTTTAATCAAACAAGACTTAGGATAAAGTGGTCAAACTTTAAGTTATCATAAAATAAATGATTAAAGTGATGATTTGATCAAGAGATAAGATAATAAATCAATACACAAGATTGATTAAGCATAAGATAAGATCTAGTATTTTTAATGTTTAATATTAGAGTGGAGCTTAAAGTTTACTAGACCATTTTTGGGTGATTACATTTGCCCCTCTTCGACTAATGTGTGAGTGATTTGGGAACACATTGGGTCAAAGAATAAATATTAAGATAGATGAAAGAGATTTGACTCTAAACTTGACTGAACAAAGCACATAGAGATAGCTAATCCTAAACTTGATTGAACAAAGACTAGCAAAGTTTGATAAGATAGATCTAACTCCAAACT
Source organism: Chamaecyparis obtusa (assembly GCA_027943335.1). Lineage (NCBI taxonomy): Eukaryota > Viridiplantae > Streptophyta > Pinopsida > Cupressales > Cupressaceae > Chamaecyparis > Chamaecyparis obtusa. Next base: position 2,992,561 of record BSBK01000484.1, read on the forward strand.
TGATCAAAAGAAGAATAGAAAGATAACAAGTCCTGAACTTGATCGAACGATAACTAGCAGAGATAGATAAGATTGTAGTTTAAGAGATAGATTATTCCCGGCCTCTCAGGATTGAAATCAAAATGATTTAGAGGAGATGCATAAATGAGATAGATTTAATTGAGATAAGATAAGGTTCTAGATAATCAATTAAGAACATAAGGCTAAGTTTAACCACTAGGAGATGAGAATTTGCCCTAGTTTAAAAGAGATATAATAGTAGTGTTAGGTCAAGATCGAAAGAAGAGAGATGAGATGATGATGGAAGAGAGAGAAGTGGTGATTTCCTCAAAAGATAAAAGAAGTTAGCCTCAAAGGGGTCAATCAACTACACATAGGAGGAAATAATTTTAAAATGTGATTTTGATAGTCAAGATAAAGTTGAACTTCAATTTTGATCCCAAAAATGTATCTAGGATGCTGAAATTAGGTAAGGGTGCAATTTTCGCAAAAATTTGACACTTAGAAAAATTAGGTCAAAATTCTATATAAGGGTAGATTAGAGATGATGATGTGGTTAACCCCTTGTGATGGTAGGAATGGATGAGAGGATGAAAGGTTAACAAGATGAAAAGGCATGATCGAGATAGAAGAAGAAAGAAGATACATGATCAGGTGCAGCTGACTGATTTATCCAATAATGATGAAGGGGACTCTCTCCAAAGTTGAATGCAACTAAGAATGCACCTAAGAAATGCAAGCTACCATGAAAAATGAGAGGTACAATTTGCAAGGGTTAATAGGTCCTTGTTTTTATCATTGAGCCTTATAAGGGGACATCAAAAGAACATACAACCATCACTAGTGCAAATGCAACTATGAAGATATGAATATGATCTATATCTGATAGAATATAGGAAACACATTTAAGCATCAAGACATAACCATTGAGATGACTTGAACATGGTTTCCAAGTTAATGTTTCAAGATTATATCAATATCAAAGCATAAGATAACCATGAGTATGGTCTTGTGTGAGAAAACACAATGTAACATTCATGGATATGGCTCTAAGTCTCTAGAGTGTCTAAGGGATCAAAGAAAGAGACACCTAGAATCATTAGAGTGATACCCACATGCAAAGATCAAAGAAAATATGCCTCATGCCCCCAGTCCTCTAGTCGTAACATCATGGAGAGACTAAGGAGGGAACACTCAGTCAAAATCATGAATCAATCAACACACAAAGAAAATAAGTCATATCATATCTTAGTCATTTCAGTTTTCTAATATGTAAGGTGTGTTGGGTGTTAAGGAACACCTTTGTATTTGTGTCAAAGTGTGTGTGTGTGGAAGGTAGTGTGAGATCTGATATGTGTTGAGAAACACAATGATGTCTAGATTAGTAGTGTTAAGAAACACTATAAGATTGGGATGTTAATAAACACCAAGTAGTGTGTCAGTGATAAGATTGTCCATCAGGAAGGACTGATAAACCAAATAAGATTAAGCTCAAGAGATTGCTCAAGTGGTAAAGCAAGATAAGAATTTTGAATTTTTTAAATTTTATGATTTTTTATGATTTTTAGAATTTTTAAGAAACATATATCAAATTTTTTTTGAATTTTTTCAGGAACATTTATGATTTTAAAGATTTTTTCAAGAACATTTTTTACCTTTTTTTTTATAGATTTTTAGAGATTACTAGTTCTCAAGAAAAATCACATTAGTTTTCCCCCAATGTCTAGCAAGGTATAAGATATAATGGACAAATTAGCAAGTTTATGGAGGAAGCGGAAAGATAATGGGGGATGAAGTGGGTAAATGCAACCCTCAAGGCCAGTATCCTCAAGAATACCCAAGCTAGGAAAAAGAGAATATAGTAATGTAGGCTCATGAAACAAAAATGGATAGCATGTAAGACAATGATTTGATGTCATCAGATGATATGGTCAAAAAGATTGGACATGTCAAGAGACTCCTGTTAACAAAATTTTCATATTTTTTTGTTCTTCATTTTGATCAATCTCAAGGGGTCAATTGGATAAGATTAGTGATAGGGTAGCACAACCAGGATAAAGGTCAATGGAGGATATGAGTGAATGGTTTGAGATAATGGAAAATATGCTTAAGAATAGTGATGGCCAATTTTGGATAAGAAAGATCATGATAGGGTAGCATGGAGGGAAGCAAGTGAGTAGGTTGATGGAAAGGATAGCAGATGTAAAGATATATGATGCTCGTGGATAGTTCAACCTTGTCAAGATCAAAGGTGATATAGGAAGTATGGGTGTATATGAAATAGCTAGTGTGGATGAATCTTTCCCCAAGTATAGAGCACAACATGGAAGAACTATGCATGATGCCTTTTTGCTAGGTTTTCATCATGGTACTTGTCCAAGGTGCCACAAGGAGTGGTTTTCACCATAGGATGAATTTATTTATCTTTACTTTTGCTACCAAGGTACCTATTTCCAGGTTTTCACCAAGGCACATTTTAGATTTCCCTTTTTTTCATTTTCTAATTTTGAAGGAACTTAAGCCTGATGCTCTTTGGATAATTCTCCTTTGGAAATATATGATATGATAGGCCAAATAGGCCAAGGCCACTAAGAGATATGCTCGAAGATGTTGATAAGTTAATGATAGGAATGTATGGATGATAAGGTAGATGATGGCTACAGATTTATGTGTAAGATAGGATGAGGGTAATGGAAGGATAATGAATGATAGGATAAGAAGTAGGTGTAGGATAGTAGCTAAGGATTACATAGGATTATGTGGAGATGATGGAAAGATCAACATTGACACAAACCTTGAGGGGTAGTGAACAACTAGAAGGAGAATAAGTTGGCTAGCTTGAGGTTTTGATATAGGAAGTGATATGGAACTTGGGACACAAGGACACAAAATGGATGAAGGAGAGGATATAAGGTGTTGGGAAGAATATGGAGTGGAAGTCTTTGGAAGCTTGAATGTCACCTTTGATTTTTCTTTTATATTCAAGTCCTTTAGGAGAGACTTGGGAATCCACATAGCTTTTGATTTTTCTTTACTTGTAGTTTCTTTTAATCGCAACTCATCAATAATGGATTTAGGAACCAAGATTTTATTTGATGTTCTTCTTTTCTTTGAGGACCTTTGTGGTTTCTTAAATATTTTTTTTCCCTATAGTTACATGTCAATTAGATAGGACATAATGATCTTCATATGCAAGTCGATTCTTATATTTCTTATTCTTATGTTGCACATCCAAATTACTTCCAAAAGACATGGGAATTGTGGATGAAAGAGACTAATATGACAAATCTAGATGGATAGATGGATGGTTTCTCAAGTATGCATGTCTTTGTTGATCTTGAGGTATGATGGAAGAGGTTGATAGGGAGGTCGGATGAGCCAATCACAATCTCATGTCTAGGTCTCAAAAGTGACCTTGAGGTGCTCTCTCTTGACACCTACTAACCTATATGATCCCCTTTTGTGGTTTAATCCTATGGTCCACTAACCAACATAGCTATCATGCAACAACTACCAAGACTAGCTAAGTTCTTGGTGCTCTTCTATCTTCACACACACACACACACACACACACACACACATACCCTTAATGTCATTTAAGGGCTTTCACCTTTGATTTTATCTTGAACTCTTGCAGAGGTGAGGAGGTGCTAAAAAATGTCTTATTTTCTCTATTTAGAGGTCTTGGGAGTCTTACTTCATGTATCTCCCTTACCGATCTCATAGATCCTTCACAAAATAGGACTAGAAGGAAGAGCCCCTATTAGGTCTCTTACTCTGAGAAAATAGGACCTTTCTCCCAAATTATTCCAAGGGACCTTGCAACTTAATCATGGATTCTTGGTTTATTAGCAAAACTCTCAAGGATTTATGAGGTTTTAGGGTTCCACCCTTCTGTATAATGCCCTAAAAAAAATAGGTGTTTTGGAAGGGTTTTAGGAAATCTTTGATTTCATGGATTGTCTGCAAGTGTTGGGTAATCAAATTGATTGGTCAGACCCTCCTATTGACCAGCTCTTGGAAAGAACCTTGTCTTTGACCTCCAATAAATAATTTAGGGCTTGATGCACACCTCTAAAAGTTATCACCATTATGGCTCAGTCTTTCCTAGTTGGGCTCACCATAGGCTCGCCTAGGGAAAGACATTTAAATTTCTTTCCAAGCCTTTCAAGGACCATGATCCTATAAAAAATATATACATGTAGTCTACTCACTATCCCTAAGAGGGCATACAGATCGAATGGTGGGATAGTGAGCTAGGTCTCCATTTCACACAACTTCCCGATTTGAACCAGTGATCAGGCAATACACAAAGATTTAATGCTGAACAAAGAAATAAACAAAAAATCATAATCTAATGCCACAAAATACAAGGAAATACACTAAACTAAGATCTCCATTGAGTTCAATCCATAACACAACTCAAAACATTCTTCTACAATTAACAAATCACAAAGATTCACAAACTCTCATACACTATTCCACACTCCAAAATCAAAGCTCTATACATCTGAATATCCAACCTCAGGATTTAGTCCATATTTGACTTAAATAGGGTAAGGTTAGTGACATAGGGTAGGTAAGAAGGATCCAATTAAGGACAATCAAAACAAGCGATCAAACATCACAATGTGGAATACAACAACACAATGTTTTGAACATAATTTTCATTAACATGCCCGACTGTAAGGCCTTCCAGGTTACAACCAATTAAAAATAAGGAATAGTTCTACAATATCAACAAAGATCCAAATCCCTAACTCCAGCTAGTCCAACTCTAAAAAAATTAGAAACTGATGGAAACCCTAAGGCAGATCTGAACTTGAGCTCGCAAGCCACCAAGAAATCTTTGTTACAAGTAGTAGTTGTTGTTGCACCAAAAGATCAACCTGTTAATGCCCGATACAACCACTAGAATTATAAAAGACACAAGAGGTTGTTAAACCATGTCACAAATCTTGAGGGGAGTGCTGGCCATTTTTCCAACAATCTCCCCCTTAGTGTTACCCGAGGGGATTCGAACTTGTGACCAAGCTCTGATACCACTTGTTACAAGTAGTAGTTTTCATTGCACCAAAAGACCAACCTGTTAATGCCTGATACAACCACTAGAATTATAGAAGAGACATGAGGTTGTTAAACCATATCACAAACCTAGAGGGGAGCACTAGCCATTTTTCCAACAATCTCCTTGTCTCCAAGCATGCAAACCACTAGTTTTGCTAATACAATTATCAGAAAAACAATTTGATTTGCAAGATCTCACTGGATCCAAGTCTATCCTTCACACTCTACCAATCTCCCCCTAAATAACTACCCAAACACTCCTTTAAATACTAATCTTCAACCACAAGCCGGCTAGAAGAAACAATTAAATCCTAAGCCAAGTTAGCTTCTACTACAAAAAAATATTTAATGCAACAACAGACGGCTCTCAAATAGCCTTAAAATTATTTAATTCTCCATGTTGGCCTCAAGATCTACATAGGAAAATGCAAATAAAGCTACCAACAATAAATGCACCAAGTTGGACAACCAAAACTCCAAGAACTCCAGTTGGTAAACCAAAATTACCAAGCACCAGAGAAACAACTAAGCACTAGTGAAATAACTGATCACACCAAGAAACACTAAGAAACACAGGCATCACATAGCAAGCACATTGACTGAGCACCACAAGCATCACCGAGTACAAGTTCCACTGAGAGCAAGAGGTTTCACCAAGTTTCTTCAGCGACCGAGCTTCCTTCAATAACTGAGATCATCAGTTAAAGCTGCAACCAAGTAAAACATAACCACTTTAACACACCACCATGCAGATTTGTCAATTACCCTATAATGCCCCTACATCAAACACCCTAGGTTCAAAAAGATGTTCTCATAGGTTGGAAGAACATCTTCCGGGATTCAGTACACAAACCCTGAACTGGTTCTTCACATACAAGTCCTCCAACTCTTCACCTTGCATGCTCTTCCACTTCTACTTTCTTTGCCTCTTCAAGTCTTTCCTTGATAACATAGAGACCTATTCTCCACACTAATCATCATTTTTTTCAAGATCCAAAAACTCAACTTAGTTTCCAAAACTCAGGTTACTCTTACTGAGTGTTGTATCTAGCAAAGGCATGAGGGAAAACTTCATGTCATTCTTCTCAATAGTAAACACATTCTTGACACAATCATGTATAGATCTACAATAATATTGCCAAGGTCTACCGAGCAATATGTGACAACTATTCATCTCCACAATATCACACAACACTTGATCCTTATACTAGCCAATCTAAAAATCAACAAGACATCGCTCCCTCACTTTTAGAGCATGAAAATCTTGCAACCAACCAATCCTATAAGGATAAGGATGTCTTAATCTCTTTAAACCAGGTTTCTAAACCATATCCTTAGCTACAAGGTTATCAGTACGACCAATATCCACAATAATATCACAAAGTTTACCTCCTGACTTGCACCGAGTTCTAAACAAATTACCCTTCTGACAAGGTTCCACCTTTGCACTGAGAAATGTTTGTCAAACCGGCAAGTTCTTAGATTTAGGTTCATTCTGAATGTTCTTATTCACCACAGCATTCCTTCAGTCACTAAATTTCTTTTGTGTACACTCAAAAGATCTATGTCCTTCTTCACCACAATTGTAACAAGTGCCCTTAAAGATAATCCTACTTGTCTTCTTTTTCAGTTCCATAGGTTTCGGTTCATCTTCAACAGTCAGTTTATCCTTTACCGAGTGATCAATCTTCTCTTTCCCTCAGGAATTACTATGTTGTTTCCTCTTCAAATTATCTTATGCCTTCAGAGAAGACTAATAAGCATCCTCAACTGAATCAATCTTCAGCATACCAAGCTCATCTTGAATATTGAATCTCAAACCGTTCACATACCGAGCTACCTTTTCCTTACCAAGTTCTTTGTTTCTAGATAGAATAGTAAGCTTGTAGAACTCCTCGGTATAGTTTTAAATAGTTAGATCTTTTTTCTTCAGATTCTGAAACTTCTTAAACAACTCAAGTTTATAGTCGACATGTATGAACTTAGCTTTCAACTTAGTCACCATCAACCTCCACTGATTGATCTTCATTTCACCTTCATCTTCTCTATCTCTTTGTAAAGAAGCATGTCCTTTCAAATTTTTCTAAGCTAACCTCACTCTAAGAGGATCTTCAATTTCTTCAAGTTCAAAGAAGTCTTCTAATTCACCAATCTAGTCAATCAAATCATCAAGTTTCAAAGTACCAGAGAAATTAGAAACTTCCATTCGATAACTAGTACTTAACCAAGCTCCAGATCTCTGCAATTGACCAGTTCTATCTTCACCAGATCTGTCTCTTAGGTCATCTCCACTAGATCCAACAGCTTCAAAGTCTTCAACAGCTTCCTCATAGCCATCCTCAGTACCAAGATTCCTTGGCATACCAACAACAACCCTCATGATCTCAGAAATCATGTCACTCTTCATCAATTCCATCTTAGATTTGACCTTCTCAAAAATCTTTGATTCCACAACATCACAAAGATCTGCAATCGCCCTAGGGTCCAATCTTCTCAGAGGCATCTTTAAGATCTTTGATAACCCAAGGCAACAAATCACCAACCCAAGGTTCTGGTGCAAACTATCTCAACTCAAAGATCGGTTTACACACTCAAGAACTTCAAGCTCTAATACCACTTGACACAGGGTAGGTAAGGAGGATCCAACTAAGGATAGTTCAAACAAGAAGCCAAACACCACAATGTGAAATACAACAACACAATGTTTTGAATAGAATTTTCATTAACATGCCTGACTGTAAGGCCTTCTGGGTTATGGCCAATTACAAACAAGGAATAGTTTTGTAAGATCAAAAAAGATCCAATACCCTAACCCCATCTAGCCCATATCTGAAACAAATTAGCAATTGATGGAAATCCTAAGGTAGATTTGAACTTGAGCTTGCAAGCCACCAAGCAATTTCCTTGTCTCCAAGCATGCAAACCACGAGCTCTACTAATACAATTATTAGACAAACAATCTAATCTGCAAGATCTCCTAGGATCCAAGTCTATTATTCACACTCTACCAATATCTCCCTAAACAACAACCCAAACACTCCATTAAATACTAATCTTCAACCATAAGTCAGTTGGAAGAAACAATTAAATCCTAAGCCAAGTCGGCTTCTACTACAAACAAATATTTAATGCAACAACAATTGGCTCTCAAATAGCCTTACAATTATTTAATTATCCATGTTGACCTCAAGAACTACATAGGAGAATGCAACAAAAGCTACCAACAATAAATACACCAAGTCGGCCAACCAAAACTCCAAGAACTCTAGTTGGTAAACTAGAACTACTGAGCACCAGTGAAACAACCAACCACATAAAGTAACACTGGGCAACATAGGCATAACTGAGCAAGCATGTCAATTGAGCACCACAAGCATCACCAAGTAAAAGTTCCACTAAGTGTAAGAGGTTTCACTGAGTTCCTTCAGTGACCGAGCTTCCTTCAATAATTGAGACTGTCGGTTAAAGTTGCAACCGAGTAACACATAACTACTTCAACACACCACCATGAAGATTTTTTGATTACCCTAAAATGCACCTGCATAAGTTAGTCTTATGTTATCATTAGGGAACTCTTAGGTCATTTTAGGGTGTTTGGACAGAGTTGTCCGAGCATCTTTGAAAAGTTGCAAAAGTTTCCAAGCAACTTTCTGCAACATTTTTACAACTTTTACATTTTTGAAAACCAATGACTTCGGCTAAGTCCTAGATTGACCTAGACCCCAAGGTAGGTCCTAACATGACCTCTAACACACCCTAGACCCAATCATGATGACATCATCAAACATCAAATAACCAAATAAGAGATTTTAATACTTAAGCCTCCAATATGCAATGACCTAAGACTAAGGACCTATATCTAGACCTTTCATCCCTATTGGAAACACACTATGGTCAACATGACCTTATGGAAAACAAACACATGAAAAAGATGGCTTATAAAACATAAAAAAAAATAGATTGGATCAACCAACCCTTGGGTGCTCTTGCACCATTCTATTATCTCTATTTGAGCATTAGATGTTGTTATTAGTATCAAATTAGGTCAGTCAGTAAAGGATGAAACAAGAAGCTATAGAAGCTAGTTGATTTAACAAACAAAGCCTTCATACTAAGCAGTCATAAGGAAAGGGGTTTAACGGAGTACCAAAGTATTTTTACTGAGCATCAGAGGATACCAAGCACTAATTTAGTAAACTCTGAGAAGTCTACACACTGAGCACTAGTGTATTCACTGAACAAAGAAGGCTATGTTTACCGAGTTATTCATGAAATGACATAGTAATCAGGAATGACACATTTATCTATGCAAATCATTTACAAGGATCCATAAAACATTTTACCAAGATTGAGGCTTCTTTATTATGGATGTAATCATTAAATTTTGTGATGATTCCTACGTAATATTTAGATCTAGGTTAATTTTGTACACCGTAGATCTTAGGTTTTCTAAGATGTTGTAAACCTATTAGGTCATAATAGTCATAATAGTTTTCTATATAATTGTATTTGATTTCATTTTGACATAGATCAAATATACATGACAAGGAGATCATGAAGCAGTAGATGCTTATCAAGACATTAGAATTCATAGAAGGTTTACATGAAAGAGAAGTTATCAGAAACAAAGATTAGTTTATTCAGAAACAAACAAGGATACCAAGCAGAACAAAGAGAAGTTTACTACACATCAAGGTGATATTTATTCAATATATCATAGATTTGATTCAGACAAAGTAAAGTTGTCATTTATAGATATTTTTTGTTATCTTCTAATCATTATAGAAAATTTGTAAATCTCCTAACAGAGTAGACTTAACAATCTGATTGTAAATCTCTTAACTGAGTGCACACTTAATTGGTGTTGCTAAAATCCTCTCACAAGGTAGATCTAATCAATCTTATTGTTACTCCTAACAGGGTAAGATCACTAGAAGTGATCACACTTGTAGCCTTAACTAGCATACTTTATTTAATGCAGTAGTGAAGAATTTGTGGGTGTCATCCCCAACGTTGTTTTTACATTCTCACAAGGGTTTTTGCGTAATCAAAATACTAGTGCCATGTGTTACATTTCATGATTGGTTTATTGTTTGTTTTCATGTACTTCACATTTACAAATTCATTTGAATGAATGTTGTAAACAATGGAATCAATTAGTTCGATAGACACTACCATTGCAGTTTGTTTATTTCAGTAAAAGTTTTTGAGGGTACTAATTCACCCCTCCCCTCTCAGTACTTTATCTTTCCTATCCTAACAATTGGCATCATATCTAGATCTCTTATTGGAAGGTTTAATCACTAAAGAGAAAATATCTAAGGATGGAAAGATACAAGTTGGATAAGACAATTGAGAATCATAAGATTCAGATGTAAATCTTCATTGAGAAATACAAACAAGAAAAAGAGGAATTGAAGAAATTACTGGTTCAGAGAAAAGACATGGCTATTCGGTCATGTGAAATTGATTATCATGAAGAAGACATTGGTGACCCATTTGAGAATATTGGATCCAGTTCAAATAGTGTATCTAACATCTCTGAAGGAAACTTATCTGACTTATCTAAGAAAAATCTTCACCTTACTAAACAAGTTAAAGCTCTGTAGATCGGTCAAGAAGTACAAATGGTAAGAATGATTGATGTGATGAACAATGCTAGACAAGTTGAACAAGAGAGAAATTTGGTTGTTGAAGATAGAAGGAAAATGAATGAGAAACTACAAGAGAAGGAATCTAAGATACTAAGACTTACCGAGCATCATTTTGAGATATCCAATCAGATGGTTGTTGTTAATCAGGAGATCAACCGAGTGAATAGTGAGTCGACAAGAAAATTTGAAGACGTTGGTGAACTCAAAGAAGAGAATGACAGACTAAAACATGAAGTAAAGATGCAGCAACAACACAATGAGATGATCAAAAAGGTTGAAGACAATTCCAAGAAAATTGATGAATTCTTGATCAGTCAAAGAGGACTTGGAAGCACTATTGGATTAGGCTATATCGAGCAACATGAATCATCCAAGCAAGCTGAACAACTGAACACCTACAAGAGTCAAAGACCTAAGAAGCTAACATGCTATCACTATGGCAAACTAGGCCACACGTCAAATGTTTGCAAGCGTAAAGCACTAGGTAATCCTAAAACCACTCTTAAATTCAATGGTCATTATTATAGTTGTAACAAGTATGGACATCAAGCACATGAATGTAGATCTAAGTTGAATAAGACTCCTAACAAATCCTACATGGAGAAACACTGTTGCACCTGCAACATGCATGGACACACCTCACAAGAATGTAGAACAAAGATGAAGCAAGTCTGCACACAGAAAGGACAGAACAAGACCTATCAACTGAGAAGACAAGGTAATGTTAGAATAATTGAGAGGGGGGGTGAATCATTTAGATTAGTTATCCTAGAGTCCTGATGATGCAGGAGCATCCTAGGTGTAAGAGCAATCTTGCATCACCCAAAAATATATCTGTTTTTGTATTCAATAAGGGCTATTTTGTGCAGAGCTGCTATTTATGGAAAGTTACTATTTTTGGTAATTTTCGTATGTGCTCAGAATGATCTTATTTCTTTCTTGGAGGTTCATTTTGGTCATATAAGTCTCCCAGTAAAGTTTCATTGCCAGATCAAGTGTATATTGGAAGATATTGAAGATTTTCGGTATTGGCAGCAGGGTACAGAAACTTTGAACTCAGTTTTGAAGGCTTTAGAGGCCCCGGATGAGGTCGAAAATTTGGGTGACGGGCACTTGCATAGGTCAAGCCTATAGAGCGCTTCGTGGCATTTCCGAAATGGGGTTATAATAGCCGAGCGGGTCAACTGGTGATGACTTATGGTCTTCGGAAGTTGGGCCACCTGAAATGGCGGAAAATAATTTTCTTCAAAATTTCTGTTCGGGTTTCAAAGGTTATCTTGAGCTGACTATGATGTAATAAAATGTAAAATAAAATAATTCTAAGTTGGTCGGCCTTATTGGCTAAAATTCTGGAACCTTCCCAGGCGGTGTAAAATTGCCTATATAAGGAAGGCTGTATTATTGTCTTAGGCAGTTCAGAATAGTTCTGGGTAGTAGATCTGGGTATTGATTCGAGGCTTTGTCCTGAAGAATATTGTAAGGGAATGCCCATGTGGCTTTGCATATTGTAATTCTGAAAGTTTGTAATTCCACATTTGTGGAGATAATAAGAAGCCAATTTTCTGTTCTTGCATATTATTGTTGTTGTTTCTCTATTTCTGTTATGTGTTTGTGGCATTAAGGGGAGCACCCTTCATCAGGTGGTATCAGAGCAGGAGTTCTTGAGTGTGTAAACAGATCGCCGACTGTGAGGCAGTTTGCACTAGGACCGTGGCTAGGGTTTCAAAGCGCATCGTGAAAATGCCTCCACGAAGGGAATGTGGCGGAAGAGCTGGTGTTGTAACACCTGAGGTTAGAGAGCTGCAGAGACAAGTGCGAGCATTACAAGAAGAGATTCGTAGAGGAATGAATCTTAATGTCAGAGATGAAAGCGAGGATGAAGCCGAAGAAGAATATCAAGAAGGAGAAGCTGAAATTGTGAACCAGGAGGAAGAAAGACTTTTTCGGGCAATTTCCAAGATTGGGAAAAGACCAAAGATTGAGGTTCCTACATTTTCTGGAAATCTTAACCCAGAGGAATTGATCGACTGGATCAATGAATGTGAGGAATATTTTGAGTATGAAGATGTTGAGGATCCTGATAGGGTCAAATTTGCGAAGGCCAGACTGAAAGGTCATGCGAAGATCTGGTGGCAAGAAATTCAATTGGAGTGGAATAGAAGAGGGAAAGATAAAATCACAAGATGGGATCGGATGGTGGATAAATTGAAGCGACAGTTCATTCCTGTTGATTACAAGCTTGATCTACTAAAGAAAATGCAAAGTTTGAAGCAAGCAGGAAGATCTGTTCAGGAGTATACGGAGGAGTTCTATCGACTCCTCATCAGAACAGGCCATGCAGAAGCTGATAAGGAGAAAGTTGCCCGATACCTTAATGGGTTAAGGCCAAGCATTCAGGAGGAGCTGAATCTGGTTCGAATGAACAGTATTGAAGAGGCATACCAGTTTGCCCTAAAGGTAGAGGAAAAGTTGAACAAGAAGTTTGAGAGCAGACAAAATGGAAGAGGTCGCGGTGGACGATCTGGTGGACGGTCATATGGTGGCCGAAATGAAGATCCGAAAAAGAAGGATGAGGCCAGTAGCAGCCAGAATCAGCGAGGAAATAATTCCAATCACTTCCAGGATCAGAATAATAGAGATCAGAGAGGAAGAGGAAGAGGACAAGGATCTGGAAGAGGTGGCTTCCAAGGAACATGTTTTCACTGTGGAGAAGAAGGTCATAGGGCATTTGAATGTCCTCAGCGCCAAGGCAGAACAGACAGGAGAAATGAAGGCCAGGCCAGAGTTGCACATGTAGATGAAGATGCCACATCATCAAATTCTGAAGATGCTGAAAGAGGAGAAACGTTGATTAACAGAAGAGTCCTGTTGAGTGGTGAGAATGAACCTGAGCAAAGGAGGAGCCTGTTTTGCACTCGATGCAAGTGTGAGGGTAAATGCTGTGATGTGATTATCGATAGTGGAAGCACTGACAATTTGGTGTCAGAAGAGATGGTGACAAAGTTGAAGCTCAAGAGATAGAAACACCCACATCCATATCGGATTGCCTGGGTGCAGGATGACCACAAGGTCATGGTCAGTGAACAGTGCCTGGTAAAGTTCAAGATCGGTGGGTACCAAGATGAGGTATTGTGTGATATCATCTCTATGGATGCATGTCATATGTTATTGGGTAGACTGTGGCAGTTTGACAGATGTGCTGTACATGATGGTCATGCGAATACCTATTCCCTGAGAAAGGATGGAGTGCGACACAAGCTAAAGCCATTGAAAGAGACCAAAGAAAAGGTATGCGGTAATGCAAGAATAACATTTGTTGATGGAAGAAAATTCTTAGATGGTATGAGGCATGAGCATGTATGTTTTGCTTTAATTCCAAAAGTTGGTAAAGAGGAAGTAGAAGATGTTCCTATAGAAGTTGCAGATTTGTTGAATGAGTTTCAGGATATTGTATCCGATAACGTGCCTGATGGATTACCGCCAGTCAGGAAGATCAGTCATCAGATGGACTTGATCCCAGGAGTGAGTTTGCCAAATAAGACAGCACACAGAATGACACCTGCAGAAAGTGAGGAGTTGAACAGACAAGTACATGAACTGTTACAGAAAGGATTGATCCATGAGAGTCTGAGTCCCTGTGCTGTACCAGCGGTATTAGCACCAAAGAAGAATGGTGAATGGAGGATGTGTACAGATTCTAGGGCAATAAACAAGATCACAATCAAGTACAGGTTTCCATTGCCACGAATGGATGATATTATGGACTGTTTGAGTGGAGCTGTGTATTTCTCAAAGATAGATCTGAAGAGTGGATATCATCAGATTCAGATCAGAGAAGGAGATGAATGGAAGACTGCCTTCAAGACAAAGGAAGGACTGTATGAGTGGTTAGTCATGCCTTTTGGGCTAACCAATGCATCGAGTACTTTCATGCGGCTCATGAACGAGGTTCTGAAAGAATTTCTGGGTAAGTTTGTCATTGTTTACCTAGATGATATTTTGATCTTTAGTAAGACATTGGATGAGCATATGATGCATATTCGTGTGGTATTTGAGAAGTTGAGAGAAGAGAAATTGCTGATTAATTTGAAGAAGTGCAATTTTGTGAAGAAAGAGTTAGTGTATTTGGGATTTGTAGTTTCAGGAGAAGGTCTAAAAATGGACCCAGAGAAGGTACAGGCTATCCTTGAATGGCCTACCCCAAGGAGTGCTACCGAGGTAAGATCTTTTCATGGTCTAGCTAGCTTTTATAGAAAGTTTATCAGAAATTTTAGCAGTATTTGTGGACCCTTGACTGAAACAATGAGAGGGGATAGAAAAGAGTTTAAGTGGACTAAAGGAGCAGAAAAGAGTTTTCAATTATTGAAACAAAAAGTTACAGAACAACCTGTTTTAGCACTTCCAGATTTCAATAAGGTGTTTCAAGTAGATTGTGATGCTAGTGGTACTGCAATAGGAGCTGTTATGAGCCAAGAAGGTAAACCTGTTGCTTATTTCAGTGAGAAGTTAAATGATGCCAAGAGGAAATATTCTGTTTATGATCAAGAATTTTATGCTATAGTTCAGGCATTAAAAAAGTGGAGACATTATCTACTTCCTAAGGAGTTTGTTTTGTATACTGATCATCAAGCTTTGCAATATTTGAATAGTCAAGGAAAATTGAATCAAATACATTTGAAATGGGTTGAGTTTTTGCAGAGTTATACATTTGTTTTGAAACACAGGAGTGGAAAGTCTAATAGGGTTGCAGATGCTCTTAGCAGAAGGCAACTATTGCTGACAGAAATGCAGATTGAGGTGGTTGGGTTCAAGGAACTCAAGAATTTGTATCCAGAGGATCCTGATTTTGGTGAAGCTTGGAAAGCTTATACAGAACCTGTTACTCTAGACAAGACAAAATGGTTGGATTTCATCATCCAGGATGATATGCTATTCAGAGGGAGTCTGTTGTGCATTCCACAAAGTTCTATGAGGGAGAATCTCATCAAGGAGAAGCATAGCGGAGGATTGGCTGGACATTTTGGTCGTGACAAAACCCTTGGTTTGGTTAGTGAGAATTATTATTGGCCACAGTTGCAGCAAGATGTGAAGAAGTTTGTACAGAGTTGCAGAGTATGTCAGATGGCAAAAGGAGTGAAGCAGAATACAGGGTTGTATCAGCCATTATCTGTACTAGAGAAGCCTTGGGAGGATATCAGCATGGACTTTGTTCTTGGTTTACCGAGGACACAGCGGGGACGCGATTCAATTTTTGTGGTAGTTGACAGATTTTCAAAGATGGCACATTTTATTCCCTGCAAGAAGACTAATGGTGCTGTTCATGTAGCAGAATTATTTTTCAGAGAAGTAGTGAGACTTCATGGTTTGCCAAAGACCATAGTTTCAGATCGGGACACTAGTTTGTTGGATATTTCTGGCATACATTATGGAAGAAGTTGAAGATAGATTTGAAGTTCAGTTCATCACATCATCCACAGACTGATGGACAGACAGAGGTGGTGAATAGAAGTTTGGGAAATTTGCTGAGATGTTTGGTTGGAGATAAGCCACCAGGATGGGATTTGATTTTACCATAGGCGGAATTTGCATACAATAATTCTGTCAACAGGAGCACTGGTAAATCACCATTTCAGATTGTATATGGAAGTAGTCCAAGAAATGCATCTGAATTGAGGAAGATAGATAAAGGAGAAATAAGTAGTGCTGAAGCTGAGGATTTTGCAGAACACTTGAAGCACATCCATGAGGAGGTGAGGAAGCATATTACCAAGATGAATGCACAGTATAAGGCTAAGGCAGATGAGAAAAGGAGGTATAAGGAATTTCAGGTTGGTGATGAAGTCATGGTTCATTTGCAGAAGGAGCGGTTTCCAGTTGGTACATATAACAAGCTGAAAATGAAGAAGTTTGGACCATGTAGGATACTGAAGAAACATGATTCAGGAAATGCATATGAGGTAGAATTGCCTACTGAGCTAAATATTTCACCAGTGTTTAACATTTTAGATCTGACAGAGTATCATGAAGGAGGTGTTGAAGATGAAATCACAGCAGCACAGTGGAGTATTCCAGCAACTAGTTCAGACACTAAGGAGATCGAGGATATACTAGACAGTCGTGTTGGTAGAAGCACAAGGAATAGGACGTATGAAGAATATCTGGTCAAGTGGAAAGGATGACCTGTTGAAGATTCATCATGGCTAACAAGGGTGGAGGTTAACCATCTTGGTTTTCCTCTGCACACCCGAGTCGTGACAGGGTCACTTCTCAAATTACCCTGGGTGTCTGATGCAGGAGCATCCTGGGTGTAAGAGCAATCTTGCATCACCCAAAAATATTTCTATTTTTGTATTCAATAAGGGTTATTTTGTGCAGAGCTGCTATTTATGGAAAGTTACTATTTTTGGTAATTTTCGTATGTGCTCAGAATGATCTTATTTCTTTCTTGGAGGTTCATTTTGGTCATATAAGTCTGCCAGTAAAGTTTCATTGCCAGATCAAGTGTATATTGGAAGATATTGAAGATTTTCGGTATTGGCAGCAGGGTATAGAAACTTTGAACTCAGTTTTGAAGGCTTTAGAGGCCCCGAATGAGGTCAAAAATTTGGGTGACGGGCGCTTGCGCAGGTCAAGCCTGTAGAGCGCTTCGTGGCATTTCCGAAATGGGGTTATAATAGCCGAGCGGGTCAACTGGTGATGACTTATGGTCTTTGGAAGTTGGGCCACCTGAAATGGCAGAAAATAATTTTCTTCAAAATTTCTGTTCGGGTTTCAAAGGTTATCTTGAGCCGACTATGATGTAATAAAATGTAAAATAAAATAATTCTAAGTTGGTCGGCCTTATTGGCTAAAATTCTGGAACCTTCCCAGGTGGTGTAAAATTGCCTATATAAGGAAGGCTGTATTATTGTCTTAGGCAGTTCAGAATAGTTCTGGGTAGTAGATCTGGGTATTGATTCGAGGCTTTGTCCTAAAGAATATTGTAAGGGAATGCCCATGTGGCTTTGCATATTGTAATTCTGAAAGTTTGTAATTCCACATTTGTGGAGATAATAAGAAGCCAATTTTCTGTTCTTGCATATTATTGTTGTTGTTTCTCTATTTCTGTTATGTGTTTGTGGCATTAAGGGGAGCACCCTTCATCACCTGAATACACAAATGTACCTTCCAAAACAATTTAAACAATTTATGTAGCTCAGAAACATAAAATATCAATCTGTCTATTCACTTTACTGAATACCAGTAATTATCCAAACAATGATTACTGACTAAATCAACTATGTAGTATGTAAATTATGATAAAAAAACAATCATCACAAATAATACATAACACAATGATTTAACGTGGAAACCTTGCTAAGGGAAAAACCACTTGGGACCGGTAACCCAAAATAATTCTCTCTTCTGAAGTGAGCTTAGTGAAGAGTCAACCCTATTAAAGGTTACAATACACACTGTTAAGTGCGACCTCGTTAGGGGATTTATCACTAACAGTTAAATTTTGACCAACATTCACTATGGGGTCAACAAGATAACACTTTACATTTATTGAATGCCATAGGGTAGAATAAAAGACTTTTAGGTCCACTCGGTTAATAAATTTTCTAAATAAATGGTTCTGATACAGTACTAATCTGATTCAAATACAACTCAATTGCAAATATTTAGATCTATGCTATGCTAATAAAATCCTCTGATCACTAATCAATTCACTTCCTTAATATTTCTCAACTTACTTTTACTTGGTAAATATTTCTCCGATGCTTAGTTATGTCTACAACTTGGTTCTTTTTGTAACCAGTTTGATCAGGCATGCATGGATAGAATCTTCACGCAAAATCTCTGCAGTCTCCTTCTGTTTGGCATGTTTCATCAATGAAACTCATATCTCTTATATAGACAAGTAATCTATTTTCATATTAGCCATTAGATTTTGCCTCTTAATCTCCTTCGTCCATTTTGCCACTTAAAACTTCCTCAACAAATGTGTCTTTTAACATGTTTCAATCTCATCCTTTAGATCTTGAATTTTTTCAGTCGTGGATCTCTTAACTAACTTTCACTTTTAACCTCGAAATCATAACAATTTCCAACTCATTAATTTTAGTCAGTTGTTCTAGCATTTAATAATTTCATCCATACTCGATTGATACATAAATGCGTCGGTGAATACTAGCTCGGTTAATACTGTCACTCGGTATACACTACACTGGCTCGGTGTATATATAAGTCTTCAATTACCGACCATAATGACTTGTAGAATTCAAATCTCTTCTTCATAACAGATTAATGTAACATGCTCAAGTTTACAATATAAAGTCATAGACTCATCAATAAGTCACCCAATGTGTTCCTTATCTTTATCTATCATATCCGTATTTTCCTTATGTAGATATCTCATTCTTCATCTTTTCTTCCTTCAACAGATGTTTAGATGTTTGTGACCATCATGATAAGTACTGTCAAAACTAGTTGACATCAATGAAAAAATATTGACTAATTTAATCATCTTACATATCACTTTAGTAGCTTAGTGATCTCTAATCACTAATTCTCAATTCATCCAAATATTCAATCAGTTGCAGTTCATTAGGTAATGCTTATACTTGGGATTACAACACATGGGTTAACTGCACAACATGTGGAAGATATGGACATATTACAACTAACTACATGAGAAAGAATTAGAGAGGTAGATCTCATAGCTGGAAAAGCACTGGTATGGCATGCTTACATTGTCACAAGTCGGTCACTTAGCTAAAGATTGTAGAGACCAAGTACCAGAGACATAAGTTTATGAGAATGGAAACACAATTGAAGATATCATGAGAATAAGAAACACTATGTGGAGAAAAGCATCAAGTGATAATGCTGAGTCAAGTAATGCAGTTAGTGAAACCTTATCCATTGGATTGGGTGACATCACCACCTCTACCTAAGTTGATAAGGTATGTATGGAACTAGCAATTCTAATTGATTATATCTATCATACAGTTCCTTATGTCAAATTTTCACATACCAAATCTGCATGAATAAAAATGCACTATGGTTTTACAAGTTTTGAGCTTTAAGTGTTTATAGTCAATATATGCTAGACCGAGTGAGAAGTTGTTAGTCGGTAACTATCATGCAAGGTTAACTGAGTGTTAGTATTAACCGAGTGGAATTTCTTATGTTAACTAAGCTTATGTTATTTTGTGGTATACACCGAGTATGAAAGTTGTCACCAAGACATGTTAGGTCAAGCATTTATTGCAAAAAGGTTTTGAGAGGGAATCTAAAAATGCTATAAATACATGGTGAACTTAGCTTATTTTTTTCACCATGATCATGAAGAGATAAGAGTTTACAGAGTGAAATTGAGAAAAGGATTTTCAGAGCATTTGAGCAAAGATTCAAAGGGTTCCAAGAGCTCTCATCGTCATTATGAGTAAGTACTATCATGGCCAAGCTGTTCATTTGAAATTTACCAAAACCCTAAATGAAGAACAATGGAATCCACATCTAAGGTCAACAAATCAAAGAATGTAGATGAGGAGGAAGTGAGACTAATTGTTTTTGCTACTTGTAATGAGCTGAAGTATAAATTTCATCCCAAAGTGGAGTCATAGGTTGATAAAATGGGAGGTTTTTCGAGCATGCCACCTAGGTTTTTGTTGGTTGAAGATGTGTGTTCTTTCATTCACTACAAAATAGGAGAAATTGGAGATTTTGAGATTATGGCTACATATCAAAAGTTATGTGTTGATGGGAAACTGAAAGATGATCATGAGCATCTAAGAATTAAAGGTTTGAAAAATGCCCTAAATTTCCTAAAGACTTTCAGAAATTAATGGATAAGAATCATTCTAAGTTAGTATCATGATGGGAAACTTTGGTTGGATGAGCCCATACAAATAAAAAAGAACACCATACATGTAGTCATCGAATACCCAACTACTGATAAAGTCAAGGCACTAAGGAGTGCACTGAGAACCGAGTTGGAAAAAATAAATGATTTGAATGGGATGACAAAGGAATGAAAGTGAATACAATAACTAATCCTGAGACAAGGTTTGGTGCATATGTCATAGGGCACAAGATATTTCAATCAAGTAGACCAAATAGTGTGCCATGTGGAGTGGTTGACATTACATATAAAATTGTGAAAAAGGGATTCCAATTGGACCTTGCCGAGTTTCTATTAAGGCAAGTAGAGGAGAATATGAAGACTATTTGGTCGACTAAGTCCAACACCTATTAGTTTAGATCTTTACTACTTTGCATATTATTTTATGTGAAAAACTTTTTCCCTTTGGTCGGTAATGTAGATTGGACAACCGACAAGCCTATCACACTCCAGATCACTGATTTGATAAATAGCTTGGGAGATAATTTTGTTAGTATAGTAGACAATTACTTTGAAAAATTTAAGGGAAGAATGAACTCAAGAAGCAGAATACCGAGACAACTAGTAGAAGAATATGAACATTGTACACACTAAGATGTGCACTTCTCTAAGTCATTACTTCCAAGGGAATCCATGGATTGGAGACCTTGAGAAATCAACCTAGAGCTCCCTAGGCATGGAGTCACGAGGATATTAAGAATGCTCTTAGCTAGAGCTATTAAGTCTATAACCTTGCTAGTAAACCACACAATGGGAGATTCAAAGAGACAAGGGAAAGAATGCCAATATCCCCAAGAAATCTAAATGAGGATGCAATGCAATGCTATGCTATAAATCAAGATGCAAGCTAAGCTATGAAAGGAAATGAAAGTATTACAAGACCTTCCTAATTAAGCTATGTGAGCTATCTATAGCATAAAGGAAATCTAAGCTAGGAAAGCATAAACATGAAACTATGATGCAATAATGAAAGCTAGAATGCAAGATGATCTTCAAAAGCTCCAAAGTTTTCAAGAAATCCTGCAACATAAGATTAGTATTCAAAAAGTGGGATCCTAAAATGAGAAGAGAGCTCTCCTTTTAAAGGAATTGAAAAGAAATGGACCATGGAGATTAAGAGGCAAAAGATTTAATCAAGGGTGAAGCTTGAAAGAGGAGCAATCCATGTGCACAAATATCCTCAAATCAGAAAATAAGAGTTGACTTTTGTGTCCATATGAGACAAAAATGCCTTTTCTTCTTTTTATAAAATAGGAATAATGCTTTATTTGCGCAACTTAGGATAAGAGGAAAAGTGGGGACTTTTTATTTAATAAAAGGGGAGGAAATTCCTTTTAAATAAATAAAGGCTTAGGATAAAATGGTTAATCCATGGAAAATAATCGAATAAATGATAGAATAGGATTTGATCAAAGAAATTGATATAATTGAAAATTTTGATTTTTGAAAATATTGATTCAGGGATTTGATAAATTGCTAAATGGGGGCCCAAAGTCTAGGTGACCATTTTAGGGTGTCTACAAACATGACATTTTCTTTCTAGTAGATATAGATTACACATTGATAAAGGCAGTGGAACCTAGAAAAAAATGGTTAGCCCCTATGGGTTATGAACTTGATATTGATCAAGCCTCTAGATCAATCAAAGCTTTATTAGCTAAGCCTAAGGACCCAAAAGATGCTAGGTTTTGCACATATGAAGAAGCAAAAACTAGGATAAAGACAGACCTAGTGATTGATAAAATAACAAAGAAGTCAAGGAAATTGATGAGTAATTTAGTAAAGAAATTTGGGGAAGATGCAGTTGAAGCTGAAGCATTTGAGAGCATACTGGTTGAGGTAGCAACTGAGGGTCTATTACTACTTTTTGACAAACCACATGATGATAAGGAAACTAAGTCTAATAAAGATGCTGATTCTACACTAGTTTCACCCACTCCCACTCCAAAGAAGAAGGCATAAGTGAAAAATAGGGCATGCATAAGATCAACCACTGCAACTTCACCTCCACTGAAGAAAGGAGTTGTGAAAATCTTAAGGCCAACACTAACAAAGACTTATAAGAAGAGAGGTACAAAAGCTACTAATGAGGCCCCAAAGAAAAGAAGAAAGTTAATTAGTGGCAAAGATGACATTGATGATGATGAAGATGATACTAAATAATTCAAGGTTGTTAATAAGAACCATTCAATTGATGAATTTTCTAAGAACATCATAGAAAATGGAGGTCTAAGTGATCCCCAAATCAGTCAGTTTGAACACCTACCAATTGAGGATCAAAATAAAATAGAGGAAGTTGCAATTCAAATGATGATTAAGTTCAAGAAGGTACCCATTGAATTTTCTAAGTATGTACCTAAGGCTTTATATGACAAAATTTTATCAAGATGGACCTATGCATTGAACACTAAAAAGAGAATGAGGGAAGAATCCCTAGTCATGACAATGCCTAAATTGACAGTTCTTGAGGTTGAGGAATTAATGAAAACATATTAAAAAACATTTTTAGTAAAGAGCCGATCATTGTTGATACTTGTTGAAAATCTAGTAGATATTGATGAAAATAGTCAACTACTTTGGTCTTCCATATTACAAGCCTGAGATGAGGCACATAAGATGGCTTTGGCCATAATCTCTGAGAGGAAGCTAAAGAGGAAAGGAAAAGGCATCCATTTTGATGATGCTGATCTAGAACTGAAGAACACAATTGAACTATCAGATACCGAGGTACGTGATACCATCGATGCCACTGAGTACCAAGATTTTACCCAGGATGCACCCGGGAAGGTAACAATACAAGGAATCACTGATGATTCAAATGATGTACTCATTAAGGACATCACTAATGGTGATTATGATGACATCAAGGATGATGAGGATATTATAGTTGCTAGAGCTCAATAGGAAGAGAAAGCCCCCATCGAGCCAATAGTAAGTATGATACTGAGTGACCTTACTATACTAGCTCAAGTAGTTGAAATAATTACACAAAAGGAACCCGAAGGCTCAACCCCTGAGCAAGCAAAAGATACAATAGGAGAACAAGGAATAAGTACTCAAGATTCTACTAAGACAAATATGCCTATAGAAAAAGAGGCTGATGCATAGGCAAAGAATGACCCTAAGCCTACCAAGACTACACCAACTGACACTACATTAGAAGCTCCATCTCAATCGACCAAGAGACAGGTCACCAAGGAGCAGAAGAAGGAAGAAACAGTATCTACCGAGCAAGAAAAGCTAAATGTCGAGGTAAAGGCAATAGTTCCATTTGTAAAGTCATCTCTTCAAGAGTCCAAGAAGAAAAAGAAGAAACATGGAAAAGGGCCAATCAGTCTTGATGAAGTTATTGAGATTCATGATTGTGACCCAAGGAAATTGGACCCCGAGGAATTGAGGAAGTATGGGGAATTGTGCACAAGAAAAGCTGCACAAGAGAAGCTGAGGAAAGAAAGTAAGAGTAAGAAAATTCTCAAGGATGTGAGAGATATTTTTCAGCAAGTTGTACCTAATGTCCAAATCAATGAGGAAACACCCATTTTGGACCAACTTGCAACTCTTTCCAATCAAATCAACGTCCCAGACATAGATGCCAAGAAGAAGATTGAAGAAAGGGAAGAAGCTAAAATTCAGAACAAATTAGCAGAGAAAATCAGCCAAGAAGTGGCACTTAACAAGGTAAACCTTTATGAGATAATCACCGAGATACAATCCATTACTCAGAAAATAATTTAATTTTTGTTTATTCTATGCACTGTGGAGACTTTCATTGCCGAGGTCAGTGAGAAGATAAAGAAGCTAGATACAGATATCCTAGCTAGTTGTAATGCTACTCTAATTGAGCCAAATGATTTTCATAAGCATATTCTCAAAGTACAAGAATTAAGGTGGTTGAGAGTTGATTTGAGGAAGCAGGAAGATAATATAAGTGACCAAGTCACTGAGTTGCAAGAAGAGTTGCTTCCCCACCTCAAAATAATAGAAAGACACATTGAGAAGGTACAAGCCTTAGTTTCTACACCCAAGATATCTGTGTAAGAAAATATATTTGATATGCATGCACAAGTCAGTCTTTAGCACATTTCTCTCACCAACTTGAAAGAGGATGGGAAAACCTCTTAGATTATTTGATGAAAACCCACAAGCACATTTTTGATAAGCTGTAAGTACAATTTTTTTTTTTGGCATTAATCTCAAAAAGGGGGAAATATAATGTATACACCAAATGTACTACTACACTACTACCAGGAGCATGCACCAAGGGGGAGTTTTGTAGAAGAGTTAGTTTATGTATATGTATATATGGAGTTAGAAATTGTTTGAGAAATATTAGCTTATATACATTATAGTTTTGATACTAATGCCAAAGGGGGAGATTGTTATCTCTATTTGAGCATTAGATGTTGTCATTAGTATCAAATTAGATTAGTAAGTTATCTAAGCTAATCAATCAGTAAAGGATAAAACAAGAAGTAGCTAGTCGGTTGATCAAACAAAGCCTTCATACCGAGCAGTCATAAGGTAGAACCGAAAGCTAAAAGGAAACAAATTTAACTGGGAACTAGAGTATGTTTACTAAGCATCAAAGTATATTGGGCACCAAGTTAGTAAACACCGAGCAGTCTACACACCGAGCACCAGTATATTCACTAAATAGAGAAGGTTGTGTTTATTGAGTTATTTAGGAAATGACATAGTAATCAGGAATGGAATATTTATCTATGCAAATGGTTTACACAGATCCATAAAAGTTTTTACCAAGATTGAGGCTTATTTATTATGGATGTAATCATTAAATGTTGTGATGATTCCTATGTAATAGTTAGATCTAGGTTAATTTTGTACGTTGTAGATCTTATGTTTTCTAAGATGTTGTAAACCTAATTAGGTCATAGAAGTCATAACAATTTTCTATATAATTGTATTTGATGTCATTTTGACATAGATCAAATATACATGACAAGGAGATCATGAAGCAGTAGCCACTTATCAGGACAATAGAATTCAAACAAGGTTTACATGAAAGATTAGTTATCAGAAACAAAGATAAGTTTGTTTAGAAATAAACAAGGCTACCGAGTAGAACAAAGAGTAGTTTACTACACATCAAGGTGATATTTATTTAGTATATCATAGATCTGATTCAGACAAAGTAAAGCTGTCATTTGTAGATATTTTCTATTATCTTCTAATCATTATAGCAAAGTTGTAAATTTCCTAATAGAGTAGACTTAAAAGTCTGATTGTAAATCTCTTAATCGAGTCCACACTTAATTGGTGTTGCTAAAATCCTCTCACAAGGTAGATCTAATCAATCTTATTGTTACTCCTAATAGGGTAAGATCACTAGAAGTGATCACACTTGTAGCCTTAATCAACATACTTTATTTACTACAGTAGTGAAGAATTTGTGGGTGTCATCCCCATCATAGTTTTTACCTTCTCATAAGGGTTTCTGCGTAACCAAAATACTAGTGTCATGTATTATATTTCATGATTAGTTTATTATTTATTTTCATGTACTTCACATTTACAAAGTCATTTGAATGAATGTTCAAAATAATGGAATCAATTAGTTAGATAGACACTACCATTATAGTTTGTTTATTTCAGTAAAAGTTTTTGTGGGTATTGATTCACCCCTCCCCTCTCAGTACTTTATCTTTCCTATCCCAACATATTGTCCCCCTCTACAAAAAAAGTAGCTAAGGTATACTAGGGGAGATTAAGGAAGGGTCAATACCCAGTTGTTTAAAATTGATCTCCTCCACCCAAGTAGCTTCAGATTTAGGGTGGTCCTTCCACTATACCAGGTGTTCCATGTAGAACCTATGTCTGGTCTTCTTCTTCACCCTTGACTCTAAGATGTTCTCTGCTTGAGGATTGGTCTTAGGAGGTATGGTGATTGTGCTGACATTTGAAAGCACCTCCTGGCTATTCTGACTGATCTCAGACAATGGTCCCTTGTACTTAACTATGTCTACAATGTTGAATACTGGTGAGATGGATAGAACTAAAGGAAGGTCCACTTTATATGCAAGATGGCCCTACTATCTTCATCTGCAACTTGATAGGTACTCCCTTCTACAATCTAGACTTTTTCAAATGAACCATCACATAGTCACCTACTTCAAATTGGACATCCCTCCTCTCATCCACCTTGGATTTTAGCTTTTGAGTTGCCTCTGCTAGGGTCCTCTTGACTTGATCCTAGATTTCCTTCATAGTTTGGGAGAAGTCTTCTACATGGCCACTCCTATATTCCATACTACCTATATCTATGAGTTCATTCACTCCTCTTGGGTGCATCCCATACACTATTTCAAAAGGGCTTTTGCTAGTGGTTTGATTCACACTATCATTGTAGGCATACTCTTCTTGAGGGAGGATTAAGTCCCATGTTTTCCCATACTCCTTGGTTAGGCACCTAAAAAAGTTACCCAACACACTATTGATAACTTCAGTTTGACTATCTATTTGTGGATGGTAAGATGAACCAAAAGATAAATTTGTACCCAATCTACTCCATAGGGTCTTCCAAAAATGGTCCATGAACTTAGCATCCCTGTCTGACACAATGCTAAGAGGTAGTCCATGAGTCCTCACAACCTCCTTGAAGAAGATATGAGCTATGAGGTTAGCATGATAGGTTGTTTTGCAAGGGATAAAGTGACTCATTTTGCTAAACCTATCTACCACCACATAGATGCTATCCAATCCTATCTTGGTCTTAGGAAGCCCCACTATGAAGTCCATGTTGATGCACTCCCATGGCCTATTAGGAATGGGTAAAGGCTGGTATAGGCCTGCATTGCTTTCTCCCCCTTTGACTTTCATGCATATAGCACACTATTCCACATATCTTCTCACATCCCTAGGTAGTTTAAGCCAATAGTAGAATCTTTGGACTAACTCCATGGTCTTGTTATTGCCAAAATGACCACTAAGACTCCCATTGTACTTCTCCTAAATGATATTTTCTATCATTGATCCCTTAGGAACACATAACTAATTCCCCTTAAACAATAGATCACTCTGCAAGGTGTATTCTACAAACTGACCGTGAAAATGGTTCTAAAAATAAGAGAATACCTAGTAAGCCTATGAGAAGTCTTCATCATCCTTGTAGAGGTCCTTGAAGATATCTATACCAATGCTTTGGAGTTGGAATTCCTTGTCTGTCAACAACCTCCTACTCAATGCATCTTCCACCTTGTTCATTTGTCCCTTTTTGTGCTTGATAGTGGATGCAAAGGCCTGCAAATACTCTATCCATTTTAGGTGTCTATTGCTTATCTTCTCTTTTGTATTGATGTAGCTTAAGGCATGATTGTCTATGAACAATACAAACTCCTTATGAATGAGGTAATGCCTCCATTTCCTAAGTGACTACACTGAGGTATATAATTCCAAGTCATAGATTGAATATTTCTTCTTATCCTCATTGAGCTTCTCACTAAAGAAGGCTATGGGCCTACCTTCTTAGCTTAAAACTCCTCCATGTACTATCCCACTTGCATCACACCCCAAAGTTAACAACTTATCAAAGCTTGGTAGTAGGAGAATAGGTTGAGTGGCTACTTATTGTTTCAACCTCTCAAATGCCTTGCTAGCCTCTTAAGTCCACTTGAACTTGGTCTTCATTCCACCTTTAATGGTTTCTATCATTGGTGCACAAATGCTACTAAAGTTATTTATGAACTTCCTATAAAATTGGGCTAAGCCATGAAAAATTCTAACTTCTGTCCATGTGGTTGGTGTAGGCTAGTTTAGGATGGATTCCACCTTACTTGGATCCACCTTCAATGTACCCTTAGACACTAAAAATCCCAAGTAGACCAATTGTTGCTTGAAGAACTCACATTTTTCCAAATTAATAGCTAATTGTTCATCATGGAGTCTTTTGAGCACAACCTCCAAATGTTTTAAGTGTTCTTCCTTTGTTTTGTTGAGGATGAGTATATCATCAAGACATACTACCACAAATCTTCCTTATAGTCCTTTAGCACTTCATTCATCAATCTCATGAATGTGCTAGGGGCATTAGTAAGACCAAATGGAATCACAAGCCACTCATACAACCCTTTAGTGGTTTTGAAGGCTATCTTCCACTCATCCCCACTATTTATCCTGATTTGATGGTATCCACTTTTGAGATCCAACTTAGTGAAGTATTGATCTCCTCCTAGGAAATCCATTAGACCCTATATCTTAGGTACATGGAATCTATATATAATAGTAATCCTATTTGTTTCCCTTGAATCAGTGTAAAGTCTCCACTTACCACCTTTCTTAGATGCTAAGACCACTGATACTGCACATGGACTGATGCTCTTCTTTATTAGCCCTTGATCAAGTAGCTCTTGCACTTGCCTTGCCACTTCTTGGTTCTGCTCTAGTGTGAGATTGTAGGTTTCTTTATTTTGTAATGAGGCCCCTGGTATAAAGTCTATTTGATGACTTATAAACCTCTTAAGAGGTAGGGTTTTTGGTGTCCCATTACTGACTGTCCTTATATTTCCCAAGCAATTCTTGAACCTCCACTGGTATAGATGCTTGGCTAGGCTTCTCCACTTCCTTGGGCTTCACAACTATAGCATAACCCTTATTGTCTCCTTATTGAAGTGTATGCAACAATTCATTCCCACTACTAAGAAATACACTAGGGGTTTTTGTATGCACATCATCATCATCCATTAAGGACTAGATTTTGAATGTTCTCCCATCTTTCTTGAAGGTAATTGTGTTTCCTATTCCATCATACATGGATTCTATGTCATACTGCCATGGTCTTCCCAACAAGAGATGGCATACATCCATAGGTAATACATTACATAGAAGCTTGTCTTTGTATGCTCCAATGGAGAATTAAACCCATGCGTGCTCATTCAATAGAATACTTTGCCCTTTGTTCAACCATGTCACCTTGTAGGGGTTTCTATGGGCTGCCTTAGTCAAATTGAGCTTCTTGGATGTGTCTTCTATAATGATGTTTTCTGTGGAGCCAGAATCCACAATCAATTTATACACCTTTCCTATGATCATACATTTGAGTCTAAAGAGAACTCTTCTTTGCTTTGGCTCTTCCTTCATCAGTTGCCTTATTAGGACCCTTCTAAACATGAGGTTCTCTCCCATTTTTGACTATATGTGACTAAATTATGGTGATTTGACACTTGATGTGTCCTCTTGAGCATATGCCACTCTCTTCTCTATATTGTAAAAAGATGCCTTCTCCAGACACCTATATGATGGATGTCCTATCTATCACAGTTGTAGCACTTCATGTTAGCAAAGTAAGAAACAATTCTTCCTACACCTCTTCCCCTATTAGAACCTCCATGTGTGCCTCTACCTCTGCCATAATTTACTCTAGAGCTTGTCTCACCACTTTTCTCTACAAGCTTGGACTCTCCTCTACCTCTATGTCTTGAGCTTGAGTCTTGCTTCCTCTTACTCTTTTCTTCTATCTTTAGTGCTAATTGATAACACTGATGCACTATTTTAGGACTTAGGAGATTCATCTCCTCTTGAATAGACCAATTTAAATCATTTAAATGTTAGAAATAGGAAATAATGAGAGGGGGGGGGGGGGTGTGTTAGTATTTCACAAACTTTTACTTTTGCCCAATTATGGATATAACAAATTAACTTGAAGCTTGCAAAACAAATTAAACTAAGAAAACTGAATAAAAAGCATAGAAATAAAGTAAATGAGCTCATAACACCATGTTTGTTCTTGAGGAAACCTTAACCAAGGGAAAACCCTGGTGGGGATGATACCCACAATTGATCCACTAATCAAAAGTATCCGATTAAGGATGTTGACCTTGTTAGGAGTCTATTACATACATATAGAGTCTCTGTCCTAGTTAAAGGACTAGGCCATGTTAGAAGCCTCAAACCTATTAGGAGTTGGTATTACAAAATAGAATGCTTGTAAGATGAGCTCACTTCCCAAACATGTAATGTACAATGATATCTTCAAATACAAAGGTTAAGTATATAACCTTTTACTGCTACCAAATAACTTTCCTATTCTAATTTAGCTTTCTAGGATTTTTGCTTTCATATATAGAGTCTACTTTCTTTCTTTCTTACAATATACAACTTTGCATCATATCACATTATATTACTACTACTTTTCATTCCATGTTTCTTACATATATACAAGTTATTACAATTAATAACTTCCAGTCGGCTTACAATACATAAACTCTCTTCAAAATATAAAACTAGTTCATGCTGCCTAAGGGTTAACATCTAGGATGTCATCCCTACATGGTTAAGTCATTATTTTGATAAACAAAATAATCCCTTAACTTAATATTCACATTCTATCTTCTTGCTCTATTCAGGTTAGCTTCAACATTGTCTCTGTAATTCTCTAATATCTTCTTCCGTAGATGCCATATAGACTTTTGCTTTCATATGTGGCTTTGATATACATAGAATTATCCATGTTTAAGTGCACATGCACCAAATATTCTTATGTGAACATTTCTAATCAAAATTGTCTCCAATTAGGCCAGTAAACACTGATGTACTTAGACAATTTTCACTTGTGCTCATACAAAATTGCTTCTTCTATTTTGTGATCATCATAGAAAGTATATGTTTCCATAATGACAACAATCTGATATCCTACTTAGCCATATTTCCAACAATCTCCCCCTTTGTCATTAGTGGCAACATATGGGAAAATTGCCTAAGTCCCAAAAAAAAATTAAGATACAAAATTGTGGATCTTACACAACTACTTATATCTCCAAAATACTTATATCTCTGAAATATCTATACTCCCCCTAAGAGTATACTTCATGCTTATACATATATATAATTTTCTTCTAATACTACTCCCCCTTTGACAACAATGACAAAGGTGTCAAAAACTTATGTCAAAAACTATTTTACCTCAAGATTTCAAGATTGCAAAGCTAGAAGGCTTGCAACACAATCTGCTAAATTAATATTCAGGTTCTCTATCTCCTTGTCCCATGATTTCTTCACTGCATCTGAAACACTTATCAATGTGCATAGGCCAAATGATACAATTTCACATGCCTTAAGATTTGCATAGTAAAATTTTCCATAATATGTCTTTGAAGAAAGACATTCCTCTAACTGATTTTCAAGAATACTTATCTTCATTGATATATGCTCTCGTAGTAGAGTGAATCTTTTCAATTTATTTTCCTTCTCATCATTTAGAAGTCTCATATCATCAAAGATTTTACTTGTATTCCTCTCAATGTCCGAGATCTTCGCACTAGGGCTTGATAAAAGGTTTACTGCCGCTTGTAATTCTACCTCTTTTGTCTTCATCTTCTCTGTTATCTTAGATGTGTGGTTCTCTGATTGTGTATATTGAATGTATAATGCTTTTCCTCTTTCCATGCATCTTCTTAACTCTTTTATACAAATATCCAAATTATCTATATCATTTCTGATATTTTGACAAACAACTTGGAATATCTGATCATCATGAGCTACTTGGGATTTTACTGTTGCTATATTAGATGGGTTAGTGAATTTTGTATCAAATTCTCTCATAACCTCTTTAGATCTTCCTTGTGGATCTGCCTCACTAACTTGATTAGATATTATACTTTGTAGTTTTTCTGTCACCTCAATTAGTGTTCCTTCCAAGCTTTTCACTTTCTTGTCCTTACCAATGATTTTGTTCAGAGATGAGATCAACTCCATTTGATCATCATTGTCAACTTCCTATGCAAGGCTTGCAAACATAGATTCAATTTGTGGTTTTTGTTCTAATTCTACTACTTCCTTAGGTTTGGGAATGATTTTTGTTTGCTCCTGTGGAACATCCTGCTCTTCTGCTGCTGCATCAATTTGTGTTTCCTCTTTCTCTTTTTCCTTCCTTGTTTCAACTTCTCCCTCCTCAATCACTACTATGTCCTATTGCTCATCAACCTAATTGCCAACAATGTCTTCATGGTCTTTGAAAGGATTTTCTTTACTGTCCAAAGTGATATTGGTTCCTTCAACTATCATAGACTCATCTTCAATGTTGATGGAGGGTGGCGGTGCTGGTGATGGATCTTTCTGATACTCTGCTTCAATTGCTTTATCAGATTCATTTTTGTGCTCACCTAGTCCAGAGGTCATAACCTTTACAACTGCTTGCTCTCTCTCTATTTATTTCCTCATAGTTTCCTCACATTATCAATATAGTTCTTCTTTTCTTCCTTAGATGGGTACTAGAATTCTTCATGATTTCTTTGAAGTGTTCTTAATCTTTTATTTCACACAATTTAGTCACACACCTTTCTCTTATTCTAATGTCCTCTTCTATTGCTCTTTTCATTCTGTTAACTAATTTCTCATACAGATTGTTAGGGATCTTGCCTTTAATATCATCAAATTTGTTATCTGCAAGTTGTTGGAGATTTGCTAGCAGGCTAGTATTGACTATATGTTTGTCATTGATGACAACATATGGAAAGTAGCATGCGTGGAAGACTTATGTAGTAAGATTTATGTATATGAAGCATGGACATGTTATCAGCATGATATCATGGACACAGAGGTTGATAGTTAGTACAAATAGTTATATTACAGTTTGCATCAACAATGTTCTTGATAGAGTTACATACATTGTTCTAAGTATGGTTGTCCATATAGTTGACATGAAGCCTTACACCTTTGGATATGTGATGGAGACATGTTAGTGATGTTTTAGTCATGGATGCATAGTTTTTTGATTAGTAGAAGTGAAGTTATGTAGTCACTATTTGCCAGTAATAGTTTCCTATGTTTATTCAGAAGAGCTGACATTGATATTATTGGTTCCGGAGTTGTGCCTATAATTTGGGTATGCACCCTTGGATTTAAGCTTAGAGAAGAGTTATTGATGTTTAGTTAAGAGCGCATGAAGAAATTCAACTTGAGGAGAAAGATCCAGTTGTTTTGGTAAAGCCAACAGTGTGTAGCATGCATCTAGAATTATCTTATTGGACAGGTCCCAGAATGTGTTGTGTGCATAGTAAAGCCGACATAATGATTCTTAAAGTTTTTTATGGTTTCTCTAATATGATTTCAAGGTGGTTCTAATAGGCTGACTTGATTGTATCATTTAGAGGAAAGATATTTATAGGTAGTCATTTGTGATTGCTTGAGTGTGGTTCATAGTTGATTGTGAAGAGTAGAGCAAAGTGTGTGAAGTGTTGAGCCATTAGAAGAAGGTCTATGTGACCAAGTAAAGTATTTGTGCTTTACATTATAATTGATCCAGATAGTAGGTCTAAGCATAGTTCACCAAGATCCAGATATAGTGTGTATCTATTATTCAGAAGGTTGTAGCCTTCACCCCTTTGAGCAATGAGCTCTCAGATAGTGCTTCCTCTCCCCTAACAAGGACTATTGTAAAAGACTCCTAATAGGGTCTAACCCTTGACTAGGTCTACTATACTTAATGCATTGTAAAGAAACTTCTAACATGGTTAAGGATATTCTAACAAGGATCACAAAACACTAGTATAGAATATTAGTGGGTGTCAATTTCCACCGGGGTTTTTACCTATTTGGGTTTCCCCATAACCAAAATATTGGTGTTGTGTTCATGTGTTCTTTCATTGTGTTTATGCTTAAGTATACTTAATTGGATAAATAATTGAAACTTGTAGATAACTTATTCACCCCCCCTCTTAGACATCTCTTGGGACTATTCCTAACAATTGGTATTAGAGCCAAGTTCCTGAGAGAGAAACTTTAATAGCTTGAGGTTGATCAGATGGCATTCTTCAGAAAAGAAATTCCTAAGTTTGATGGAGAGAATTATCTTGATTGGAAGAACAAGATGGTGACTCATTTGTAATGCATTGCTTTTAAAGTTTTTATTGTAACTATCAAAGTAGCCAAGATCCCTACCTTAGAAGACCTTGCATAAGATGATGCTACTGATAGGTAGAAGTAATTGTTTCATCATAATGCAATAGCCAAAGAAGCCCTTATCAACGCCCTCTCTGATAGTGAGTTTTTAGAAGTAAAGAAAATAGACACCACCCACAAGATATGGAAGCACCTTGAAGACATGTTTGAAGGAGATAAACAAGAAAAGGATGCATGCATAAAGACATGGAAGAAAAGATACAATGCATTAGAGATGCTACCTGAAGAAAACATTAGATCTTACAATCAAAGGATTAATGAAGCAGTTGCTAGAATCAAGAACAATGGTGGAAAGACCTCAGAGGAAGACATTATGGACAAGTTGATGACTACTCTCACTCTAGAATATGAAAGCAAGATCAACATCCTTGATAAGACCATGCAGCTTACATCAAATTTCAAGAGAGAGACCTTGATTAGTAAAATCTCAGCTTTTGAGATTTCAAGATTGAAGACAAAACCTAAAAGTGAGACAACGTTCAAATCAATAGTCCATGGTAAGAAATTTGCAAACACTTCTGGTAATTTTGATGATATTGATGAAGAGAAAACAATAGATGATTTCATTGCTATGGTTGCCAAGAGAGAAAAGAAAGGAAAAGGAAAATATGAAGGTATTTTCCTTGGTTACTCTACTAAAAGAAAAGCTTATAGATGTTACAATTTAAGGTTAAAGAAGATCATTGAAAGTGCTCATGTTAAGATTGATGAAAATTTTATGGTTCAAGAAAGATATCATGATTGCTCACCTATGATTGAAGAAGAACCCAAACCTTTCTCTAGTGAGACAGTTGTTGAAGAGATGTTTGATAGCATTGATGTTTTATTCAATGATCCTCAGACAAGTGAAGCAGAAACTCTAAAGGCTGATGAGTCAACATCACCTAAGGTTCTAAAGTTTACATCAAGAAACCATTCTAAGAAAGACATCATTGGATATTAGAGTGGAAAAGTTTTAACAAGATCACAAGCAAAGAAATCAGCTAGCAGTGAAGTGGTATGTTTACTATCTCAGATTGAACCCTTAAGTGTTGAAGATGCATGCAAGGATTTTGATTGGCATGATGCTATGAAAGAAGAAATAGATTAGATTATTAAGAATGATACTTGGGAATTGGTCCCTAGACCTAGTGATAAGAATGTGATTGGAACAAAGTGGATATTCAGAAACAAGATGAATGAAGATGGTACAGTAATGAGGAACAAAGAAAGATTGGTATGTAAGGGATATGTGCAAAGAGAAGGCATTGATTATTCAGACACATTTGCACCTGTGAGAAGATTATAAGCTATTTAGTTGTTTCTAGCTTATGCTACAATCAAAAACTTCAAAGTTTATCAGATGGATGTCAAGTCAGCATTCCTAAATGGAGATTTGAAAGAAGAAGTATACATTGAGCAGCCAAAAGGATTCACCTTATCAGACAGACCTAATATGGTATGTAGATTGAAGAAAGCCCTCTATGGACTTAAGCAATCCCCTAGAGCTTGGTATGAGAGACTTGATGGATATATAACTAAGATTGGATTGAAGAAAGGTGCAATAGATTGTAATCTATTCATTAGAGAGACATTTGAAGGTCTACTACTTGTAGCTATATTTTTTGATGACATTATCTTTGGAGGTAATGACAAACTAAGTGCAAAATTTGTCAAAGAAATGTAGAGTGAGTTTGAGATGAGTATGATTGCTCCTATCAAATAATTTTTGCGACTAAATGTGCAGCAGACAGAAAAAGGAATTTTAATTAATTAGTCCAAGTATGTGAAAGAGATACTGAAGAAATTCAAGATGGATGATTGCAAGCCTATAGGAACACCTATGATCACTAGATGCAAGCTTACAAAAGAAGATGACTCACCAGTAGTGGATACAACATTGTACAAGTCTATGATTGGTAAACTCATATATCTTACTTAGACCAGACTTGATATTTCCAATGCAGTTGGCATAGTTAGAAGATTTGCAACAAAACCTAAGCAAAGTCACCTCATGGCAGTAAAAAGAATATTTAGATACTTGTAGGGAACTATAGATTATGGTCTATGCTATCCTAATTCAGAAACTATTGAGCTTCATGTGTATAATGATGCAGATTGGGTAGGATGCATTGATGATAGGAAGAGTACATCAGGTGGAGTAGTATTTCTTGGTGATAGACTTGTCACTTGGACAAGCAAGAAACAAAATTGTATTTCTCAGTCAACAATAGAAGCGAAATATGTTGCAGCAGCCCTGAATCATTCTACAATTGTTTGGATCAAGAAGATGTTAAAGGATTTTGGAATTTAGATTGATTATCCTATTGTTATTCACTGTGATAACACTATCACTATTAATATGTTGAAGAACCTTGTGATGCATGCAAGGGAAAAGCACATTTAGATCAAGTATCACTTCCTAAGAGAGAAAGTAGAAGAGAAAGAAGTTAAGTTGGACTATGTGAGTACTAAAGATCATTTGGTATACATATTCACAAAGCCTTTTCCTAAGGATACTTTTGATTATCTCAAGGAAAAGTTGGGAGTAATTCCCTTCCCTGATTCTGCTTAAAAGAAAGAGGAAATGACATCAGTCCTCAGGGACTGATGGAAGGTTGACTACTCTACCTCAGGAGTAGTACTGGTGCTTAAAATGAATGGTGCCCTTTGCCATTGATGTCAAAGGGGGAGTAATATACAGAGTCATGAAAAACATAAGCAAAGGAGTAATCTACTAAGGGGGAGTAGTATTCAATTATGGAAGTAGTTCAGTTGAGGAAATAAAGAAATATCGCAGCAGATGGAGGATTCATCTTTGGGGGAGTTTTGATGAGGAAATGGAGAATGTTATAAAAGAAATGTTCATTTGGGTTGGTGGTGGTTTTTCATTCCACATGTTGCCATCAATGCCAAAGGGGGAGATTGTTGCAGATTTTCCAGTAGGCTAGTACTAACTGTATGTTTGTCATTGATGACAACATATGGAAAGTAGCATGCGTGGAAGAATTATGTAATAAGATTTATGTATATGAAGTAGGGACATGTTATCAACATGATATCATGGATGCAGAGGTTGATAGTTAGTACAGACAGTTATAATGCAGTTTGCATCAATAGTGTTCCTAACAGAGTTACAAATAGTGTTTTGAGTATGGTTGTTTGTACAGTTGACATGAAGCCTTGTGCCTTTGTATATGTGATGGAGACATGTTAGTGATGTTTTAGTCATGGAAGCATAGTCTATTGATTAGTAGAAGTGAATTTATGTAGTCACTATTACTAGTAATAGTTTCCTATGTTTATTCAGAAGAGCTGACAGATATATTATTGGTTCCGGAGTTGCGCCTATCATTTGGGTATGCACCCTTGGATTTAAGCTTAGAGAAGAGTTATTGATATTTGGTTAAGAGCGCATGACAAAATTCAGCTTGAGGAGAAAGATCTAGTTATTTTGGTAGAGCCAATAGTGTGTAGCGTGCATCTACAATTATCTTATTGGACATGTCCTAGAATGTGTTGCGTGCATAGTAAAACTGATAGAATGATTATTAAAGTTTTTTATGGTTTCTCTAATATGATTTCAAGGTGATTCTAATAGGTTGACTTGATTGTATCATTTAGAGGAAAGATATTTATAGGCAGTCATTTGTGATTGCTTGAGTGTGGTTCATAGTTGATTGTGAAGAGCAGAGTAGAGTGTGTGAAGTGTTGACCCATCAGAAGAATGTCTATGTGAACAAGTAAAGTATTTGTGCTATACATTGGAACTGATCCAAATAGAAGGTCTAAGCACAATTCACCAAGATCCAGATATAGTGTGTATCTGTTATTCAGAAGGTTGTAGCCTTCACCCCTTTGAGTAGTGAGCTCTCAGACAGTGCATCCTCTCGCCTAACAGGGACTATTGTAAAAGAATCCTAATAGGGTTTGACCCTTGACTAGGTCTACTATACTTAATGCATTATAAAGAAACTCCTAACAGGGTTAATGATCTTCTAACAAAGATCACAAAACACTAGTACAGAATATTAGTGGGTGTCAATTCCCACCGGGGTTTTTACCTATTTGGGTTTCCCTATAACCAAAATATTGGTGTTGTGTTCATGTGTTCTTTTATTGTGTCTATTCTTAAGTATACTTAATTGGATAAAGAATTGAAACTTGTAGATAACCGATTCATGCCCCCCCCCCACCCTCTCAGTTATCTCTTGGAACTATTCCTAACACAAGTATCATATGTCTTACAACTACATTCTCTAAGTTCAACTTCTCAAAATTGTCATACATATCATAATATTTTTTCAGCTTAGTGAAATCACCTTCATTTATGATTAAAGGGTTCACTTTGTCAATCTTTGGCTTCCATTTCTTCTTGCTACTTCTTGCCTCTTCATTCCCCTTAACTGCTAATGTTTTTCTCTGAATTGGGGTAAAGATGGTTTTATGTCTTTTACTCAGACCACTTTCCATTTCCTTAACTCTTTTTACTAGTGTGGTGGTGGAGGATCTAGTGGATTTCCTTACTTTGTGCACTTCCACTTCTTCAATTTCTTCCTCTAAATCTTGAATTTCTTCAGTAGGGGCAGCAAGAGATGTCAAGGGTAGGACTGATAAAATATCTTTCTATCCTATATCCCTTATTGCTACTATTGTCTACTTTGCAATTATAAATTCATGTTTTGTCATGCCACTGTCTTTCAATACTTTAAGTATAGTGTTGTCCACTCTTTTCTTAGCCAACTTCTATGCATAGAGATTGTGCGGAGTCAAAGTTTTCCTCATATGTCCCAAATCTAGGACTATTTGCATCCAAACTACTCTTAAGTAATCTTCTTACATATCCTTCAATTTCAACTTTAGAAACTTCATATTCAAGTGGATCTACAAATTCCATTCTAGGTTCAACTGCTTCATTGAAAGTAAAGTCAGTATCAACCAAAAAACATATCTCATTCTTGTATTTCTCCACAATAGATGGTGGAATCCTTGATCTTTTCCTCATTTGATTATGAAAAAGTCTTAATTACCAATGTAGCACTTTCATTTACTTTGTCTATAGGGTGTCTTAGGTACACCTTGTTGATTCTGTCTATGGTATTCCTTTTATCATTCCAATCTTCTCCTATAGTATAAGGGAATCTTATTAGCAAATGAAAGAACATATATGTGATCAGAGATGAGAATCTAAACTGTGAGTTCTTGGTTTTGCTGTCTCAAGGTTCTCTGTCAACTGAATTCTTAAGATTTCACATATGTCTACCTATGCCTTCTCAACACACATATGATAAGCTTCATGTACCATGCGAGTTGCCATATCATCCTCTCTAGAACTTGCACAAAACTTTGAGGTCAAAATTTTGCACACATATCTAACATCATCTTGTACAATCTTGCTAATTACAATCCCTCTTCCATTGTATGATGACTTGGTGTTATCCAACACTTTTTTCTTGACATTCTTCTCATTCAAGGGAATCACTCTAGATTTAGATGGATCAGTCACCTCATGAATAAGTTCTATGGTGATGTCTATGGCTCTATCATCTAACCAAAATTTCCAATTGTGAATTTTGCTCAAAATTATCTTTGTCCATTCATCATTTTGAAATTCATAGTGAAGTGTGTACTTGATAATATTAATCTCATTCAAATATTCAAACCCTTGCTTGAATGAAATTTCCTATTTATAGATCCTATTGTATTCCATGATTAAACTACCATCTCCTATGGTCTCAAACTTACATTTCAAACAACTTCTTAGGTCTTCCAAATGCAAAACTCCATCTGGAACGGATGACAAAGCTAGACTAGGGTCTTCTTCCAAAGGTTCTACTAGTTCCTTTTTCATTTTAGGTTTGAGTGAATCCTTGATGTGGTGAAAAAGTGATGTATCCATGATTCTTATAAAAAACATAACTTCTTGATAGTGATTACTTAGCAAAACACCTCAGAATCTTGATTTACAGATTTGCGTAGATCTGGCAATAACTCTATCTCCAAATCTTGCAAACAGCTCTTAATCTCCACTGACTAGCTCTCCTTATCACTTATAATCACTTGAATGATTATCACTATTGTTTATGCTCACATTTCTCCTTGTAGATTTTCTAGGATTAGTGTTTGTCATGTTGTTCATTCTACAAAATCTTGCTGCATGACCAAATTTGTTGCATATCTAACAAACTACTCCATTGTTTCCATATCTTGGTCCTGTCTGACTGATTTGTGCTCTGCAATTTCTAGCAATATGTCCAATCTTGTTGCATCTATAATAGACAACTCCATTCCTTTTGTTCATGTCTCCTATAGGTCTCTTATCTGCATGGTTAGTATCCCTAAACATTTTACTACTATTATTATCATTAGATCTAGGTTTTTTACAATCAATAGCTCTATGTCCATAACCATGACAATTATAATAATAACCAGAGATAGGTTTGAATTGCTTACCTATACAATCTCTTTTCATATGTCCAAAAAAATTGCATGTAAGACATCTACTTTTGAATTCTCTTCGCATATCTTTAGGTGGTTCATCTTCTTTAGGTAGATTAGGTATATCTTCTGATTTGTTAGCTTCATCAGAATTATTATCATTTTTTCTCTCAGAGTGTTTTGGATATGGTTCTTTACATTTCTCAATCTTCTTAGGAAACTTATCTTCAAGATATCCAAGACCGGTTTTATCATAGGATGGTTTTTGATAAGACATTTGTTCATCAATCTTTTCACTAATGGAATATAGTTTCTCAAGATGTTGTTTAGATTGAGTCAATTATCCTTTCATAATTGTAATGTACTTCTCAAGTTTAGCATACTAAAAATTTGTTTTCTCAAGTTCAGATGTCACTTTACCAAGTTTAGACTTCAGATCTTCATTGTTAGATTTGAGATTTGATTCATCTTTACTGTTTTCATCTTTCAAACTTAACTTCAGATCTACAATCTTTAACTCATGTTTAAGGATCTCATTTTCTTTCTTTAGCCTTGAAACTTCCTCACAATCCTTGACACGAATTGTAGGTTCTTTCTTGGACTTTAGATCTTCCATATTTTCTTTTAGTTTCTCAATTTAGTTTTTTGCATCTTCATATTTCTCTTTCAGAGTCTCTTTCTTCAGTAAGAATATCAATATGTTCAAGAGCTTCTTCAAGATTTTTCTGCAGCTGATTCATATCCGTAGAGATCTTACTCAAGCTATTAGGCTTTCTCTGAATAAATTTGTTTTGAGTAACTAAGCTTTGATACCAATTGTTAGAAATAGGAAATACTGAGAGGGGGGGGGGGGGGGGGGGGTGAATCAGTATTTTACAAACTTTTACTTTTGCCCAATTATGGAAATAACAAATTAACTTGTATCTTGCAAAAAAAATTAAACTAAGCAAACTGAATAACAAGCATAGCAATAAAGTAAATGAACTCATAACACCATGTTTGTTCTTGAGGAAACCTTGACCGAGGGAAAATCCTGGTGGGGGTGATACCCACGACTGATCCACTAATCAAAAGTATCTAGTTAAGGATATTGACCTTGTTAGGAGTCAATTACATACATATTGATGAGTCAAGTTTATAGGGTGTTTTGTTTATGATTTTCTAAGTTCAAACATGAATAGCTTGTGGTTTTTCATAAAAATTATACAGTCTTTTATGTTTATAAGCTTTAGCCATATGTATATTTGATACTTATGAAACTTAAGGACAAAACTGAATACATATCTATATTAATGAATGTTATGATAAAATCTAGTATTTTTCTTCTCTAGCTTTAATGGGTAGACCTCCTGCAGCCGTGTGACAAGGCTACGTTAAAATAGGAAAACTTATTATAATCTCTGCCTTGGATTTGTGTTGTGGATTCTATTATGTTAACCTTTTGCAGGAGAAGAATAAGTCAGCAAGGAGCGCAGACTCAAGGATGAGTGGGTCTTTTAAGGTGGATAACTATTTCAGAGTTTATCATAGCTCCACTCCTTCCATAACTTTGTGGTTGCTGATTTAGTCTAAGTCAATCTAGTTACCAAGCATTCCTATATTCCTGAAGCACTAAATATGGCTTATCTTCTTGCATAAATGATGCTGTCATTCATGTAATTGAAGTTGTTATGCTATGTAATGAAGGACCTAGTTTGTAGGAGTTCTATTTTTCTTAGTTGTTTTTAAATAAGCCAGAACTTATGATTCCAAGCTAGCTAGACATTTTGAGGAATTTGTACTGTAATCTAGTAATAGAGTAAAATACTTTGATATTCTATATTGTATCTATGTTTTGTTGAATGAATATATGCTAGTTTTTCATTTCAATCTTTGAGTTATAATTCATTCATACTTCTGTGTGGGCCCACACGGGAGTGAATTCCCTGTTCATGCTTAAGTAGGATTCAGTTAAGTTTCTTTGAAGTTGTTAAGTATTGTTGCTCCTATAGCCACTAGTAGCAGAACCATTGATTATTTCCTGTAGCATAGGTTTACTTCTGAAGCATTATCTATTTACTATTACATTTTTCCTTCAAGATGAGAGTTAATCTATAGTTTTAGTTTCTAGTATAAATCTCCTGTAGCAATAGCTTTTACTTTAGTAGTGATGACTATTGAGAAGAAATAAAGCATAAACTTTGCAGCCATCATCTCAAGTTCACGTTCCCAGATTGATACATTAAATGAAGTCTAGCATGATGTTCTAAGTAGATACATGCTGATTTTTAGTAATGAATCACTGTTTAAGGATGTCCAATCCTTAAGTTACTAGGATATTATTCTAACCAATCATTTTTGGCACCACTGCCGAGGATGGTGTCAATTTAATTCGACCCAGAAGTCATTAAGTTGGTTTGCATTCTGCATAAATTTTGCATGCATAGGTGTAGGGACCATCTTGGGAGATTCCTACCTAATCTTAATCAGGAAGAACCATTTGAGGTTTTCAATCCAATACTTGAGGAATCCCAATTAGAAATTCTGTAGGAAGAAGAACCGTTCAAGAACATATTTTCTGATGCCTATCTCCAATTTCCCTCACCACCGTCATCTGAAGAATCTTACCATCTAAATGCTCTTTTTGTTGACCCAGAATATCTAGACAACGTAATGGCTCATCCTACCTTCCCTTTTCCTATTCCTACTCAGCAAGGTAACCAAAATATGAATAATATTCCTACAATTGCACTTCCTAAATTCTATGGACTCATCACAGAAGATCTAGAGACTTTCCTCTTTGAGTTTGATGTCCTCTGCCA
The DNA here is from genome assembly GCA_027943335.1 of Chamaecyparis obtusa. Taxonomy (NCBI): domain Eukaryota; kingdom Viridiplantae; phylum Streptophyta; class Pinopsida; order Cupressales; family Cupressaceae; genus Chamaecyparis; species Chamaecyparis obtusa. Next base: position 3,036,300 of record BSBK01000484.1, read on the forward strand.
AAGCTATAACTACACCATTGATGGCCATAAGCTCAAATTGTTTCCTTCCACCTTAAAAGAGGTTTCTCTAAGATGGTTTATGAGTTTGGGTGCTGATGTTGTAGTAGATTGGAATGCAATGTGTACCCTATTTCTTGAAAAGTATAAAGATTATTGCAAAGGAGGAGACCTAAAGGGAGATGACATATTTAAAATGTCACAGAAAGAAGATGAAACTTTGGAAGACTATGTCTCCAGGTTTATGTTCAGCCTGCAGTGTAACACACAACATGAGCTGAATGAAGAATCTCAAAAGCATTTTTTTTTAAGAGGTGTGAATGATGGGAGCATAGAGGCCCTTAACCTTATGGTAGGGGGAGACATTACATAGAAGAATTAGGATGACATAAAGAGTATATGTCTAAACTATTCTAGAGCTACTGTCAAGAAAGGAAGAGGCTTGAGAGCCTTGCCTCACAAGTCCAATGGTGCAGGGGTTTCCAAAATGGAGCTATCCAATCTATTGTTAGATTTTAATCACTACTCAGTTGGACACAATGCAAACAAGGAGAAAGAAAGATGAAGCTGATGCAATGTTAGCAGAGTACTATCCACACTATAGGGAGAAGAAAAAGAATTGTCAGTGTAAGTCTGTTGCAAGCTTGGAGTCCCAACCAATGCTTACTAAGTTCAAAGCCATTGATTAGAATGGAGAGGTGCTCTACATTTCCTAGAAAAGGCCATGGGCTCAGAGACCAGGTATTCCCCAAGATCCTCTTCAAAATTTTAATAATAATGCATGACAAAATCAACAACATAGTGGATTTAGTGGGTATAGTAGTTGGTAGCAGCCTCATAAAGGTTGGCAACAACCTCAACAAGGCTGGAAACAACATCAACCTAGTTGGCAGTAGCCTTAGCAAGGTTGGAAACAACCTCAACAAGGCTGGTAGCATCATCAGCCAAGATGGCAGCAATCTCAACAGGGTTGGTCACAACCCCAACAACCCTGGAAATAGCCCCAGCAGGGGTGGCAACAACCACACAATTAGATGAACCAATCAAACCAACAAGCTTTGATGCCACTACCTCAACAGTAGGCTTTGATGCCTCCTCTTGCAGCCAGTACTACTTCCCCTAAATAGACTCAATTGCCTTCTTAGCTTACTCCTAATCCCAACAATGCTAAACCAACAATGCAATAGTAGAGCTATGCAATTTCCTTGAATAATATCCACTTAAGATCTGGCACAACTCTTCCTCCCCCACAATAGCCTATCATTACTGAAGTTGAGGATGCCTCGACAGAACCAACTGAAGTACCAGTCCAACCTACTGTTCCTGCTGCTCCTACAACACAAGAACCACCATTTCCTCATAGGTTGGAAGAACAAGTTAAGCCAGTGGAAAATCAAGCGGTGTTGGATTTGCTTGCCCAACTAAAGAAAATGATAGTAAAGATTCCCCTATTAGATGCCATAAAAGAAGTACCTGCATATACTAAAGCCATCAAGGAAGCTTGTATTAAGCAGCCTGGGAGAAAGAAAAAGGATCCTAAAACCATTCATGTCCTAGGCCAGTTATCTGATCTAATGTTGGAAAAATTGATAGTTCCCAAGTATTTTGATCCTGGTAGCCCTGTGGTTACTGTAGCTATTCAAGGAATGCAAGTGCAAAACACTCTAGTTGACTTAGGTGCATCCATAAATGTCATGAACAAGGTAGTAATGTCTCAGTTGCATATCATCAATCTTAGGGAAACCCCAACCATCCTTCACCTTGCTGATAGTTCCACCATTCCACCTGATGGGATGGTAGAGGATGTAATAGTCACCTTGAATTCTTGGGAATATCTAGTTGACTTTGTTGTCCTTTCTCTAAAGGCTAACATGGGAGGATATCCAATAATTCTAGGCAAGCCTTGGCTGGCTATTGCAGATGCCTATATAGCTTTTCGGTTAGGAAAAATGACTATATCTAATGGAGTCAACACTAAAAATATGACTATGTATTCCCCAGCTCAACCTTTGTTGTAAGATGATCAAATAATATGGCCAGATTTGGATGATACTAAACCTAAGGTCAATTCCATTTGTTAGTTAATGATGATATCCAGGGAACCTTTTGTAGCTTCTAGGGAAGAAGATGAAATCATTTCCTCCATTATTCTGAATGAGTATGGAATGCAATCCCAAGTGTGTTCCCAAGAGAATTGTGTTCTTAACACTTTGTTACCACCTATTGATGCTCTACAGTATTCAAAAACTTCCAAATTTCTTCATACATTACTACCTCATGAAATGGAGTCTTCCCCAATTGCTCAACTATCCATGATAGAAAAGGTCACTAAGCTAGAGGTCAACTCCGGAAGGGAGTTAAATGTAAACATTGCTTTGACTTCCTCTCAGTAAATAGATGTCCTGCAGCTTCTAAAAGAACATCAATTAGCCTTTGCTTGGGATTATACTAACATGAAATACCTAGACCCTAAGCTTTGCACTCACAAAATTTATATCAACCCTAAATTCAGACCTGTTCACCAACCTCAATGAAGGGTTAACCCAACTCTAAGGGATATAGTAAAGGATGAGCTATAGAAGTTGTTAAATGTTGGCTTCATCTATCCCATTTCTAATAGTCAGTGGGTATACCCTCTTATTATAGTGCCTAAAAAAGGAGGGAAGTGGAGAATTTGTGTTGACTATAGAGAGCTTAACATGACCACTAAGAATGACCACTTTCCCTTACCATTCATAGATCAAGTGCTTGATAACGTAGTTGGAAAGACATACTTCTCTTTTCTGGATGGATTTAGTGGTTATAATTAGATTCAAATAGCCCCTAAAGACTAGGAGAAGACAACATTCACCTGCCCATGGGGCACATTTTCCTATTCAGTGCTACCTTTTGGGTTGTGTAATGCCCCTGCTACCTTCCAACAAGTTGTGATAAGTATATTCTCAGATATCTCTACTGATTGCATGGAGATTTACATGGACGACTTTACCACCTATGGGCATACTTTTGATGAGGCCAAGGAAAATTTGGAGAAATTTCTTTAGAGATGTTGTGATTATAACCTCTCTCTCAATAGTGAAAAGTGCTTCATGATGATGGAAGAAGGGGTTGTCTTAGGACATTTCATATCTTCAAAAGGTATTTAAGTGGACCCTACTAAGATTGAGGTGATTAGCACATTACCTACTCCAGCAAAACAAAAAGATGTGTGAAGTATTCTTGGGCATGCCAGGTACTATAGAAGGTTTATAAAGGATTTCAGTTAGCTTGTAGCACCATTGTATAACTTGCTCAAGAAGGATGCTAAATTTGTTTGGGATTTTGCATGTGCAAAGTCTTTCCTGCAGCTTAAAGAAGTTCTCACTACAACACCAGTGTTGAGAGGACCTAATTGGGGCTTGTCTTTTCACATTCATACTGATGCCTCAGACTATGCTATTGGAGCTATACTTGGCCAGAAGGTGGACTCAGTTGAGCATGCCATTTACTTTATCAATAAAAATTTGCAAGATGCTAAGTTTAATTACACTATCACTGAAAAAGAACTTCTTGCAGTCATTTATGCCCTGAATAAATTCAGACACTACATTAATGGATATGAGATCTATGTGCATACTAACCATTCTGCTATTAAGTATCTCATGAACAAGCCTGTAATCTTTAGAAGATTGGCTCACTGGCTTCTGCTTATGCAAGAGTTTGATATTACCATAATAGATAAACCTGGTAAAACTAATGTGGTGGCTGATTTTCTTTCTAGGTTTCATGTACCTAATGATCCTATAGCCATTGATGATAGTTTTCCTGATGAACATCTTTTCTTGCTAACTGCACACAATCCTTGGTATGTCGATATTGCCAATTATCTCACAACTAGTAAGACACCAGCTCATTTCTCTGCTCAAGAAAGACGGTTGTTAACTGCAAAGAATTTTAATTATTCATTGATTTCTAGATTCATGTTTTACATTGGTCTTGACCAAGTAACTAGAAGATGCATTAGAGAGGATGAAACTTATGATATCCTCAAGGCATGTCATGATGAACCTTGCAGTGGACATTTTGCTACCAAAAGAACAACATTGAAGATCTTGACTACAGGTTACTATTGGTCCAGTTTACATAAGGATGCTACTCAGTACACTAAAAAGTGTGACAAATTCCATCACATGGGATTCCCCACAAAGATAGATGAAATGCCCCTACAGCCACAAGTAATTGTTGCACCATTTGATAAATGGGGGATTGAATTTGTTAGTCCTATCGAGCCATCCTCACAAGGTAAATCCTATATCATTGTCTGCACTGACTATGTTACAAAGAAGGCCGAGGCTAAACCTATGAAGCACCCTTAGTATAAAAATGTTGCAAAGTTCCTTTATGAATTCATCTTCACAAGATTCAGGGTACCAAGAGAGATATAGTCAGATCAAGGACCTCAGTTTACTTCTAATTTGATTGCTGCTCTGATGGAGGAGTACAACATTAGGCATGGTAAATCTTCACCCTATCAGCCCCAAGCTAATGGGTAGGTTGAAGTTACCAATTGGGAGTTGGAGTCTATTCTAACTAAAATTGTAGCCATCCATAAGAAAGATTGGGCTATCCGACTTCCTGAAGCACTTTGGGCATACCAAACTACATGGAAGTCTACAACTAGTTTCACACCATTTGAGCTTGTCTATGGTCACTCTATAGTCATGCCTATTGAATTCAAACATAGGACACTTAGGACATCTCTTGATCTTGGGATGGATCTTATTGTAGCACATCAAGATAGGATTCTGAATTTGAATGGTCTTGATGAGTGACAAAAATCTACCTTGCATAACACCGAATTGATCCAACATCAACGCAAGCAATGAGATGAAAAGTTTGTTAAGAAAAAAGTTTTTTCTGTTGGTGACTGGGCACTCCTCTATGACTCTAGGTATCAACATAATCCTATAAAATTCCAAACTAGATGGTTAGGCCCATATGAAATTATTTTAGTCTTTCCAAATGGAGTGGTCCAGCTCTCCACAGTGGATCTAGTATGGTTGAAATTGTAGGTCAATGGTTACAGGTTAAAACTATATCACAAACCCCAAAGTAAGGAAGACTTCCTATAGCAATTCTCTTCTGCTATTGGTGATGCAGTTCCTATAGCATCTCCTAATGAGATTTTTGCTCATTTGCCTTCCTCACTCTAGAAGTTCTTGTCACTTTTCATAATAAACACTTTCTTCAAGAAAGTTGCTTCTCCATAATAAAATTTCCACTTTATTTCTAGTCTATCATCCATCCACCTTATATTTTCTTTCATTCATTGATCATAACAACTAACACCTCAAAAGCACTTCAGGTTAGCACACATTTCAACGTATGCAACTTTAATTTGTTTTCCTCTTAATTTTATCATATGCGTTGTCATAACTACAAGTGAGGGCCCACTTGCCACATTTTAGCTAGGGGGGAAGTTATATTAGTTTTTTTGTCATTATGTTTATGCAATATTTATATTTATTCCTTTCTCCTATCGTACTTGTATTTTTCTGCCATGATTAGACATTTTTGAAAATCATTGTTGTGTGTTATTTTTTGCACATATAAAACTAATGTGGCAAGTTATGTTGAGTACGAGTTTTGCTGAGAGTACTTATGAGTAATTATGAAACGATAATATGGTGATTTGCATTTATATTACTCATAAGCTCATTTCTCAAGTTGCATTACTAGAAATTTCCAAATTTGAACTCATCTCACAACCTACCTTTTTAAGCTTTCTTGTTCAAAATCTTGGTTGTCTATTATTATCTCCTACAACTCTGTTTTGGGTATCCTAGAAACTAGACAATGGGAGGAGACCTCATTCGAAGAAAGCCTACTATGCATAATGTGTTGCTAGAAGACCAAAATTGTAGGCCATATTTTTAGGAAAGAGGATGCATGGATTATGTTTAGAAGCTAAATAGCTGAGATGACGAGGTTGCACTTCAGTTTCTTAACTCCTTAAAGGATGGAGTGGTTACAGTTAAAGGAATGAAGGTGCCATTTTCTTAGTTAGTTTTGGCAGAGGTCATGGGATTACCGCTGGAGGGTGAGGAATTTGTAGAGAATCTTGACCCAACTACTGCCAGAGCTCAGTTCACTCTACATCCAGACTCGTGGCTTGAAGTTGATAGGAAATAAGGTACATTTCAACTATCTCTTCTTGAGCCGTTTAGACAATGTGCGGTTTATATCATTAGGTATTTCACCTGTGAAGGGTGACACTCATTCCTGCATGCTCTTCACTTTAAATTCTTGAGCTATTTAAGACATGATAATAGGCCTATCAATGTCCCTAGTTTTGTGTTTGGCATTTTGTCAAAATAGGCCATTCTAGTTCAAGAGGGTAAACAAAATTCTATCTCTCACTACTGTTTAATCAAGCTGATAGTGGAAAAATCCTTAAGGGAGAAGTAAGATATTTCTTGGGAGGAATTTCTACTGGAGGGGTTTAAGGAGCCTACCCTAGAACCAATTGGGCATAGAGTGGGATAGAGGGTTAAAACTGCTAAAGGGGTTAGGAAATTTTTTATTGAAATTGGACAATGTTCTTCATCCAAAAAGAAATCTAGGGTTAGGACCCCTAATTCCCCTAATTCTAATAATTCCTCTACTTCAAGATCTACTCATGAAGAGGAATTGGAGACTCCTACAGAAAAGGCTAAAGTTGCTCCTGCAGTAGAAATAGTTTCCCCAAAGGATAAGAAAAAGAAAATTAACCCTAGTAGTAGTTGGAAGGCTAAGGCATCTCTTACAGCCATGAGAACTTCTAGAAAAAGGAAAGCTCTAGAAAAGAAGGAGGAAACTCCATTAAGGAAAAGTGCTAGGAGAAGGTCAAAAACAACTAACAAGATTCTAGTTAATGAGCCAAATGTAACCCAACATTTTGAGTAGAAGGAAGAAGAAAATGAAAACATTCAGCAAGAAGCTAAATTATAGCCTGAAACTTCATAACAGGAAGAACAATGGACTGAGATTATGGAACAAGAAACATTTGAGGAATTTCTTGATGTTAAAATAGAGCAAGTTCCTGATAAGCTAGTAAATGCAGAAGTCATCATAGTCGGAGATGAGTCCAGCTCGGAAGAGAAAGCTTATGTGTTTTGAAGGAGAGGATCAACCTTTGGGAATCTTTACGAAGATGATTCAGGAAGTGATGACTTTGATAATTACATCAAGGAAGTAGATGAAATAGTGTTCTCTCCTATAGTAGAATCTCCTACAATAGGAAGGGATCCCTATGAAGAAAATCCAGATATTGATATAGACCTTGTCAATAAGGTAGTAGAGCAAATTTTGAATGAAGGGTTAGATACATTAGCTTTAGTGGCTCAACAATTCTCTAACATTGAGAGGGCTATGATTATGTGGATAGATCCTTTGGAGAGGACAAGTGCTAGCAATGGTAAGTCATTTGTCCCTCAAGTAGCAGACAATTCTTGCCATAGTTCAATAACAGATCAATCTAGTTCAACATCTTTGCTATATGTTATCTGCCAATTGTATAAACAATTAAATTCTAAGAGAGAGCAGTGGAAATAGCAATAGAAAGAACTCAATAGGGTAATAGACCATCATTATTAGGAAACACTTGTTCAGGAGGAAAAGATATAACAATTAAGTGTGAAATTACATCTTTAATTCCTGACCTAATGGGTTGTAGATCCACATCACTTGTCTATGCCTTGTTTCTTAAAGAACAACTATTAAACTATCAAATGACCTATATTATGCAAGATAGGTCTTCTTCATTACAAGAGCCTATCTAGTTTTCTCAAGCCTTCCATAACTCTCTTGCAGCCATCCAAAATCTATTATGTGAATTTTATCTCCATAACCTAGTAGTCCCTGATGACGGAGTTTGGAATCCCTTGCTTTATGTTGGGGATATTCAACTCAGAGCCCTCATGTCCTGGGTCTAGAATGAAATTAGTCGGGACACTCAAGCTAAAGTGTATAGAGATTTGGAGTCAGAAATTCCCCTGTTTCTAAGGCCTGAAGCCAAAGATCCTCGAACTTACAATTATAATTGGTTAAGGATAGCCCCCTCAGACTCAGGTAGCAAGATCATCTATCCAATGAGAAATGAAGCATTTAATGCATATGAATAGATGATAGATTCTGAACTACCTGAGTCTAGAAATGCCATTCAGTGGCTTTGGAATAGTTTATCTAGGGAGATGAGAAATAGAGAACCTCATTCACCTCTTAATTTTTCTATGGCAACCTAATGCGCTCCTTGGTACATTTCCATGGGAAGAGAGACAAAAAGTTTCTGGTTTCCACTAACCTTTCAGCCTCCATTATTGATGTCTCTTTTACTTGCAAACTTAGAAAATTTGGACAGTTTTGATATGTAGAGGGAAAAGGACAAGTGGAAGAAACACAGGGAAACAAAGGGATTCTATTGGAGTCTTGTAGAGGGAGGTACTAGACAGAGAATAGCTGCTGACTATAGATTGATAGGAAGGTTGAAGAATTTATTTGCTGTGGGACCAGCAAATAGCTAAGTTGGGGGGAATGATTAGTCAAGTTTATAGGGTGTTTTGTTTATGATTTTCTAAGTTCAAACTTGAATATCTTGTGGTTTTTCATAAACATTATATAGTCTTTTATGTTTATAAGCTTTAGCCATATGTATATTTGATACTTATGAAACTTAAGGACAAAATTGCATACATATCTAGATTAATGAATGTTATGATAAAATCTAGTATTTTTCTTCTCTAGTTTTAATGGGTAGTGGGTCTTTTAAGGCAGATAACTCTTTTAGAGTTCATCATAGCTCCACTCCTTCCATAACTTTGCGGTTGCTGATTCAGTCCAAGTCAATCTAGTTACCAAGCATTCCTATATTCCTGAAGCACTAAATATGGCTTATCTTCTTGCATAAATGATGCTGTCATTCCTCTAACTGAAGTTGTTATGCTATGTAATGAAGGACCTAGTTTGTAGGAGTTCTATTTTTCTTAGTTGTTTTTAAATAAGCTAGAACTTATGATTCCAGGCTAGTTAGATGTTTTGAGGAATTCGTATTGTAATCAAGCAATAGAGTAAAATACTTTAATATTCTATATTGTATCTATGTTTTGTTGAATGAATATATGACATTTTTACATTTAATTCTCTGAGTTATAATTCATTCATACTTTTGTGGGGGCCCACACAGGAGGTGAATTCCCTGTGCATGCTTAAGTAGGATTCAGTTAAGTTTCTTTGAAGTTGTTAAGTACTGTTGCTCTTGTAGCCACTGGTAGTAGAACCATTGACTGTTTCCTGTAGCATAGGTTTACTTCTAAAGCATTATCTATTTACTATTACATTTTTCCTTCAAGATGAGAGTTAATCTGTAGTTTTAGTTTCTAGTATAAATCTCCTATAGCAATAGCTTTTACTTTAGGAGTGATGACTATTGAGAAGAGCTAAAGCATAAACTTTGCAACCATCATCTCAAGTTCACGTTCTCAGATTGATACATTTAATGAAGTCTAATATGATTTTCTAAGTAGATACATGATGATTTTTAGTAATGAATCATTGTTTAAGGATGTCCAATCCTTAAGTTACTAGGATATTATTCTAACCAGTCACATATAGTGTCTCTATCCTTGTTAAAGGACTAGGCCTTGTTAGAAGCCTCAACCCTATTAGGAGTTGGTATTACAAAATAGAATGCTTGCAAGATGAGCTCACTACCCAAACATGCAATCTATAATGATATCTTCAAATACAAAGGTAAAGTACATAACCTTTTACTGCTACCGAATAGCTTTCCTATTCTGATTTAGCTTTCTAGGCTTTTCACTTTCATAAATAGAGTTTTCTTTCTTTCTTTCTTACAATATACAACTTTGCATTATATCACATTACATTACTACTACTTCACATTACACATTTCTTACATATATACAAGTTATTATAATTAATAACTTCCAGTTAGCTTACAATACATAAACTCTCTTAAAAATATAAAAATAGTTCATGCCGCCTAAGGGTTAACATCTAGGATGTCATCCCTACATGGTTAAGTCATTATTTTGATAAAAATAATAATCCCTTAAATTAATATTCACATTCTGTCTTCTTGCTCTATTCAGGTCAGCTTCAACACTGTCTCTGTAATTCTCTAATATATTCTTCTATACATGCTGTACAGACTTGTGCTTTCATATGTGAATTTGATATACATAGAATTATCCATGTTCAAGTGTGCATGCCCTGAACCTACTTCTGTGAACATTTCTAATCAAAACTATCTCCAATTAGGCTGGTAAACACTGCTATACTTAGACAATTTTAACTTGCACTAATACAAAACTGCTTCTTCTATTATGCGATCATCATAGAAAGTATATGTTGCCATAATGACAAAAATATGATATTCTACTTATCCAAATTGCCAACATTAAATATCTAGAAACCTTGATCCTTTCTTCTTCTATCACCTTGGATCTTAGGCATAACTTTTGGAACTCTTCAATGTAGATGTTAACATCATTCTCCTTTTGTCAAGGACTTTTCCTCCTTTTATATGGCTGGATTTCATAATCCTCTAGCATGTAGTCTTCCATAACCTTGGCCACCATTCCTCTCCATGTGGTGATGGAGCTTTTTCTCTCTTTCTCCCTCTCTGATTGGACAAACTTCCAACATACGAGAGCAGAGCCTCTAACTCTTGACTTGGCTACTCTCACCTTTTGAGCTTCACTAATTCCATCACATTCAAAGTGATTCTCCATGCCCTCAATCCAATTAATGACTGAGTCAGGTTCCATTTTTCCACTAAATAGTGGTACACCCTCTAGTGCTTTGCTACTTAATGCCTTCAAGGCTTTTAGGAAAGGTTCTTGCTCCACTACTGGATCTAGTTCAGGTACTTCATCTTCCATTGATGTATCCTTCCCTTCCTTCTCATATATCCTCTCATTTACCTCATCTGTTCTATCTTCTACTGCTTCCAACTTCTTAGTTAGTTGGTCTAATATTTCCCTCAACTAACTATTTTCTTCTTCTGGGTCTTCTACCTTCTTGGACAATTCTGTATTAGTCACTATCCTAGAAGATCCACTAGAATCATGCTCTAACATGTACCAAATTTGGCATTTGGTCCAAATTTGACTTAAATAGGCCGAGGTTAGTATTAGGTTGTCATTAGGGAAATCTTAGGTCATTTTAGGGTGTTTGGACAGAGTTGTCTAAGTAACTTTTTGCAAAATTTTTACAACTTTTACATTTTTGAAAACCAATGACTTTGGATAAGTCCTAGATTGACCTAGACCCCAAGGTAGGTCCTAACATGACCCCTAACACACCCTAGACCCAATGAAATCATGATGAAAACAACAAAAATCAAATAACCAAATATGAGAATTTAACACTTAAGCCTCCAAGATGCAATGACCTAAGACTAAGGACCTATATTTAGACCTTTCATCCGTATTGGAAACACACTATGGTCAACATGAACTTATTGTTTATAGTTGAAAATGGACCTCTAATCCACCCATAGAAACAACATAGTCATTTCTCAATCATTGTATGTGAAAATGAACATGAATTGTCCAATTCACACACTCAATCAAATCGACCAGTTGCCTCCTATTTAGATGGGGTGTTTGAATTGGACAATTCATGTTCATTTTCACATACAATGATTGATAAATGAATATGTTGTGTCTATGGCTGGATTCAAGGTCCACATTTAGCTATATACATTTTGGCACCCACCGTGGGGTAGAAAAATTGATTTCTGGCCTCATCAATCTTGAACATTTTTTGAAAATTTTGCACTTTGCCGTATGTCCGTACTTCACTATGTATGGAATCTCATGCAAGATTTTTGAGCGTGCCACATGAAGTTTTTCTTTCATTATAATTCTCTCACATGAAAAAGCACTTTCTCACACTAGACCCTACACTTTCTCGCACGCAATGCTACACTTGTGCGAATCCTGCCATTAGTTTTTAAAAATTTTTAGTTTCTGTGTCTTTCTGTTGTAGATTTCTAACATTTTCTTTTTGCTATTGATTTTCATATCTCTTATTTCTATTACAGCATAACAGTGGGCTACAAAATGCTTATCAAAGACACATAAAATCACTAATAGTTTTCTTGTAGGACGATTGTCGAAGACACTAAAAAACACTTTGCTTGTTTATTGCTTTCATCACATAGTATAACTAGGGCCTTGTTAAAATTTCTTAAGGATCTTGATAGTGGGATAGGGTAATAGGCTTTTCATTACATTGAAGTGATGCCCATGGATGAATATGAGACCTATATCTTTCTAGCATGATAGATACTTGGAGAAGCAAGGAAAGGTAGTGAATCTTTGGCACGTCTACTTGTTAGGGGATTATGCTCTTCTCTCTTTGAGAGAACCAGAAACCCAAAAGCTTGTGGATCAGTTAAGGAGGAACTATCTCGGTGATGAATATGTCTTGTGTGTTTGGGTAAGGTGAAGAGGTAGAGAAGTATGCTCTTCTCTCTTTGAGAGAATCATAAAATTTGACCCTAAAATTTGAGCCAAGTTGTGTCACGTTTAGAGGGCCCGCCGGAAGTTGAACCTCTGGGAATGACCCAAGTGAGTACACACCTATTGCCAATGATTCCACCTCACTATAATAAAGAAATATTTGTTGAGTCTAAAGACTCCAAGCCATGTTAACTTCTTTCTCATGATTTTGACTATGATCTTGAGAAAGCTCCATCTGTTGTACTGAGCGGCACCACTCCTAGCCCTGCTTGTGGGGGTGTATGACTTTTAGGTGTCAGTGTGGCTGTGAGGCCCTAGCCTTGTATCAGGGGCACTAAAGGTTAGTGTGAATGGAAGCCCACTAAAAACTTTCTTAGTTAGTTGCCTACTCGGATCACCTTCGAAAGGAGACATAATCTTTGCACAGGGAGGCGGAAGAATCTCTCTCGTAGATTCTCACCATAGGCATGGACCTAGATGTTTGAAGGTGGTATATGACATTGGCCCCTACTTCAAGGGTAACCTTTGAACATATATTATTGAGTCCTTGGAAACACCAAAAATATGGGCACCCTCTAAGGGGTGACAAGACTGTGTGAGGTGAATGCATGCACATAAGTTGTGAGGCACAAATTTTGTTTTCTCTACCATTTTTTTTGTAGGGATACCTAAGTGTTTGTTCTGAGTCTTAAACTATCCATCATGATTAAACAAAGAATCCCATGATTCTACCAAGTTGCTTTGTCCATGGTTGAACTGTTTGTGACTACTTCTTGCATCACTATTTCTTGATCTAAAACTTCATTCTTGTAAACGATTGCTTGAAACATTCAAATTTAGATTGCTGATTCAAACTATCTGAAAACTAAATTTTTGTTAGAGAATAGTTTAGGCTAGGTCTCAAAATCTAACTTTTTACCTTGAAATTTGTGTTGAACTGTCAAACTTTAGTCCTTTCCCATGCGAGATTTTAGAATTTAAACATTTGCTCGTGCGGGCTAGCATTTTATCACATGAAGCCTGGCATTTTCTCATGTGAACCAATAATTTCTCATGCGAACCTGTACCCTAGTTTCCAAAACAACAAGTTATTTCCCGTTGACTAGTCAACTTTTTGCCTAATCTAATTTTTGTCTGAGGTCTATTTGCCTATTTTCGTGTCATCCACTATCTGAAACTGAGTGTCTCGAGCTATGAACCAAATGATTACTACTTAAACTCATATTATCTCCCTATTATTTGTCCTATCTTGTTGTGCTTTTGTAACTTGCGATGTGATAGTCACACCTCGACTATTCTAGCCATTCTCTTGATGATTCGTGTTAGGTACATCTCACATCTTGGCTATTCTAGCCTTGTTCTCCTTTTTTCTATTCCTAGAGACAAGAGTTCTAGCATAATCCTAAGTCCCCTCTCGTTACTTAATCTTCATCTATGACTGTTATGACTAGAAGTGGCAACACTTTCCCCATTTGTGGTACTGGACAAGGTAGAGGTAGATCTTGTAATCAAGAAATAGGTCATCCTGAACCTGTCATGCAATCTAAATATTGTGAGGGACCCTCAAGTTCTTCTTCATTGAATACTTTGAAAGATAGCCCATCACAATCATCACCTCTAGTGTTCCAGGAGTGTTACAATCTGTTGTTTCAAGTGCAACTTGACTTATCATTTCAAGAACAAAACAACTCATTCTTTCAAAACAACTCATTGTTTGATAACTTTGGAAGGCCACTTCCTCAGACTAGTCCTATTATTGAACCTATCGACCCTTTTGATCCTGTTAAAGTGCCAAAAGTTACCTTAGCCATGCCCTTTTGACATCATTCACATCATTTTACTGAGTCTACACACACTGCACAATCCTACATTGACAAGATGGGAGATCCATTTGACTTCCAACTAGGCAAATGTTGCAAAAGTCATGACCAATCTCAAAACAACCAACATCATGGTCAATGTCACAATGACCAACATCATACACAATCTTGAAATGATCAACATTATGATCAATCCAAAAATGATCAGAATCAGCACCAAGCTCAAAACAAAACTCAAGGTGGTCAACAAGCATATCACTATCTCCCTCCTCCCCATGACTAGAGTCAAGATCAAGCCCCAAGCATTTATGAGATTCTTGGTAATGAATATGAGGTAATAATCCAAAATGAAATAGATGCTATGAAAGCCAACAAGAGTCTTATCAAGATGATGGAGATCCTCCTTCTAGAAGAGAAGGAGAAATACTTTCTTGAGTTGGCCAACCAAGGGGCTAAGTTACCCCCAGACTATCAAGTCAAGACACTTGTGGCCAAAGAAGAAGAAACTAAGACCACTAAGTTGCAAAAGATGATATGAGATATGCAAGAATAGATTAGCCAACTTGTGAAGGACAAGGATAAACCCATACAATAGTTCACATTGGAAAGTATTTCTCCTTTCCCCTTCGATAAGAGTTTTCACATGCCACCTTTTCCCAAAGGTGTAGAGCTACCTAAATATGACAAATACTTGGGTACTACTGATCCCCAAGATCACTTGAGAGAGTTTGGCACTCTATCTATGGAATTCATACATGACCAGATGTACCTCATGCATCTCTTTCCTCGTAGCTTGGGTGGACTAGCTATGGTGTGGTTTTCTCGATTACCCATCGGCATTAGGACTTTGATGAGATTACTGATCTATTTCTCCAACATTATTTGCATAATATTCAGCATTCGGTCAACATCTAAGACCTTTGCAATTTGAAACAGTGATAAGGGGAACCTTTCCTAACATTTCTCCAGAGGTGGAGACAACTATGTACAAAATATCCTCGCAAGCTACCAGAGTCTAAGAGGCTTGACATCTTTTTGGACAATCTTGTCCCAGATTTTGAATATCAAGTACAATTAAAAGGTCCCCTAACCTTCGATAGCATGATTAAGAAAGCTGCGCAAATAGAAGCATTTATGATCAAGAAAGGGGAGTTGACTTAGAACAAAGATAATAAAAAAGGGTCTTCCTCCTCAAACAAAGATAAAGGGAATTTTGTCAACAAAAACAGGGATGTTGTGAATGATGGAGTGGCTAACAATGTGACCCCAAAACTTGTGAAATCTATTTTCAATCTTTCCTCTAGTATATAGGCAGCAAAGCTACTGAAAAGGCTACAACAAACACTCAACAACTTTCAAGATTTGCTAAAAAAAACCCTTGGGCCCCTTGACCCAAGTGGGAATTCACTTCCTTAGGAGAACTACTTGATGTGGTTTATAAGATTCTCATGCAAAACTAGATACTCACTCCTTTGTAAAAGCATCTTTATGATCCGTAAATGCAACCTCATTGGTGGCATGATAACACATACTGTGATTATCACCAAAACAATGGTCATAAGACTTCTACTTGTCTCTAGCTACACCATAAGATCCAAGATTTGATAGATAAAGGTGACATTTTTGTGGATGAACACAACAAGAATTTAGATCATCAGCCATTTAAAGATCCCTTCCCTCCTCACAAGAAAGGTGAATCTTCCAAGACTAAGAATACTAATGACAAGGTTAACTACATGTACAGTACTAATGACAATGTCATCAACATGATTGAACCTGTTGAGGTTGAGTATTGCAATGTGATTACTATCAAGGGGAGCGGGGATGATCCTAAGCCTAAGACCCCATTTGTCTTACAAGGCCTAGTGTCTCATTCTTCTGAACCTGAATCATCTCAGGATTGCACCAACGTTGTTACTTGCTCTCGTGTGAAAATCACCATTAAGGGTCCTGACCCTTCTACATCCACTCCAAAGCAATGTGCGAATAAAGCTACTGTTGGCCCTGCCAACAAGAATTCAAAATTGGTCCCCACACCTAGCATAACTAATTATAGCATTCTAGACCAGCTCCAACGTACCAATGCTCAGATCACCATCTTTGAGCTATTGAAGATCTCACCTGCTCATAGGGAGATTCTTGATAAAGCCCTCACCGAGGCAAATGTCCCAAAAGATTTGGATCTAGATTGGTTTCAATCCATGGTGGGTCACTTGACCTCACCCCACTATTTGTCCTTTTTTGAAGAAGATGACCACTCATTGAGCCATCTGCATAATGCTCCTTTGCACATAGAAGTCATGATAGGTCCCAAATTTGTCCGCTGCATCCTCATTGACAATGGTGCTGGCCTTAATATTTGTTCTACTACGCTGCTTACCCTATTAGACTATGATGAAGATTGCATAGATGTCCACAAGAAAATCACTATCAAGGCATATGATGAGGAGGAAAGAAAATCCAAAGGTTTGGTTGTGTTGCTAATCCATGTTGGGCCTGTTTAGAGGGATGTTATATGTTAAGTTCTAGATATTCCTCTTGCCTACAACATACTATTGGGAAGACCATGGATTCATGAGATGCAAGTGGTCCCATCTATGTACCATCAATGTATCAAGTTCCCATTCCATGGTGTAGAGGTGACAGTTCCTTCCAACACAAAATATTCTTGCAACACACTCATGCAATTTGCAGATAGCTTTGTTCCAACTAATAGAGAGTCCACTAAATTCTATGATGCAAAACTCAAAGAAATGGAATAGACTCTGAAGCTTAAAGATATAGGCATGGGAGGGTATCAAATTGAACCTATTTTATCATTAACAACTTTTCCTCCATCTCCATGTTCCTACAAGAGACCCTCTGAGAAGAAAAAACATTCTTCTTGTTCTCCCCAAATAGTCTATGATGGTGCCTTTGTCAAGGCCATGACACCGCTAGAGGATGAAGATGAGGAAAGAGATATTAAAGCTTGGCTTTACAAAGGAAAAGAAACATTTGAACAAATCACTCTAGCTTGTGACTTAGAACAAGAGCCATATAGTGAAGCCTTCAAGATCATGAAGTGCTTTGGTTATAAAGGAATTAGTCCTATAGGAGTGAATGATAATGGATTGCTAGAACCAATTGAAGCCATAGGTTTTAGGACCAAAGACACCATAGGTCTTGGCTTCAAGTAGATCCTATTTCATCTAGGGATTAACAAATTTGTATCAGAACTAGAATGTCACCCAGAACCTGAAGACACTCCTTTGGGTGATAAATCAGAGAACAGCTCTAATGAGGATACTTTTCCATATCCTATTCCTCCATACCTTGCTACATTATTTATAGAACTAGATGATCCTATTATACCTATCCATCTAGTAGAGACTGATAGTGATTCAGATGCCACTGCTTCAGTACATCTACTCATGTATGACCAATGGAGAGAAATGCAAATTGACAATTCTAGTTTTCAGGGTGAACAATACATACCACCCTCTTTCCAAGAGCAGTTTGAACAAGATCAACTTTAGAAAACCATAAATACCACAGGAGATGAAAATGAGTCAGATGGTATAGTTAGTGTTGATGGAATTCCCATATCAAGCATCATTTATTCACATGAGTATGAGTTTGACTCTCTGTCTGATGCCACTTTTGATAAAGATATAGATGTTGTTCATGTGTATGAAAACCTTCTCGAAGTAGGTGAAGGGTCTAGTGTTTGGACGACCGAGTGTGAATCTACTAACACTGACATACCCTCTACTTCCGATGTGAGGTCTCAAGAGGATTCGAACATGCCTTTGGATGTGATTGCTCCAAGTCTCAACTTGCTCATTCACACTTTCAATGACTATACTATGAATGCGCTTGAACCAGCCACTACTCTTTCACTCTGCCATCTCGATCTCATCGACTAGAACTCTCCCTCTCTAGCTAGTGAAGTCCTTATGTTCCAGAATGACTACACTTTGGCCTGTTATCTTAACACTATCAAACCTATAACATTTTCCACCAGTGAAAGAAGTGTTAACATGATCGAAGGTGATATCAAGTATCTTAGTCATCAAATTAAAAGAAAAAAGAATAGGCACTTTGATGGTGAAAACCACATTGTGGCAGTGTCAAAGGTGAAAAAAGTAAAAATAAAAGATGTATCCAAGGGTGAAAACCTCTCTGAGGTGCCCGAGAATGAGATACTTGATACACTTCTGAGTCAATTTCAAGAGAGATCATCAGTGCTCATTGATATAACCCAACCAGTGAATTTGGGCATAGAAGCTGCACTTCAGATTATTCATCTAGCACAGTCACTATTTGTAGAGGAAAGAGAAGATTATTCAATTTTGCGTGGACTTACTTTGATATGCCTAGATTGGATCCCAATATAATCATGCATCATTTGTCCATTGCACCAGGCGTTAAGCCTATCAAACAAAAGCTTTGACAGATGCATCCACATGTGGCACTTTTGGTCAAAGCTGAATTAGAAAAATTTCTCAAGGTTGGTTTCATCAGAGCTATTGACTATGTAGAGTGGATCTCTAATATTGTTCCAATTACAAAACATGATAAATCTATCTTTGTGTGCATAGACTTCAGAGACCTAAATAAAGCATGTCCTAAAGATGATTTTCCCTTACCTAATATTGACATGATAGTGGACATGACAGCTGGCTACCAAATGTACTCTCTAATGGACAACTTTTCTGGTTATAATCAAATAAAAATTGCACCAGAAGACCAAGAAAAGACTACCTTTACATGTGCTTGGGGAACATTTTGTCAGAATGTCATGCCCTTTGTACTAAAAAATGTTGGAGCTACATATCAAAGAGCTGTTACAACCATCTTTCATGACATGATGCATAAAACAATGAAAGATTATGTAGATGACACTTTGGCTAAAATCATGCAATGGAAAACACATCTTGTAGATCTAGGTCCTATACTAGATCGAATGGAACAATTTAGTCTGAGACTCAACCCAAAAAAGTGTGCATTTAGTGTCACTTCTAGAAAATTGTTGGGTTATATCATATCTACTAAAGGCATAGAAGTTGATCTATAAAAGGTTTAAGTTATTATGGACATGCCTCCACCAAAGAACATCGGTAAGATGAGGGGACTTCAAGGCAGACTACAATCTATTCAACGCTTCATTGCACAATTGGTTGATAAGTCACAACCATTCACCAAGACTTTTCATAAAGGTGTGACATATGAATGGAACAAAGAATGTAAGAAAGGATTCCAAAAAATCAAATAATATCTTGCTAATCCACCAATCTTGATGCCTCCTATTCATGGGAAGCCACTCATCCTCTACATTTAAGCTATAGACACATCTTTGGGTGCACTACTAGCTCAAGAGGATCATAATAACAAAGAAAGAGCTATATACTATATCAGTAGAACTCTAGTCTCTTATGAGATGAACTATTTAGTCATTGAAAAAGCTTGTCTAATAGTGGTGTTTGCTTCACAGAAACTATGGCATTGTATGCTGGCTCACACTACAAGACTTATTGCTAAAATTGATCCATTAAAGTACTTACTCAGCAAAGCTACCCTTATGGGTAGATTAGTCAAATGGGTCATGATACTCAATGAGTTTGACATTGAGTATGTAGAGAGGAAAGCTATTAAAGGACAAGCTATTGCAAATCAACTAGCTGAAGCACCTATAATAGATTATCAACCATTGAGCGTTGAGTTTCCTGATGAGTCCATAATGCTTCTTACACATTAGACATAGACTATGTTATTTGATGGTTCATTTACCTAGCAGGGGTCAGTTGCTAGAATATTATTCATTACACCACAAAAACACTCTTTACCAAAAGCTTATAAAATGTTGTTTCCCTACACAAACAACACTGCTTAGTATGAAGTCCTCATCAATGGCATGAAGATAGCTGCTAAATGGTGCATGGATGAACTTAAGGTCTTTGGAGATTCACAATTGGTCATCAATCAAGTTAATGATATCTACCAAACTAAAGATGAAAGACTGGTGCCTTATAAATGAATGGTTGATGATCTAAAGAAGTTCTTTGCACACATTACCTTTTAGTAGATTCCAAGAGTAGTTAATAAAGCAACAGATTCCATGGCTACTCTTTCCTCTCTATTACAAATGCCAAAAAATGATTTTTGACATGAGTTCCTGGTGGAAACATTATGCTACCTAGCCTATAATAATCTTGAATCTGGGATGATCTGTTTAGTCATTGGACATGATTCATCCTGCTACCACCATATTTACTCCTAGCTCTGGGACCAAATTATCCTAGACACGTATACCCATAATGAAAAATTCCACCTAATCTGTAGTGCTTCACATTATGTCATTGTAGCTAACGACTTGTATAGGTGAGGTCTAGATGGTACCCTCCTTAAGTGTCTAGAACTTGACGAGTCCAAACGTGCATTAGTTGGGGTGCATGAAGGCATCTATGGTTCTCATTCGAGCGGTCTGACATTAGCTCACAAACTTATTAGAGATGGTTACTATTAGATAGAAATGGAAATAGAAGCTACATAATATGCCAAATCTTGTAAACAATGTCAGCTCCATGGAAATTTGATCCACGTTCCTACCAAGGAGCTCATTCCATTCATCAGTTTCTGGCTGTTTTAGCAATGGGCCTTTGATTTGGTGGGTCAGATACATCTATCTTATTTAAGAGGACACAAGTTCATTATTACAGCCACAGACTATTTTACTAAGTGGGTTGAGGTAGTGTCTCTCACCATAGCTGATGGAAAATCTATAGCAAGGTTCATACTGAATTACATCATCTGTAGATATGGTGTACCCTCCTCAATAATCACTGACAATGGGGGGTAGTTCAAGAACAAAGATCTAAAGGAGTTATGTACTAAATTCAAAATCATTCAGCATTGGTCTTTGATCTATTATCCCCAGGGTAATGGACAGTTATAAGCTTCTAACAAGACAATTCTCAAGATCTTGCACACAACAGTTTACAAATCTGGTAGAAATTGGCACCTCCAGATTAATCTAGCTTTATGGGCCTACAGAAAAAGCATTTGAACTCCAACAGGGGCCACACCCTTTGCCTTAGTCTACGGCATGGATGCTATTTTTCCAATTGAGCTCAAGATTCCTACATTGCGAGTCTCTCTCAAGAGTCTCATTATTGATGAAGACATTAGAATATCTTGGCTACAAGAGCTTGAGTTACTAGATGAACAACCTCAAGTGGCATTTGATCATCTAAGAGCATACCAGAAAAGGATGTCTAAGAGCTACAATAAGAAAGTCAGACCAAGGGAATTCCAAGTGGGTGATCTTGTCCTTAGAGAGAACCCCAAGAATCAATAACAGATACAAAAAGGAAACTTTGAACCAAACTAGCTTGGTCTGTATGTTATCACTACAACATTTGGGTCTGGTGCTTATCAACTATCTACTACTAAAGGAGAACAACTCAAAGAGCTGATCAACGCTCTACACCTGAAGAGATTCTACAGCTGAGACATTTTTTGTGTGCTCATGTACATACTTATTGATCCTAAAAAAATCCAAAAAATGATATATTGTCAAAAATCCTAAAAATTGCAAAATGTCTTGAAAAAAATGATCATCTTAGTGAAAAACTGGTAAACAGGTGCTTTGATGTATCTATTATCCTGGTGAAAAATTGGTAAAGAGGTGCCTTGACAATACTAAAAAAAATATAAAAATTTGAAAAAATACAAAAAAATTGAAAAGAGCAAAAAAATAAAAAAAATGAAAAATACAAAAAAAAGAAAAAAAAGAGAAAAGTACAAAAAAAATTGAAAAAGAAAAAATGTGCCATTGATGAAAACCTGGTAAACAGGCGTCATAGTAGCAAAAATAGAATCTCTACCAAGATGGTGAAAACCTAGTAAATAGGCGCCTCTTGTTTCCCAATGCTATACCTATTGCAGCACCACTTGGCTCTTTATTTCCTGCTTTAGTTCGTTTCCTGCTTTAGTTTGCTAGCTCATGCACTTGCTTTTAGTTATCTTCGAGATTATGCTCGACTCTACATGGATTGAAAATGATCACAATTATGGGCACCTTCCTGGCCTAGGGGGCATTGTCCTATCATTTTTAGAAGATTTTTTTTGCATTAGTCACCAGTGCTTCTCACTATGTCTACCTATTGATGCCTAGCTACTTTTGAGATCTCTCTCCTTGGGGATCTCACATGTATCAGTTGCCAGTGGTTCTCACCATGCCTGCCTACTGATACCTAGCTCTCATTTGAATCCCCCTCTTTTGAGATCTCTTGTACATTAGTCACTAGTGGTTCTCACTATGTCTGCCTACTAATGTTTCATTCACTCTTAAATGTCTCTCCTTGAGAGTCTTCTTTGTATCGATCACTAGTGGTTCTCACTGCATCTACCTGTTGATACTTGGTTAGCACTCTGATACCTCCTTGAGACTTCTATCTCTTGCGACAATCGCCAGTGGTCCTCATTGTGTCTACCTACTATTGCTATCCTATTGAGACTCTGAATGTTGTATACTTTTGATTCGATATCAATCCACTTAAATTGAAAATTGAAATTGGATTTGTAGCTCCTTGAAGCATGTTGAGCTTTTCCTTCGAGTGCTTGTTTTTTTGCTTTATCATTTCCCCTCGAGTAGATCTAAGATGTCTATCTTGATTGAGAAATGTGAAGACTGGGGGCATGATCTTTTCTTTGCTTTCTATGTGCTAGTTTGGTTCCAATGATCCAATGAATCTATCTAAGAGGGGTATCCACTATAAGAGCCTTCATATTGTGTTGGATGGCCATGTGTACCTTGACTCCTTTCATATGGATACTTTGGTGAGGTTGGTTCTTCTACTTGTCTATTTTGAGTGACTTCTTTATGCTATAAGTGAAATTGCAAACACTCATCCTGCTAAGAGAATGTAAGGGTCACTATGAGCATCCTTTAGCAAAGGAAGGAACTCTCATGTGTCTAGCATGTTTGTATGCAAGCAACATTTAGGTCATTCTAGCAACTATGCTTTGATGCTTATGTTAACTTGCTAAATCAAAAGGAATAGGTGTTCAAGTCATTCTGGATTCTTGTGCCTTAATGCTTACACCTCATTCCAACAAATCTAAGACTAATTTCATATTCATATTCTCATGATTACAATGTCAGTGAGGGTTGTATGGCATCTTGCAAATGTCCGTTGCTAAAAACTCTATGATGATAATAAAATGGGTCCAACAACCAAGTCCTAGGGATTACATCTAGCTTATGCTTGCATTTTCATTCTAGGCTTGCATTAAGATAGTGTTTTGGTGCTCTCTTGATCCCATCTGCCTTGTAGGAATGTCTACTTGCCCAGTCCTCAGCCTCAATACTCTCTTCTACTGCTGTCCAAGCTACTATGCTAGTATCTACTATTGTGTAGGTACGTGCTGCTATTGTTGTCCCTACTACTTCATGTAGGCTGCACTACTTGCTGTGCCCTCTGGCCCATGCCAACAGGATCTGTGAACCTTGGGTATGGGTGAGCCAAGATATGATCTCTGTATGTAGGCGTTATCCCTACATTGGTGACATCTACCATGTAGTCCCATTGGGCTAGTGGTACTTGTGCCTTGATCATGCATCTACCTTGATCCAACCTAGGCTACCAACCCTTCTTTGTCTCATCGAAGAATCAAGTGTAAGTGCAGTACTCCTAGGAGACATCCTGCGGCCTCCCAAACTGCCTTAAGACCCGTGTGAGTAGGAAGCACTCAATAACATAAATGGTGTGTCTGATCAGTGGACATGAGAAAAACATGTGTGGGAGCTTGTGTCGAGCATCATCCCAAACCTTTTTAGCCACCCATGGTCTCCATATGACCACTGCCATGTCATCCAACTGCCCATGCCACAACTTTGTCTTACCTAGCACTAGCTGAGTCATGGGGCCTACATATCTATATATATACAACTCTAGAGGCTATCGAGAATCATGAAAGATTAGCCTACATACGGGGAGATGCTCCCAATCCCATATCTGCAAAACAAAGACTCTTGCGGCCATGGTCCACGCACTTCGATACATGATCTCGTGCATCTCATGGTATATCTATGTGAGCATGCACTCATCCCATTCGAACCTCACAACTGGCCTATCCAACATCCACTATAACATGAGACCCCAACTACACTCCAATCCATGCTATCCTCGATCCAGAACCAAGTAACAACTCAAGAATATGGCCAAGACAACTGCTAGTCTGTGACTAGCTCCATATCTACTGATCAACTCCTCCCATAAGATGGCTCGACCCATCACTAGCTCATCTTGAAAGATGGCCCTGAGTGCCAGTGTCCCCACTCTTGGATGAATGTTGTACTCCATGCGAGCCTTGTGGAATGGTATCCTCAGTATCCTATATATGTCCTCGGGAGTGACTATCATCTCCCCCATCGGCAAGTGGAAGGTGTTTGTCTCCAAATGGAAATGCTCAACTAGTGCACCTAATAGACCATGATTTACCTAAATGTTAGGTATATCACTCAAGTAAGTCAATCCTAGCCCATCAATGTGGGCACCCTCAGCATCAGTCAATCTCTATACCAGCTCACCAATAACTAGGTGGTGAGACTGGAATGCAACATCTAGGAAGTCAACCTGCAAAGCAAGCGATGACATTTGATCAATATCTCAATCATGGTGATTTTTCAAAGTAATAAAAACAAGTGAGGCTATGCATCTATCCTAAACATGACTCAGGGACATTCTAATTGGCTGATTTTATGCATGTTTAGGTGAAGACTTTGCAAAGTTACAACAACTTCTCGCATGAGATTTTCTCTATCACGTGAGATAGGGTCTTTTCTCATGTGAGATTTCATCATTGGGGATGAAATGTGGCATCACCAAGCATCTCGCATGAGCTCACGAAGGAGCCTAGTGCAAGGAAGCCCTAACCCTTGCGAGAAAACTATTTTCTCACATGAGGAGCGACTGGGGCCGACGTGAGGAAACTGTTTCGTCATGCGAAGATTGATGAACAATGCTTAAAACACTTAAAAATCTAACCTAAATGACCTAAAAAGTGGTAAAACTTGAAATGCAAGATGGTTTATTGACTACTTACAGGTGCATCATACTCTGGCGGTCGGTTGTGTGGTCAGGAGCACTCAAATCGATGTGTATGAATTGGCAAGTTCTCCATCTCTCTTTGAGCTCTTAATTTTCTAGAAGACAAAAGTGAATAATGATTTGAAAGTGACCCCTTTGGGCCTTATATAGCCTTTGACCTAATTTTCAAAAGTGCTCCATTTTGCATAAAATTTGCACCCTTGGCTAAATCGACCACTTTGAATCCATTTTCGGGATCGAAATCGAAATCTGACATCTCTAGATAACTCAAAACCGCATTTTAAAATTTCAGGACCATCGAAATTAGACATTTATGCAGTCAACCTTCTAGTGTCAATTTCTTACCAGAATCTTATCTCATCATCATTTTCTTGAGATCTTTAATGTTTTCATAAAAAGTCAACCCTAGTCAAATTTGGTCAACAGGACCTCCAAATTGCTTCAAATTGCTCCTGCAACTTCTCAATCCTTCCATAATGAATTTTGAGTTCCTCTGGATCTCCGATTTTATCTCTACCTACAACATTTTTTTGTCAATCATCTTTTTGACGTGTCATCTTTCGATTTCACTCCTGAGGGGGTAGGATGATTGCATCATTGAATCTTGTCAAATCAATTCTTGAATCAGTCTGACCTAAATCAAAATTCCTCATCGCTTGGGGCATCTCATCTCTAGGGGCATCTTTCTGCCTTGCATCTTGTCATCTATCTCTTAGGTATCTGAGCAATCTAACTCGGATCCTTGAGGATCAAGCTTTGTTCTGGAGATGGTTCTCAGAATCTATTAGGTATTGGGGCAATCTAACCCTAATTCCTAAAAGTCAATCTTTGTTCTGGAGATGGCTCTTGAAATCTCTTTTGGACTGTTATTTGGGCAATCTAACTTGGGTCTTGGAGGACTAAGCTTCATTCTGGAGATAGTCCTAAATCTGCATCAGTTATCATCTAATCAGCGGGTATTGGGGTAATCTAACCCTGATTCCGATTTTCTCTCAAGTTGTAATCTGACCGTTGTCTTCACAATCTAACTTAGACTTCAGAGAATCATGCTTTGTCCTGAAGTTGGTTCTAGATCTTGATTTGATTGGTGTCTTGGTGATCTAACCATGACTTTCAAGGGTTCAGCTCTATTTTGGAGATAATCTTGAAAGCTTCATCATCTGTCACATCAGATTATTCTTTGAATCAATGCGCTACTCACACATCAATTCAAAGAGGGGCAAAATGTAATACCCCAGAATTGGCACCTTACAATTCTAATCAATTTTGGTACATTTCTTCAATTTCTACCTCATCAAAGTCCTATTGTACTAGGCAATTCTATCTCCTAATTGACTTTATTTGACTTGGTGTCAAATGTAAAAAAACCCTAAATTTGCATTAATTATACACTATATTTAATTCCTAAATATTTGACATTTATTGGCTAAAAATCCCTATGATTAATTAATTTAATTCTAAAGTCCTAGTGCTTTTAATCAAATTAATTCCAACCCTTTAGCTAATACACATAAAGGGAATTAAATAATTATTTAGTTATTTGAATGGACATCTTTATTTAGATTTATTAATTCAAAATTATTCGAAGAGTCACCCATGTGGCAATATTCATTCATTTAATTAAATAATTCATCAATTTGTCTCACCTTCCTCCATGGAGATGAAGAGTCAGTTGTTTCTTTCTAAGAAACTCTTCATCCTTCTCCTGGGCTTGTCTATATTATGAACCTCTTTTTCTCATTTGAAGGAGGCAAATTTAGAGTACCAAAACTATAGTCAATTTTTGTCTCAATTCTCTCATGCTTTCAAGCTTTTTTGCATAATTAGAGTAACTCTCATTTTAGTATAATTGCATTCTCATCTTAATATTGTTTTCTTATTTGTTAGTAGCTTAATTCTCATGTTCATTTCAACCTCTTTAGATTAAATCTGTATTTTCATATTTCTTTCAAGTTCTTAGCTTAGTTTGCACAATCATTTTTAGCTTAATACATTGCAATTTGATCATTTCAAGCTTTCAAATCCTCCATTTTAGAATTGGTCTAATGGTTGTTGGCTCTCATTTTGAGAGTAAATCAAACACCCCATCTAAATAGGAGGCAACAGGTCGATTTGATTGAGTGTGTGAATTGGACAATTCATGTTCATTTTCACATACAATGATTGAGCAATGACTATGTTGTGTCTATGGCTGGATTAGAGGTCCACATTTAGCTATAAACACCTCTCATTTACCTCATATGTTCTATCTTCCACTACTTCCAACTTCTTGGTTAGTTGGTCTAATCTTTCCCTCAACTAACTATTTTCTTCCTCTGGGTCTTCTACCTTCTTGGCCAATTCTGTATTAGTCACCATCCTAGAGGATCCACTAGACTCACACTCTAACGTGTACTTTCCCAAATCTTTTGGTGTTTTGATACTAATCTGATAGGGAGGTTGGATGAGACAATCACAAGCTCATTCCTAGGTCTCACAAGTGACCTTGAGGTGCTCTCTCTTAAAACCTACTGACATATAGGATCCCCTTTTGTGGTTTTATCCTTTGGTCCACTAACCAACCCAACTATCATGTAGAAACTACCAAGACTAGCTAAGTTCTTGGCACTCTTCTATCTTTACACACACACTAAATGTTAATCCCATTTAGGGGCTTTCACCTCCAATTTTAGCTTGAACTATTGCAGAGGTGAGGAGGTTCTCAACATGTCTTATTTTTTCTATTTAGAGGTCTTGGGAGTCTTACTTCATGTATCTCCCTTACTAATCTCATAGATCCTTCACAAAATAGGGCTACAAGGAAGAACCCCTATTAGGTCTCCTATTCCAGGTAAATAGGACCTTTCTCCATAATTATCTCAAGGGACCCTACAACTTAATCATGGATTCTTGGTTCATTAGCCAACCTCTCAAGGATTTATGAGGTTTTAGTGTTGCACCCTTCCGTACAATGCCCTAACCAAAAATAGGTGTTTTGGAAGGGTTTTAGGACTTCTCTAATTACATGGCTTATCTGCAAGTGTTGGGTAACTAAATGGATTGGTTAGACCCCCTCCTCTTGACTAGCTCTTGGAAAGAACCTTGTATTTGACGTCCAATAATTAATTTGGGGATTGTTTCACACCTTTGCAAGTTTTCACCATTGTGGCTCAGTCTTTCCTAGCTAGACTCATCATAGGCTCATCTAGGGCAAGACATTTAAATTGATTCACAAGATTTTCAGGGCCCATGATCCTATACAAAAAATATATATGGAGTCTACTCACTATCCCCAAGAGGCCGTATAGATTGAACAGTGGGATAGTGAGCTAGGTCTCCATTTACACAACTTCCTGGTTTGAACTAGCGATCAAGAAATACACAAAGACTTAATGCAGAATAAAGAAATAAATAAAAAATCCTAATATAATGACACAAAATGCAAGGAAGTACACTAAAATAAGATATCCATTGATTTCAATCCATAAAACAACTCAAAACATTCTTCTGCAATTAATTGATCACAAAGATCAAAATCAAAGCTCCGTACATTTGACTATCAACCTTGTGATTTGGTCCAAATTTGACTTAAATAGGTCAAGGTTAGTCTTAGGTTGTTATTAGGGAACTCTTAGGTCATTTTAGGGTGTTTGGACAGAGTTGTTCGAGCAACTTTGAAAAGTTGCTAAGCAACTTTTTGCAACATTTTTACAACTTTTACATTTTTGAAAACCAATGAGTTTGGATAAGTCCTAGATTGACCTAAACCCTAAGGTAGGTCCTAACATGATCCCTAACACACCCTAGACCTAATGAAATAATGATGACAACATCAAACATCAAATAACCAAGGATGAGAATTTAACACTTAAGCCTCCAAGATGCAATGACCTAAGACTATGGACCTATATCTAGACCTTTCATCCCTATTGGAAACACACTATGGTCAACATGACCTCATGGAAAAAAAACATGCCAAAGATGGCTTGCAAAACATAAAAAAATGGATTGGATCAACCAACACTTGAGTGCTCTTGCACTAGAGGTTGAGGACAAGATAGGAGAAAGAGGTATAGTATATGGAGGGATATAAGGTCCCAATATGGATGGTAGGTTTGAAGGTTTTAACTTTGGAATATAAGGACCAATGATAGATTCAAAATATTCAAATGGATAATGGATAGGGATATCAACTTCCATAGAGTGAGAATCATGGCTAAGGATTTGGTTTATAAGGTCCATATGTATACTAATAGGATCATGAGTAGCTTTGATAGGAGAAAGTTTGATAGGAGCAATTGGAGCTTGGGAAGATTTATTATTAAATGCAAAGGAGTAGGAAAAATGGGAGATTTTTGAGATGGATATGAAGGATTATGACAAGGAGTTGTTAGGATGCTCTGATCTAGACAAGGATATTTGGATAACATAGGAAGAGTACTTTTCTCTTGATTTTAAATAAGATCATTAGAGGTGATGGAAGGAGTATCTTGGTCTTTCTTAGGAGATGAAGAAGTTAGAGGAGGTGAAGGAATAGCCTTTTGGAATGAATCATCATGAGGCTTTGGGAATATGGGACTTAGGTCAACCATTGGATAAGGATGGATGGTATCTTGATCTTGATCTTCACACTTCAGATTGTCCTCTTGACATGGAACCACTTCTAAGGATGGGATATAAGTTTGGGTATGCACAAGGGGTTCATGAAGGTTTGATGAAGGAATATTTAGGATAGGTATGATAGGTGTTGAAGCACAAGGAAGCTTCGGGTCTATGACATTTGAATCATGGAAGAGACTTGTAGAAATATGTATATTAGCTTGGATCTCTTTTAGAGGTAGCCCTTGAGGATACACATAGGTAGTGTGAAAAGCATTAAGTTCTTTATTCAATGTAGGGATTATGGTGGGTTCATGATTTTGATCAAGCTTGAGAGTAGTATCTTCATTATTAGGATCTTCAACACCAATTATGCCATCATCAATGAGATCTTGGATTTTATGTTTCAACTCCATACAATGTGAAGTTCTATGTTCATTATTTCAATGATACACATAGTAGAGACTCATGCATGAAATTCCCTTTAAAGTAACTAGAGGTAACAAGATGAGATCATTTTGCAAAAGTCTTTTCATTGCTGATTCATAAGATTCTCCCAAAGGTGTAAAGATTATTTCTGAGGTATGATTAGATTTTTCTTGATGCTCTTGTAGATAGGTAGGACTGTTAAGTGAATATGATATATCTATGTCTTCACTTTCTCGATCAAAGATAGGTTTGTTAGAAGTTTTACATTGCTCAAAGATAGAGTTGATGTGAGAGTGAGACGTGGCCTTGCTTGAAGAAGATGAAGATACAAGATAGACTGATCTCCAAGAGTGTTGGTTAGAGGATGCATCTTTTTCTTTATTCAAGTCTTGAAGTTCAACTTTCAAAGATCGAACTTTCTTAGATAAGTATGCCATATGAATCTCTTCTTCTTTGTTATTATAGTCATAGGATCTAGTCCACTTGTTTGCAACCATGAGAGAGAGGATTGAAAAATTGATAGTAATAATATTTCTAAGATAATGTAAGAGGATCAATGTAATGATAGATTTTGTCTCAAAGAGAAGTAGATAGATAGTGTAGCCAAGAGAACTAAGTACAAGGTACCAAGAATGAGGCCTAAATGCCTCTTGAGTGGCACTTGTGACAAAGTTAGAGTAAAGTGTAATATTAGATAAGATATTTGAGACAAGGCTAGAGCACTTCCAAGATCTTAGAACAAGAGCCAAGAGAGATCAAATCACTAGCAAGGACTCAATCTATTGAGGATACCAGTTTGAAAATAGAAGAGGCCAAGAGAACACATGAGAGAAAGCCATTGGGACTTTGAATTTTATGTGTCAAGAAAGCCGTGAGCATGTATGATCAA
Organism: Chamaecyparis obtusa; assembly: GCA_027943335.1. Taxonomy (NCBI): domain Eukaryota; kingdom Viridiplantae; phylum Streptophyta; class Pinopsida; order Cupressales; family Cupressaceae; genus Chamaecyparis; species Chamaecyparis obtusa. The sequence continues at coordinate 3,067,615 of BSBK01000484.1, forward strand.
TTTTTAGAAAAATAAAAAATGCAAATTGTTTATACTTTTTTGGTATTTTTTGATGTTTTAGTAATTTGCATTTTTGAAGGTCTTATGCTCATTTCTGGGGGTTGAAACTGTCCTCGGTCTTAAAAATTGGGTTGTCAGAGGCACACTATTTTTGAGACAAAACTAGAGACAAACAATTTTCAAAATTTTTAGAATTTTTTGATATAGACATCCACCAAAGCCACAAATTACTAACCAACGAGTGTCCCTAAATTAAGTCTAAATGTTTTCAAGAAATAAAATAGTGTGAGAAAACAAGAGTCTTCAAACAATCCACCAAAGGACAAAGCAACTTTGGGGATACAAGCATTTGTGAAGTCTATCAAGGTATAACAATGTTTCAAGTGCATGTTCACAAAAGTCTTCACTGGTCTTAGCACATGAAAGAACATCAAGAAAAAACTACCTAAGGTCAAAAGGGAAGTGTTCCAACCTTTTCCCACAACTTGGTACCTCTTCGCCTCACACAAAGTGATATTGGATTTGTCATGGATTTGCATCCAAGAGAGTACATATGGTGAGTGTCTTGGGGTGATCTGGGTTAAGTCCACTTGGATCAATCCTTGCACAAAGGAAAGAACACAACCAAAAAGGATAGCTTATAAGTCCTAAGGTGTTTATTAAGGGCCTCCATTCATGACCACCCCTTGTAGTTTCACAAGAAAATTAAGGCCTATATCCCTACAAGCACCCAAGATGTATATTTCTTGCAAGAAAGATCTAGACCTTTCAGCCCTACACAAAATGAATGTATTCCTCTTGTAACCTTGTAAACAAGATTACAAAAACCCAATCAAGTATAATATTTCTTATAAATAATTAGACAACTAGGCCCTACACATGAAGAAGCATAAGGAATAGAAAATATCTAAGTCTTCTCTCTCTTTGGATTGAAAGAAGCTTTTGATTATAGTGAGGTGGAGTAGCTGAATTTTATGGTTCCCCACTTGGCTCATTCCCAAAATATTTCTCTTTTGGGAGGCCCTCTAAAGGTAAATGCAAGAAAAGAAATGGATAGCTAGTGGAGATCTAGATTTCTAATTATCTATGAGGAAAAGAGCATACTTTCCTATTCAATAGTGTCTCCCAAACACATCAAGCACATATTTATTTACCAAGATTTGTTTCACAAGAAACCAATCAAGTAGGTCAAGAGTTCTGATTCATCCCCCAGGAGGTGAAGAGCATACTCTCATACTACTCAACTAATCACAAGAAAAAACATCTTCTAATTAAGCTAGCTACCTAGAAATCAAATGTATGAAAGCACAAAGTTGATTTGTATCTCCAAGGAAACCCACAAAACCATAAGTTAGTAGTTTAAAGATGAGTCTTTGATAAGAGAATCCTACAAACCATAAGTTAGGGCACAAAATGATATGCAAATAAAGACAATAACCCTGCAAAAACACTTGTTAGATGTTGTTAAGAGACCAAAAAATCTAAAAAAGTGCAAGAAATCAGCTAAAAACTTAGACTATGATAGAAATAAAAACTAGGTGATATTTCACAGTTTGTTAGAAATTGATACGATATACCACAAAGAAGTAATATGATATTTCAATGCAGTACAACATACCTCATAAAGACAAAATGATATTTCAAAAAGAAGAAGTATGAAATTTCACAAATAAGTAGGATGAAAATTTAGAAAATAGAAAATTTTGCATGGTAGTATTGAGAAATGTCACCCAAGTATACTATGGAATGTCGTTCAACTTTCTAGGCTACAAAATAGAGTTAACGAATGTGCGACACAAAAAAATTAAAAAATGCAAGAAATAGAGCTAAAAATGCATGTCTAGCCCCATAGTGGGCGCCAAAAAATGTGTGATCAAAAGGTGACACACTTCTACAAACCATTGTTCCTGATAGAATCTATGAAGAGGAGATCCCATGAGGTGGCTTATAGTTTCCTATCTATGACGTGTAAGAATGTAAGCATTATGGATAGTGGCTCTCATATGAACCTCAATAAGGAACCCTTGCAAGATGCACCATATAATGAAAGATTCAAAATGAAGATGCAAGCATGAAAGATCTAAATGATATGTGAGATCTAAACTAGAATGCAAATGAAAGAAAAAGAAAGAAAAGATAATCTAGAAAGATTACAATATCTCCTAGTTAAACTATGTAATTTAAGCTAAAATGCAATAAGGAAATGCTAAGCTAAGAATGCAAGTAAACTAGAATTCTCTTAAGAATGCAATATTAAAGTTGATATTATATGATCATGACTAACTAGCTAACTAGCCAAGAATGAGGAGAGAGTCTCCTTTTAAAGAGAAATGGACGATGGAGATTAAGAGGCAAAATCCAAGGGTGGAGAATAATCCCCATTTTGACTTTAGAGCCCAAGACTCTCAAGAGGTAAAATCAAGTGGATGAGAATGGTTAGATAGAAATGAGTGGTGAATATTAAGAGACAAAAGAGATTCCACTTTTTTCTTTTTCTCTTTTTCAAATTAAGAATTCCTTTTTCATGTGCACATATAAGATAAAGTGGGTTTTATTTAATTAAAAGAGGACATGTTCTTTTAATCAAATAAGACTTAGGATAAAGTGGTCAAACTTTAAGTTATCATCAAATAAATGATTAAAGTGATGATTTGATCAAGAGATAAGATATTAAATCAATACGCAAGATTAATTAAGCATAAGATAAGGTCTAGTATTTTTAATGTTTAATGTTAGAGTGGAGCTCAAGGTTTACTAGACATTTTTTGGGTTATTAAACTAACTTTTTTTATCAACCTTATGCTTAAGGAAATAAATTTCATTTTTTTGATTATTAATTATCCTTTGCAATTTTTCCTTCTCCAAATACCATTCAATTTTCTTATATAATGTAACTTGATAAAAATTCAAAGACATTGCATGAATTGTAAGAGAAGAAGGTGGATTATGGTTAGGAACCCTTTTCCTCTTATCTAAAGTACTGCTACTTGGAATTGATTCTTCAATCTGCAATGCTAACTTTCCTATTTGTTTAACAACGATGATAAGTTCATCAAGCCCTTGTAACCCTTGATATTTTGTTGGTTTCTCCTCTTGTTCAAATACATTTTGTTGTTCTTGAGGGACTTCTTTGCTTACTTCCTCCTCATGAAATTCATCTCCTTCCTCTGGTATGTTAGGTTACACAACACATGATCCAAGATAATATTTTTATCTCATTCTACTTTTTGCATCTCACTTTCTACATTAGGTTCATATAAATGCATAGGAGATGTAGAGAATGGATCATTCTTCTCTAGACTATTGATAATATGTGTTTTCACCAAATGGATATCATGAGGAGACTCATATGGCTTAATCAGAATACTAAAAACTGGTTGTTTTTTCTATCTTGCCTCACTAGTCCTTCCACTAGTGTAGAGCTTCTCCAATGAGGAGTCTCTTTGGTGGATTGAGGGGTTCTCTTTTTACTTATTTTCTTAGTGGACTTGGATATAAGTGTAGATTTTGCAGGAGGGTTTGTTTCTTCCTATTTCCTTTTCTTGGAATTAAGGGTAACTGGTTCAGGATCTTTCTCTTTTATGACCTCTTTACCACCCTCGTTGGTGTAGGAGAACCAAAGATTGATCCTTAAGGGCTATTTGTTTTTTCTTTGATTAGAAGTTTAAGTAGAGTTTGTGACCCTATGGGTCTTGATTGTAATAAGGCATAATTATAAGCCTTTGTAGGGAGTCAAGTGTTGGGTCAAAATGACCTTTAGGGTATTTGGGCCCAATAGGTTCAAAAGTTGTAATATTGGCCTAGAAGGCTTGAAACTTATTGTAATGACCATATCAGGTCCTATTGATGTCAAAATGACTTTAATTAGTCATTAGGAGGGTCTATGAGGAGTTAGAGGCACTTTGGGACAAAATTTTGTAGTCTTGTAAAAGTTGCACAAAAAGTTGCTATGCAACTTTTGCAACTTTTGAGCAACTTTTGCAAAAGTGACCCCAACGGTCAAGACGTTTGAAATTTAGTTGGGGACATTTTTTTTTGGTCTTTTAATCCTTTTTGGCCAAGGATGTATGGATCATACATCTGGAGAAGGTTTTTGTGTTCAGGCAATAAAGAAGTCTAAGTTTTTGCTTCTTATTTTTTATTGTTTTCATGTTGGCACGTGTGGTGGTGAATTAGATATGCAAATGTGATTTCATATTTGAGCAGGAAGGTGAGTTATAAAGTTAATGAAATTGGTTTGAAGCATTCTTTTGGAGTTTGGTGGGTTGGATACCCTTGCCTAGGTAGCTGAGCAATGTGCAGAAAAGAACCCTAAGAGGGCCATTATTTTATGGGTGGATAAAAATTCTACAGATAATAAGGAAAAAGGAATTCCTAATTTATCCCCAAGATGGATTGACATTAATAATCAAGGTCCAATGCCGCCTCCAGATCTATCTACTCCATTAAAAACTGGCTTAAGTTTGCATTAGTAGATGTTGTTAGAAAGACCACAATAGTAATTGGAGAAGAAAAGGTTGAAACAGGTTATAGATGAACAAGCTCTTCAAATCGAGAAAAAATCAGATAAAATTATGGTATTAGAGGAGAAAACCACACAAGTTGTAGAACTTATTACATAATTGATGAACTGGAGGTCACCCTTATAGGTATATGCACTATTCCTAAAGGAATAATTTTTGAATTTTCAATTGACTAGAATAGTCCAAGGACTTAGTCCTTCAGTTTCCACACCACATGAATTTTATGATGCATTTCATTCCTCTCCAATGCACATTAAGAATTTTTTATGTGAATTATACTTGCACAACCTAGTAGTCCCTAATGACAGAGATTGGAAGTCACTCATGTATGTAGGATATATCCAACTTCGAGCCTTTATGTCTTGGGTATAAAATGAAATTAGTAGGGAGCACCAAGCTAGACTCTAGAGGGGTGATGAGATGGAGATGCCACTCTATGTTAGACCTAAGACCAAGGAGGCTAGCAGAACATTCTATGATTGCGTAAAGGTTACATTAACTGACAGTGGAAAATAGAAAATTTATCCCTTAAGCGAAAGGGATTTTAAAGACTATGAAGAATTTACTGCTATAGAGATCCCTGCAACCATTACAGCCATCACCCATAGATGGTTCAGGATGCCTAAAGAGTTAAGGGATAAAGAGCCCCATTCACCACAGAACATGACCTTGGCAAGTCACAAATCTCCTTGCTATATTATGTTGGGTAGAACCAAAACTAGTTACTGGTTTCCCTTAAAATTTCAGCCACCAATTCTTATGCACCCTTTGTTAGGAAAGAATGAGGATGTAGATGATCATGACATGAAAGTTGAGGTGAGAAGGTGGAACAAGTTAGAAGAGGACAAGACTAGCAAGACCTTAAGCTAGAGGGAATGATGGGCCAAATTAATGGCATACTTTATAATGTTTTTTTTTATAGTTCAGTAGGGTATTTTTATAAGGTTTTATGCAAACCTTGATGATATTATATGTATATATTTTATATGTATAAGTGCATGATTAATACTTTAGATACTTTATGGATCAGCAGGATATGTGGTATAAGTTGGAACTTATAGATAAATATAAAAGATGAATTAGTAAATATACATGTGTGTTATTTAATGTTCATCTATCCTAAGTTGTTTTGGGTTAGGATTCCTACAGCCGCATATCATGCAAGAGTTAGTTAATGAGATAATGCCTTTTCTAATTTAATGATGCAAACATATGTTTCAAGTTTGGCATGTGTTGCTAACTCCATGAACGAACAAGTCAATGACATATTCATTGAGCAACATGGTGGAATTGACAAGATCAACTCTACAACTAAAGAGATAAAGACATAAGCACACATCACTCTTCCTTGGAGTGGTCAAATGGTTGCCATCATACCTAAGCACAGATTTAGAAGCATGACCTACTATATCTATGGAAGACTTGTTCACCAAAGTGGTTAATTCTATTGTGTGACATTATGAATCTTCTTGATCCTCATTGTTGGAGTGATCATAGTTATAGGAGTTAGGTTTTTGTGTTTTCTTATAATAAGATGTTGACTTAACTTTCAAAAGAGATTCAAGATAGGAAAGTTATTGTAATCTTGTAACAACAAATAGAGTCCAGTTCTATTTTACTCCAAGTGTACTTTTCAAATGAATGAATAGAATGCAGTTTGTAAGTTCCATCTTTTCATCTTGATTGTGTCCTATTCACTCATCCGAGGGGGCCCACTTGGTGAGTGAATTCCATTGTTAGTTAGGATCTATTTATCACTTTCTTTGAGTTAGAAATAAATTTTCTATCCTTGCAGCCGTTGGTAGCAGAACTAATAGGTTGTTCTTACAGAAAAGATAGATAGAGAAGTACCTATATGTGATTATTTCTTTCAATACAATAAATTTTTTTCTTTGTTCTAGTTTAACCTATCTAGATTTCAAGTATTTTAAATTTAATAGTTTAGATAAGTGACAATTAAGATAGTTTAGAGCATATAGCTTCCAGACACTATTTCAAGTTTATGTCCCTAGTTGATACTAAAAATGAGATAAATGAGTCAATTAGTTGTTGTTTAGGATGTCCAATCTTGAATAAATGAGTGTTATGTTTTAAGTTTCTAAGACATTTATTTGGTCAAGCACTAATGATCAAGGAAATAAATTAGTTACGCCTCCTAATCAAATTTTTTAAATATGTACACAAATCCTTTTCTATATCATTAAACCAATACTATTGATCAACCTTCCTTCTTCCTAGTGCATTGACTATGATGAGAATCATGTTGTTAAAAAACTTAAACAAGTCTAACCAAAAGTTCAACCTTTGCCTCAACCTCCTCCCCAGTGTTGCATTACCTTTGATCCTTTTGAGATAATTAAATGCTACCTGATGGTACTCTCTACATTGTCACTGGGGTTAATGGAAGTCCTTTTGGTGGCACCCTTGTTGATCCCACTTGCATGGTAAATGTGATAGCTGAAGAGCATCTTTTTAGTAAACAATTACAAAAATATTTTTACGATAAATTTGATGTCTTGATTCAAAATTGCAATAGTTTCCTTTATCATTCTGATGGTTCTATTTCATCTCCTATTGAAATTGGTGGTAAAACCTTAAACACTAATTTCAATGTCATTCCTAATTTTGATTAATCTCAAGTCAAACTTGGTCTTTCTTGGCTTACTTCCATGAAAGTTGTAGCTTCTCCCATTCATAAATGTGTTGCATTCCCTCATAATGGAGAAATCATGACTGTTAATCATAGTCTTTGTCAGCCTTCTATGCCTAGAGACTTAGTTGACCTTGATTTATTTTGGCCTTTCATTGCTCAAATAACTCAAACCCATTCTAACCATCTCTTTTGATCATACCAAGCCTACAAGACTAAAAAGATTTGTGAACTTAGAAAACCTAAGGATGCTCTTGGACATGGAATTATTCCTACACCACCTAAACCTCCTCTTCCTATATCTTATCCGCATACTTCTTAGCCCATCTTTCAACCTAGTGTGTTTCATTTTGTTCTTCCTCCTAAAGAAGAAAAGGATATGATATTGATTGATCCTATCCCTAACCAAATTTATAGCAAGACCAAATACAACTGTCATTATCATGATCATCTTCACAAATATTGTGCTAGAGCCCATCAATGTGCTTCCCAAATTATTGCTTCACCTCATACACCTCCTCATGCTTCACTTATCTTTGACCAGCCCATGCCAGAGCCTATAGAGGAAGTGAATGTAAATCAAGTAAATATGAAAAAACATGAAAATTCTATTCATATCTTGGATTCTATTACAATTAATCTTGATGATGATGTTCATCATGCTAACAATGATATTCATGTTAGTGATTCTAATGACTATGAAACTATTGATATTGATCATGATTTCCTAGTTATGTTTTCACAACTATTATATATCACTCCTAGTAATGAACATGTTGACCTATCTTCATAGTAGGGTCCTTGTTTGGAACTGGCTATTGTTCCATCTACTATGCTTGATGTTTTTCCTCTTACAAGTTTCCTACCTTAAACACTATTGACTGAGATAGGGGGGTAGGCGATACACTTGATCTTTTTCCTCTTGTGTGGTGGATTCTATGTATTTTCCTATTGTAATGTGCTTCCCCCGTGATGTGTTAATTTTTACGTGTTTTGTTTAGATTTCTTTAAATGACCCTTGTTTCTCAAATGGTGCAAGGTGATAAGGGGATCACAATGTCATACACATTCTTCTATTTGTATCTTTCTTCTTCTATATGTTGTTAAATGTTATCTTGTACCTATTCCACTATTCATAAATGTTCCTTTGTGTTGTCTTCTTGGGATGATGCAAAATGGTAGATAATGATTTTTTTTGGTCTCCATAATGCCGGTTAAAAAAGACTCTTCTTTGTAACTCTTACGTGATTTTCTTCCACTGTGTTGTAGTTATACTTACTGTGGGGGATGATGACATATCACTTTAATATAATATTCCATATATTATCATATGATAGTACTAACCCCAAAGCTGGTAGATTCCTTTTGTGATCTATTTTTGTTATGTGCTCATTTCTCTTGATTTGTCCTTTCTTGGGGGAATTTCATAGTGGAAACATTTCTAATGGATGCATGTACGCTTTGTTAAAGCAATTTCTCTTGTTATGGTGCTTGCAATCTCTTTCATTTGGGGGTATATACTCCACTCACATTTTGTACACACACTATTTTGAAAAATTTGCTTTGCATTTGGATCCCTTAATGGATACACTTTCCTTAAGGCCAAATCCTCCATTGGTTTTTGATCCCTAAAAAAGATTACCTTCCCTTAGGATAGATCTCTCTCTTGGATCCCTTAATGGATACACTTTCTTTAAGCCTAGATCCTCCTTTTCTTTTCAATCCTTAAGGAATCTTACTTTCCCTTAGGACAAATCTCCCTTTTGGATTCCTTAATGGATATACTTTCCTTAAGGACATATCCCTCTTTTTCTCTACCTAACAAAGCTTACCTTATCTTAGGAAAAGCCATTCCTTTTCCAGATCCTTTATGGATCTACTTTCCTTAAGAACATATGGTTGATGGATTGATTAGCATGACACACAAACATGCTAGAACTTTTAATGCCATCTTTTGTGGTGCCTTTTTTGTATGATTCACAATAAGACACACAATCTTACTGGGCTAAGGTGATCTCTCTCTCTCTCTCTCTCTCTCTCTCTCTCTCTCTCTCTCTCTCTCTCTCTCTCTCTCTCTCTCTCTCTCTCACAAACACACACACACACACACACACACACACACACACACACACACACATCTTAGTTTTGGATTTAATGAGGGATTAAGTCACTTGGGGGCTTGATGTTTCTTTGTCTTCTTGAATTTGATAAGATCCTCTTATACACTTGATCTACTTTACCGTAAGCATGAGTTTATCTCATATTCCTGCTAAAGTGAGGGTTAAATATACTATCCTAAAAAATTAGCATCCATTATTGGATACCTTTAGGACCTCTTTCGATCCCATTTTAGTGATTTCCTAGATCCAAATGTGTTCATGCTTGATTTCCCACTTTTATCTTCCCTTTGTCCCCTATTTTCTTAACACTTCCCGCATCTTGAAGTTGATTTCAAAATGTGCCTCTTCAGGACTAGGTGAAATTTGGCCTAGTCCTAGGCTAGGATGAATCAAGTTGACCTATTCTTTAGGGGTTGTTTTTCATTGGGCTTTGGTCCCAATGTGGGGTTGTTTCTTTTCTCGCTATTGGTTTTTGTCAGCCTATCAATTTTGGATCCTAGATTCACTATAAAAGGACATCAAGCTTTTCATTTTGACATACCATGCTCTCAAGAAATCAATATCTCTCACCAGAAATAAAGTGCATGAAATTATTAGTGATTCAAATGCTCTTTTGGATTCAAGATTTGAAGACAAGGCTTCCAACTCAAGATCTTCAACTTTCTTTCCATTCAAGACCCTTTCTTGAAGAAAATCTTCTCTTATTGACACATGTTTCTCTCTTCCATGGTGGGACCAAGTAGAGGAATTCACAAGAAATAAAGAAGATCCATCATCTATTTGTTTCTTCCTTTCCTCTATTGAAGTGATCAAGCATACATACATCTAAGATCCAAGGATTTGACAAGTATAGATCAATTTTATTTGTGAAGACATCCTTGATTCTACAACACACACTCCAATCATACATCTTCATGGGTTTATCAAATCTATATCCATCCATGAGGGTTTGAAAAGAAAGATGAATACTTGCATTTGTCTTAATTAATGTGCTTTAGGTGCGAAGTTGCAGAGCTAGATTTTTAGGATTTCAGAACTAGGGCTTGATCCTCTACTGAATTTATCAAGTTTCATCCTTCTAGAACTAGGTTGACTTTTGTGGCATGTTCATTTGGATCTAAAAATTGGATGATCAGAAGTTACATGTTTAACAGTCCCAGTTCTCAGATGGTTTCTAATTTTGATAGGTTTTTGTCTACCAAATGCAAATCTAAAGTTCACTTGTCCTCTTCTAGCAATCAAGGTGTGTAAATCATTCTCCTTTTCCTTTAGCATTTTCTTTTATATATTAGATTCAATATTATACATTGCTAGTTATCATCTTATTGATCATTCCATAAGTGCTTATCATAATTTACATTGCATATACATACATTTCTATCTATACAAGAAATACCATATATACAACCCCAATCAAACTCCTCCTTTATCTAGATCATCCATTATCACCCCTTTATTCATTTTGGGTTGTGCTGATTAGATTTGGCCTAAGGGTGGGGTTTGGTATTCCAATGTACATGAAAAGGGGAGGTCTACCATTGATCACCATTTCCCATATCACGTATTTGAATATAACATAAAAGGAAAAAAGTTCAAACATAATAGACTATATATACATAATTACTAGTTCAATGAATTATGTATACAACAAAAAGTAATTAGTAATTATTAATGAATTACTAGTAAAGGAAAAAATATTAAGTTATATTAAAAATTACTAAATTTTTAAAATATAAAAATTATTAAAATTGGAAAACTTTACAATTTAATAAAATACTAGATATAAAAAATAAAAATAACTAAGTTATATTAATTTTTTTTTAAAGAACAAAAATTATTGGAAAACTAAAACATCCACAAACTCAAACAATGAAATTAAATTGAGCGAAGATGCAAACTCATCAAAACATTAAAAGGTAGTTGGTCAATGCTAAAACCCTAGGGCATATTTCATAGTCAAAGGATGGAGCTTTGCCTGCAGGGAAGGTAAACCCAGCCCTAGCTGCAATTTCGACGCTGGACCATGCCTCAAACCTGCAAGAGAAGTTCTCTAGGTACTATTTCAATTATTTTCTTTATGGGCACAAAGCTAAAGAATGTAAAAAACCAGATCTATGGTCTGGAAGGCCTTTGTATGATCATTTAAAAGATTTCATTAGAAGACAAAAAGAAAAAAGCATATTAAAAGCTGAATCTAGTGGAAGTTTACCGATAAACGGAAACAAGGTGAACAAGGAAAAGAAATCATGTTTCAGATTAGAGGCTACGACCCTCACTAGTTCTGTGGCTAGAAATAGGATTTCAATCCTGAAAGTCTTCACGGTTAAATCCCTAGATAGACAGATAGATCTTTCCTCAAGAACAAAATATGCATCAAAGAGCAATGTGTTTCTCGGGACTACCAAAGCCTTGAAATCTAGGAATCCTCCAGTGAAAAACCCCTATGAACCCCTTCCTACATTGGGGGGAGGTGGATTGAAAGTAGCTCAGGTGTCTCTCGGGGATAGGAGAGCAAACAAGGTTGAATGGCAAATGGAAAAAAGGAGGAATTCGGTAAGATCCCTCCCATCAAAATACTATTCTAATAATATTGTGTTAAAAAACTCTTTTGAACTGTTGGATAAAGATCAAATCCTTCATAAAAAGGGCTCATATTCACCCCCGCATCAGAGGAATAGGGTTATGGAAGGAAAAGATGTAGCTTGGGATAAGCCACATCTGGATTGTGAACAGTCACAAACAGATGTGGTTCTTTTTCCCCTTTCCCTTGGCAAAACCCTAGTTCCTCCACTGGGAAATTCTAATAAATTGAATAAAGCACCAATATCAAGTTTTGTGTCTCATCGGTTCAAGAACTATAAAGAAGGTATCAAGTATGAGTATAATTATATGCATAAAGCATCTAAGGCCTACACTCCTCCACATCGAAGGAGAAATGGTAAGAAATTCCTGCAAAAGTCACTCCCAAATATGGGTAAGCTTAGTAGAGATACTAATCCTTCTCTATTAAGGCACTCCAAGGAAATCTACTCTCTGCCTCATAGGTGCAACGATAATTATTTCAAAAAGCAACCCACAGCTTGTGGTATCTTTGGTCAAAGGCATTATTTGATTTCATTTGATAACAACTGTATTTTGCAAAAACAAAGATCCTGTGCAGAAATAGGTGTTATTTGTAAATGGATTGGAGCAGGGGCGTCCATCTTCGACATTGTGGAGGGGCTATTAATCCAACTACCCTCAGAGGTAAGTATAACCATCCTTATTGATAATTTCATTTTTATAGACTGTAAATGCAGTAATATTAAAAGTGGGATTATGAAAGAAGGTTTTCTAAAGTTTAGACAAATTTCTTTTTTTGTCTTTAATTGGGTTCCCCTTTTCAACCCAAACAATCTAGCAGACATCATGGTTGAAAAAGCCATCTTACTCAGAAACCTACCAATGGAATTAAATCACTCAGAAATTGTTAGATTAATAGGCAACATGATTGGAAAATTCATAAGAACTATAGATACCAAACATAAAGTAGCAGAGATAATCATTATTGTTAGAATGAACTATCATGAAAAATTTATCCCCCCTATACAGTTATGTTTTAGCTCCAAATCTATAATTATCAATCCAAAGGTTATGGAAGAGTTCATTGAAACCTTTGCTGTAGACAATATGTATGCTTTAGGAGCTCACCAGATTAACAAAGGCACCTCTCCTTGCACCCACATAGATCCAAATGTGAAGGTAAATTTCCATAAGGATAAAGGGGGTTTTTTTCTTTTGAACTCAGAGGAGAAAAGTACGGATGGACCCTTCCCCTCCTTAGATGGAAATATACCTCCAAAGATCACCTCTAGTAGCTTCATGATTACAAAATCTTTCCCACCAATAGGAAATTGGGAAACAACACCTATTAGCAACAAAAAGGATATAGACCTGGAATCTAAACTTGAAATGGATAATCAGGCCTATAACTTACATGACAGTTGTATTAAGGGTAGCGAGGCCGATCATGCAGATTTAAACAAAAGTAATGAAAATTGTCTTCATTATAAAGAAGATAAAGAATCTAGAGTCAACTCCATACAGACCTTGGATGTATGTGAGAATGACCAACATAAAAACTAGATTGTGAAATCAGATAGGTTAGTAATATCAGATATAGTAGATATTGAAGAGAAATGCAATAAGGAAGTAGAGATAATCATTGATTATTTAGGAGAAACATTAACAAATGAACTTATGGATATGTTTATGGATGAAATTTGTGATATAGAAGAATTAATGTTTCAAAAAGAAATCTTGGTCAAAATGATTAAGAATTGTAGTATAGAGGATAAAGAGGATTACGGGATGATTCAGCAAGAAGTTACTGAGCCTATTCCCTCAGTCCCCTTAGAATTGGAAGCTCTTAATAAAGATCCTTCCGGTAATCTGGACAATATCTCAGAAGTATCCGAAAAAGACATCAGAGAACAAGAAAAAGCCATTCTTAATTTAAAAGAGGATAATATAAATTCAATACAAACTGAAAATAAAGAGAAACTTAATTTCAACAAGGAGATGATTGAGCCTAATAATGAGACTGTTAAGGGCCCAGGAAGAATTTTTCCCCAAGAGGGGGTTGAACCAACCATCTCAATCCCTATAGAGATGGAAACACTCAGCATGGACTTATCTGGTAATGTAGAGAATATAGTAGAGATGTATGGAAAAGAGATCTTAGACAAAGAAGACTCCCTTGCTTTTATAGAGTCTGACCAAAAGATCTTAGATCAAAAGGATAAAACTATCAATAACTTTACTGTAAATTTATAACCCATTAAGGACTCTATTAAAGGCCTTTTTGGGATAACTAATGAGGATAGACAACTTGGAATTGTGATAAATAGAGGAGGCTTAAGCTCTCCTAATATTAACAGAATTAAAAAAAAGAGAGGGAGGAAATCGGCTATTGAGTTAAGAACCTTAGCTGGAAAAGTAGGTAATCAACAGAAAATTGCTAACATTTTGAACAATGGGAAGGGGAAGTGCCTTCCCTAGGATCAATGAAAGTTACAACTTGGAATGTTAGGGGATTAAATGCCCCTAACAAACAGAGACTAATAAAAAGATAATTTAAAAAACTTTGAATCAGAAATTATTCTAGTGCAGGAAACTAAACTTAGCAAGGAGGAAAGCTTTAAGTTTAGCAGTAAATTAGGAATATGGAAGGCAGAGTTTGTAACATCAAAAGGCTCTTCTGGTGGCTTAGCTATTTTGTGGGACCCTCAGAAAGTTTCAGCCCAACTTACAACCAAAAATAATAACTGGATGGCCCTAGAAATTAAAAGCTTTAAATCCAATTTAAAGTTTAAGTTAACCAATGTATATGGGCCTATTCAAAATGAAGAGAAAAGGAAAGTATGGTAGGAAATTCAATTTTATCTATTAGCCAACTTAGGAGAAACTCACATTATAGGAGGGGATTTCAATGCCATCTTAGACATCAAGGAAAAATTTGGAGGATCACAATATATCTCGCAAGCACAGAAAGTCTTCAGTAAATGGGTTATGGATAACCATTTAATTGATATCAACACTAACAATGACATATATACATGGAATAATAGAAGAACTGGTTTTAGTCATATTGTAGAAAAACTAGATAGATTTTTGATTAGTGGAAACTCTGATAACTTCAATTAGATATTAAATGTTGAGATTCTCCTAGAGGCAGGATCTGACCATTTTCCTATTAGGCTTTCTATTACAGAAAGTTGTAAACCTTCTAGAAACCCCTTTAAATTTGAGTTTATGTGGTTTTAGAATCCATAATTTATCAACCTCCTGGAGCAATGGTGGAATCAAGTATCGATAGAAGGATCTAAAATGTATAGTTTAACGACAAAACTTAAAATTATTAAAAATAAAGCTCTAGAATGGAATAAGAATAAATTTAACAATATCTTCAAAGAAAAAATACAACTAGAACAAGAATTAGTAGATCTCAATAATATAGTAATAGCACAAGGTATGAACGAATCTAGCTATCACAAAAAAAAAGATCTTATGGCTAAATATAACACAATTTTACTTAAAGAAGAGATATTTTGGAAACAAAAATCTAGAGAATCATGGCTTAAGGAAGGAGACAGCAACACAAAATTTTTCCATAACACTAATTTTAAAAGAAGCATTAACAGAATCTCTAAAATTAAGAATGACAAGGGTTTAGTCATTGAAGACCCAAATCAGATCTCAGCCATACTCACTCAGTATTACCAATCCCTTCTCAATAATACAGAAGCGATAGACCTCAAAGCTCAAAATGAAATGTTAAATGCTATCCCAAAGTTGATCTTGGATGCTGATAGTAAGATGATTAACAAAAAATTATCCATGGATGAAGTCAAAACATCAGTATTCCAACTTCATCCAGATAAAGCCCTGGGTCCAGATGGGTTCCAAGCAGGCTTTTTTCAAAAATGTTGGCTTTTTGTAGGCGATGAAGTGTGGCAAGAAGTAGAAGCAACTAGAAATTTGGGCTCCTTATTAAACGAAATAAATAACACTTTTTTTACACTAATCCCTAAGAAAAATGAATGTATAGATCCAGGGGATTTCTATCCTATATCTCTCTACAACACTATTTATAAGATTCTATCAAAATGTTTAGCCAATAGACTCAAAATGCTCCTCCCCACTATTATCTCGAAAGAAAAGATGGGCTTTGTTGCAAATAGATCGATCCTGGATGGTATTATTATAGCCCAAGAAGTTGTACATAGTACTCAATTAACTAAGGAACCGAGTATGCTTATTAAAATAGACATTCAAAAAGCATACGATAAAGTAGATTGGAGGTTCCTTTGTAAATGCCTGGAAGCCTTTGGCTTCTCCAAACAATGGATCAATCTCATTTTCAATTGTATATCCACCCCTAAAATCTTGATTCTTATCAATGGCACCCTGTAAGGTTTTTTCAGTATTTCTAGAGGCATTAGGCAAGGAGCTCCTCTGTCCCCTTTCCTTTACGTTATTATGGCAGAAGTGCTAGGTAGAACGATTACCAAGAAACATATGGAAGGTAAAATCATTGGATTAAAGGCATTTGAAAATGTCCCAAATATTACACATGAACAATTTGTGGATGACATGATTCTTCCGGGTTCAGCTAATTGTCAAGAAGCTAAAGCCTTTAAACGCATCCTAAATCTCTACATGCAGGCCTCAGGTCAACAAGTCAATCTCACTAAATCTGAAATTTTCTTTATCAATACCACACCGAAATTGGAAAAGGAAATTTGTAACACGATGGGGTACAAAATTGGCAAATTCCCTTGTAAGTATTTGGGTATTGACTTGGACAAAGGTCTTCTTTCCTCCAAGCTTTGGCAACAAGTGCTTTCTAAAATTCAAAACAAAAAAAGCTCATGGAAAGGAAGATGGCTCACAAAAGTAGGTAGAGTGACAATGATTAAATCAGTACTTTCAACTATTCCCACGTACCATATGTCAGTTCTCCCCCTCCTGAATAACATTAAAAAGAGCCTAGATAAAATGTTTAGAGATTTCTACTGGCAATGCCCAGCAGAAGATAAAAAATTAGCCCTTATTAAATCAGATACCTTGTGTAAACCAATTTCCAAGGGTGGTTTGGGTATTAAAAATCTATAGTGGCAGAACCAAGCATTAGGTGCAAAACTTATTTGGAGACTATATAAGGAATCAAATAGTAAATGGGCCTCAATACTATTACATAAATACATCCCTAGTGCGGACCCTATTAATATTTTCAAGGCCCACTCGCACGTAAAAGGCTCTCGAATTTGGAACTTTATAAAGGAATGTAGAGGGATTATTAGTAAATACCTCTCTTGGGACGTAGGACAAGGGGACAAGGCCCTATTCTGGGATGACTCTTGGGCTGGCCTACCTCCCCTAAATAAGTTAGGTTTCTCCTCGAAGTTTATGGAAGATTGTAAGAACTCTTTAGACATATATCTTAAAGATTACTTATGCAAGGAAGAAGGAGCAACTTGGAAAAATATAGAGAATATGGCCTCTGCAAGCCTAGAGGGGCAAAATCTTCTGGTTATTCTCAAGGATCGAGAAATATCTTACAAAAATAGATCAGACAAACTAGCATGGGCAGGTTCAACCATTGGAGATTACTCTGTTAAGGAGGGTTATAAATCAATAGTTCTGGAACATAACATGGATAACTTAGATATGCCCCTGAACCTTTACTGGAATAAAACATGTCTTCCTAAGGCCGAAATGTTTTTATGGGAAGCTATGCAAAATAGGATTCTAATAGCAGATAGACTCAATAAATTGGGTTTTGAAGGGCCATCTAGATGTCCCCTATGTGAGAATCAGTCAGAGGATGTTAACCACCTTCTCCTTAACTGTACCTTTACACAAAACTGTTGGAACTAGTTACATCAATGTCTCGGGTGGAAATCCACTCTCCAATCTGATCTATTAAGTTCACTCAAAGCATGGCCAACCCTCTACAAAGATAACTTATATAAAGACATATGAACTATCTCACCCTCCATATTAGTCTAGGAAGTTTGGAAAGAATGGAACAAAAGGATTTTCACTGGTCAAAAACTAGAGTGGGATACTATCATCAATAAAATAGAAACATCTATTACTGAAATTATTAATAGTAAATTCAGAGACCAACTATGCTACAAGGAATCCTTTAAAAGCTGGGATAATAAAATCAGGATAATATGGCCTAAATTATATATTCCACCCTTATGGAAAAGGGGGTTCCAAAATGAAAGCAGACAGAGCTACATGCAAATGAATCCCTCCAAAGGAAGGGTGGTACAAATTTAACTTCGATGGGGCATCTAGAGGGAACCCCGGTGTAGCAGGTATTGGGGGGATAATTAGAAACTGGAAGGAAGAGGTTATTGCCAAATTTTCTAGGCCCATTAACCCCACCACAAATAACATGGCAGAATGTAAAGCAACATTAGAAGGCTTAAAAATATGAAAGAAACTCAACATTTCAAAATTAATCATAGAAGGGGATTCACAAATTGTCATCAACGCTATTCGAACAAAAAAAACACCTAATTGGACTCTAAATTCAAAAATAGAAGAAATTTGTCAAATCTTGGAGAACATACTCGAATACGAAGTCAAACATACATATAGGGAAGGCAATACAACAACAGATATGCTAGCAAATCAAGGAGCAAATGGAGTTATACTATTGGACCATTATGGTTAGACTTAACTCCAAAGGTTAAGTTTATTGATGTATATCGGTTTATTAGACAAGCCCCTACTGCACATTAATTTTAACAAATGTAACCTTTTACTTAATCTCTCAATCCATTGAAATAAGTAACAGTTTAAACAATAATCTTAAATCTAGAAACAACATTAATGTACTTATAGAACAACAGTTAATAATTATAATCTACTAAGAATGGCAATATAACACACCTCTCACTATCTTTTCAAATATTTTAATAGCATATAAAGCAATTTAAGATACTCCACAGCAAGGTTGTTTAATCCATAATATGGTTATTAATAATTATATCTTAGAATTATAATATTAATAGGATTAAAATATATCCCTGTATATTTTTTTTTAATCATCCCTGTCCTTAACCTTTAATCATTGCTTCCCCTTTTCTAGTTTAATTACCCCTCATTTGTAAGGATTATAAATCAAGATTCAGCATGGTCTTACTCAGGAATATAGATGCATTTGGAGCATGACTCATTGGAGAAGCGACATACTGCAGACTATCATGAGTTCTTTCTGGCCCTTATCATTACCAGCACAATTTAGAAATGGATTGTGCTGGTAATGATAAGATCTTTATACAGTAGCATTCATTATGGTAAATGGAGGTTAAGAGAAGAGTTCATTGGCTCTTATCCATATTTTTCTATGATAGAACTGTCTTTAAGCTTAGTTTTCAGGGATATATCTGATACTTAATATAGTACTGTAGGATGCAACAATGGGACTCCTCTCTGGTAAAATGTAGAAATACTAATATACTGTTGTATATACATGGTATGTTGATGTATGTATTGCAACTTCAAAAATAGTTATTATGCTATTAGTCATATGCTTAATATTCTGGGTGCACTAGAGTTAATCATGAGGCTACGATATTAATTAAAAGATAGCAATAGCTCTGAATAGAATTCCAATAGAATTGGATAATAAAATCTTGGAATTCTACTCAGGATACTTTGGTTAGCTATGCATTTCTTATTTAAATATTCTACTTTATATACATAAGTTGGTATCTGGCAGGTACAGAAGAATAACCACAACTTATTTATATAGATATTAATGGAATTAGCTAGCACTATGTTACTCTTCAGTTCTCATTATAAATAGTATATTTAAGATGTTCAATATCCATTAGAACAATAAGGGTAACATTTCAGTAAATCTTCCTGCATTCTTTCTTCGGATTACGAAGCTAACTAGCCCTGCTTAAGTCAGGGTCATAACTAGTAAATGAGCTGAGAGCCCTCTAACCTATAAATATAGAGTGCTTTGTTAATAAATTTATGGACTCGGGATCTTTTTGATGGATATCTTTAGGTTAGGAAAGGAATTTATTTATGATCAGACATTTTTATATTCAGTTATAGCCCCAGTGCAATTAGAGGATATTAGGCTTCATATAGATTTATGTTAACATCTGATTTTCAATTTTATCATATGATAAACACAGATCAAAATCTCCTTACAAATATGTACATTCATTTCTAATTTTAGATATATGTATGTGTGTGTGTGTGTGTGTGTGTGTGTGTGTGTATATATATATATATATATATATATATATGTATATGTATGTGTATGTGTATGTGTATGTGTATGTGTATGTGTATGTGTATGTGTACGTGTACGTGTATGTGTACGTGTATGTGTATGTGTATGTGTATGTGTATGTGTATGTGTATGTGTGTGTGTATATATATATATATATATATATATATATATATATATATATATATATATATATATATATATATATATATATATATATATATATATATATATATATATATATATATATATATATATAGTCACATAGATTTATGATTACATCTGTTTTAATTTGTAAACTGATAATTTAAATGGAGAGCTATAGTTCCTAGCATTTATTTTCAATATAGTTTCCTTCCATATCTTCTTATCTCAAGGCAGAGTATTTAGGTATAGTTAAAAAGGGAATAGCTTAGTCCCCTTTTAACTATACCTAATATTATATGATTAATGCCTCTTTCCATTTTGTAGGCTTGAGATCAAAACGTAAAGGGGTTTTAATCATAGAAGTTAAGACTTTATAAATGAGATTTGATTTTCTCTTTAGTTCACTTATATACTGATGTTGCTTCTTATGGCTTTATGAATTTTTCATTAAAGGATAATGGTGCCAGATTTATATGACTATTGATGGTACTAGATATGGTGTAGCTGTGGAACAAATTCTAAATAGAATGTTAGTTTATGTTTTCTAATAGCAGCCCATTATGAGCTAATGAATTTCTTGAATGATTATAGATTAATTTGGCTTTATAAGGATATATGGCTCCTTTGTTAGAAATTTGAAATCATAGAATAATTTTATTATCTCCTTACTTTATCATAGGTTTTTTATACTCCAAACTAGCATTTGGGGTGGATATTTATATTTTTATACATTAACCTAGGCATCCAAAATGCTTACCATTCGAAGAAAGGTAACAATGCAAAGATGCTGGACTTTATTTTTAATTTATACTTGATACATCTCAAATATCCCTTTGATGTTTAACCACTTGGTTTGGAAGAATTCTGTTTCACATTTCAAGAGGAAATTATCAATCTGGCACCAAGTTTAACTTCCTTCCGAAGGTTTAGGACCAGATGTTGGTATTTCAACTGTATTAAACAAGAAATGTATTCACATTTTAGCATTGTAATTAAATTGTATCATGATCTTGACAAACCTCGATATCTATCGAGTAGTGGGTATGCCCAGGGAAACTATGTATATTGGACAAATCTCGATAGATATCGAGTCGTGGGTATGCCCACGTATATTTTGTATTAGTATCAGGACTTATAGTCCCGGGCACGACTGGAGGTTTTGTCGACCCCGCTCTTTCCTACTAGCGCCTGCATTGAGCGGGGTTATTTTGTAAATTTTTTAATTTAAATATTAATTTTAATTTTTTAATTCAGGGCTTCGGCCTTTTACCGATCAAAAAAAATAAAAAAATTGGAAAACTTACATTTTAGTTAACAAATTAATACTTTTGTCAATGTTGGCATGTTGTGATGGCTAAGTTATTGTTCTTGTAATCAAGGTTCAAATCTTATTGGGGATGAGGTCCCCCATTTGTAACCTCATTAGTTTATATAAATCTTTTTTTTTGTTTTAACACTTACAAACCATTGTGTAAGTTTACATAGTTCAATTTAGCAATTTTTGTCTTGCAAATTTTCATAATTGAATTTGGCAACTTTTATGACTCTAAAAAAATTAGAAATTTCCAATAATAATTAAATACAATTATAATGCCAATAGTGGCATGTTGTGATGGTTAAGTTGTTGTGTTTCTCTTTCCATCAAGGTTCAAATCCCATTGGAAATGAGGTTCCCCCATTTTCAGCTTCACCCAATAAAAAACTATTTCACTCTAGCCTACCTCTCTACTACCACAGCATTCTATTAGGCACTCTTGTACTACCACAACATTCTATTAGGCGCTCTCATAACCTATTTCTGTAGCTTTATATTTAAATTGTACATAAAGACCAACACACAATTAGACTAATGCATTAGGAGTCGTCCATGTTCTGATGAACATTCTTTTCTGGCTCACTCAATTTATCAAAAATTAATAATTGAAATATCATTAATAAATTTCACATGTACCAACAGTTGGTTCAATTGCATCCACAGTAGTTAAAATTTCTAGACTTTAATTAGAGGACTCATGCAACTTTATTGATATTCATATGGCATGGGGCATTTGCACTTAACTATTGGTAAAAATAATTATTAGAAGAAAACACATTAATTTTTAGAGGAATATATATTGGATTAGTTGTGTAAATTTTTGTTGAGGCTGTTGTGGTACATGGTTATTGGGGCTTCTTTTATGTATGGGGTGATACTTCTAGATGACTACTTGACCCTTGTGAACATAACAAATCCCACAATATTCGTCTTGACTATTAGAACCAAAATAATAGCTATAAATAGCTAAATTGTATACAAAAACATTAATTAAAAAAAAATGTGAAATATAATATAATATTAAGAAACTTAGAATGTGTGAAGTTAGCTATAATGACTATTAATACATTACTTTAGACAAATCAAACAAATCAAATAAATAGATCTCTCATCATTCATGGTCAAAATAATTTCACTTTATACATCGGTGAGATTAAACCGCCTTAATTAATGTTTTTAAGAGTCAATTTAGTGGTTTAAATCCATTAGTGGAAAACACTTCATCTTCCACTCGAGAGTACCATTGAAGCATTTTAGGAGTTTAAATCCATTAGTGAAAAACACTTCATCTTCCACTCGAGAGTACCATTGAAGCATGCCCGTTTAGTTGCTGGAATTGACCTGGAATTGGAAAACAGGAATTGGTTTCCCTTCTCAAAATTGAATTCTCAATTCCAATTCCATGCCTCAATTCTAATTCAAGATCCTGAGGTGAATTGGCAGAATGCTCATTTTAGACCAAAATTAGAATTGGCCTATACCAATTCACCGATTCCGTTTTTCAATTCCAAGTCAATTCCAAGAACCAAATTATAATAGTAGAAAACACTTCATCTTACAGTCGAGAGTACCATTGAAGCATTTTATTGGTTTAAAACCATGAGTGAAAAACCCTTCATCTTCCCTGTCGAGAATACCACTGGAGCGACAACTAATTATATAAGTACACATACACATCTCAGAAGCACAACTACAGGCTACAAATCTTCCCAACCTCCCACTTCTTATCACAGACTCGAGAGAAGGATGGAAAAAGATAATTGTGAGAAAGAAGTTGGAGAGATGGAGGTTGGAAAGATGGAGGTTAATCCTGAGAAGGACGTTCCTAAGAACCCTGATAACATACCTCAAAAGAGGATCAACGGAGCACCGGAAAATGAGAAGAATAAACGAGTCAAAGTACCTGACCTGAATCGAGGGTTGAGTGAATCTGAGGAAGATGAGCTGAACGAAAATCTTGATGAGCTTGAGGAAGATGATGGCGACGGCAGTGAATTCTTCACGAGGAATCTAATTTCATCAGCTCCTGAATACATTGAAAGGAGAGGGGCTTCTGCTTCTAATATGGCTGAATCTTCATCATGTGCTGGTGGATCCGAGTTGGAGAGAGCGTTTAAAGATTTAGAAAAAAAAGTTGCAGAAAACCCTATAAAAGAACCTGGAACTAGGCTACGGTTTAAGAAAATTGTTTATAATGCGCTGGACAAGGCGATCTACGCGTTCCTTGATGAGAATGGGACACTAACTAACAGATTTTATGCTCGTTTTTATACTATTTATGAGGACACGCCGTCGAATCCTCATGGTCTCATGAAATACGTACTTAGAAAGGTTAAAGAATATAAAGAGCCTAAAAGCGCCTCCGCGGCTAGTGCTGTGAATTGAATTGTATAAACAATCATTAACATTTTGCTTCAGATTAATAGAGTTATATTCAGTCATACAAGTTCAATTTAATTAAATTTTAATTTTAACAATTAGGAAAATCTATTATGAACCAGAATGTCTAGTATTGAAAATATAAAAACAAGATTCCACATTTCATATTTTTATAAATAAATGTTTCAGATCTTTACTTCAAGTAGAAGTAACTATGATTTTAAGAGATTTTTTTTCAAAAAAAAAATCTTCCATGCTTTATAAAAGGGAAAAAAAGGGTAGATTTTTTTGTCTAGGAAGGAGTGTTGTTATGTGCACATTTCTTTCATGGTAGCAATTTAATTCTTAAGGGAGAATACACATTACAATAACTAAGAGACAAATGTGCCTTCTAATAGAAACAATATCTCTTTTTCGAAATGATTTGAATCAAACTCAAGAATACCATATGACCAATTCTATTATAAGCTGTAGAACTTCTTCCTATATATAAATATGCAAGAGTTTGATGAAAAGTATGGAAAGTGGTAAAATTTCATCCAATTCAAAAGATGTCCGAATAAGTTTTAAAGAAAATTATGTTCTTTATAGATTCTACCATCATTACCAATAGTTTGAATTATGGAACATTAAACTCAACATCAAAATTAAGTTTCTTCTTCTTTTGAGGTAAATTTTTTTATGTGGCACCAATCCAAATGTAACAGTATGCAACACATATAATTTTTGAGTGATTTAATATTTTTTATTTGAGGTCGCAACCATTTGAAAAAATATCCATGAAGAAACAAAATAAGAATTAAAAAATTCCTTAAAATATCATCTCCTTATTAGATTTTATATAAGCTTAACATTGTAGAAAAAATTATAGTTACCTTCAACAATAAAATAACATACTCTTTTAATGTCTCATATTCAAACATAATAAATCAACCCTATATTTTAGAAAATATAGTGCTTATCAAGCTCAAATAAGAGGGGAGAATAATCTTGGTTTCTATAGCAATAATTTGAAAATATATAAAGGAGTTCAAGACTACAATTTTAATAAAGTAACTCATCAAGTAGAAGACTTTTTAATCAGGATACTATATGGGAATATGAATGTTTTACTTATATGCATTTACAATTGATAACACTAATATGAAGGCGATAGACATATCATGTGCTTAATACATTCAATGTATACAAATATACAATGACCCACTACAAATCACACAATCCCTGTCATTATTTAACACATAGATAGTACTGATACTATCCAATAATTGTCACAAATAATAAGTAGTCAAGTCATTATTTACAAAAAAGCTCTATTATTATTCTAGGACTTTTGAAGGTTTATCCCTTTTAATATTTTATTCTAATAGATATTCACATCTATTTTATGGTATACTTGTTTTTTGTACTAAGTAAATGGGTAGAATATTATTGAAATATAGAAATAAGAATTAATTAATTTCTATTCAAAAATACACAGACACAATTTAGAATAGTCGTTATGTAACATAGAATATAAGAGACTAAATTAACAAAATAAAATTAAAATATTAAATAATATTAGCTAAATAAATTATTAAAAGTTATTAAAGTACATTAATGTTTACTTTTTTATTTTAAAATCTAACCCGGTTCATTTATTTTTAAAATGATAAAAAAATAAAATAATTTTAAAATTTTCTTATCCATGGGTTTCTAAAATTAGGCACCTTCTTCTCTTGAGGTGAATTTTGTTATGTGATACCAATATAAATATAACACTAGGTCACACATAGAATTTTTGAGTGAAATAATATTTTTTTATTTGAAGTTGCAACCATTTGAGAAAATATCCATGAAGAAACAAAATAAGATTAAAAAATTCTCTTTAAAATTTAATCTTCTAATTAGATTTTATATAAGATTAATATTGTACATATTACCTTTAACAATAAAATTACACGACTCTCTTTTTTTTTTTATTGATAAGGGGCCGAGGCTGAGATATCTATTAGTAAATTAAAATATACAAGTGTTAAAAGTATTAAAGCTCTCTGGGAGAGCGCCAGGAAGCTTGAAAGCTTGAGAGACGATACATCAAAAAACCAGAAGATCTGGTCTAGAACTGAAAGAGTCTATGCTTTAAACTTAGCAAAGTAAAACATACGCAAACATCAAACGCCTGCTACCAGTGAACTTGCTAAAAACCCAGCACAAAGGTCAGTGTTCACCCTATATCTGTGGCAGGTGAGAAGGAAATTCATCCCCAAAATCTCCTTGACAACACGAAGCACTAATCTTTGATGGAAGATGCATATTTCCATCAGCTCCTCTTCGAAAATAGGGGTGTCAAAAGCTGTTTGCTCCATGCTTGCATAAAGTTTGATGGGGGAATCCATTTTTGTTAAAATAAAGAAGGTGTGCTGGCTTCCCGATAAAATGAGACAAATTGCCTTGAAAAGGAAACAAGCTGCCCTGCTGCCAAAAACCAAAAATCACCAACTGTCATGGATAACAAGAAAGAGTACGTGTACTCCAGGTGAATGTCCTTGTGACATCCCATCCACTCACAGTGAAGAGAAGTGGTAAGGTGAGGAATGCCGCCATCTGCTGAGCATAGATGACATTGTCCCTTCATTTCTGCCAAACATTGCAACTTGTCACTAAGGCATCAGTATTGATAACCAAAGACTCCAAAGAATTACTCAACCAACAAACGGGTTGTTGTGCTTGATTGATTCGGGAGAAGGAAATTTGAAAATCTCATATCCGTTGAGACTATGAGTTCAAAAAATGCTTTTTAAGTGAGTGCCCTTAGATGCCATGTCAACTAGCTCGTCTACCAGTGTATTTCCTTCTCGAAAGATGTGATTTAAAGTTATTGAATCAAATTTGTGAATTGACTAAAGAATGACATCCAGTAGAGCTTGAAGGTGCTAATTTTGAGTTGTCTCTGATCTAGCAGCATTAATTATCAACATTGAGTCCCCTTCGATTTCCAATTTCCTCACTCCTATTTCATGTGCTAAAGCGAGACCATGGAGTAGGGCCTTAAATTCAGCCATATTGTTAGTGTCTGGCTCCAATGGTTTTGCTAGCTTAGCTATGACCTTGCCCACTGAAGAATGAATGATGCAGCCTGCCCCTGAAGAGCCAGGATTGCCTTTTGAAGCACCATGAAAATTTAGTTTGATCTAGCCCAGAGTAGGGGGTCACCACATACAGGATGCTCTCAGAGCTTGATTAATTTTGCAACCTCTACCTAAGGAGAGGGGGGTCTTGAGACCAAACCAAGACTTGAACATTTGATCATCCCAACTTGTGTAAAATTTATGTTGAGCTGAATGGGTTTGAAGATGGGAGTTCATCACTTCCACAATTCTAGCTTCAATTTTGTTGAGAATAGATGCCAATTCCATGGATTTGTTTTCAAATAATCTTTTGTTCCTCTCCTTCCATAATTCCCATAATAAGATAGATGGGATAGAATCCAAAGGTTGCCACATAGACTGTTAACATAAAGTTTAGGCCATGATAATAACATTTGTAGCAACTTTTGTGGCATAGCTGACAACCAACCTAATTTTGAACATAACCAGCTCCAACAATCTGAGGCAAAGGGGCAGGTTAATAACAAATGATTCACATCCTCTTCATTACATTTGCACAAGGAACATCTGGAGGGACCGTGATATCCCATTCTTAAAAATTTATTTGCTGTCAGAATTCTACCCTGAGATGCTACCCAAGTGAAGAGGCCTGCTTTCGAGAGACAAGCATTGTGCTAGCATAACTACAGGGGAATTTCATGTTTATTAGATTTGGAGTCTTCTGATAGAATATTGTATCCACCCTTGACATTATAGGTCCCTGACTTAGCACCATTCCAGAGGATCTCATCTGAGCCTTGTTTGATAAAAAATAATCTATCCTTAATCACCTTTTTTAGTTTTGTCAATTCTGTCAAATCCGGATTGAGAGCTGAAAAATGCTTCCATTTCCATGAGCCATCCACTAGACATGAAGGAGAGGGAATAATATAATCTCTGAGATATGGTCCCTAGGCAGCAAGACAAATCTGACTTAACTCATTTTGGCCTAGTAAGGAGTTAATACTGGGGAGTCCCCCCCAGGAATCCTCCCAAAATCTAGCTGCATTAACCTCTTTAATGTTCCAAGTGATATTGTTATCAATCACATGCCTAGATTTGATTATAAAGTTCCAAATCCTAGAACCTCTTGGAAGAGCTTGCAGGTGAAACATTTATGCTTCTAAATGGTTCCCAAGATATTTGCCTTTTAGGATTCTAACCCACTTTAAATTTTGTCTTTTCATAATCTTCCAATAGAGTTTAGCCCCAAGGGCTTGGTTTTGCCAAAGTTGGTTCTTTATGCCTGTTCCTCCAGTTGTTTGTGATTTGCAAATCTTATCCCAAGAGATAAGTGCGAATTTCTTATTTGTGTTGGTTCCTTGCCAAAAAAATTTCCTTAATCTCTTAACCATGTCCATGTACCCAGCCGAAGATAGAGAGAGGCAGGACATTAAATAAATGAGAATTGCTAACAATGTTGCTTTGATCATTACTAATCTTCCTGCCCAAGAGAGCCATTTGGATTTCCAACACTCCATTTTTCTATCAAGCCTTTCATTGACAGGTTTCCATAATTGGGAGGATCTCAACGATTTGTCTATGGGGATTCCCAAGTATGAATAGGGAAGAGAACCTAGTTTGAAATCCAAAACTTTTGCAATCTGCTACTGGAGTTTCTTCTTTGTGTGAAAAAAGAATATCATTGATTTTTCTTTGTTTTTCCTTTGACCCAAAGCTCTGGCATACTTCTCTAATAATAGATTAATATGTTTAGCCTCCTGGATACAACTCTTACCCAGTAGGAGAGTGTCATCTGCAAACTGCTGATGGGTTATTGCTGAGATAGAGGAAGTGATTTGTACACCCTTGAGAAGGTTATGTTCTTGTAATCTGATCAAACCCCTCCCCAGAGCTTCTTCCATGATGATGAATAAGAAGGGAGAAAGGGGGTCACCTTGTCTGATGCCATTGGAGCTTTCAAAACAACCCTGAGGGGAACCATTCACTAAAATAGAAAATTTAGGAGTGGATATACAATAAAAAATCAAATTGATCCAAGCCTTGGCAAAGCCAAATCTTTCCATGCATTTAGATAAGAATCTCCAATCCACTTTGTTGTAGGCTTTTTTAATATCTAATTTAATTAACATGCTAGGTTGTTTATTATGTTGAATGGAATGGATTGCTTCTTGAGCTATAATAACCCCACCAAAAATAGATCTGCTTGGGACAAAGCCAGTCTGCTCTTCCCCAATGATTTTAGGAAGGACGGTCTTCAATCTATTTGCTAAGGCTTTAGAGATAATCTTATAAATTGTATTACATAAAGCAATGGGTCTATATTCATCCATACAAGAAGCCTTTTCTTTCTTAGGAATTAAAGCAATGAAAGTGTTATTAATCTCTATTAGAAATCTACCTGATCTTCTAGCCACCTCCAGAGCTTCTGTAAGATCTTTGCCTATGATATCCCAACAATGAAGGAAGAAACTTGGTGGAAATCCATCCGGGCCTGGTGCTTTATCCGGAGCCATCAGGGCTATGGTGCTTTGGATTTCATCTTCCAAAAATGCTTCTAAAAGCCTTTGATTGTCTACTTTAGAGATCAACAAAGAAATATTGTCCAATAAATCCTATTGGCATTTGAGCTGGGAGCTGTTTGAGTTGTTCAGTAATTTTGAATGATAGTTGACAATTTCCTTTTGAATTTCTTGTTGACCTTCTAAGATGAAACTAGAAGAATCTTTGATTTGCATGATCTTATTCACATTTCTACAATTTTTAGTGTTGGCGTGGAAGAATTTTGTATTCTTGTCTCCTTCTGCCAACCAACATTCTCTAAATTTTTGACACCAAAAGATTTCCTCTTTT